>CM040423.1:12652361-13273130 GCA_022702705.1 Papilionanthe hookeriana x Papilionanthe teres
TTTAAAATTAAAAAAATGTATTTTCTAGCATTTTCACTAAAATAATTATAATAAATCAAAGAAAAATCAGAAAATTGTAAAATTTGGTTCTCTGGAATCCTTGATATCAGAGAGAATTTTAAAAATTATAAAATCCATTTTTCAACATTTATTTTATTTTTAAATTAATTAACACTCTAAAACTTAAAATAATTATAATAAAAATAATATAATTCAAAAAATCACCAAAATTAGTCCAAGTGGTCCTCTGGTCATTAGGAATGTCCCCTAATTTTCTTAAGGACAGAAACTTTCCCTTGGTCATGTTATCAAATTTTCCTTGAAAATCTCTATTTTCTACTAAAAATAATTATATAAATAAATTAAATACAGAAAAATCACATTTTCTCCTCTCATGTCTTTATTGACATATGAGTGAAGTCACATAAAAATTTCAAGTTCATTTGAGTTCAATTTAGTGAGTTATAAAATTATTAAGCTTAAAGGGCAAAATGGTAATTAAATTTTAACCCTTAATTAAAACTTTAGGTTTAATAAAAAATTAACAAGTAAAATATTTGATCCTAATCTGATTTGGATGATTGAAATTTAATAATTGAAGGGTAGAAACCCATTAAGCAATTTAAAATGATTAAACTTTAATTAAATAATTGATTAAATTTGGAAGAATAACAAAGCTGGAATTATTAAAATAGGGATATTATTAGGAAGAGATTTATTCTTTAATTTAAAAATCCCTAAATTAATCATCTCATTAATATTCAACTCTTAATTAAAATGATAACTCAAACTTAAAATATTAAAAGACTTAATCATTAAACTAAAATTAAATCATTAAACTCTTTCAAAAATTTCAATTAAAATTAAATTAAATTAAATTAAGAATCAAATTAAATTAAGTAAATTAAATTAAAATTATATTAAATTAAATTAAGATTAAAAGTTGAATTAATTAAATTAAATTAAATTAAATTAAATTAAATTAAATTAAATTAAATTAAATTAAATTAAATTAAATTAAATTAAATAAATAAATTAAATTAAATTAAATAAACTAAATTTAAATTAAATTAAATTAAATTAAATTAAATTAAATTAAAAATTAAATCAAATCAAGCTAAATTGAATTAAATTAAATCAAATCAAGCTAAATTGAATTAAATTAAATCAAATCAAATTGAATTAAATTGAATTAAAATAAATCAAAATAAATTAAATTAAATTAAATAACATCACTTAAGACATAAACCTAAAATAATTTGAATACTATTCCAAACTTAAATCATTAATTTGAACTTAAATT
This sequence comes from Papilionanthe hookeriana x Papilionanthe teres, assembly GCA_022702705.1. Classification (NCBI taxonomy): domain Eukaryota; kingdom Viridiplantae; phylum Streptophyta; class Magnoliopsida; order Asparagales; family Orchidaceae; genus Papilionanthe; species Papilionanthe hookeriana x Papilionanthe teres. Next base: position 12,653,665 of record CM040423.1, read on the forward strand.
TGAATCACAAACTATTAAATACTATTTTGCCCTTAGGAGCTTTTATTATCATAACTCCTAAATGGAATATCAAATGAAGTGACACTTCACTTATAAGGATATTCAAACATCCTAGTTCATTGAGCAAGTTAACAAAACTTGAAAACCTCGGATGATCGATTCATTTACATAATTAAATTCATTTGGACTTAAAACAATCCTAGAAATATTGAAAAGATGTTTAAGATTCTTCTTAAGCACTTCCTCAATATGATAGGATATTTATAAGAACAATTGAACTTAGTTGTTCTTTGATGAAGAAAATCGCCTTCAAACCAAAAACACAAAGAACCTAGACGTCATAGGAAATGACTAGCTATAGGATTAGGAACATGGTAGAAAACCATAACCCTTACCTTAGCTTTACCTAGGAACTTGCTTAAATATTCTAACTGTGTTTTAAGTGCAGCTTGGGATGACGGGAAGACCCTCCAGGTACGCTTTTATTTTATCATAATTCACTTTCCTGCAATTTATTTTATTGCAAATGTACTTTGCTTTTCTTGCATGTTAAACAACAGTTGCATGAAAACCTACACCTTTAGGACAGAAACCAAAACTGAAACCATAACTAAATTAAAAGACACTACAAGATAAAATTCACCTCCACAACATTTCAAAATATAAGACAACTCAAAGTTTAATCACAAACAGAACACAAAACTGTAATTACAACTAAATTAAAACGTCTCATTGAATGATCGGGAATACCTCGGATGATGTAACCCACGTGTTGCTAACGGGATTTCCCACGGTCTAAATGAAAGTGTGGAACTCATTTAGTTGAGTTTAGCAAATTCATCTGGATTAAGTGAATTCGATGAAAATAACGGTGCCGGGATGACGGAACCTTGGGATCTTAATCGGTTCCGTTTAATCAATTTTAAGACCTCGTTTTAATTAAAACATAAAGAACACTTGGAAATTAAGATTCCTCTAAACCAAACACTTCTCTCATCTCCCGATTTATGACTTCTACAACTAAACCTCTGCAACGAACAAGGAGCTTGGAGCATGGTGGGCGACACGGCCATCGTCGTCGGCAAAACTTGAACCTACTTCAGCAGAAACTTTCCTAGAATTAAATAACAAAGCCATAGGACTTCGAGGTAGTTTGCTCAGTGCAACATAAATCCTCAACTCTTCGTTAGGCATTTGCATTGCAAATTAAGCCCTAACCGGTCTTAGGATTTCCGAGGTAGTCGTCCGATACGACATAAACCCTCATATCTTCCAGGCTGTTTGTATGATTCTATCATATAAATATAAACCCTAATTAATTAAAATTGGCAAGATTAAAACACTAAATAAACATTAGGACTTTCCTAAATCCAAGCCAAGCAATAGGATAGTCGGGAGATTATCGAAGTTCACTTCGAATCCGTAATTTCTCCTACTTTTCTTCCTTTGAATTCCTAAAATAAAATGTTCCAAATTTGATCCATTCCCTATTGAAATTCCAAAATTCAATCCCTTGAAAACTTAAACTTTGAAATTCTAGAGAGCGAATTATTGATTATTATCGAGAGTTTTCTTAGGTGATTCCCGTCACTTAAGATGTAATTAACTATAGGGGCTTGCCCTTATAGGGAACTTTAAGAACCTGAGTAATATAAACCCCGCTTAATGTTTTCATATTAAGCGAGGAATTTGTCGGCTTATAAAATTGGTTCGCGAGACCAAACGGATGTCACAAATCTCCTAGTTTATTTAATCGAGCCCCATCATCAAACAGTGTGTCCATTCTCCGGGATAGATACACGGTTTGTGGCGCGGTGCTCGTTTATATAAACTATTTGGGATGTGAGATCGGTTTGATTTCATATCTTAAAACTTTTAAACTCAAAATTATTTTCAAAATCAAATATTACTTTTCAAATTATTTATTTAAATTAAAAATACGCCGGCAATTTCTGTAGGCGACCTCTTTTCAAAATAAAACACACAACCTAAAAATAATGCCGACAATCAAATTCAAACTTTTGGGTCGAGGATTTTACATCCAAGACTGCACTGCTTTAGGATTCTTTCCCTATTGCACTGAAATACATCAGATTCAAACTTTTGGGTTGAGGATTTTATATCCAAGACTCGCACTCGCTTTAGGATTCTTTCCCTATTGCACTTCGAAATACATCGATTCAAACTTTTGGGTTGAGGATTTAACATCCAAGATCGCACTCGCTTTAGGATTCTTTCCTATTGCACTCGAAATACATCAAATCAAATTCACGGGGTTAAGGATTTTACATCCGAGACTGCATTGCTTTAGGAACATTTCCCTATCGCAATGAAATACATCAAAATCAAACTCTTGAGGTTAAGGATTTTACATCCAATACCGCATTACTCTGCGATCTTTCCTCATTGTAATGATCCAATCCAATCGATTCGATCTTCTTTTGGGGTTGAAGATGTTACATCTAAAACTTCAAAATTCCAATTTTCATTTCAAATCAAATCCCTTCAAATTAATCTTGACAAACTTCAATCTAAATTGAAACTCCAAATTGAAATCTAAACTCACACATCACGACTTGAACATGAAACAAAATAAAATCTAAATCGAAATTCTCCCAAATCATGTGATTTGGGATTCACCTCCTTTTCCTTTCCCCAGCGAGAGTTCAAGAATCTCCAGTTCCAGAGATATACTTGACACTCCCCAACGGAAACTCTTCTACTTCGTCCTAAGTTTGTTACTTGGACATCTGTGTTGGTTTTGTTGATCGCTTCGGTCAACACCAATACGTGCGGTGTGCTCCGTCGGCTCACCACACCTATTGGGGGTCCATTTGTTGACCTCATTTTTGATGAGGTCTTCTCTTCTTCTCTTTAGTACTTAGGATCTAGCCTTAGGCTTTTCCTTTGACTATCTTAGAGGATTAGAATTGGGACCCACCTTTTAGAAATTCAAACCACTTCTAAACTCCCTGCAAACCCCACAAACTTGACTGTAGACCCCTAATCACCTAGAGGGTTGAAATCAAATGTGGAAGTTTAAAGGATGAGTTCCTATAGGACTCTTCTGGCCTTAGGATCGCCCGCAGGTGGCTCGGTCCGGTGAAGGGTTGACTTGCACACACACTACACCTACACACTACACTTTCACACACTCCCTAAAAACACACCCATACCCGACTTGACCTCCCGACTCATGTAGGTGATTCACATGGATGGTCCTTAACCCCTAAGCCCTTGCGCTAAGAGGGTTAGGAACAACATAGTGAATGCCTCAAATGAGTCCCTTCATGGCTCATGTGGGCTTGATATGGCTTCATGGCTCAACAAAAATGATTTCATTCCACTTACATCCACCCAATCTTCAATTTTCCAAATTTTCAATTTTTGCCCCCCGGGACCCTACACCCGCTTAGCTTTACCCAAAACCATCGAAACTACCCAAATTTCTCAAAAATTTCCAAATTACCCAAAATTCTCCAAAATCATTCCCAAACATTTCCACATCACTCAAATTGATCATCCATACCCAAAAATACCAAAAATTCCAAGAAAACCTCCCAATACCCTCCAAATACCCAAAATACCCCTCTTGACCCAAAAATCCAAAAAATTCAAAAAATTCCCAGAAAATTCCAGAAAATCCCAAATATTCCCAATTTCATTTTGTCCAACTACACCATGGGCCAATTTTGCCAATTTACCCCACTTTTGTCAAAACCCCCAATTTGACCCATTTTAACCCAAAGTGAACCCAATGTCAAACCTAACCTACCCAATTGACCTAAATTCTGGTCCAATTCAATTCTAAACTTCAATTCAACATCCCCAGCACCAATCTAGACCAAATCCAAGCCCAATTTGATTGAAATTTGGATCCAATTTCACTTTTGGCCTTAAAAGCCCAATTTGAACCCATGACCCAAACTTAGCCCAAACTCACCCAATTCAATTCCAATTAACCCCAAATCTTTTCTAAACCTTCCTTGACATCCCCATAAACAAAACACTAATATGATTTGCCCAAAAATTAGACCCAAATCCCACTCAAATTCAACCCGAAGCTAAAAGGCCCATTTTTGACCTAAACCCAAACCTAACCCAAATGAGCCCAAACCCCAAAATCAAAACCCAACCAAAGTCAAAACCTCTTTGAAACACTCCCATAAATATTTCTCAACATTAATTTTACATCAATTTCAACCCTAGCCCAACATTGGCCCAACTTGGCCCACTTGGACCCATATAGGCCCACTTACCAAATAAACCCAAATTCAAACCAATTCAACTCCAAATCACACCAAATTGACTCCAAGCCCTTCATAGAACATCCATAAACCAATTATGACATTTATTTGACAAGGCATTTCACAAAATCTTTACCCAAATGCCCATCCTAAAATCAAAAAGCCCATTTCCCTTAAACTTTCCTAAAAGCCCACTCCTTCAAATTCAAAAGCCCAAATTCATCCAAAGCCCACATGAGACTTCCTTTCATCATCCATTTAATCAAAATCACCCCTAAGTTTCAAAATCATCAATTAAACCATTCCAAATCAAGCTTCATGCAAATTTTCACCAAAATATCCAAAATTCTTAAAACCCATTTTTATGAAATTGACCCAACCTTTTCCCAAGCCAAATGGAGCCATGGAGCCATGCACAAGCCATATGCAAGCCATGAGAGCCTCTTTACATGTCACCATGCCATTTTGGGCAAAAGGAGGAGACTCTTTCCTTAATTCCTAAAGGTGATTAACCACTCCCATGATTCCCCTTAACCATGCTTATGCCTAATTGTGCTTGGATGGTGACTTGACCCTACTAATTATGCTGAGCCAAATCACTTTTCCCTCAGCCAAAACCAGGCCTTGGGTGGTGCACCTAGCCCAAATGGGGGGTTGACCCATTTAGGTCCAAATTTAGCCATGCCCCCATTCCATCTAAATCAAACCCTTTACACATGGCCAATGCTAATTGATTGCACTAAGCTCCAGCCCTGACCTCCCTGACCAAGATGGTGACCAATGCCTGCCGGCTAGCCACCCCAGTCGCCGGAAAACACCATGGCCGAGAGCTCACATGTGAGCCAACATTGAAATTCTCCCTTGTTGAGCTGCCCCATGCCTAGTGGTCACCATGGCTGTTCTTCTCCTCACCAGAGCAGCTGATCCCAAGCCTTAACTCCCCCTGGGAGGCCCTCCACCCTCTCCTATTTAAACTCCACCCCTCTCGGCCATGAGTAGAGCTGAAAACAAAACCTTAAGGAAACTCTGCCAAAATTATTCCAGACTCCTCCCCATACACAGAGCACTTGATCCCCAGTGAGATCCCCCTGCCATTTCTTCTCTCGCGAGCTCAATTTCGGAGTTGAAATTCCACCCAAAACCGGGACACTTCTCCACAGGTGAGCCAATCCCCAAATTGATTGGTTCTACACCTTCACCGGACCAAGGGAAGGTGTCCACCAACAAAAGCCCCATCTCCGAGGCCACCCGGCTTGCTCCGAGCTCTCCAAGCTTTGTGATCGGGCTTGGTCGAAATCACATCCAGACAATTCACTGCGACCGGGAGACTTCATCCGGAGCTTGCTGGGATCCAATCGAAGGTGCAACAACTCTCGGATCGAAGCCACACTTCTCCGAGCAAAGGTATGAACTAATTCTTCATCCCGAGCTTCGGAGATTCTCCATTTCAAATGCCTTAATTTCAATGCATGATAACCGTATAGATGTGTTCGCCTCTTCAAGACGAATCCATAGAGCATAAGAACATAAAAATCCGTTGAGTATCGAGTGAGATCTTAGGGATTTAGTGTGGACGGCTCTCGGGAGAGGACGCTCGGGGACGATGAACGGATGCCGTCCATTTAATACACGCGCGGACGGACGGCTCAGATGGCGTCGGACCAGGAGACGGTACGAGAACCGCGGGGCCCGGGCTGCTGACTCAGATGGCGGCGTCGAATAGGAGCTCGACGCGTGTGAGTTCGGAGATGCCGAGGATGCGCTGGCGCCGCGTGGATAAATAGAAAAATAGGGTATTTTTCTATTTATTTAATTCCCTAAACTTGGAAAATTCATAACTTTGTGTAGGAAAATCAGAAAAATAAAAGAAAAATACCCTCTTGCTCGAGTGAACGGAGGAGAATAATGTGGAAAAGAAATCATTTAATTTCATCAAGTATTTTATTTTTAGTAATTTATTTACTCTCTGCATACATTTAATTCTCCATGCATGTATACAATTCACCATGGCATGAGACCATAGGACTTTTGAAGCCTCCGAATTCGGGAACATTCCCTGAATTTTCCAAAGTCAGAGGCCATCCCTATGAAGAGTTATTGATTTTTCAAATTCATGTCACTGTTTTGAGTATTTTAATTCTAATAAATAGCATGTTGTGAAATAAATTCTGGGAAAATTTGGTGATGTTCCTTATGACCAGAGAACCCTAGGAAAAATAGGACTTGAGTTAGTCCACTCAAAACAACCCTAATTGGCTTAAACACTTAAAATAGGTCTCTAATTAATTAGAGTTAACCATAGATCAAATTGACTTGAAATCAATTCTCCACTGACCTTTAGGATCAGAGGAACCCACCATAAAAATTTGAGGTCAATTGGACTTGGTTAGCCCCACTAATTGGGTTGATTAAGCCACTTAGTCATTTTAAACTTTAAAAATTCATAACTTTCAAAATATCTTTCAAAAATTCACCAAATTGGTTTTGGAGTCTCTCTGATATCAGAGGAGTTTAAGAAAATTAAAATTTTAATTTTCTAAAAAAGTTGATTTTTAATATTATTTTAATATTTTTAAATAATTAAAAAATAATAAAAATCACAAAAATAATAAAATTCACCAAAATGTCATATTTTGAATTTTAATCACTTAGGAACAAATCCCATATTTTTCCTAGGTCTATTTAGTGAGATATTAAATTTTAAAGCTCTAGGGTAATTTTAAAATTAAAAAAATGTATTTTCTAGCATTTTCACTAAAATAATTATAATAAATCATATAAAAATCAGAAAATTGCAAAATTTGATTCTCTGATTTCTTTGATATCAGAGAGATTTTTGAAAAATATAAAATTCATTTTTCAACATTTATTTTATTTTTAAATTAATTAACACTCTAAAACTTAAAATAATTATAATAAAAATAATATAATTCAAAAAATCACCAAAATTAGTCCAAGTGGTCCTCTGGTCATTAGGAATGTCCCCTAATTTTCTTAAGGACAGAAACTTTCCCTTGGTCATGTTATCAAATTTTCCTTGAAAATCTCTATTTTCTACTAAAAATAATTATATAAATAAATTAAATACAGAAAAAATCACATTTTCTCCTCTCATGTCTTTATTGACATATGAGTGAAGTCACATAAAAATTTCAAGTTCATTTGAGTTCAATTTAGTGAGTTATGAAATTATTAGGCTTGAAGGGTAAAATGGTAATTAAATTTTAACCCTTAATTAAAACTTTAGGTTTAATAAAAAATTAACAAGTAAAATATTTGATCCTAATCTGATTTGGATGATTGAAATTTAAATAATTAAAGGGTAGAAACCCATTGAGCAATTTAAAATGATTAAACCTTAATTAAATAATTGATTAAATTTGGAAGAATAATAAAATTGGAATTATTAAAATAGGGATATTATTAGGAAGAGATTTATTCTTTAATTTAAAAATCCCTAAATTAATCATCTCATTAATATTCAACTCTTAATTAAAATGATAACTCAAATTTAAAATATTAAAAGACTTAATCATTAAACTAAAATTAAATCATTGAACTCTTTCAAAAATTTCAATTAAAATTAAATTAAATTAAATTAAAAATTAAATTAAATTAAGTAAATTAAATTAAAATTAAATTAAATTAAATTAAATTAAGATTAAAAGTTGAATTAAATTAAGTTAAATTAAATTAAATTAAATAAACAAATTAAATTAAATTAAATGAATTAAATGAATTAAATTAAATAAATAAAATTAAATTAAATTAAATTAAATTAAATTAAATAAATAAATTAAATTAAATTAAATAAATTAAATTAAATTAAATATATTAAATTAAATTAAATTAAATTAAATTAAATTAAATTAAAAATTAAATCAAATCAAACTAAATCGAATTAAATTAAATCAAATCAAACTAAATTAAATTAAATTGAATTAAATTAAATTAAATTAAATTAAATTGAATTAAGTTGAATTAAATAACATCACCTAAGACATAAAGAACTCAAAAATAAATCTAAGATAACTTGAACACTATTCCAAACTTAAATCATTAATTTGAACTTAAATTTGAATCACAAACCATTTGAACACCAATTTACCCTCAAGAGCTTTAGTTATCATAACTCCTAAACAGAATATAAAATGAAATGTTACTTCACTTATAGGATATTCAAATGTCCTAGTTCACTGAGCAAGTTAACAAAAATTGAAAACCTCGGACGATCGATTCACTTACACAATTAAATTCATTTGGACTTAAAACAATCCTAAGAATATTGAAAAGATGTTTAAGATTCTTCTTAAGCACTTCCTCAATATGATAGGATATTTATAAGAACAATTGAACTTAGTTGTTCTTTGATGAAGAAAATCGTCTTCAAACCAAAAACACAAAGAACCTAGACGTCGTAAGAAATGACTAGCTATAGGATTAGGAATTTGGTAGAAAACCATAACCCTTTCCCTTAGCTTTACCGTAGGAACTTGCTTAAATATTCTAATTGTGTTTTAAGTGCAGCTTGGGATGACGGGAAGACCCTCCAGGTACGCTTTTATTTTATTGCGATTTACTTTACGGCAATTTATTTAATTGCATCGCACTTATTTTTCTTGCATGATAAAACAACAGTTGCATGAAAACCTACACCTTTAGGACGGAAACCAAAAGCTGAAACCCATAACTAAATTAAAAGACACTACAAGATAAAATTCACCTCCACAACATTTCAAAATATAAGACAACTCAAAATTTAATCACAAACAGAACACAAAACTACAATTACAACTAAATTAAAACGTCTTGTTGGATGATCGGGAATACCTCGGATGATGTAACCTACGTGTTGCTAACGGGATTTCCCACGGTCTAAATGAAAGTGTGGAACTCATTCAGTTGAGTTTAGCAAATTCATCTGGACTAAGTGAATCCGATAAAAATAATGATGCCGGAAGGATGGAACCGTGGGATCTTAACCGGTGTTGTTATAATCAACTTTAAGATTCGTTTTAATTAAAACACAAAAAACACTTGGAAATTAAGACTTCTCTAAACCAAAACACTTTTCTCATCTCCTGATTTATGATTTCTAAAACTAAACCTCTGCAACAACAAGGAGCTCGGAGCATGGTGGGCAGCACGGCCATCGTCGTCAGCAAAACTTGAACCTACATCAACAAAACTTTCCTAGAATTAAATAACAAAGCCATAGGACTTCGAGGTAGTTTGCACTAGTGCAACATAAATCCTCAACTCTTCGTTAGGCATTTGCATTGCAAATTAAGCCCTAATCGGTTTTAGGATCCCGAGGTAGTCGTTCGATACGACATAAACCCTCACATCTTCCGAGCGATTTGTATGATTCTATCATATAAATATAAGCCCTAATTAACTAAAATTGGCAAGATTAAAACATTAAATAAACATTAGGACTTTCCTAAATCCAAACGAAACAATAGGGTAGTCGGGAAATTATCGAAGTTCACTTCGAATCCATAATTTCTCCTACTTTTCTTCCTTTGAATTCCTAAAATAAAATGTTCCAAACTTGATATATTCCCTATTGAGATTTCCAAAATTCGATTCTTTGAAAACTTAAACTTTGAAATTCTTGAGAGCAGAATTATTGATTATTATCGAGAGTTTTCTTAGGTGATTCCTGTCACTTAAGATGTAATTAACTATAGGGGCTTGCCCTTATAGGGAATTTTAAAGAACCCGAGTAATATAAACCCTGTTTAATGTTTTCATATTAAGCGGGGAATTTGTCGGCTTATAAAGTTGGTTCGCGGACCAAACGGATGTCACAAATCTTCTAGTTTATTTAACCGAGCCCCACCATCGAGCGGTGTGTCTATCCTTAGGGATAGATACACGGTTTGCGGTGCGGTGCTCGTTTATATAAACTATTTGGGATGTGAGATCGGTTTGATTTCATATCTTAAAATCTTCAAATTTAAAATTATTTTCAAAATCAAATACTACTTTTTCAAATTATTTATCTAAACTAAATTTAAAATTCGCCGACAACTTCTGTAGGCGACCCCTTTTCAAAATAAAACACATAACCTAAAAATATGCCGACACCATGTTGGTCCAAATTTACCTCATATCTTGCGGTGTGCAAGAATAGGTCTTCTGAGTACTAGAACCAAATCACCGACCTTGAATATCATTGGACGGACTAATTTATCATAAGCCTGGATCATCTTGGCTTGATACAGTTCCAAATTCTACTGTGTTGAAAGTCTTTTCCCTTCCAAGCTTTCCAACTCTTCTAGTCAAAGTCTGGCATTTTCTTCTACAGTGATCTTGTTTGCAACTGCAATTCTGAGAGATGGAAGCTGAACCTCTAAGGGTAGAACGGCCTCGGACCCGTACACTAAGGCGTAAGGCGTAGACTGGGTGGGAGTTCTGAAAGTCGTCCTGTAGGTCTATACGGCTTCTAAAAACTTCTCGTGCCAATTTCTCTTATATTCTTCCAATGTTTTCTTTAGGATTTGGAGGAGAGTTTTATTAAAAGCCTCGGCCAAGCCGTTCGCTCTTGGGTAGTAGATTGTTGAATAACACCAGTCTATCCCGAGTCTTCTGACAAAATTGTTGATTTTCGTACTCTTGAACGCGGACCCATTATCCGAAATGATTCTGCACGGTACCCCAAAACGGTAGACAACTTGATTCTTGAAGAACTGCAACACATGATGTGCCTTTACTTCTTTGAGCGGTACTGCTTCTGCCCTCTTGAAAAAGTAATCTGTAGCTGCAATAATGAAGCGATGTCCTCTTGAAGAAGGCGGTTCTATTGGACCCACAATATCTGTGCCCCAACACTCAAATGGCCACGATGCGAATTTCGGTTGCAGCACAATTGGAGGTTGATGTAGAACCACTCCATGCACTTGGCACTAGTGACAACTCTTGGCAACCTTCATGCAATCGGTCATCATCGAGGGCTAGTAATACCCTAGTATTTTAATTTTCATTTTCACGGCAGAGGGCAGGCTCGTCAGCGCCGCGCCCGCAAAAATTCAAGAAGTAAGGAGAGCTACGCTCACTGCTACTCAAAGAAGAAATAAAAATCGCCATATCCGCAAGATGTTGACTAAACTTGCAGCAGATCAAAACGAGGAAACAGCCACCTTCGCAGACACACACATTTCAAAGATACCGGTTTGGCAGGAACCATAAAGAAGAAAGTCAATGCCGAGAGAATCAGAACAGTTCGGAGAAGTGCCAAGAAGGACAGAGATAGAATCAGTGCCTCGACGCCGGGCAGAGATACCATATCTGAAGAACCTTGTTGCGGAAGCAACCCCGGAGGATGTCCCGACGGAGACAATCCCCGAGGAGCCAAGGTATGCGGGAGAACGTGACGGGATTGAGCCATACATCCCGCAATACGTTACTAGGCCTCGTCACTTGCGGATTATCCCGAATATGAACTAGAAGAATGCAAAATGTTGAGAAGAAGACTTTCGAATACTTTGAAAGGATTAGAAGCGGAAGAATCAACATTTTGGAAGGCCTCGAGTTACACACGGTGTATTCTCGGAGTACGAGCAACAACGGATCGTGGATTGTATTCTAGAACTTCAGAAGATGGGGCGAGCAGGCCGTCTGAGAGAAAAGACTTATTCGGAACCCCGAAAATGGATGCCAGGGAAAGGAAGAGTCACAATACAATGCGGATGTTGGTATAACTTCGTAGAGGACATAAAAGGAAATCCACCAGGGATACTCCGTCACGGTGAGGTGGATCCAATGCCTAGAATAATTAAAAGAATGGTGAAAAGAATAATAACGTGGAGGGTACTGCCAGCAGACTGCATACCTAACAGTTGCATCATCAACATTTATTAGAAGGGCGACTGCATACCTCCACACATAGACGACCACGACTTCGTCAGACCTTTCTGCACAGTTTCATTCGTCAACCAATGCAATATCATGTTCGGATCTGACCTCCGGATAGCAGGCCCGAGTAAGTTCCGAGGGCCAGTGGAGATACCACTTCCGGTAGGTTCCGTCCTGATATTACAAGGAAATGGAGCAGACGTCGCAAAGCATTGCATACCGGGAGTACCAGTGGAGCGGATCTCCGTCACTTTAAGAAGGATGGACGACAGAAAGGCACCATACCACTTCCAGCCAGATCCAAAATTGGAGAATCTCCGGCCCTACCAGCTGTGAGTTACATGGGAAATAGCACACCTCTGATGCACATCCATGCTGCATTCCTGCCAAGGATGGCTTGGAAGGTGATGTTATTGACTGTGTATCTCATTATTCAGACATGGATTTGACAGACACTTTTTGGATGGATCAACAAGAATCATACATAGTCCGTTTTGAGTCATGGATTGTATGAGAGATATTTCAGATCGAGTTGTATGATGTATCTTCAACAAGATTGGAATGAAAGTGACCATGTCACATTTTGCCTTCACCTCTTTTTGTGCAAATTGACTGGGAAACGCCATTAAAGTTAAATGAACTTCGAACAAATAATAGAAAAGAAAAAGAAAATAAATAAGAACTCTCTTCCATAAAAATCCAAACATTAAAAAGAATTTCAAATCCACATGAACACCAAATAAACAAAAAAATGGGATAGTTAAAGAACAAACAAAACAAACCTAAAGCTCAAATTGAATTCCAGTTTACGTCCATCTTTTCAAATCCTCCAATCCTTCTTCAAATCAAGATCTATTCCGGACTTCCTCTGAAACCCTCTCTCCGGATTATTTCAGAATAACGAAGAATTTTCAATTTGATTCGGATGGCATGGGTTTGTACCCTTTGCCAAGTAATCAAACTTTGATTGATTCCCATGGGATATGAAACACTTTCATATCTCATTTCGATCTCCCGCTAAATCCAAATCTCAGTAAAATTCTGCATAGTCACAGCATAAATCAAATATCAACAAAATTTTTCACAACCACTGCATAAACTAAATCTCGGCAATCGGGATAGGTTTCCGCCGTACTCCCATCTCAGCAATCGGGATAGGCTTCCGCCGTACTCCCATCTCGACAATCGGGATAGGCTTCCGCCGTAATCCCATCTCGACAATCGGGATAGGCTTCCGCCGTACTCCCATCTCGACAATACTGGATAGGCTTCCGCCGTACTCCCATCTCGAGCAGTCGGGATAGGCCTCCGCCCTACTCCCATCTCAGCAATCGGGATAGGCCTCCGCCCTACTCCCATCTCAGCAATCGGGATAGGCCTCCGCCCTACTCCCATCTCAGCAATCGGGATAGGCCTCCGCCCAACTCCCATCTCAGCATTCGGGATAGGCCTCCGCCCTACTCCCATCTCAGCATTCGGGATAGGCCTCCGGCCTCCGCCCTACTCCCATCTCAGCATTCGGGATAGGCCTTCGCCCTACTCCCATCTCAGCAATTTTCAGCACTCGGGATAGGCACAGTCCTACTCCTTTCTCAACAATCTCAAAATTTGATCCTCCCAGCAGGAAATTGAAATTAAAGCACTCTGCATTCCGGATTGTCTTTGTCCTATTCTTCCTCAGCATTTGGAATAGGTTCAGTCCTGCTTCCTTCTCAGTATACAAATGCATTCGGGTGGGCCTCAGCCCTACTCTTTTCTCCGCATAAAATCAAAATTGAAACTCGAATCGAAATTCAAACTCATAATTAAAACTTAAAATAAAAAAAATGAAACGAATCTAAGATCCAATCTCTTGAAATCTTGTGATCTGAAATTCACCTCCTTTTTCCTCAGCGAGAGTTCTGGAATCTTCAGTCTTGGAGATTTACCTAATACTCCCCAGCGAAAATTCTTCTGCTTCGTCTTAAGTTTGTCACTTGGACATCTGTGTTGGTTTTGTTGATCTCTTCGATCAACACCAATACGCCCGGTGTGCTTGGTTAGCACACCACACCTATTGGGGGTCCATTTGTTGACCTCATTTTTGATGAGGTCTTCTCTTCCCTCTTTAGTGTTTAGGATCTAGCCTTAGGCTTTTCCTTTGACTATCTTTGAGGACTAGAATCGGGACCCATCCCTTAGAAATTTGAACCACTTCTTGCCTCCCTGCAAACCCCACAAGCTTGATTGTAGACCCCTAATCACCTAGAGGGTTGAAATCAAATGTGAAGGTTTAAAGGATGAGTTCCCTATAGGACTCTTCGGCCTTAGGACCACCCTGGGTGGCTTGGTCTGGTGAGGGTTGACTTACGCACTCACTACACTCATACTCTACACTCTCACACACACAATCCAAATCCTAAAACCACACACATACCCAACTTGGCTCCTTGACTCATGTAGGTAATTCATATGGATGGACCTTAACCCGTAAGCCCCTGGCTAAGAGGGTTAGGAACAACATAGTGAATGCCTCAAATGAGTCCTCTCATGGCTCATATAGGCTTAATAGGGCTTCATTGCTCAATCAAAGTGATTCCATTCCACTCATATTTGATCAATCTTCATTATTCCAAAATTTCAATTTTTGACCCCGGGGACCCTACACCCACCAAACCTACTAAAAGCCCTTAGAATTGCCCAAATCCTCCAAAATTTCCAAATCACCCAAAATTCTCCAAAATTAACCTTGAACATTTTCTCACCAATCAAATTGATCATCCATAGCCAGAAATACCAAAAATTCCAAAAATACCCCCCAATACCCTCCAAATACCCAAAATGCCCCTCTTAGCCAAAAAATCCAAAAATTCAGAAAATTGCCAGAAAATTCCAGAAAATTCTAAATATTCCCAATTTCATTTTGTCCAACTACACCATGGTCCAATTTTGTCAATTTACCCCACTTTTACCAAAACCCCCAATTTAGCCCATTCTTAACCCTAGTGAACCCAATGTCAAACCAAATCTACCCAATTGACCCCAATTTTGGTCCAATTCAATTTTAAACTTCAATTCAATATCCACAATATCAATCTAGACCAAATCCAAGTCCAATTTGATTGACATTTGGGTCCAACTTCACTTTTGACCTTAAAGCCCAATTTGGACCCATGACCCAAACTTAGCCCAAACCAAACCAATTCAACTTCAATTGACCTCAAACCTTTTCTAAAACTTCCCTAACATCCCCATAAACAAAACACTAACATAATTTGACCAAAATTTGGACCCAAACCCCACTCAAATTCAACCTAAGACCAAAAAGCCCAATTTTGACCTAAACCCAAACCTAACCCAGATAAGCCCAAGTCTCAAAACCAAAACCCAACCAAAGTTGAAACCTCTTTGAAACACTCCCATAAAAATTTCCCAACATTAATTTTACATCAATTTCAACCCTATCCCAACATTGGCCTAAATTAGCCCAATTTGACCTACATTGGCCCATTTACCAAAGAAACCCAAATTCAACCCAATTCAAACCCAAACCACCTCAAACTTGTCTCAAATCACTCATGACACATCCTTAAACTAAACCCAACATTTATTTGGCATGGCCCTTTGCAAAATTTTCATCTAAAAGCCCACTTCTAAAGGGCATTCAAAAGCCCATTCCTAACCAAACTCAAAAGCCCAAGCCCATCCTAAAGCCCACATTACAATCTCATCTCATGCTCATTTAATTAAAATCACTCCTAAGTCCTAAATCAGCAATCAAATCTTTCTAAACAAAGCCATATGACAAACCATCCAAATTTTACACAAAATTACCAAAATTTCTAAAACTCTTTTTCGTGAAATTGACCAAACTTTTTCCCAAGCCAAAGGTGAGCCATGAAGCCATTCTTGAGCCACATGCAAGCCATGTGAGTTGTTGACATGTGACCTTACCACATTGGGCAAAAAGAGGAGGTCCTTTAAGCACTTCCTAAAAGCCATTAACCTTACTTATGATTCTCCTTAACCCAAATTTAATCTAAATATTCTTGGATGGAGACTTCTCCACTTAAGACCAGCTGACCCAACCTGATTCACCCAGCCCAAAACCGAGGTCATGGGGAGGTGAACCAAGCCTAAAATCATGGGTTGACCAATTTGAGCTCAAAATGAGCCCTTACCCTTTCCATTTCAAGCCATCCTCTTTACACATGGCAAAGCTCAATTGCCTGCACAAACCTCCAGCCTTGACCCACCTGGACCTGAGGGTGACCCATGTCTGCCGGCCAGCCGCCTGGATCACCGGAAAACACCATGGACGAGACCTTGGGAGGTGCCAAACATTTTAATTCTGCCTTGCTAAAGTGTCCCAGCCCAATTGAACACCATGGCTGTTCTTCTCTTGCATGGAGCAGCTGATCCCAAGCCTTAAACCCCCCTGGGAGGCCATCCACCGTCTCCTATTTAAACACCACCTCCTCTCGGCCATGAGAGGTGCTGAAGCAAAACTTACTGAAACCCTGCCAAAATTATCCCAGACCACTCTCTACACATAGAGAACTTGATCCCCACTGAAATCCCCCTGCCATTTCCCCTCTGTGAGCTCAATTTGAGAGTTGAAATCCAAGCTCAAAACCAGGACACGTCACCACAATGAGCCAATCTCCAAATTGATTGGTCCTACACCTTCACAAGACCAAGAGGAGAAGTTTCCCAGCAAAAGCCCCCTCACCAGGCCAGCCATTGCTTCTAGCCTCCAAGCTTTGTGATCGGCTGTGGTCGAAATCATACCTAGACAATTCACTGTGCCAAGGGACTTCATCTGGAGCTTGCTTGGACCCAATCGAAGGTGACACAACTCTCAGATCGAAGCTTCACTTCTCTGAGCAAAGGTATGGACTCACTCTTCTTCCCGAGCTTACAGAGATTCTACATTTAATTTAAATCAATTTCAATGCATGTTTACCGTATGGATGTGTTCGTCTCTTCAAGACAAATCCATAGAGCATAAGAACTCAAAAATCCGTTGAGAATCGAGTGAGAAATTAGGGTTAGAAGGTTGACGGTCACGGGTTCACACCAGTCGTAGACGATGACCGGGAACCGTTGGATCGCGCGTGTATCAAGTGGACGGCCAGGATCGCGCGGGACGAAGCAATGGGACATGAACCGCGGGCCCCTGGAGCGCTGAGTCGGATGGCGGCGCCGAATCAGAGCGCGCCGCGTGGCCCTTCGGAGCTGCCGAGGATGGCGTGGCGCCGCGTGGATAAGTAGATAAATAAGCTATTTTTCTATTTATTTAATTACCAGAACTTCAAAAATGAATAACTTTGTGTAGAAAAATCCTAAAAATAAAATAAAAATACCCTCTTGCTCAGTGAACAAAGGAGAATAATGTGGAAAAGAAATCAAGTAATTTCATTAAGTATTTTATTTTTAATGATTTATTTACTCTCTGCATTATTTTAATTCTCCATGCATATAAGAAATTCACCATGACATGAGACCATAGGGCTTTTGAAGCCTCTGAACTTGGGAACATTCCCTGCATTTTCCAAGGTCAAAGGCCATCCGTATGAGAAGTTATTGATTTTTCAAGTTCATGTTACTGTTTTGAGTATTTTAATTCCAATAATTAGCATGTTGAGAAATAAATTCTGGGAAAATTTGGTGATGTTTCTTATGACTAAAGAGACCTAGGAAAAATAATTTTTGAGCTAATTCACTTTGAACGACCCTAATTGACCTAAACACCCAAAAATGAACTTTAATTAATTAGGGTTAACCACTCATCAAATTAACTTGAAAATAATTCTCCACTATCCTCTAGAGATAGGAGAACACCACATAAAAATTTGAGATCAATTGGACTTGGTTAACCCCACCAAATGGGTTAATTAAGCCACATGAATGGAATCAAACGTTAAAAATTCATAACTCACAAAATACTTTTCAAAAATTTACAAAAATAGTTTTGGAGCTTCTCTGATATCAGAGGAACTTAGGAAAATTAAAATTGTAATCATCTCAAAAAGTTGATTTTTATCATTATTTTAATATTTTTAATAATTAAAAAATATTAAAAATCACAAAAATATTAAAAATCACCAAAATGTCACATTTTGAATTCTAATCATTTAGGAACAAACCAAATATTTTTATTAAGTCTCTAGGGTAAGATATTGAATTTTAAAGGTTTAATGTATTTTTTAATATTAAAAATATATTTTTCAACCTTTTCATTAAAATAATTCTAATAAAACAAAAAAAATCAAAAAATTATGAAAATTAGTTCTCCGGTTTTTCTGATATCGGAGAGATTTTTGAAAAATATAAAATTCATTTTTCAACCTTTATTTTATTTTTAAGTTAATTAATACTCCAAATCTCAAAATAATTATAATAAATAAAATAAAATTCAAAAAATTACCCAAATTAGTCTCAATGGTCCTCTAGTCATTAGGAGTGCCCCATAATTTTCTTAAGAACAGAAAAATTCCCTTGGTCATCTTATTGAATTTTCCTTGAAAATCCCTATTTTCTACAAAATATAATTATATAAATAAATTAAATATAGAAAAATCACATTTTCTACTCTAATGTCTTAATTGACATGTGAGTGAAGCCACATAAAAATTTCAAATTCATTTAAGCTCAATTTAGTGAGTTATGGAATTATTAAGCTTGAAGGGCAAATTGGTAATTAAAATTTTAACCCTTAATTAAAACTTTAGGCTTAATAAAATAAAAGAGTAAAATATTTGATCCTAATCTGATTTGGATGATTGAAATTTAAATAATTAAAGGGTAGAAACCCATCAATCATTTTTAAGATTAATTAAAGTAAACCTTAATCAATTAATTAATGAAATTTGGAAGATTAATAAAAATTGAAATTATTAAAATAGGGATATTATTAAGAAGACATTTGTTCTTTAATTTAAGAATCCCGAAATTAATCACCTCAATAATATTTAATTCCTAATTAAAATGATAATTCAAATTCAAGATTTAAAATACTAAAAGACTAAATCATTAAATTAAATTAAAATTAAAATATTTAAATTAAATCCTTCCAAAATTTCAATTAAATTAATACTTTAACAATTAAATTAAATCATCTTTAAAACATAAAAAATAAAATATTAAATTAAAATTAAATTAAATTAAATTAAATTAAATAAAAAAATAAAATCAAATTAAAATAAAGTCTAAATTAAAATAAAATTAAAAATAAAATTAAATTAAAATTAAAACTAAACCAAATTAAATTAAATTAACTTAAATTAAATTAAATAGAATTAAATATAACATCACCTAAGACATAAAGAATTCAAAAATAAATCTGAAACAACTTGAACACTATTCCAAACTTAAACCCATTAACTAAAATTAAATTAAATCACAAATCACTTAAACATCAATTTGCCCTCAAAAGCTCTTGTTGTCATAACTCCTAAACAGAGTATTAAGTGAAGTGTTACTTCACTTATAAGGATATTCAAATGTCCTAATTCACTGAGCAAGATAACAAAACTTAAACTCCTGGATGATTAATTCACTTGTATAATTAAATTCTCTTGGACTTAAAACAATCCTAGAGGTGTTGAAAAGATGTTTAAGACTCGTCTTAAGCGCTTCCTCAATATGATAGGATGTTTATAAGAACAATTGAACATTATTGTTCTTTGATGAAGAAAATCATCCTTAAACCAAAACACAAGAACCTAGACGTCATAGGAGATGACTAGCTATAGGATTAGGTCTTCGGTAGACAACCAAAACCTTTCCCTTAGCTTTACCTACGTACTTGTTGGAATACTTAAATGCTCTGATATGTGTTTTAAGTGCAGCTTGGGATGACAACAAGACCCTCCAGGTACGCTTTTATTTTATTGCAATTTACTTTATTGCAAATGCACTTTACTTTTCTTGCATGATAAACAACTGTTGCATGAAAACCAAAACCTTTAGGGTAGTCCCTAAAACTGAAACCAAAACTAAATTAAAAATCACTGCAAGATAAAATTCACCGCCACAACATTTCAAAATATAAAGCAACTCAAAATTTAATCACAAACAGAACAACAAAACTACAATTGCAACTAAGTTAAAACGTCTCGTTGAATGATCGAGAATACCTCGGATGATGTAACCCACGTGTTGCTAACGGGATTTCCCACGGTCTAAATGAAAGTGTGGAACTCATTCAGTTGAGTTTAGCAAATTCATCTGGACTAAGTGAATTAAATGAAAATAATGGTGCCGGGATGACGGAACCGTGGGATCTTAATCGGTTCTGTTATAATCAACTTTAAGATTTGATTTAATTAAAATATTAAAAACACTTGGATTTTAAGATTTCTAAACCAAAACACTTCTCTCATCTCCTGATTTATGACTTCTAAAACTAAACCTCTGCAACAACAAGGAGCTCGGACCACGGTGGGCAGTACGACCATCTTCGTCAGCAAAACAACTCTTCATCTGCTAAACCTTACCTAGAATTAAATAACCAAGCCATAGGATTTCGAGGTAGTTTGCTTAATGCAACATAAATCCTCAACTCTTCGTTAGGCATTTGCATGATCATGTCATGTAAATTAAGCCCTAACTGGTCTTAGAACTCCGAGGTAGTCGTTCGGTATGACATAAACCCTCACATCTTCGAGGCTGATTGTATGATTATGTCATACGAATATAAGTCCTAATTAACTAAAATTGGCAAGATTGAAATATCAGATAATATTAGGATTTGCCCAAATTGAAGCCAAACAATAGGATAGTCGGGAAGTTGCCAAGATTCCTCTTGGATCCTCAACTTCTCCTACTTCTCTTCCTTTGGACTCCTAAAATAAATTGTTCCAAATTTGATCCATTCCCAATTGAAATTTCCAAAATCCAATTGTTTGAAAACCTTAAAATTTGAAATTCTTGAGAGCAAAACCACTGATCATTATCGAGAGTTTTCTTAAGTGATTCCCGTCATTTAAAATGTAATTAACTATAGGGGCTTACCCTTATAGGGAACTTTAAGAACTCAGGTAATATAAACCCTGCTTAATTCATTTATATTAAGCAGGGGAACTTGTTGGCTTATAAAAATTGGTTCGCAGACCAAACGGATGTCACAAATCTCCTAGTTTATTTAATCGAGCCCCATCATCAAGCAGTGTGTCTATTCTTCAGGGTAGATACACGGTTTATGGTGCGATGCTCGTTTATATAAACTATTTGGGATGTGAGATCGGTTTGATTTCACATCTTAAAACTTTTAAACTTAAAATTACTTTCAAAATCAAATCTTATCTTTTAAACTATATATTTAAATTAAATTTAAAATGTAAAAAATTCACCGACAATTTCTATAGGCGACCCCCTTTTCAAAACACATAACCTAAAAATATGCCGACAGAATTAAGCAGGGTTTATATTACCTGGGTTCTTAAAGTTCCCTATAAGGGCAAGCCCCTATAGTTAATTATATCTTAAATGATAGGAATCATTTAAGAAAACTCTCGATAATGATCAGTGGTTTTGCTCTCAAGAATTTCAAAGTTTAAGGTTTTCAAAGGATTGAATTTTAGAGATTTCAATAAGGAATGGATCAAATTTGGAAAAGTTATTTTCAGGAGTCCAAAGGAAGAGAAGTAGGAGAAGTTGAGGATCCAAGAAGAATCTTGGCAACTTCCCAAACTATCCTATTGTTTGGCTTCAATTTGGGAATTTATTTATTGTTGTAATCTTGCCAATTTTAGTTACTTAGGGTTTATATTTTTATGACATAATCACACAAATAGCCTCGAAGATTTGAGGGTTTATGTCATATGAAACGACCACCTCGGAGTCCTAAGACCGGTTAGGGCTTAATTTGCATAACATGATTATATAAATGCCTAACGAAAAGTTGAGGAATTATGTTGCACTAAGCAAACTACCTCGAAATCCTATGGCTTTGTTGTTTAAAACTAGGAAAGGTTTTGCTGAAGTAGATTCAAGTTTTGCTGATGACAATGGCCGTGCTGCCCACCATACTCCACGCTCCTTGTTGTTGGAGAGGTTTAGTTTTAGAAGGTGAAAATCAGGGGATGAGAAAAGTGTCTTGGCTTAGAGAAAATCTTAAAATCCAAGTGTTTTTTAATGTTTTAATTAAAACAAATCTTAAAGTTGATTATAACAACACCGGTTAAGATCTCAAGGTTCCATCATTCCGGCATCGTTATTTTTATCGGATTTACTTAGTCTAGATGAATTTGCTAAACTCAACTGAATGAGTTCCACACTTTCATTTAGACCGTGGGAAATCCCGTTAGCAACACGTAGGTTACATCATCTGAGGTATTCTTGATCGTCCAATGAGATATTTTAATTTAGTTGTAATTGCAGTTTTGTTGTTTTGTTTGTGATTAAATTTTGAGTTGTTTTATATTTTAGAATGTTGTGGCGATGAATTTTATCTCGTGATGACTTTTAATTTAGTTTTGATTTCAGTTTTGTGGCTATCCTATAGGTTTTGGTTTTCATGCAACAGTTGTTTTACCATGCAAGAAAATTAAAATGCAGCACATGTAGGTAAATTGCAACAAAGTAAATGCGTACCTTGAGGGTCTTCCCGTCATCCCAAGCTACACTTAAAACACATGTTAGAGCATTTAAACATATTTTTTCATGAAATGCCTAGGTAAAGCTAAGGGAAAGGGTTTTGGTTGTCTACAAGAATCCTAATCCTATTGCTAGTCATTTCCTATGACGTCTAGGTTGTTAGTTTGGTTTAAGGATGATTTTCTTCACCAAAGAACAATTAAGTTCAATTATTCTTCTAAAACACCCCATCGTATCGAGGAAGTGTTTAAGACGAATCTTAAACATCTTTTCAATACTATTATATTTCAGTTTGGAATAGGGTTCGAGTTAGTTTAGATTTAATTTAAATCTTTACACTTTAAGTGATATTATATTTCAGATTAACTTTTTATGTTTTAGATTTACTTATATTGAAAAAGGTGTTAAAATATTTCATATGTTTTGATTTAACTCTTAATGATTTCATTTAGGTTTGTTGTTAAGTGATGTTAATTTAATTTAATTTAATTTAATTTAATTTAATTTTAATTTAATTTAATTTAATTTAATTTAATTTAATTTAATTTTAATTTTAATTTAATTTTAATTTAATTTAATTTTAGTTTCAATATTTTAAATTTAATTTAATTTAATTGTTAAGGTGTTAATTTAATTTAATTTAAGCTTTGACTTGACTTAATTTAATTTAATTTAATTTAACTCCAAGATTTTAAATTTGATTTTAATTATTGGACCATTTAACATTTTAAGCTTTAATTCATTTAAGGGTTATCTTATTTTAATTTTTAATTTATTTAGTTTGGATTATTATTTTAATTTTTAATTAAGAACTAAATATTATTGAAGTGATTTATTTAGAGATTTTTAAATTAAAGAATAAATATCCTCTTAATAATATCCCTATTTTAATAATCCAAATTTTAAATATATTCTTTCCAAAATTTAAATTATTTAATTAATTAGAGTTTCATTTTGATATTTTCAAAGTGTTTAATGGGTTTCTACCCTTTTAATTCCCCTAAGTTTCAATCATCCAAGAGAAAATTAAAATCAAATATTTTACCCTCCATTTTGATTAAACCTAAAGTTTTAATTAAGGGTTAAAATTCTTTAATTACCTTTATGCCCTTTTGGGCTTATTTATTTCATAACTCACTAAATTGAGCTCAAATGAATTTAAAATTTTTATGTCACCTCACTCACATGTCAATTAAGACATTAGAGGAGAAAATGTGATTTTTCTGACTTTAATTTATTTATATAATTATTTTTAGTAGAAAATAGGGGTTTTCAAAGAAAATTCAACAACATGACTAAGGTAAAGTTTCTGTCCTTAAGAAAATTATGGGATGTTTCTAACGACCAGAGAACCACTTAGACCCATTTTGGTGATTTTTTTGAATTATATTTTATTTATTATAACTATTTTGAGTTTTAGAGTATTAATTAATTTTAAAATAAAATAAAAATTGAAAAATAGATTTTATATTTTTCT
Organism: Papilionanthe hookeriana x Papilionanthe teres; assembly: GCA_022702705.1. Lineage (NCBI taxonomy): Eukaryota > Viridiplantae > Streptophyta > Magnoliopsida > Asparagales > Orchidaceae > Papilionanthe > Papilionanthe hookeriana x Papilionanthe teres. The sequence continues at coordinate 12,677,830 of CM040423.1, forward strand.
TAAATTTCTCTCAAGTAGTCCAGAGAAATAAATTTTATAATTTTCTGATTTTTCTTTGATTTATTAGACATATTTTAGTGAAAAGGGTTGAAAATTCATTTTTTTAATATTAAAAATTACATTAAGCCTTTAAAATTCAATATCTTATCCTAGGGACTTAGGAAAAATATTTAGTTTGTTCTTAAGTGATTAGGAGTCAAAATGTGACATTTTATGATTTTTAATATTTTTGTGTTTTTTATTATTTTTTAATTATTAAAATATTAAAATATAGTGAAAAATCAATTTTTTTAGAAAATTCTAATTTTAATTTTTTAGAACTCCCCTAATATCAGAGAAGCTCCAAAACCATTTTTGTGAATTTTTGAAAAGTATTTTTGGAGTTATGAATTTTTAAAGTTTCATTTTGCTTATGAGGCTTAATCAATCCATTTAGTGGGGTTAATCAAGTCCAATTGATTTCAAAATTTTATGTAAGGTTCCTCTAACCCTAAATAGCAATGTAGAATTGTTTTCAAGTCAATTTGATGTGTGGTTAACCCTAATTAATTCAAATTCAATTTTGGGAGTTTATGCCAATTAGGGTTATTATGAATGAATTAACTTAAAATATATTTTTCATAGGGTCCCCTGGTCCTAAGAAACACCACCAAATTTTCCTAGAATTTATTTTACAACATGCTAATTATTGGAATTAGAATACCTAAAACAGTGACATGATCTTGAAAAATCAATAACTTTTCACAAATATGGCCTCTGACCTTGAAATATTCAGGGAATGTTCCCAAGATCAGAGGCTTCAAAAGCCCTATGGTCTCATGCCATGGTGAATTGTCTATGCAAATGGAGAATCGAAACATTGGAAACGAGTAAATAAATTATTAAAAATAAAATACTCATCCAATTAACTTGATTTCTTTTCCACATTATTCTCCTCTATTCACTGAGCAAGAGGGTATTTTTATTTTATTTTTGTGATTTTGCTATGCAAAGATATGAATTTTTTAAGTTCTGGTATTTAAATAAATCCAAAAAAATCCTAATTTTCTATTTATCCGACTCGGCGCCGCGTCATCCTCATCCGGATCGAAAGCCCACGCGTCGCTCCGTGATTCGGCGCCGCCATCTGAGTCAGCACTACGGGGGCCGGCCATTCACGTACCATTGCGCTGTCCGGCTTGATCTTGACCATCCGCTCGATACACGCGCGATCCAACGGCTCTTGGTCATCGTCTCCGACTGGTGTGCACCCGTGACCGTCCACACTAAAACCTTAAGATCTCACTCGATTCTCCATGGATTTTTGCGTTCTTATACTCTATCGATTCGTCTTGAAGAGACGAACACATCTATACGGTTAAGGTGCATTGAAATCAACTCAAACTAAATGAAGAATCTCCAGGAGCTCAGAGGAAGAGTTAGTTCATACCTTTGCTCAAAGAAGTGAAGCTTCGATCTGAGGGTTGTGTCACCTTCGATTGAGTCCAAGCAAGCTCTAGATGAAGTCTCTTGCTCTGGGAAATTCCTAGGTACAAAAGTGACCAAGGCCAATCACAAAGCTTGGAGGCTGGAAGCAATGGCTAGCCTAGTGAGGGGGCTTTTGCTGGGGAACTTCTCCTTTTGGTCTGGTGAAGGTGTAGAGTCAATCAATTTGAAGATTGGCTCACTGTGGTGAAGTGTCCTGGTTTTGGGCTTGAATTTCAACTCCAAAATTGGACTCACAGAGAGGGCTTTAGGGCTGGATTTCAGTCGAGATCAAGTTCTTTATGTCTGGAGAGGGATCTAGAGTGATTTTGGCAGAGTTTTGGTAAGGTTTGGTTCAACACCTTTTTTTCGCCGAGAGGAGGTGGTGCTTAAATAGATGTGGTTGGAGGGCTCACCAGGGGGGTTTGATGTCTTGGATCAACTGCTCAGGGCAAGGGAAGAACAGCCATGGTGTTCAATTGGGCTGGGACAACTCAGCAAGGAGAATTTCAAAAATTGGCATTGGTGCTCTCGGCCTGGTGGTTTCCGGCGGCTGTGGTGGCTGGCAGGCCAGGGTCAAGTCACTATTGTCATCAGGAGGGTCAAGGGTTGGCAATGGTGCAAGCAATGGAGATTGGTCATGTGTAGAAAGCTTCATTCAAAAAGGAACGGGGAAGGGGCTCTTTTGGACTCAATTTGGTCATCTTATGGGTTTGGGTTGGGTGCACCTTTCCAAGCTCTGATTTGGGCTGAGGGAGGTCGGTGAGTCAGCTAGATTAGTGGGGAGAAGTCACTATCCAAGCTTGTTTAAGTTTAAACATAGTTTACAGGAAGCATGAAAAGGTTTAATCACCTTTAAGAGAATCCATAAATAGGCTCCTCCTCTTGCCATTTATGGGATGGACACATGTCAAACTTCTCATGGCTTTACTTGGGGCTTAAGGATGGCTTCATGGCTTCATTTGGGCTTGGGGATGGCTTAGTCAATTTCATTGGAATGGATTTTAGGAATTTTGGCATTTTGATGGGAATTTGGATAAAGCCTAATTTGGAATGATTTAATCATAGGTTTCAAACTTTAGGGAATGATTTTATCAAGTGGATGATGAGAAGGAATTGTCATGTGGGCTTTGGATGAATTTTTGGGCTTTTGGGTTTGGTGGAAGTGGGCTTTTAAAAGGCTTAAATGGGTAGGCCTTTATATTTCAAAATGGACTTTTGGATGAAGAATTTTGTGAAAGACCATGCCAAATAAATTTTGGGTTTAGTTTAGGGATGTTTCATGAATGGTTTGGAATCAATTTGGTGTGATTTGGAGTAGAACTGGGTTGAATTTGGGTACATTTTGGTAAAGGGGCCAAGGTGGGCCAAATTGGGCTAACTTGGGCTAAGGTTGGGCTAAGGTTGAATTTGGTGTAAAATTAATGTTGAAAAATTTTTATGGGAGTGTTACAAAGAGTTTCCAACTTTGGTTGGGCTCTAATCTTGGGATTTGGGCCCATTTGGGTTAGGTTTGGGCTTAGGTCAATTTATGGGATTTTGGTTTTGGGTTAGGTTTGGGTGGAGTTTAGGTTCAAATTTTGGGCAAATCAAGTTAGTGTTTTGTTTATGGGGATGTTAGGAAGGCTTTAGAAAAGATTTGGGGCCAATTGGAGTTGAATTGGGCTAGGTTTGGGTCATGGGTCAAAATTGGGCCTTAAGCCCCAAATTGGAATTGGCCCCATATGTCAATTAAATTGGACTTGTATTTGGTCTAAATTGATATTGGGGATATTGAATTGAAGTTTAGACTTGAATTGGACCAAAATTGAGGTCAGATGGGGTGGTTTGGTTTGACATTGGGTTCACTTGGGTTAAAAAATGGGTCAAATTGGGGGTTTTTGTAAAAGTGGGGTAAATTGGCAAAATTAACCCATTGTGTAGTTGAAAAAAATGAAATTGAGAATATTTGAGTTTTTTTGGAATTTTCTAGGAATTTTTAGAATTTTTTGATTTTTGGGGTAAAAGGGTATTTTGGTAATTTTGGGGGGGTTTAGGGGTATTTTTGGAAATTTGGTATTTTTGGCTAAAGATGGTCAATTTGAGTGGTGGGACGTGTTTAGGATTAATTTTGAGGAATCTTGGGTAATTTAGGTAATTTTGCAAATTTTGGGTCAATTCAAGGGTATTTGGTAGGTTTGGTGGGTCCGGGGCCCCGGGGGTCAAAAACTGAAATTTTGAAAAAAAAGAAGATTGATCAAGTGTGAGTGAAATGAAATCATTTTAGTTGAGCCATGAAGCCATATTAAGCCCATATGAGCCATGAAGCCATATTAAGCCCATATGAGCCATGTGAGGACTCATTTGAGGCATTCACTATCTTGTTCCTAACCCTCTTAGCCAGGGGCTTAGGGGTTAAGGACCATCCATATGAATTACCTACATGAGTCGAAGTCAAGTTGGGTGAGAGTGTGGTTTTAGGACTTGGAATGTGTGTGAGAGTGTAGTGTATGTGCAAGTCTACCCTCACTGCACTGTGCCATCCAAGGTATTCCTAAGGCCAAAAGTCCTATAGGGAACTCATCCTTTAAACCTCCACATTTGATTTCAACCCTCTAGGTGATTAGGGGTCTACAATCAAGCTTGTGAGGTTTGCAGGGAGTTAAGAAGTAGTTTGAATTTATAAATTGTGGGTTCCATTTCTAGTCCTCTAAGATTAGTCAAAGGAAAAGCCTCAGGCTAGATCCTAAGTACTAAAGAGAGAGGCAAAAGACCTCACCAAAACTGAGGTCAACACTTCAAATAAAAGCTTTGAAAGTATATCCCTAGGTCTAAAAATATGCTACTTATAGATATATCCATTATTTTAAGAATTATAAAGGATATCAAGGTTAATATAAAGTCGAGCAACAAGCTTAAAATAACTAAGATTTTAAAGGTAACTAATAAAATTATGATAATTTTCATCATTATAGATAGGTTTAGAAACTAAAATATTTATTTTAAAAATGCCATTAAATTTAATATTTTAACACTTAACATCCATCAATCTAAAAAAATCATTGATCAAAGTGAATTAAAAATAAAAAAATGACGGATTGCTTCAAACAAAAAGTGCAAATGGTGCATTCTTTTAGTTCTCCAATGATAACAAAAAAAAGTGCACATTAGAAGAACAAGAAAAAATATATTAAGTGAAATTACCAAGGAAGACCCTAATGTACATTTTTTTTTGTTATTCCATTATAGGGATTATATGTTTACACAATTAAATAACTTATTAAGATATATCTTAGCACACGAGGGTTTGGTACAAGCATAAGAGTTGAATTAATTAGGTATTCATTTCCAACAACATCTTATATAATTCCTCTAAAAAAACAAATCAAAATTTTCTCCTTCCAAATAAGCTTAGGAATGAGAATTTTAAACATTCTTATGGTGAGCATAGCAATGGTTTTGTAAAAAACTGTTACAAAGAGAAATGTGCTTAAAATCATTCAAATCATTACGGGTAGATTTTTCAGAATCAAATTTAATAAGAAAATACTTGGCTTTAGGTAATCTAGTAATAATGGAGAATTACATAACCAAATCAGTAAAAAATGTGTCAATGATATGTCAGAAAAGTTTAAAGAATTTTGAAGTAAAATCATTAGAACTTGAACAATTTTTAATACCAATAATAATAATAGTGGCGGAGGATTTTTGAGTTGATGTATCCACCATAAAACTTTAGAATACTTCTATCTAAATGACTAAGCACAAAATTTAAAGAATAATATATCACTTCTAGGGGAGGATTATTATCTTTAAATTTGACTAATCATTTGGATAATAAAAATCTGTATGGGTCTACAAAACTAGGGTTATTACTTTACCTGAAAGGTGCAAGATAAGATATATTTTATTCTTGGGTTTAATATCCCTACAAGGGAAAGCACTCATTGTTAATTACATCTTCAGAGTTGTGAGCCATAAAGAAATGTCTTGATTAGTGTAATGACATATGTTGCTCAAATTACAGGGCTGGACTTTCAAATTTAGGATTTCGGAGGTGAAGAGAGAAACAAAGTTTTGAGTTGGAAGAGTTCATCTAAAGGGAATTTGACTTGGTATTTGATGACCGTGTGTCATTGGAAAACCTAGACAAAAGGATTAAACTATATAAGGAGGAAGGTTTACCTAATGAATTAAATATTTAGTGGTGGTTGAGGAGTTTGAAATTAATCGGTATTGGTGAGACTGAAAATGATTGCTAACAATTGAATAAGTTGAGATCAAATGGATTTGGTTTGAGAGTTCAATTTTGGAGGTTTTAATGTGGAACACATGTTTGAAAGAATTGTTTTAAGTTTTCTAAGTTTTGAAGGAATTCTAGAACTAAAAGACAGAATTGGGTAGCTAAGAAAGATTTTTAATGGAGGTGAAACCCTAATTTTAGAACACACTGAAACTCTATAAGGAATCTATATAGGTGGACTAAACTAGATAATTGGAATAACAGGAACGATTTAGATACTCATGGCTTTCCATCATCCCAGGTGTGTTCGTATCCTTCAGCTACAACCAACCATATAAATAGAAAACATTGTTGGACATTCCCATTATGGCATGTGAAGTTTTTAGTTTTAAGGTAGTTAGAAATGTCTTCATTGATAACCATGAGTTACTTCATTCTAATACATTCCCTTTGATTTCAAGAGATAAGGTTGTTTCTCTATAGGTCCTAGTCCTTAGCACGAATTATGGTACCTATTAAACTAAATTCAGAGATCTGCTTAGTTTAGTTCTCATTCTTTATGTCGTTGGGTACTTTGATACTAAATTCATGAATTGTTTTAGCTCTTAGTTTGGTCATCTGTGATGAAAATTAAGGTTCTCCTAACTTTAGACTTTTGGTTTTCTAAAATTACTGCTCTCCATTTGGGTTGGTCTTTAAGTTTGAGCGTTTGATGTTTTTTTTTTTTTATTTTTTATCACTGTCAAATGTTTATGGGAGGAACCAGTATATGACAGGTTCCCCTCCTCCTTTTCTTTAATCCTTTTTTTTTATTTTGTAAATGAAAAGAACTAAACATGGTACATGAAAACATTGAACATGAATTACTATGCATGGAACATTACACATGAATGATGACACGTGAATAACTACACATGAAAGCATGACTTAAATTCAGTTTGGATTAAACTTGAGCTATGGGCAAGCTAAGATATTCTTAATTAATGTGAACTAGGTTAAGCTAATGTTAGCTAAGGTTAGCTAATGCCAGCTCAAATAAAGTTGGATATGGTTTGGGTTTGATTAGGTTTAGTTTGGGTTTAGTTTGCTTTAAGTTTTGGATTGGGTTAAGTTTGGGTTCAGTTAGGTCGGGATTAGTTTCGAGTCTGGTGTTGATCTCACTTTTATTGAGGTCTAGTCTTTCTTTAGGATCCTAGGATATTGCCATAGGATTTCCTGGTGACTCTCTTATAAGATTAGGAATGGAATCCTCCCCACTAGAAATTCATGATGAATCTTTGCTTCACTTGGAGTATCATAGGTTTGCTACCAACCTCTAACACTTAGTAGGATGGAGCTAAGAGTAAGGAAACTCAAGAGGAGTCCCCTATAGGATGGTCAAACTTTAGGACTAACTCTGGGTGGTCTGGTTTGGGTCAGGCTTGCATGCACACACACACACTTGAACCTTACACTTTTACTCCAAATCCAAAACCCTAAACCAAACATGCCCAACCTTGGTTCCCTATTTTTTTTGGAAAACTGATGTGGGTGGCTCCCCAAGCTCTTAGCCCTAAGCTAAGGTTTGGCTAGGACCAACACATGGAGGATCCAAAATAGGATTTCCCTTAGTCCGTGGCTCAAACAGGTTAGTATCACCATTGACATCCTCAATTAATCCTAATTTCATCAAATTCCCAACTTTTACCCTTTTAGCCCAAACTTCACCAATATTACAAAAAAACCCCTAAACCCTAATTTTTCTTAAATTTTCCCAAAATTGCCAAAATTCCCAAATTTCCTTCAAAATTCATTTCTCAACTTTCAAATTGGCCAAAATCCACCAAAATACCCAAAATTTTTAAAATTTTCAAAATTACCAAAAAGCCCCTCAAATCCCGAAAATTTTCCAAAATCTCCAAATAAACTTTAAATGACCCCAAATTCAATTTAAACCACTTCATTAAGCCCAATTTGTCCAAATTGACCCATTTTGACCAAAAATCACTAAATTGCTCTTAAAGGCCCAAAATTTCTAAATTATCCCCAATTTACACCAAATTGACCTCAATCTCCCCCAATTTCAATTCCAAATCAAATTTCATCATCCCTAAACTCAATCTAAACCAAATCCAAACCCAATTGAACCCAATTTCAAGCCCAATTCAAAAACCCTAATTTTTACCACATCTTCAAGTTCCTCCAAATTGAAACAGACAACCCATTCAATTTCCCCAAAATTGAATTCTAGACTCTTCATGACATTCCACTAAATCAATTTAAACCATAAATTGATCCAAATATAGACCAAAGCTAAGCCTAACCCCTACTCAAATCAAAATACCCAATTTTGCCCCAAAATTCAAAATCTCCCAAATTGAACTCTGACCTTAGCTTACTGACTTTAAGTAACATTTAAAAAGTATTTCCAATTCAGTTACAAAGCATAATCAGTTTAATAAGAAAGCTGATAATTTATAGGCAAGTATACGTATTGCTCAAGTAATACAGGGCTCTAGTGGAGTCCTTGTTTTCAATCCCAGAGGGAGGAAGCAAACCTTAAAGCATAGCCCAGAAATCCAAAATTCAAATTTCCAAATCACCAAAAGTAAATACTAAAGTTACTAAAGTTATAAGATGCTAGATAATTTAAAATTGCTAAAGAACTTTCTAAATTTTATATTGAAGTTAACCATTACTACACTAAGTTTTGTAAGGTAATGTTCAAATTTAGAGAAAGTGTCCTTCCTTTTACAATGATATTATGGTGAGTGAATGACATAGATTACTATAATTATTGTATTGTGCCAAATAAGAGCATACCTTTTGTTTACCCTCCTCCGAGTGTTATAAAGAATATTGGCTAATCTTAGGTTTAGTCCCTAAATTCGTGGTTAGGCTGAGAGGATACTGGCTCTCACTCCAAAGCTCCCACTTTTCCTCACCTCAAGGCAAACTCTCACTTTAGTTTCCAAACATTAAGACCAAATTGGGGATTCTAGTCTGTCACCCTAAAATCTCCAATTATACGCCCAATAAACCATGTTTCCCTTTTTATTTGCACCCAAACCCCATGAACTAAATCACTCATTCATTGACATTAAATGTAATCTCCACTTTTGTTGTAGAAAGCATAGAGCTTTTGGATCGTATGTTCCACAACATACATTAATAATTCAATTGGCCAGATCAAAAACTAAATGAAGAACGAAGTGAAAAATCATCACAATTTCTTATCTTTCATATGACACATCCAATCTAAACCATTAGTTCACAATTATCATGCAAGGAGAAAGACAAGGGAATCTAATCAGAATTCACTAGGAAGATACGAAAAATAAAAGATTTTATATATAAAAGCAAAGTCATACAAACTATGAAAAATAAATACAACTGACCTTAATTTCTTCCCCAAGCAAATCCCTTGAATTTCCTTTGAATTTCCTTCTCTCTTCACAGCAACACACAATTCTCTCATGGAATAGTACGGAAGAAGCAATCTCTCACTTTCCCTCTCCTCCTACAACTCTTTTGAGAAGAATCCCTCACAAAACAACACTTAACACTAAACCCTAGACTCTAAACTCTCTCTAAAGACTTCCTCTTCACTCACACACACTTTACTTCACTTACATAAACACACACACATTTTTGGCACCCAAAACAAGTTAAAATAGTCTAGGAAAGAATTTCCTAAGAGTTGCCTCAAGAATCCCTCCAAAAGTCGTCCAAATACATTGAATTTGGCCTCCACCGAGAATGGGCACCGTCGGCACCTAATATGGTACCCTCAGTGCCCTATCACACATTTTAGTTCTAAACTCTCTAGAAAAACACGTCGTTGGCGCCAAAACTTCAAAATCTTGGTTTTTGCCTTTTTTCGCTCCAAATTCATTCCTTTTTGCTTCTTTTTGCTCCATTTGTCTAAAATCATCATACTTGTAGTAAAACATAAAAATTACCTTCCCTTAAAGTTAAATATCACTAAAAATGAGTTTAAAATGTATATAAAAATCAAATATATTTTTAGTGCATCAAAATCTCTCAAACTTAACTATTACTTATCCTCAAGTAATACTTTTACTACATAAAAATATAGCTCTTTGTAGTGAACTTTACAAAATGATTACTATAATTTTTTTAAATGAATATAATTTCAAGATTTTAGAAAGATTTTCAATAAGTTAGGTGAAAATTATAGGTATAAGAACATTTAGCAATCAAGTCTAAGAGTTCTTGTCTCCTATTTAATTCAAGAATAACCAAAATTTATCACATTAGGGTTGCTCTGAAGTATCAGATGAAAAGGAAGCACATGAAATCTCTATTAGTTAGGATGCTAGTACTTTAAATATAAATTCAGAAATGTAACTAAACTCTTCTGTTAAGTTGATTCAAGTGAAGCCAATTTTTTATTAGGCATCTCCTCAGGCTTCTCCTCACATATAATTTCTTTTTCATTCTTTTCCTTTTTTCTTTTTGGGATTCCTTTTCAATCGTTTCTGTTTTTCTTTCTTTTTTTTTTCTCTTTTTCTTTTCTTGTGAGAATTACTATGTCTGGATAGCCTTTAATAATTTGGAACTTCACTCTCCTCTCCCTAAAGTTGGAACGTAAAATATTTCTTTCTATATATATATATATATATATATATATATATATATATATATATATATATATATATATATATTAGCGTTTAAATGATTCATCATAAAGTCACAATCTTTTCTCCTCGCATAAACCTCTAAGTCTCTTAACATTTCAAAAATACAGTTTTCATTATTTTAAATAGTCAACTATAGTCTAATCCTCTTATACTAAATATCTTAGCCCATAAAGTTAACTTTTATTACTAAAAACTTTCATTCAAATTTACTATGATATTTAAATAAGATAAAAATTTAGTGATCTAAAGTTAAGCTCATCTACTTTAAGTCATGTTAAAATAACTTTGAAAATATATTTTAATTGAGAACAAATAATAGTTAATTTTTTCACCCCCAAACTTAAGTTTTTCAGTGTATATTAAATTAACAAATGAGAGAGAAAAACAAAAAAGAAAACTAAACTTTTTGTGTCGGGCTTTTAATTCTTCTGAAGCATGCAAGTATTAAATAAAAATTTAACTGCAAGCATAAAAAAGCTAGAAGCATTGTTCACATGTATATCAGAAATTTGCAGGGTAAAGAAAATTTAAAACACTATTTAAAACACTTAATACAACATCCTTTACAATTCTACTACAACTGTGACAAACTAAAATAAGCTTCAATACAAATTAAAAGAAAATAAAAAATAAAAAAATCAACACAATAATAACAAACATAAAGAGTACTACAATACCAATCATCCTCTCTTTCTTCTTCTGCTCCTTCTTCTTCCTCAGGTTGGTATGGAGTTTAACGGGGGCAAGTAGGAAATATCTCACCAGCTTCTCCCCTAATAAATCTTGTCTGAGCATCATGTTAAGCAATATCCTATTCCACTCTTCTCATATGATAATCATCATTGATGTTATTTCTTGCTTCCAAACCATTAATTCTTCCATGAAGCCTCGTAATATCTCCTTGTTGTATCATCAGCCACTCTATAACATCAGAAATATTAGGAGTCCCGGAAGTAGAAGGTTTGTCATGGCTAGCAGAAGGAATATCACTACTCTTACCTCCAGATCTTCATCCTACATGAGATTCATAAGTGTGAATGTTGGTCTTACTAATAGGCATCAAAGGATGGACCAACTCTTCGCTAATATCAACCTCTTCTCCTGATTATATACAAAATGTATATATCAGGGCAGGATGTCCCAATCCTCCAGTGGTTTCCTACTTTGCTATAGTCTGAATACTATTGTAAATAACTCTTCCAATATCAATTATTCACATGTTTTGGATAAAAAAATTCCAAATTACTCTATCTCTAGAAACTTCACTATGACGATAAGTAGGTAATAGTTTTGTAGAAATAAATTAATGTCAAGCTTTATATGCTACATTATGAGTTGAAGCAGGAAAACTTATCTTTTTTTCTTTGTTTAGCTTTCCACTCCCCTTTTTCATCAGTAGGAAAAGTAATTACCTCATTCAAAGCAGCATCCATAGTATCAAAAGATTTGTATTCTCAGAACAGATTATCTCTCAACTGGTAGAAAGCATTGATCCATTATCTGTCCTCGAACCAGCACATACTTTTCTTCAGTATACCGCAAGTTAGCATAAAACTCATGGACTACATCAGCAGAAAAATAACAAAAAGTTTCCCATTTTTTATCAGCAATCACCTGCTTTATAACCCCATCAGGATTTTCAAATCCTCGACTTGTATATAATTTTACTACTGAGTGTAGATTTGAAATGGTACTATGTTTTCACATTCACAAATTTCCTTTCATCAAAATCAACCTTTCTCTTCCCCTTAAACATCTTTGGATCCATATCTAAATCTCTATAAAATTTGTAAATAAATCTCAATAAATTCCAAAATCACAACGTTACAAGCTTTAAATTCAAATCTAATAAGTAAGAGCATTTCACCATGGATTTTTCACACTGAATCGAGCGCTGGTTTGGGCGCTGTCGCTGCTGAATCGGGCGTCGTCAACACTAGGAGAAATTTTTGGATCCAAAATTATCCCGCAATTTTGATCGTTTTGAAGTTACGATGAAATCTAATTAGCCTTTTTAAGCATCTAAATTCAATATTAAGTGATTAACTAATACTACACATACAAAACAAAACATCACTTTTATGTATAAAATCCAAATTTACAAACTTACACATATCAATTAGAATACTCATCGTTAACTCAATGTCGTAATCAAACCACAACACTCTAACACTGAAAACATAACATAAATTCAAATCTCAAGCATAATATGTCTGAAATCACATCATAAAATACAAACCAAACTCAAGAAAATAAAGTCCAAATACTAAATAAGGTAGATAAAACAGAAAATCACTACTCCTCATCAATATCAGTGTTATCTTCTCTGATATCTCCCATCCATTGGTGGTGCACAAAAAAATTGTAGAAGGGTCGATACGAAAATTCATCTGTCAAATCCTCTACAATCCAAGCCTTTTTCTTCATCAATCGTATCAATCTTTCTTCCATAAGACCAGTATGATTAAACTGTTCCTTCATCCTTCAATCTAGATGATCAAATAATTTAGTTGTATTATTAATTGCATCCTTAAGATTTCATACCTCTTTCTCCATTTTCTTGATCTTCCTTAGAATGAACTGTACAATTTCAAGAAAATGAGGTTGAATAGGTAGTAAAATCTGAGAGGGTTTGTCTACAGTTATTCTCAGATCATTTTCATCCCCAGTTGTTGGACAGTCATAAACAATAGTTGGGTCATGTGCTTCCAAGGGAGAAGCACTTTTTCCCAACTCTCATATGGCACTTGTGACTGGCTGTAAAGAAGAAATATAGTGGAAGGATGTCTCAAGCCATAATTTGATCCATGCACAATCAAACCTAAAATAGATTTTATAATTATGGTGCAAATATCAACAGGACTTCCAGTTTGAATACAATAGTTCAATATTATACTTTCCTTTAACACTTTTCAAATTTTCCTGGCCGGGAGTAATTTCAAAGAGATAAAGAAGTGACATTGCTTCCACACAGGATTCAATAACGTAGTAGAGAAATTAACATACCCTTTTTCTCTTATCTACCAATCTTCACCTTCATCTCTCAGGTATCGATAGATTTCATTCATATTATCTCTTGTTGGGACAAACTTGGTGTAATGATAGATTGGCGTATTATCCATCATATAAAGTTCATTAATCTTGGAAGGAGTGAATGATATCCACCAACCTTGCACATAGAAGACTCCTCGGTTGATTCCATGAAGATTTCAATACAATTCTTTCACCACAGGAATGACTATTGCGGCAGTAGTATAACAAAACACTTCCCAATGCCTCTGCATTAATTTTTCTTCAACACGAGTACTAGGAACATTCATACCTCAATTGATAAAGCATCTTTCCTCGATAAGTCTTCTCTTCATAAGAACTTTATCACAAAGTTGTTGCGCCTCAAAATTGACAAAATTTCTCTTGTTGAAAACTCTAAATCTTGGAAATTCTAAGAAGTTCGAAGCCATGGAATGCAAATTGGAGCTACTTGTCGGCATATTTTTAGATTATGTGTTGTGTTTTGAAAAGGGTTCGCCTAATAGAAATTGTCGGTGAATTTTAGGTTTTAAATTTAATTTAAATATTTATAATTTAGAAAGTAGCATTTGATTTTGAAAATGATTTTAAGTTTGAAAATTTTAAGATATGAAATCAAGCCGATCTCGCATCCCGAATAGTTTATATAAACGAGCACCGCACCACAAGCCAGTGTATTTATCCCGAAGAATAGACACACTTGCTTGATAATGGGGCTCGATTAAATAAACTAGAAAATTTGTGACATCCGTTTGATCCGCTAACCAATCTTATAAGCCGACAAGTTCCCCTAGCTTAATATAAATGAATTAAGCGGGGTTTATATTACTGGATTCTTAAAGTTTCCTATAAGGACGAGCCCTATAGTTAATTACATCTTAAATGTACGAAGACACTTAAGAAAACTCTCGATAATGATCATTGGTTTTGCTCTCAAGAATTTCAAAGTTTAAGGTTTCAAAAGATTGAATTTTGGAAGTTTCGATAGGGATTAGCTCGAATTAGGAAAAGTTTATTTTGAGAATCCAAAGGAAGAGAAGTAGGAGAAGGCGAGGATCCAAGAGGAATCTTGCGACTTCCAAGCTATCCCATTGTTTGACTTCATTTTGAGAGAGTTATTCGAATGTTTCCATCCTGCCGATTTTAATTAATTAGGACTTATGTTTGTATGACATGATCATACGAAATAGCCTTGAAGATGTGAGAGTTTATGTCGTGCCGAACGACTACCTCAGATCTAAGACCGGTTAGGGCTTAATTTGCATAACATGATTATGCGAATGCCTAACAAAAAGTTGAGGATTTATGTTGCACTAAGAAAACTACCTCGAAGTCCTATGGCTCGGTTATTTAATTCTAAGAAAGTTTCTTTGAAGTAGATCCGAGTTTCATTGATGACGATGGCGAGTTGCCTACCATGCTCCAGGAGCTCCTTTGTTCTTGCGAGAGGTTTAGTTTTAGAAGGTGAAAATCGAGGAGATGAGAGAAGTTTTTTGTTTAGAAATCTTAAAATCCAAATATTTTAAATATTTTAATTAAAACAAATCTTAAAGTTGTTTAAACGGAACCGATTAAGATCCCGCGGTTACGTCATCCAGCACTAGATTATTTTCATCGAATTCACTTAGTCCAGATGAATTTGCTAAACTCAACTGAATGAGTTCCACACTTTCATTTAGACCGTGGGAAATCTCGTTAGCAACATGTGGGTTACATCATCCGAGATATTCCCGATCATGCAACGAGACGTTTTAATTTTAGTTGTAATTGCAGTTTTATTTTTGTTGGTGATTAAATTTTGAGTTGTTTAAACATGCTGGGTCCGATCATTTTCATGCATTTATAAGTATAGGAAAGTAAGACATTTAATAAATTGCAGAATGTAAATTGCAATAAACTTAAAAGCGTAATGTTTTTTTAAACTGCACTTGAAACACATGTCAGAGCAAATACCTAGGTAAGACTAAGGGAATGTTCTGGTTGTCTACCAAAATCCTAATCTTATTTCTAGTCATTTCCTATGACATCTAGGTTCTTGTGTTTTATTAAGGATGATTTTCTTCACCAAAGAACAATGAAGTCTCATTGTTCTTTTAAAACATCCATTCAAGTTAGAGAAGTGCTCGGAACTGAATTCTGAACATCTTCTTAAACATTTTAGGGATTGCCTTAAGTTTGATTAGTTTCATTGTGGTGATGAATGAATCACCCGGGTTGCTCTTACTCGGTGAATTAGGATGTTTGATTATCCTTGTGAGTGACATTTCATTTAATGCTTCATTTAAGAGTTATGATAATGAAAATCTTTAGGGGCAAATTGGTTCATTAAAGATTTTAACCATTGTTAATCGATGTTTTGAGTTAATGGTTTAAAGTGATTTAATTTAATTATAAAGTTTTAATCGATCTTTTTAGGTGTTTTAAATCATTTTAAGTTGGAATAGTATTCAAGTTGTTTAATTCAATTAAGTTTTATTATTTCAGATGGTCTTGACATTTTAAATTAATTTTAAATATTTCAATTATGAATTGTTCCGAGTTAACATTAATGTTTCGAATTTATTTTAATTTAAGTTTTAAATAATTTCAGATTAGTTTTGATATTTTTAAGTTTCCTTAATTTGATTTTCTTACTTCAAATTGGTTTTAATGTTTTAAGTCTTAGTTTAATTATTGAATTTTTAGGTTATCTTCCTTTTGTTTGTTTCAATTATCATTTTATAGCTTAATCAATTAATAAGAACTTAATGATATTTAATTAAATCATTGATTAGGGATTCAATTTAAAGAATTAAAACTCTCCTATATTACATCCCTAATCTTAATAATTAAAGCCTTAATTAATCTTTCAAAGTTTAGGTAATTTAATTAATTAAAGTTTCTTCTTTAAATGTTCAAGGTGATTATTGAGTTTCTACCCCTGAATTACCTTAGTTTCAATCATCTAATAAGAATTTAAGATCAAATATTTTATCCCTCCCTTTGGTTTAGCCTAAATTTTAGTTATGGTTAAAACTTCTTAATTACCATTATGCCTCTTTAGGCTTATTTATTTCATAACTCATCAAATTAAGCTCAAATGAACTTGAAATTTTTTTTATCACCTTACTCATGAAATAAAAATTGGAAGGATCTCACCAAAACGAAGTATGATGTTGTCCGTTTTGTCCGCCTCGACGTAGCTTTACGATCCTCCAATGTCTTGACCACGATCGAGTTCACCTCGCAAAAGGCGCACAGATAAATTCATATGCGAATTAATCTATTCAGCTCGAATATGTCAAATATATGTCCGAAATTATGAAGGTGCAAATAGATTTGAATCACTTAATGCCATTCAAGCCTACACTCTACCCAACTCTTATGTGTCTACATACCTAACATCCAAACTCCAATTTCTACATACAAGCCATCCAATTCGTCAGGTATTTACACATCTACCCCCTAAACTTCATATTCATGGCATCTAAACTCTTCATCGCATATCACAGAGTTTACCAACGTAATTTTAAGTGTGCGAATAAGATGAAACAAAAATGAAGACATTAAAAAAATCAGCACGTAAGCACAAAGGAATTATATGATGTGCAAATATTCCTTCCAAAATCGTCTTCAAGTATACAAATATACGGGGATTGCTTAATCTTCAAGAAATAAAGTATATCAAACATATTTATCCCTACAATATCAAGCAGAATTAAATCATTCTTCGGCATTGTTGAACTATCCATTTCTCGTTCCATAAATGCACTTTCCATTTCATACAACCCGTATGTTAACACGCACAACGAAGGCTTAATATCATCACCCAAATCTTCCAAAGCTTATCAAGGATATATTATCTTAACTCTTCAAACTGAAATACATACTTCCAAGCATGCATATAACCATAGGAAAAGGTGACATGTATGTAAAGATTGGAGTTTAAATATCAGATTCATGGTTACATAAAAATTAAGTGGCATGTATGTAAATTTAGGCACAAGAAGTAAAACTAGCTCAATAGAATTGTTGCTTATAATAAAATGCCAGCACAGTCAAGTTTTACTAACTTAAAACACCTTTTAGAGTTGAAAGGATAAATAAAATTTCTAACCTTATAGACAGCAAAGAACTAATCGCTGCATAAATTACACAGCCAAGGCCAGGTACACTCAGTCCTGATCAATAGTAGTGGAATTGTTGTTCTCTTCTTTGACTGAAGCGTCAATCGTCCCGTCATCAATATCAATCTCCATTTTGTCAACTTCGTTTTCACCTCTTACTTGAATCAGAAATTCTGCAGGAACTTGCCCAGATCTCAAGGCCTGCTCCAGCCTTGCAACTTCTTCAAGTGTTTAAGATAGCAGCCTGTGAGTTTCAGAATTGGAGTAACAGCAACTTCATTTGGCTTGTGGATGAGTTGAGAGGTATTGGATGAGTTGAGAGGTGTTCGAGATATTGTCAGCCTCAGCATTCAAGATTTCGATGACAAATTCATCTCCTACTGCTGTGATAACTTGGCAGGATCAATGAATAGTGAGGCTCATGCCCGTATGGGGACTTTTCCGGCCTCGACAGAGAACGACTGGATCTGGGAATACGAGCGGCAGTCTTGGCAGCTTGCTTGTTGCTGCTCCAAACTTCTACTGGGCCAAATTACTTTGGTACATTGCTTGTATTTGAAGTCTCGTGCCAACCATTCAACACTTCATAAGCCCGCATTGGAACGATGATGGATATGTATTTAAAGGAGCTGCTCGGCATTGTCGTGGGGTCGACAAAGCGAGAGCAAACTCGATCGCATTTCAGCTCCTCTTCTCTTCCGACACGGTCTTAGCAAAAGCAGGGAAGGCTGTTGAAGTGCTCGGATTTACCTCGCAAGAAAGACAAGAAATGGGTGACAACAGAGCAAGTCATGTATACACGTACAAATTTGTAATTCAAAGTTTTGTACAAGAAGGGCAGAAAGGTTCAAATATAAGTAAAATACAAAATCAAAATTTTATCAATTTCGGATTAAAATCAGTGAGCAATGACACTTTACTTGACAAACTCACTTAAATCAAGTTATCTTACACTCAATCATAAAATTCAATAAATGTGGCTTCAGTCCAAACAATTCATAAGACATTGATATAATATTAAGTATTACCTGCATTTCTTATCTTTGAAGGTATCAATTCGAAGTTTATATGAGCAGGACAACAAGGTACAACTAACATAAATCAAAAATTAAATCATGCAATATAAATATAAGCAAATATTAAAAAAATAAATAGCAGTCGGATATTGCTTATGGCATGCATGTATTAAGGAATTTCATATATATATATATATATATATATATATATATATATATATATATATATATATATATATATATATATATATATATATATATATATATATACTATTCCAGACAGAAAGAGCCTGATCCCCAACACTGAAACCTGTTAAGTTGATGCTTTGCCGCCCAGGTAAGGAGTCTCGATGAAATCAATTCCAAATGTTTCAATCGAACAATGGTATACCTCATTTTCTTTATTGTTCGTAGCCAGAGGGTATCGATGTAAGAGATTCCAATCAAAGGTTTTAGGCGCTTTTATGCAAGGAGACCTGTCTGCATTACAAGGAGTTTAATTATTTGAATTTGTGGCTGCCAATTAAATCTGCAAGGAAGCTGTGCTCCTAATCAACCCCTCTAATTAAACAAATATCTGAGAAGGAAAGATCATGCTCTATTTTTTTTTTTTTATGTGAAGGAGGGTTATTATATAGTGTCATCCCCAGGAAATTCAGGTAAAAGAGAGTATGTTTCTGACTTGGTCATAAAACACACAGAATGGTAAAGGAAAAATAATTTACATACTTGAATAAATGCTGTGAAGAAGAGCTGGGAATCTTCATAAATCCAGAAATAATTTATACACATCATGGGTGAAATAAATGCCGACCGTTGCTTGCGATTCAAAAAAGAGATCAACCAGAACAGTTTAGAGTTTACCCCTTTCTCAGTGAATCCGGCTACAACTACGCAGCATTCCACTGGTAATGATCTTTCTTTAATCTGTCTGCATATGAACCTCCAAGCCATTTTGCAAGTTCGAACAGCTCTTGAAGTCAGAGTTTTGGTTATCTATTTGTCCAAATAGCGTGTGACTACCGCTCTTCACCCAAGCTCCCAAAACACGAAGCCCTCAGAAGCTCGACTCGGCAGGATGAAGAAGAAGGCTGAGAAACAGAATGCGGGGTCGAGAGAGCCGTGGCTAGGGCTCGCCATAGAGAAGAATCGCGTGCGGGGGGGGGGGGGGGGTGTTTTCGGCGCTCTTTTTTTTTTGTGAATGGGTGGCGCCGAATGAAAAGAATTCGGGGGTTAGGGTTAGGTTTGCGTGGGTTTATATAGGGCAAAAATTCTTTTTTTTTAATTATACGCGTCGATTTTCGTGTAATTTGCTCGTGCACGGAGCGCTAGCAAAATGGGTGTCCTTCCCAGCTAAAATCGACATTCTGGACGCAGCGGCGCGGTCCGTTTCGTCATCCGAGGTCATTCGAACAACTTCGTCGACGGTCACGTCAAAAACGGGCTGAATGGGGATTTTGATAAAATTAGGTCAAATTGGCAAAATTGGCCTATGATGTAGTTGAACAAAATGAAATTGGGAATATTTGGGATTTTCTGGAATTTCTGGGAATTCTTGGAATTTTTGGATTTTTTGGTTAAAAAGGGTATTTTAGGTATTTGGAGGTTATTTGGAGGTTATTAGGGTATTTTGGTGGGTTTAGGGTTTAGAATGTGTGTGAGAGTGTGGTGTGTGCAAGCTAGACCTCACCAGACTAGGCCACCCAGGGTACTCCTAAAGCCAAAGAGTCCTATAGGAAACTCATCTTTTAAACATCCATATATTGATTTTAACCCTCCAAGTGGCTTGGGGGTTTATAATCAAACATGTGGGGTTTGAAGGGAGTTAAGAAGTAGATTGAGTTTCTAAGTGGTGGGTCCCATTTCTAGTCCTCTAGGATAGTCAAGGGAAAACCTATGGCTAGATCCTAAGCACTAAGGAGAGAAGAAAAGACCTCGCGAAAATGAGGTCAACAAATGGACCCCGATAGGTGTGGTGTGTTGACGGAGCACACCGCGCGTATTGGCGTTGACCGAAGAGATCGACAAAACCAACACGGATGTCCAAGTGACAAACTTAGGATGAAGTAGAAGAATTTCCGGCTGGGAGTATCGAGTATATTTCCAATATCGGAGATTCTCGAACTCTCGGCAGGGAATGGAAAAGAAGGTGAACTCCAAATCACGAAGATGCTGGGAATTCGATTTAGATTTCATTTTACTTTTAAATTTCAAGTTTCAATGTGTGAGTTTAGATTTCGATTGAAGTTTAATTTAAAATCGATTTAAGGATATTTTGAATTTGAAATTTGGATTTGAAATGAGAATTGAAACCTAGGTTTCAACCTCGGGATTGCGAAGAGAACTGGAATTTAGGTACCAGCCTCAGAGTGAAAATCAGAGTTTAAGTATCGACGAAAAAAAAAGGACGAGAATCAGAATTTAGGTACTGATCTCGAGAGAGTGAGATTTGAAATTTAAGTATCAAACCTCAAAGAGAATCGAAATTTAAGTATCGATCTCGGATGAGAGTCGGAATTTAGGTACCGACCTCGAAGGAAGAGAACTGGAATTTAGGTACCAGTCTCGGAATTTAGAATTGAAATTTAGGTATCAATTCGAAAGAGAATCAAAATTTAGGTATCGATCTCGAATGAGAGTTGGAATTTAGGTACCGACCTCGAAGGAAGAGAACTGGAATTTAGGTACCAGTCTCGGAATTTAGAATTAAAATTTAGGTATCAATTCGAAAGAGAATCGAAATTTAGGTATTGATCTCGAATGAGAGTCGGAATTTAGGTACCGACCTCGAAGGAAGAGAACTGGAATTTAGATACCAGTCTCGGAATTTAGAATTGAAATTTAGGTATCAATTCGAAAGAATCGGAATTTAGGTATTGATCTTGAATGAGAGTCGGAATTTAGGTACCGACCTCGAAGGAAGAACTGGAATTTAGGTACCAGTCTCAGAATTTAAAATTGAAATTTAGGTATCAATTTGAAAGAGAGTCGGAATTTAGGTATCGAACTTGAAAGGAGAGAACTGGAATTTAGGTACCAGTCTCGAAAGAGAATCGAAATTTAGGTATCGATCTCAAAAAGAGAGTCGAAATTTAGTTACCGATCTCGAATGAGAGTCGGAATTTAGCTACCGACCTTGAAGGAAGAGAACTGGAATTTAGGTACCAGTCTCGGAATTTAGAATTGAAATTTAGGTATCAATTTGAAAGAGAATCGAAATTTAGGTATTGATCTCGGATGAGAGTCGGAATTTAGGTACTGACCTCGAAGGAAGAGAACTGGAGTTTAGTTACCAGTCTCGGAATTTAGAATTGAAATTTAGGTATCAATATGAAAGAGAATCGAAATTTAGGTATCAATCTCGAAAAGAGATGAGAATTGAAATTTAGGTATCAATCTCAAAAAGAGAGTCAGAATTTTGGTACCGACCTTAAAAGGAGAGAACTGGAATTTAGGTACCAGTCTCGAAAGTTTGAAAGAGGACTAGAAGTTAGGCTCTAGCCTCGAAGAGAACTGGAAGGAGCTGGTAAGTGTACCAAGCTGAAAAGACTTGACTTAGCAATAAGTCGAGGAAAATATTCAAATTTCAAAAGATTTTCAAACAGATTTTAATTGAGGAAAGAACTGAAAGGTTCGAATCAGAAGGTTCAGATCGGAATTCAATTTGAGATTTAGATTCGTTTTGTTTGTCCTTTAACGATTCCATTTTTTTTTGTTTATTTAGTGTTCATGTGAATTTGAAGTTCATTTTAATATTTAGATTTTTAGGAAAAATTCTCATTTATTTTCTTTTCTTTTCTGTTCTTCGTTCAATGTTCATTTAACTCTAATGGTGTTTCCCAGTCAATTAGCATAAAAAGAGGTGAAGGCAAAATATGACGTAGTCGTTTTCATTCCAACTTGCTGAAAGTACATCATACAACTTGATCTAGTCATGATGACATTTTCCTCATAAATTTAATGTCTTATACAATCCATCTAAATCCAAAACGGATCGTGTAAGATTCTTGTTGATCCATCCAAAAGCGTCTGTCAAATCCATGTCTGAATAGTAAGAAACATGGGCAATAACATCACCTTCCAAGCCACCCTTGGCAGGAATGCCGCATGGATGTGCATTGGAGGTGTGTTATTTCTCATGTAACTCACAGCTCGTAGGCCCGGAGACTCTCCAATTTTGGATTTGTCTGAAAGCGGTAAGGCATTTTTCTGTCAACTATTCTTCTAAAAGTAACTGAGATCTGGTCCACAGGTACTCCTGGAATGCAATGCTTCGCAACGTCTGCTCCGTTTCCTTTTATCACCAGGACGGAACCTACCGGTAGTGGTATCTCCACCGGCCCTCGGAACTCACCGGAGCCTGCAATCCGGAGGTCAGATCCGAACATGATGTTGCACTAGTTGAGGAATGAAACTGTGCATAAGGGTCTAACAAAGTCATGATGATCTATATGCGGAGGTATGCAGTCGCTTTCCTTGTAGATGTTGATAATGCAGTTGTTGGGTATGCAATCTGCAGGCAGTACCCTCCATGTTATCATCCTTTTCACCATTATCTTGATGACTCTTGGCATTGGATCCACCTCACTGCGACGGAGTATCCCTGGTGGATTTTCTTTCCTGTCTGTGGCAAAATTGTAGCAACATCCGCATTGGATTGTAACTCTTCCCTTTCCAGGCATCCATCTTCGGGGTTCTGAATATGTCTTTTCTCTCAGGCGGCCAGCTCGGCTCATTTTCTGTAATTCGAGGATGCAGTCTACGATTTGTTGTTGCTCATAATCTGAGAAAACATCTGTATGCAGCTCGAGGCCTTCCAAGATGTTGACCCTCTTGTTTCCATTTCTTTCAAAGTATTCAAAGGTTTTCTTCTCAACTAGTTGAATTTTCTCCAGCTCATATTCCGGGATTATCTGAAGTCCTCGGTGTCTAGTAACATACTGCGAGATGTATGGCTCAACCCCAACATGTTCTTCTGCATGTCTCGGCTCCTCGGGGATAGTCTCCGTAGGGACATTCTCCGGGGTTGCTATCGCAACAAGAATCTTCCGATCCGGTACATATGCTTGGCGTCGAGGTACCGACTCTATTTCTGCTTTTCTTGATATTTATTTCATCTGTTCCGACCTTCTTGGAGTTGACTTTCTTCTTTCTGGCTCCTGACGAACTGATCTCCTTGGAGCATTTGCACTAACAGTATCCACTGTCTGTTTATGTTGATCTTCTGCTAACTTGGTCAACATTTTGTGAATGCGACGATTCTTATTTCTTCGTTGGGTAGCAGTGAGAGTAGCTCTCCTTACCCCTTGAATTTCTGCGGGCGCGGCGCTGACAAGCCTACCCTCTGCTATGGCAACCACGAACTTAATTTTCCTTTCTTCTCCGGTTACATGAGCGGCGTTTGCTTTTCTTTTCTTGTTGCTGGATTGGTGGCTTGGGCCACCCATTTTCATCACCTGTCCGTTCGTGAAGTTCTTCTCGATCAACCGGGATCCAATCATTTTCTTCGTATTGTAAGCCGAGTCGGTGTGAAGTCTGAGTCAATCTCTACATTGCTCCATCCCTCACCCTCTTTTCATCAAGTGCTAGACTCACGCTATTTCTAAAGTTTAGAACCAACCGCCCGTTCGACATTTCCCTGCGAAAAAACAAGGAAATGATCAAGGGCTGTACTAAGAACAAGAACAATAAGAAAAACACTTAAAAAAAATTCTTATTCACTTCTTTTAAATTTAAAGGAAGTAGGAAGAGATGAGAAAATATCAGGAATGAATGGATTTAAAAGGAAAGATTGATATTTTATTATTATGATTTCCCATGTTTTCTTTTTAACATTTTCGTTGGTGAGAATTTTTTATCATCCATTTTATTTTGTTTTGGGTTCGGACCCAATCACAAGTGATTACTTCACCCGTGTTTGTAGGGATAAGATTCTACTTTAGAGACCACCCTTCGAAACATCAGGTCGTGTAATACTTCTTCAAATACCATCCATTGATTGGAAGCATAGGTCGTTCTCCACGGCAATTCACAAGCTGGTAGGAACCTCCTGAGTAGACTGTCTCGACCACGAACGACCCTTCCCATGTTGGTTCAAATTTACCTCATATCTTGCGATGTGCAAGAATAGGTCTTCTGAGAACAAGAACTAAGTCACCGACTTTGAAAGTTCTTGGGCGGACCAGTCTATCATGGGCCTGGAGCATCTTGGCTTGATACAGATCCAAATTCTGCTGTGCGGAAAGTCTTTTCCCTTCCAAGCTTTCCAATTCTTTCAGTCGTAGTCTGGCATTTTCTTCTGTAGTGATCTTTTCTGCAACACCAATTCGGAGTGACGGAAGCTGAACTTCCGGGGGCAAGACGGCCTCGGACCCGTACACTAAAGCGTAAGGCGTAGGGCGAGTAGGAGTCCTAAAAGTCATCCCGTAGGCCCATAAGGCTTCTAACAACTTCTCATGCCAATTTCTCTTCTTGTCGTCCAAAGTTTTCTTTAAAATCTGAACGAGAGTTTTATTAAAAGCCTCGGCCAAGCTGTTTGCTCTTGGGTAGTAGATCGTTGAGTATCGCCAATCGATCTCGTGTCTTCTGACAAAATTGTTGATCTTTGTACTTTTGAATGCGGACCATTATCTGAAATGATCCTGCGCGGTACCCCAAAACGGTAGACAACTTGGTTCTTGAAAAACTGTAGCACGTGGTGTGCCTTCACTTCTTTGAGTGGTATAGCTTCTGCCCATTTAGAAAAGTAGTCTGTAGCTGCAAGGATGAAGCGATGTCCTCTTGAAGAACGCGGTTCTATCGGACCCACTATATCTGTGCCTCAATACTCAAATGGCCACGACTCGATTGTCGGATATACCACATTTGGGGGTTGGTGTAGAACCACTCCGTGCACTTGGCGCTGGTGACAACTTTTGGCAACTTTCATACAGTCGATCATCATTGAGGGCCAATAGTACCCTAGTCTTTTAATTTTCATTTTCATTTTCAGACCCGACTGATGAGCGCCACAAAGTTCAGAATGTACTTCTTTAACGATTTCACGAGCCTCGGACCCGCTCAGGCATATTAGCCACATCTGATCAAAAGACCTTCTGTATAATGTATTGTTTATTAATGCGTAAGACGAGTTCTTTTCTTGATTTGATGAGCTAAGGACTTATCATCCGGTAGGTTTCCTGTTTGCAAGTAATCTATTAGTGGCTGCCGCCAATCTTTTGTATTTTTACGTCACTGCTACAATTGTTTCTTCTGATTTTTCTGCTGATTTATGTATTGTATCCATGTCGAGCTGTGATAGGACCTGTCGTCCTTGAGCCGACACTTCAGGCGACTCATCCACGCAGCGAGCAAATTCCTTTGCAAGGCGGGCTAGCGCATCGGCGAGAGCATTTTCTTTTCTGGGAATCTTGTAGATTGTTACATTTGGGATTTGTCCCAACAATTTCATGGCGTACTGAAAGTACTGCTCGATCTTGTCTTTAAAATTCTGTACTGTCTGGCGACCTGTTGAATGATCAACTGATAATCTCCATAGATGTTGATGTCTGTTATTCCTATCTGAATGGTTAATTCCAATCCGGTTATAAGGGCTTCGTATTCTGCCTCGTTGTTGGTACACTGTTCTGTTAAGTGGTAGGAGTATCTTAACATTCCCAACTCCGGTGTTATAAAGATTAATCTGATTCTGCCTTACCGAGCACTATCGTATGCAATTCTTTGTTCTTCTGTGCTGAGGACGCACCGTCGAAGTATAGTTCCCAACGTCGATCATCAGGGTCTTCTAGGCTCATTATCTGCTTGTCAGGCAAATCGTCGTCGAGAGGCGAATCTGCCGGTAAAGGGTGTGCTGCGAGGAAGTCTGCTAGGACTTGTCCCTTTACGGCGCGAAGAGGGACGAAAGTTATGTCAAATTGCAATAATATCATCGACCACTTGGCAAGTCTGCCAGAAAGCATCGGTCGGGTCATCAAGTATTGCAACGGATTAACTCTCGAAATAAGGTTGACTTTATGAGAAAGCATGTAATGCCTTAGCTTCTGTGCGGCAAAGATCAGGGCCAAGCAGTGCTTCTAAATCGGAGGATACTTTACTTCCATCGTGATTAGAAGACGGCTTAGGTAGTAGAGAGCGTTTTCTTTTCCCTCGTCATTGACCTGGGCTAGCAGGGCTCCGAGGGAGTCTTCTAAAGCCGCGGTATAAAGTATCAACGGTCTACCTGAGACTGGGGCTGCTAAGACAGGAGGTGTCATTAAATATTGCTTAACGTCCTTGAAAGCCCACTGGCATCTCTCATCCCAAACGAATTTGGCGTCCTTCTTAACTAATGCCGAGAAGGGCTGACACCTACCTGACAAGTTCGAGATAAAGCGTCGAAGATATGCCAACTACCCTTGAAAGGATCATAGTTGTTTCAAAGTTTTGGGAGGAGGCATTTCTAAAATAGCTTTAATATTTTCTGGATCGATTTCAATTTCGCGATGTCGGACAACAAATCCTAAGAATTTCCCAGAGGTTACGCCGAAGGCACATTTTAAGGGATTCATCTTAAGGTTAAACTGTCTTAGTCGCTCGAAAACAATTCTCAAATCATACAGGTGATCTTCCTTCAATTTACTTTTGATGACCACATCATCCACATAGCACTCAACTTGGTTGTGAATGAGATCATCAAAAATCTTCGTCATCGCTCTTTGGTATGTTGCTCCTGCGTTCTTTAGTCCGAATGGCATTACTGTGTAGCAATACACTCTGATCGGCGTTCTAAAGGTTGTGAGCTTTTCGTCCTCTGGTGTCATTTTTATCTGGTTATATCCCGAAGATCCATCCATGAATGAGAAGATTTCATGTGTTGAAGTGATGTCGATCATCAATTCTGGAATTGGTAGTAGAAATTCATCTTTCGGACACGCTTTATTCAAATCTCTGAAATCCACGCAGATTCTGATCTGACCATTCTTCTTTCTGACTGGTACCACGTTGGCTAACCAAGTAGGTTATTGTTCTTCACGGACAAATTTAGCGTCTATTAGCTTCTTAACTTCAGCTATTACTTGTTGCTCAAATTCTAGACGCATTCTTCTGGGGGCTTGTCTGACTGGAGCGGAAGTAGGATCCACTCCTAGCCTGTGAACTGCGACTTCTGGAGCTAATCCTAGCATTTCGTCGTAACTCCAAGCAAAACAGTCCTTGAATTCCATTAGTAGCTTGATTATTTCCTCAGAGTCTTCTTTATTGAGTAAGGAGCTAAAAAAGGTTGGCCTAGGCTCTTCGCTAGTACCTAAGTTAACTTTCGTTAACTCGTCTATTGTAGATTTGATTTCCTCCTCAAATTCTAGTGGAGCGCCTCCGATTTGTAGATCTTCAAGATCTTCTGAGGCTTCCAAGCAGTCTTCATTAGGTTCGCAAGTGACAACCAAGCAAAATCCCGTATCGTCAACTGATTCTACTGTGACGAATCTGAGACCAAGTTTTGAATTGGAAGGCCGACCGGCATTATTCCATAATTTTTCAAAGTGTTGTGATCGGTCTTTTGTCCATTGTCGAGGTAAGACACCACGTTGAATTAAATTTTGAACACATGGAGAGTACCACTCAAAAGGTAATTCCATTAATTCAGATGAAGTAACATCTTCAAATCGTACATCTTTTTCAGTATTGGAAGAAGAAGCACCACGGTAAAACTTGATTGGCTTAGTACCACCACCATGCACTTCATTGACCACCATACCCTTGATCTTATTAGAATGGAACGGGGTCAGGTTCATAGTATGTACATAATGGTTAATCTTCTCGTACATTGATTTGTATTCTTCATTCTTTTCATCTTCGAGAGAGATCTTGAACTGTGGTTTCTTCTGACTTATTATTGTTGCTTCTTTCTCGATTTCTTCTTCTTCTTCGAAAGTGTTCTCCCAATCAACATCGATGACAGGTTTCTTCAGTCCAACTGTTCCGACATTTCTTCCACGTCCTCGTCCCCGGCCTCGACCTCGAGTGCTAGTTCTGGAGAAATCTTCACCATTTCGCCATAAGGGAGTGGTGAGTAACTGTTGGACTAGAACTTCAGGTTCTTCATCGTCTTAAATTTCTTTTGCTTCATTTCGTATGGTATTTCTGGAAAAGATTGTTTTCTTCGGAGGCGCGTAGTAGGCCGCATCTTCATGAATTCCAATTTCATGCACGAAAAATGGTTGCAAATCACCTTTGATACACTGTTCCCCTCCTTCGTAATATTTTATGCACTGGTGCAGAGACGACGGTACCATCCGGTTTTCATGGATCCATGGCCGACCCAGTAAAGTGTTAAACGATGTTTCAGAATCAATTATGTGGAATTTTGCGGTTGTCTTTGCTAAATCACCGGTCTTCATGAGTAGTGTTATCGATCCAAGAGCTCTTTCTCCTTTTTGATTGAAGCCTCTTAATAGCATCTTGTCTTCTTCGAAGCTCGCGAGCATCAATTTCCGGATATGCTTAGCGTCCAGAAGATTCATTATGTTGATTGATGCTCCTGGATCAACCAACAATCTAGAGAGCGTAAACTTTCCAATAGTGACTGAAATGTATAACGGTCTGTTGTGATCTGCTGTTCCCAGCAATAGATCATTGTCCGTGAAGGTAACACCTCGCTGTTCTCTTAATTTTCAAACCACGTCGAAGGAATTACCTGCCATTTGGGCTAAACAAATCTCTGGATCAAGTAAAGCCTTGATCAGAGCCTCCCTCATCTCCTTTGACAGAATCAAAGCATCGTATATGCTTAGTTTGACTGGTAATTTCCTAAGATGGGCTACGTTGTAGTCTACTTTATTACCATGTTCCTCAGTTTCTTCCCGAATGAGCAGTTCCTCTGCTGGGGTTGGCTCTTCCTGAGTAACCACCTGCTTTCCTTTATCCTTTGGACCCATTCTCGGGGGTAGAACTTTTCCACTTCTTAAATTTACATCAGTTATTTCTTCTGAATTTGGTGTTTCCTTTTGAATCGAAGCAACTGGCTCTTCTGAAGTTGCTTCGATGTCTGATGGTTCTAATTCTATCGTGATCGGAGCCCCTCGGAAGTCATAAATGGACTCGTTGCTTGTCGAGCTTTCGTAGCCTCCTTGGTGAACATCTTCTTCGTCGTGGTCGTCGAGGTTGTGTATGATTTGAGAATCGTTATTTGTATTGGAATCGAGATCTGGATTAAGTCGGTTGTTGCTAGTTACGTAATCGTTAGAAACGATCAAAAATGTAGCCAACGCCATAACCCTTATCATTATAAGATCCCGCCGGGGCGAGCAGATAATCATACAGAGTCAGGAGTTCGAGGGATTTCTCCCCCGAATCGGAAACAACCATCCTAGGATAAGCTGCCCCTAGTCTACCCTTCGGAGCCTTGGTCTTCTTTTCTTCCACGATCATCTCCTCCTTCTGGGGTGGTTCTTCAATCGCAAGTGATAGTGCCGGCTCGACAAGTTTCAAACTCTAAGTTGAAGCGCGTACCGAAGCGGCCTGGATGTGATCAAAAAATTTTCTTCGATGATTTTGTCCAGACAGTGCTCCATCCATTATCAGTCGTGTACGGGTTTATCGGAACAATGGGATCCGTTGAAATAACATTGACGGAACCTCCTTTCTGGGTTTCCTTCATGTATTCCTTTGGGGTCGTTATGTTCCCCATCCGGAGATTGTCATCAAGCCAACTCTTGAAAGTGATGTAATCCTCTATCTTGTGTCCAAGCATCTGGTGGTAAGGGCAATAGTTCGAATGATCTTTCTTATTGACCTCCTCCGGCTTTTTGGGCTATAGCAGCTGAAAATCTGGTGTCTTCATTAAGCTGCGGAACATCTTCGCTACTGCTTCAGTTTTGAATGGATATTCTCTATTTAGAAGTTTTCTTAAGGTATGCGATGAACGAGGCGGTTGTTCATAATGCTGAGGCAACTGATAGCTCGGACGAGGTTGCTGATAGCCTTGCTGAGGTTGCTGATAGCCCTGCTGAGGTTGCTGATAGCCCTGCTGAGGTGGTTGATAACTAGGTTGTGGCCTCTTTGACTGTATCTGAACCGGCTGCTTGCCCTTATCTACTGCCGCGACGGTTCCAAATTTTTTTTCGAATGTTTTCACGGGCTTCTGTTTATCGTTCTTATCCACAAAACTTAACTGCTTTGCCTCTTCTTGCAAGCTCCCAGCCTTGCTAAGTAACTTCTCGAAAGTCTTGATTGTAAATCCTTTAAGGAGGAGTGTTATCGGGCCATGGATACTTTTAAGTAGGATGCCGACTGCATGTTGTTCTTGAAGCTGTGGTTCACACTTCATGCTTAAGTTTCTCCATCGAAGTATGTAATCCACTAAAGTCTCGTTCGGCTTCTATTGCTCCACCACTAGATCATCGATAGTGATGTGGTGCTGAGCCCCGGCAAATCGTTTAACGAAGAGATTCTCTAGTTCTGAAAAGGTCTTTACTGAACCGTTCGGCAATTCTGCATACCAATCGAAGGCAATCCCTGACAAACTGCTGACGAACTAGCGGAAGAGTAAAGCGTCGCTCCCACCGGCATTGCAGCAACTAGCACGAAAATGTGCGACATGCTGCTGAGGGTTTCCTGTTCCATCAAAAGTCTTAAACAGAGGTGGTACGAAGCCTTTCGGGTATTGGACTGCATCGAACTCTTTGGGGTAAGGTCTACCCGTCTGAATAGATGCTCCACTCTTGGATTGTGCTAAAGCTTGTCGCACCTGCTGTTCTACCTTGTTTTTAAAGTCCTTTTCGGGAATCATGCTCTGTGCAGAATCCTTCTTTGGTTGCTCGTCTCCATTGATGGATGTGATCTCTTTTCCTCCATCTACAATATGGATGATCTCTGGGGGTGTTTCTTTCTGAGGTTTTACCTGACTCTGGAGAGTGGCTAAGGCAGCATCCATCTCTTCCATCCTCTTTGCCATCTGGGAAATTGTATCATCTCCATTGCAGCAGAATGAGTTGTTTCTAACTCACTGTATAGTAGATACGATCGATAAGAAGATTCATCATCTTTCTGAGTGCACCCAAAGGAAGACTGATTATGATGCTGAGTATTATGAGTCTCTTGTTAGATTCATGAAGGGTGATCATGATGTTCAGTTCCCTTCCTATCCTAAATTTTCACCGTATGTTGATCCGAAGGATGTGAAATGTTCTTTTGGTGATGATGATGACGAGGCTACAGATAGTGATTAGTAGCTTAATATACCTCTTGAGATGTGTTGATTCTATTTATAGTTTATTTCTAATATGTTAGTACTGATTAACCTGATTTTATTGTTGTTTGTTAGTGTCGACTTATTTAATTAACTTTGTGTGGACTTTCATGTTTAGATTGTTTAGATCATCTTATGTCTTATGTGTTAAAGACTGAAATATGGATGAATTTTTATTTTCTATGAGAAATGATTATTTCTATTTCAGCCTATTGTTTAGTATTCATGAATAGTTAGTTATTTTGCATGTGTTTAACATAAAAAAAAAGAAAATTTTGTAGAAATTAACTCTTGTTTTGCAAACTTTTTCATTTCTATTACATACATATTAAAGCATGTGTAGAGGTAGAAATGAGTTTTTCCTTACTACATAATTATTGTACCTAAATAATTCCTGTTTATTTCTTTCTCTCATGCTTTAGAAAATTTTATGATTCATTTTTTTACTAAAGCTAAAGTTTGGGGGAAGGGAAAACATTTTTTTCAAATTTAAATATTATTTTTTCTTAATGAACTAATATTTTCTTTAAGAAAAGATATTAACATAACATAAGGAATGAAAAATCTATTTAAGATTACTTAAATTTTTTAATTTATAAATAATTTAGTAAACTTAACTAAAATTTCAATAATTTTGATTGATTTTAAGAATAGAAATATTTAACTTAAAGAATAATAAGATTAAGAATTTTTTATTTATAGTAAAGAGAATTGTACTTTAGAAATACTAAGGAATCAAGATTATTACTTGAAAAAGAAAAGATTGAAATAATTTTTCAAATTTACTTATTAAAAATGTCATGTTTATTAAGTAATAAAAATGTATAAGTTTTTAAATATAAGTTAAGGATAGTGAAGTTCAAAATCATTAACAGGCTATCCAAAAATAGTAATCCTCACAAACAAATAAAAAAAAATAGAGGATTAAAAAATATCCTTAAAAAAAGTAGAAAATAAATGTGAGGAGAAGCTTAAGGAAATGCCTAATCAAAAATTGGTTTCACTTGAATTATTTTATAGAAAGAAAACCAATTGCATTTTTAACTTAATTTTTATGTACAATTATTTTCACTAGGAAAATGTTTCATGAAAATCTTTTTCTTGTAAATATTCTATGTGACCTTAATTGATAAATTAAAATTATCCTTAAAATAAATGAAAAATTGGAAGTCTTATGATTTGGTAGTTAAGTATTCTTTAAATTCTTAAAATTAACTTT
The DNA here is from genome assembly GCA_022702705.1 of Papilionanthe hookeriana x Papilionanthe teres. Taxonomy (NCBI): domain Eukaryota; kingdom Viridiplantae; phylum Streptophyta; class Magnoliopsida; order Asparagales; family Orchidaceae; genus Papilionanthe; species Papilionanthe hookeriana x Papilionanthe teres. The sequence continues at coordinate 12,710,752 of CM040423.1, forward strand.
GCTTAGTGAAATTTAGTTGATGATTTTCTAAAGCTTTTATAAAACCAAAAATTAAAAGAAATCTTAAATATATAAACTTCATTCCAAATGTTATACATTTTATGTAATTAAAAAGGTTACTTGAGGACAAGTAACGTTTAATTTTGGGGGAATTTGATCCACTTAAAAATAACTATTTTTATGCCTTATTTATGATTCAATTCTTAAGGATATTATGCTTTAATGAAAGATATTTTATGTTTTTGGATGTAGGTGATAAAAAAAGAGTTCAAGAAGGAAAAAAGAGCAAAAAGGAGCAAAAATAGAGCTAAAGAGCAAAATTGTCGAAATTTTAGGTCTGGCGCCTAGGCGCCACAATCCAGCGCCTACACGCCAGCTCGATACAGACGCAGACAAGATTTTTGAAAATTTTTGGACAGTTATTTTGATGGTGTTAAGCGGTTATCAGACCTTTTAGAAGACTAGAAGTTACTCATAATATATAGGACATGATACAATGCATCTAGACACAGGAAAACAGTTTTTATCACGAAGAGGTGCGATCCAAAGTGAAAAGGTGCGAAGACCTGGTCACGGAGTCTAGCGCCTAGGCACTAGATCTCGGCGCCTAGGCGCGCAGTTACCTTCTAGAAGATACATTGTATTTGGACAAATTTTGAAGATGTGACTTAGCAACCCCTGTTCAAATTCAGAGCTCTATAAATAGGGGTCAATTCTACAGAGAAAAGTGCCCCTTTTACCACCCTATAGCCATTCTATCATCATATACCACCCCTCTAGCATCCAATCATTTTATAGACCCACTTTCTTTTGCATTTAGTGAGTTTATTTTGAGTATTACTACTCAATTCCTTGAGTAGTAAGTGTGAGTTTTCAAGTATTGTTGTTGTTGAAGTTTTATACCTTGCATTGGAGTCAGTAGGAGTCAGTGGATCACTTGAAGGAACATTCCAGCTAAGTATTTATAACTTGTTTCAAAGTTTTAAAAATATGTTTTATTGTGTGAATTCAATGTGCTATGAGTAGTTAGTTTTCTTTCTCCTTTCAACTATGAAAAGATCATAAGATAATTAAATTTTGATGGAGAACTTAACTTAAAATATTTATAAAAATTGTGATGATATTAATACCTAATTTTAATTTACTTTTTATGCTGACCATTTAAATTGTTAAAACCTGTTGAAGAATTTTGAGACCTATCCAGATATGAGTTCTTAACTAGTAGATATCACATGAATCCTTGGTTAATTGAAGGTTTTATGCGGGTTATTCAAGGTGAAGTGAAATAAATAGAAAGATATTATTTATTAGGCGTAGAAATAATTAGTTTTTAGAGTGACAGACTAAATTCTAATAATTTGGTCTATAGAAAGGAAACGGGCCACTGGTAGGGCCGACCATAGCCACCCTTGGACATCTAGTACTGTGAGCCTAGATTAACACATTCTACTAATAAAACATCCTGAACCGATCTATAGATTATCCAATATTCTTTATACTATCGAGCGAAGGTAAATACTAGGAATGCTTCTATTTGGCACAATACCATAATCTAAGTTATCCACAAATGATAATTATTCTAAATTTCTTGGATTAATTGAAAATGAGAAAGTTGTTTTATTTATACTTGCATTAATCTTTATTAAATTACTGCTTACTTACTTTTAGTAAAAATTTTATTAAACTTAAAATCTAAATTTTTAAAAGAAATAAAAATAATAATTACTTTTAATTTGAAAAATCTAAAATATTTCTTAATTTTCTCATAATCTTCCCTGCGGGATCAATAACCAAACCCTAATTAAGCCCTGTATTACTTGAAACGATACGTATAAATGCGTTTGAAATTGTGACTTTTAAAATAATTATTATAAATATTTAAATATAAATTCATAAATTCTTGCATTTTTAAGTATACATAAAGTCGTTGTTCATTAACTAAGGTTTAATCAAACATAAATCCTAATTAAGTCTACCACATTAGACTTAATTAAATTATTAAACCTTAACCAACTAAGGTTTAATCAAACTTAAACCATAATTAAGTCTACCACATTAGACTTAATTAAATCATTAAATCTTAACCAACTAAAGTTTAATCAAACCTAAACCATAATTAAGTCTACCACATTAGACTTAATTAAACCATTAAACCTTAACCAACCAAGGTTTAATCAAACCTAAACTATAATTAAGTTTACCACATTAGACTTAATTAACTGAGGTTTAATTAAGTTAAGTCTACCTTACTAGACTTAATTAATGTTTAAACCTTACTCAAGTAAAACCCAAATAAATCTCGGTTAAATTAAATTAGACTTAATTAAACTTTAAGCCTTACCTAAAAAGGACTTAGACGGTCTATAATTCTAATTAAGTCTAATATATTTAGACTTAATTAATCTTTAAGTACTATTTAAACAAGGCTTAAAACTTAATTAGGTATATTTTAATTAAACCTAACTTTTAACTTAAGTTCGAACATACTTGAACTCAAGTTAATTAGATTCAACCCACATTGAATCTAACTTCAAATTTTAACTTAAGTTCAAACAGGCGTGAATAAAAGTTAGTTAGATTCAATTCACATTGAATCTAACTTCAAATTTTAACTTAAGTTCAAACAGACATGAACTCAAGTTAGATTCAATTCACATTGAATCTAACTTCAAATTTTAACTTAAGTTTAAACAGACATGAACTCAAGTTAATTAGATTCAACCCACATTGAATATAACTTCAAATTTTAACTTATGTTCAAACAGACATGAACTCAAGTTAATTAGATTCAATCCACATTGAATATAGCTTCAAATAGACATGAACTCAATTTAATTAGATTCAATCCACAACATTGAATCTAACTTTAAATTAAGTTCAAATAGATATGAACTTAAGTAAATAAGATTCAATATACATTGAATCTAACTAAACTTAAAATTAACCTCAAAACTTAAGTTTGATCCAAGTCAAACTTAACTCAACATAAAATTTCAAATCCGAATCGACATAAATCTTAGGTTCAACCTAAATTGAATCTAAATCAATAAGATCAAACACAAATCGACATCAATGACATAAATTTTACATTTCAAACATAAATCGACATAACAGACTATAATCTGACATTTCAAAATAAACAAAAAAAAACATTTCAAACACAAATCGACATAATCAACCTAAATTTGACATTTCAAACATAAATCGACATAATTGACATAAATTTGACATTTCAAACATAAATCGACATAATCAACATAAATTTGACATTTCAAACATAAATCGACATAACCGACATAAATCTGACATTTCAAACAAAACAAGAAAATCAACATAAATCCTACAAAAATTAACATAAACCGACATTCAAGACATACTAAATCAACATTTCAAATCAAATTTGGAAATCCTACAAAATTTTAAGACAATGAACATTTTTATGACATAATTTCTGACAATGTTTTCTTTGCAGGATGAAGACAAGTTTTGTTTAGATTTCCTTTGCATGTTATAGGGTGTGCTTACTCTGTTTTGCAGGACGACATTCTGAAAATGTGATGAACAACAACCACATCAAAACAACGACATTGACAAAATAAAACACAACAACGACATTGACAAAACAAAACATAATAACAACAAAACCAAAACATTTAGGGTAGCCACAAAAATGACAGATAAACAAAATAAAATAACAAAATGACATAAAATTGACATGACAAAATGACATTTAGGACTAATAATGAGTACATCTTTCCTTAAAAACAAAAATTTCCAAAAAAAACAAGTGATCAACATTAATCAGAAGTTTTCTTAGACAATTATAAATTGCCTAAGATGTACTTAACTATAGAAGCATGCTTCTATAGGAGAATTAAAAGAACCCACGATAGATATCACATCTAGAAATCTCTGGTTAAAACTTCATGATTTTCTTTATATAGAAATTTTAGGATATGACATTCTAGAACTTCTTTTATAAGGATTATCACAAACATCCTTTTTCTACTATTTTCTATTAGCCCAAAATTTATTAATTCCTTTATAGGATTTATAGAAATAAGATTAGAGCAATATTAAACAGAGTGGCGACTCCTTGACATTGAAATGATACAGGAATTGATAGCGATGAAAGTCGATAGAATGACAAAGAAGATTTTTTTCATCGCCATCACTTGCGTTTAATTGTGTGACTTAATAGAAAACTAAATCAATATATATAAATTTGAGTTCATAAATTTTGGCAAATTAAAAAAGTCGCACCAGTTTTGTATGAGTCAATAATTGGAAAGAATCATATGAGATTGTATGGGTGAGAATGTAATCCATATGGTTGAGTGCAAATAAATAGGGAGATATACTTTGATGAGTGAAGAATTAGAGGACTTTAGAGTGACAGGCTAAAGCCCCAATTTGATTTATTATTTTATGTTCTGATTCGAGATGTTAGCCCCGAGGTGGATGGAATCGAGGAAATTTTTGAGTGAAAGCTAGTTCTTTCCTGCCTAACTCGTCTTCAAGATTTTTAAAATAGTGAATTAACCTATATTCCTTATAGGATCTCTAGTGAGAGTAAAGAATATAATTGCTCCTATTTGGCGCAAAACATTTTAGATGCTTCCACAACAAATATTCTCCATAACTTGTTATTGATTCATTAAAAGGAAAAAGATATTTCATTTGCATAAGTTTTTCATCTTAAAAAATTTTTGTTAAAGTAGTTGCTTACTTTCATTTCAAATTATAAAATTAACAAAAAGAATCAAATTATATTTCCTAAAACATTATCTTCAGTTTGAGTAAAATATTTTATAAAGTAAAAATTAAAATTTTTCGTTTCTAAATCAGAAGATATTTTCTTTATTAATCACTTACCCTGTGGGTTCAATATCTCAAGGCTTAATCAGAAAGTCATATATTACTTTATAAACGATATGTATACTTGCATATTATCCACACTATAGAATCACTAAAAGGAGTATATATATATATATATATATATATATATATATATATATATATATATATATATATATATATATATATATATATATATATATATATATATATATATATATATATATATTAAGCATAAATATCGGTGGATCAAGTTTTTGGTGTCTGTTGCCAAGTAAGGAAATTAATAAAGAAAAAAATTTCGAAAATTTATTTTTTACTTTTTGAGGTCTTATTTAAACTTGTTAGATTTATTTTAGGAAGTTGTTATTTTTGTTGTGTAATTTAAATTTATTGTGTTTTATAATTTTTTATGTGTAGCTCAGGTTCTGAAAGACTTGTGTCTTATGATTCTGAATTAAAATGAACTATAAGAAAAATCAAAAAATTTAAATATACATAAAAAAGACAAAAATATTCAAGAAATGACAAATTAAAATAATCAAAATGCTGAAATCCATCATAAATTTAGACCTTTAAGAGATTATACGGTCCCTACATTAGATGAGTTTCATTGTAGTATTAAAAATCCTACTGTAGTGGCTAATTCATTTGAACTTAAACCTGTTATTATTCAAATTGTTTATAATAATCAGTTTGGGGAAGCACCAACTGAAGATCCAAATTTGCATCTTCCTAATTTTCTAGAATTGTGCACTACATTCAAATATGATGGTTTTTCGGATAATGCTATTAGAATTAGAATTTTTCCTTTCTCATTAAGAGATAAAGCTATGATGTGGTTAAATTCCTTAGCACCTGGATCAATCAAAACATGGGGTGATTTAGCGTAAAATTTTCTTACTAAATATTTTCTACCATCAAAGACTGTTAAGCTTAGAAATGACATTACATCCTTTTATTAGTTTGAAGGGGAATTTATTTATGAAGCATGAGAACATTTTAAAGATCTCCTAAGAAAGTGTCCACATCATTCGATGCCAGATTGCTTAATAATTAAAACTTTTTATAATGGATTAGTTGGATCTCTTAGATGTATTATCGATCCTGCTGTTGATGGTTCATTGATGTCTAAATAATTTAACGATTCTTAGGCTTTAATTGAAGAAATGACTACGAATAATTTTTAATGGCCTTTTGAGAGGGTAAATCCTAAAATGTTAGCCAGTATTCATGAATCTAATGCTTTTGCAATGCTAGCAAATCAAGTGGCTGCAATATCAAGGAAGATAAACCAATTTGGAATGAATTTTCCTTAACCAATTTCAATGATTGAAGAAAATTCATTAGGCCAAATGGTAGATTCTCAAACCTCTTTAGAAACTTTGAATTCCATAAACAAGCCTAATAGCTCATATTCCAATTATTATAACTCAGACTAGAAGAACCTTCCAACTTTAACTGGAATACTAATAATCGAGGTGGTAGTATTCAACAATGGGGGAACAACCAAGTAAACCCATTGGGGAATTGGAACAACTAAGGGAATAGTAATTATAGACCTACTTATCCTTAAGGTTTTAATAGTGCTTCACAATTTAAAGAGAAGAAGTTGTCTAAAGAGGAAGTGGACAAATAAGAAATCAATTGCAAAGTCAAGGAGCGACAATTAGAAATATTGAGATTCAATTAGGACAAATAGCCAATTCAATAAGTAATAGATCCCGAGCAACGCTTCCTAGTAATACTAAGATAAATTCAAGAGATAAAAATAAAGAGCAAGTAAAAGTTATTCTATTGAGAAGTGGAAAAGAATTGGAAGGTAGAGTGCAAAAAGAGAATGAAGTAGAGAAAGAAGAGATTGAAGAACCAAAAGAGGACGCTCAGAAGGGTTTGGAAAGACTTATTTCTCCACCTAAAATTGATTTAGAAAAACCACCACCACCATTTCTTCAGAGACTTCGACAACAAAAGTTGGATTTGCAATTTTCAAAGTTCTTGGAGATTTTTAAGAAACATACAATTAATATTCCATTTGTTGAAGCCTTAGAACAAATGCCAAGCTATGTGAAGTTTTTGAAGGATATTCTAAACAGGAAAAGGAAGTTTGAAGATAATGAGACTGTTGCACTTAGTGAAGAATGCAGTGCAATATTTCTAAAGAAGCTTCCTGAAAATCTTAATGATCCTCGTAGCTTCACAATTTCATGTGCAATCAAAGACAGATTTTATGGAAAAGCTTTATGTGATTTAGGTCCAAGCATTAACCTTATGCCATTATCTATATTTAAAAGATTGGGATTAGGAGAAATAGCCCCTACTACTGTAACTCTACAATTAGCAGATCATTCGATCACATATCCTTATACAATTTATCTTTCCTGTTGATTTCATTGTGCTTGATATGGAGGAAGCTAAAGAAATATCTATTATTTTAGGGAGACCTTTCCTAACTACGGGAAGAGCAATGATAGATTTGCAGAAAGGGAAACTAATTATGTGTGTTAATGATCAAACTGTTACATTTGATATTTCAAAATCAATGAAATATCCTGCTAGAGGTAAATATGATGAATGTTTCAGGATGGATGTTATAAGATATTTAAGTGAATGTCATTTCAAAACAACATATGAAGAGAAATTTGAAAGTAAACAGTTGGAACACGAGCAAGAAGAGGAAGCACATTATTTGGATGATCTTATTGAGGAGGGCTTAAATTATATTTAAGAAAGTATTGAAGTTTTAGACATTGCAAGAAAAGATGAATCTTTTTGTCCATCAATTGAAAAACCTCCTGAACTTAAATTGAAGTTACTTCCTAAACATATAAAATATGCCTTTTTAGGTGATTCCTCAACTTTGCCTGTTATAATTTTCTCGAAACTAACTACAGAATAAGAAGAGAGTTTGCTTGTAAATCTAAAGAAATATAAGAAAGCCTTCGGATGGACCATAAATGATATTAAAGGAATCAGTCCTTCAATGTGTATGCACAGAATCCTTATGGAAGAAAATTGCAAACCCAGGGCTAATCCTAAAACGAGATTAAATCCTATTATGAAATAAGTTGTTAAGAATGAAATTTTAAAGTTGTTAGATGCTGAAATTATCTACCTTATTTTAGATAGTACATGAGTTAGTCCTATTCACTGTGTTCCTAAGAAAGAAGGAGTAACTGTTAATGAGAAGAATGAATTAATACCAACAAGGCAAGTTACAGGAAGGAAAACTTTCATTGATTATAGAAAATTAAACTTTGCCTCCAGGAAAGATCATTTTACACTTCCCTTTCTTGATCAATATTGGATATACTAGCTGGGCATAAACACTTTTGATTCTAGATGGATATACTAGTTTTAACAAGTACAAATTCCTCCTAAGGATCAGAAGAAAACAATAATTACCAGTCCTTATGATACATTTGCTTTTAGAAGAATGCATTTTGATTTATGTAATGCCCCTGCTACATTTCAAAGATGTACGATGGTAATTTTCTATGATTTAATTGAAAAATTAATTGAAGTATTTATGGATGATTTTTCAGTGTTTGGAATTTCATTTGAATCATGTTTATAACATTTATCTAAGGTTTTTAAATGCTACAAAGAAATAAATCTAGTCCTTAACAAATTTATGGTAGAAGGAGGAATTGTTTTGGGACATCAAATTTCAGAAAAATGTATGGAAGTAGACCCTGTAAAAATTCAAGTGATCGCTAATTTACCTTGCCCAACAAATGTGAAGGAGATTAGGAGTTTTTTGGGGCATGTTGGATTCTACAGGCGTTATATTAAAGACTTTTAAAAAATTGCTAAGCTCTACGTCAGGTATTGGAAAAAGATGTCATTTTTTTATTTTAATGAAGACTGCCTAAAATCTTTTGAATTATTAAAAGAAAAGTTAATCACTACACTAGTTATTGTTTCATTAGATTGGGAAAAACCTTTTGAATTAATGTGTGATGCAAGTGATTATGCTATTAGAGCTGTTTTAAGACAAAAACATGATAAACTTTTCAAAGTAATCTACTATGCTAGTAGAATTCTGAATGAAGCTCAATTCAATTATACCACAACTGAAAGAGAGTTCCTAGCTATAGTATATGCCTTTGATAAATTTAGATCATATTTAATTGAGACTAAATGTGTGGTGCATATTGACCATTATGCTATTAAATATTTAATGAAAACAAATGATGCAAAACCAAGACTGATAAGATGGATTCTTCTTTTACATTAATTTAATTTTGAGATAGTAGATAGAAAAGGGGCTGATAAATAAATTACTGATCATCTGTCCAGGCTTGATAATAAAAAATCTCTCTTTTCTGATGAAGAAATTAATGAACATATTCTTGATGAAAAACTATTTGCTATTAATGAGTGGCGTATTCCAAGGTATGCAGTCAATGTGAACTTTATTTTTAGTGCCATATTACCCTATGGATTGACATGCCAACAGAGGAAGAAATTTTTATCTGAAGCTAAGACTTATTTTTGGGACGACTTGTTTTTATATAAATAAGGAAAGGATCTTATTATTCAAAGATGTGTGCCTTTAGAAGAAACTTATGCAATTATTCAAAAATGTCGTGATTCTGATGTTGGGGGACATTTTGGTGTTCATCAAACTACATATATGATGCACCAAAAATATATACTCTTTTAGCTATATGTTTTTACCTATTTTTTGTGATATTGCACTTTAAAGAAAGGTATTTTTCATGATTTGTTGCAGGTATGATGATTATAGGTGATTGGAGTGAAAAGATGCAAAAATGAACGCATTTGGAGCAAAATGGAGCAATTTGGAAGAAAACAGCATCTGGCGCCGCCGGCGCCCTCTTCCAGAGACTTCAGCAATTATTGGCAGGATAGGGCGCTGCCGGCGCCTTATGTCGGTTCATTTCAAATTAAAGAGTTTTGGCAGATTTTTGAAGGGGTGCTTGAAGAAACTCTTGTGGAATTCGTTCTTAACATTAAATTAAGTGTTCAAGATGAAAAAGAGGAGGGGATTGCTGTAGAGAGTGTAAGGAAAGTGTGAGTGAGAGTTAGGGTTTGTGATTTTAAGAGAGATTCTTCTCTAAAGAGGGGAGAAGAGGGAGTAAAGTGAGAGATTGCTTCTTCATCTTTGTTCCAAGGATATAATCAAGTGTTATAAGGAATAGAAAAGGTATCAAGGGAACTTTGAAGGAATTTGCTTGGTGAAGAGAATGAGATAAGTTGTATTTACTATTTTGGTTTGTATGAGTCTTCTTTTATAAATAAAATCCATGTGTTCTTATATCTTCTCCATCATTTGTGAGTAGTTTCCTTTACCTTTCTTCTTGCATAAAGTAGTGAAGATGGGGTGATGTGAATTTGATGTGCCCTTAAAGTGTTATAACAGTTGTGATGTTTTTTTCATTTGGAACAATTTACTTTTCAATCCAGCCAATTTAATTGTTAAAATATGTTGAGGAACATTAATTCCAAAAGAATTGAATGTTCTACAACAGGAATGAAGAACCCATTTAATGTCCGTGAATGAATTGTGTAGTTCATGTGGATTGAGTGCAAATAAATAGGAAAATGAGTTTTCATGGACTTCAAATTGGAGGTTTCATGGTGACAGAATGGGATCCCCAATTTGGTCTTAAGATTGGTAACTAAAGCCTATGGTTAGCCTTCGGGTGAAGGGTGAGTGGGAGATCCGTAGTGAGAGTCGGTATCCTCCCAGTCTAGCCTTAGATTTAGTGACTAAACTTAAGATATGGCAATGTTCTTTACATGATTTGAAGAAGAGGTACTTTTTTAAGGGTAAAGAAGCAAATATGCTCCTATTTGGCACAATACAAAAATTTACCATTCTTCATCATCCACACATCATAATCTTTACGCAGGAAGGAAGACACTTTCCACATAGAAGTATCTTATAAATCACGTAAGTTAGTGTGTGTTAGTTAAAGAGTTTAGTAAGTAGAAATAATTATAGTAGCTTGATTATTACCGTACTTTGCATTAACTAGTTGTAGTACACTTGAGCAATTGTTACAACTGGTATTGGATTTTAGTGCTATATTATCTGATTTGAAGAACGATTTCCCTCCCTGTGGAATCGATAACCAGGACTCCATTAGAGCCCTGTATTACTTGATACGATACGTATACTTGCGTTGCATGTGTGACTTTACAAAATCATTATAAATATATAAATCTGAATTCATAAAGTCTTACATTTTTAAGCATATATAAAGTCGCCGTCAAGTTTTTGGCACCATTGTCGGGGAAGATAGATATACGGTACTTCTTTATAGATATTGTAGTAACTAAAAACCTTTACTTTGTAGTATATTTGTGTGCTTATTTACTTTTTAGTGTAATTTTATATGCGTAGTAGTGGATCTGTAGGTTTGATACCTTACAATTCAGAATTATAGCGTACTATTAGAAAAATTAGAAACCAACAAAAACAAATTGAAAATTACTGTGAAATGGTGAATAATCAAGAGAATCAGAATCTTAATGTTGGAAATTTGCCAAGAACCTTAAGAGATTATGCTAACCCAACAGCTGATGAAATTCATATAGCTATTCAAAATCCTGATGTTGCTGCTAATTTGTTTGAACTTAAACATGTTATTATCCAAATGGTACAAAATAATCAATTTGGAGGAACACCTAAAGAAGACCCAAATTTACATCTCGCTAGTTTTTTAGAACTGTGTGCTACTTTTAAGTATGGCAGAGTGTCGAGTGATGTTGTGAGACTTAGACTTTTTCCTTTTTCCTTAAGGGATAAAGCTAAGGTGTGGTTAAACTCGTTAGTACCTGGATCTATTTGAACTTGGGGAGAACTTTCACAAAACTTTCTATCAAAATATTTCCCTCCATCAAAAATTGCTAAATTAAGAAATGATATTATATCTTTTGGTCAGTTTGAAGGAGAGTCAATATAAGAAGCTTGGGAGAGGTTTAAAGATCTTCTTAGGAAGTGTCCACATCAAGCTTTGCCAAATTGGTTAATAATTCAAAATTTTTATAATGGATTAGTGGGATCATTGAGATCAATTATTGATGCTGCTGCTGGTGGATCGTTAATGTCAAAACCTTTTGATGAAGCATATTCATTGATTGAAGAGATGGCTACTAATAATTTTCAATGGCCCTTTGAACGGGTAAACCCTAAGAGAGTAGCTAGTGTTCATGATTCTGATATGATGACTATGATAGTTTCTCAAATAGAAGCACTTTCTAAGAAAATAGATCAATATGGAATGAATTATTCTCAACCACCCCCAGTGTTAGAGGAAAATTCATTTGGACAGATAACGGAATCTCAAACACCTTATGAAACTTCGAATGCGATTAATAGACCTAATAACCCTTATTCGAATTATTATAACTCTGGTTGGAAGAATCACCCAAATTTCAATTGGAATAATAATAATGCTAATGTGAACCAACAATGGGGGCACAATTCTATAAACCCAGGTGGAAACTCAAACAACCAAGGGAAAACTAAATTTAGACTATATTACACACTTAGATTTAATAATAACCCACAGTTTAAGGATAAGAAGTTGTCTACAGATGAAATGATTTTGAATATGGGTAACCAATTACAAGTTCAAGGTGTTGCGATCAAAAATATTGAAAATAAATTGGGACATATTTTTACTGTGCTTAATAATAGACCTTCTGGAACGCTTCCTAGTAATGTGGAGATCAATCCAAAAGATCAAAACAAGGAGCAAATTAAGGCTATTCAATTAAGGAGTGGAAAAGAATTAGAAACTAGAGTGCAGAAAGAAGTTGAAGAAGAGAAGGAGAAGGTGAATATTGAAATAGGTTCAAATAAGATTTATCTAGACCTGGAATATCCTCTTGAACCAATCAAGATTACTATTGAGAAACTACCTCCTCCATTTTGTTAAAGATTGAAGCAGAAGAATAGGGATAACAGATTTGGAAAATTTTTGGAAATCCTTAAGAATTTAACAATAAATATACCTTTTGATGAAGCATTAGAACAGATTCCTGATTATGTGAAATTTATGAAGGATATTCTTAAAAAAAGAGAAAGTTCACAGATCATGAGACTGTTGCACTTAGCGGAGAGTGCAGTGGAATAATTCAAAAAAAGCTTCCTGAAAAACCTAAAGATTCTGGTAGTTTCACTATCCCGTGTGCTATAGGTGAAAAGTTTTTTGGAAGAGCCTTATGTGATCTGGGAGCTAGTATTAACCTTATGCCTTTATCAACTTTCAAAAGATTAAGAATTTGAGAAATTTCTCCCACATCTGTAACTCTTCAATTAGCTGGTCGTTCTATTACTTATCCTAAGGGAGTGGTAGAAGATGTGTTAGTGAAAGTGGATAAATTTATCTTTCATGTGGATTTTATTGTGCTTGATATGGAGGAAGATAAAGATATTCCAATTATTTTAGGAAGACCATTCCTAGCTACTGGAAGAGCTATAATTGATGTTCAAACAGGAGAATTAACTATGAGAGTTAATGATCTATAGGTGACCTTTAATATTTTGAAGTCTATGAAGTATCCCTCAGTTGCAAAAGATAATGAATGTTTTAGGATGGAAGTCTGCGAATATTTGAGAAATGATTATTTTAAATAGATGTTTGAAAAGAAAGTGAATGCAAAAATATAATTGAAGATGAAACTGGAAATGAAAATGATTCAGATAATGAGATGAATAAGGAGTTGGAATATATTCAGGAGAAATTTGAAGTGTTAGATACCATGGAAGGTGGAGATAAAAGTTTAATTTCATCTATTATTAAACCTCCTGAACTTGAGATGAAAATTCTCCCTAAGCATTTAAAGTATATGTTCTTAGGAGAATCATCTACCCTACCAATTATTGTATCTTCGGAGTTAACTGAATATCAAGAACAAAAATTATTGGAAATCTTAAAAAGATACAAAAAGGCTTTTGGATGGACTTTGGCAGAAATCAAAGAAATCAGTCCTTTGATCTGTATGCATAGAATTTTATTAAATGAAGAACATAAACCTAAAATTGATCCGCAAAGGATATTAAATCCTATAATGAAAGAGTTAAGAAGGAAATTTTAAAATGGCTTGATGCTGGAATTATTTATCCTATTTCGGATAGTGGTTGGGTAAGTCTAATCCATTGTGTACCGAAGAAAGGTGGAGTGACTGTGGAAGTGGATGAAAGGAATGAAATTTTACCTACTAGACAAGTGTATGGATGGTGGATTTGTATTGATTATAGAAAACTGAATGTTGCCACCTGAAAAGATCACTTTCCTCTTCTTTTTCTCGATCAAATGTTGGATAAACTTGTTAGACACAAGTACTATTACTTTTTGGACGGATATACTAGTTATCATCAAATACCTATTGCTCCTGAGGATCAAGAAAAGACAACGTTTACTAGCTTCAATGGAACATTTACTTTTCAAAGAATGCCTTTTGGACTGTGTAACACACCTGCAACTTTTCAAAGATGTATGATGTTTATCTTTAGTAGTATGATAGATAATGGAATAGAATTTTTCATGGATGATTTTTATGTGTTTGGAACTTCATTTGATATTTGTTTGGAAAACTTAGCAAAAGTTTTAAAACTCTGTGAGAAAACAAATTTAGTTCTGAACTGGGAAAAATGTCAATTTATGGTTGTAGAAGGAGTAGTGCTTGGGCATAAAATTTTTGAATATGGTATGGAGGTCAATCCAGCTAAAATTCGAGTGATTGAGAGATTACCACCACCCACTACTATGAGAGAGGTGCAGCGTTTCTTAGAACATGATGGATTTTATAGGCGTTATATTAAAGATTTTTCTAAAATTACTAAACATTTGTGCCAACTTCTAGAAAATGATAGGAAGTTTTATTTTAATGATGAATGTTTGAGTGCTTTTAATTTACTTAAAGAAAAATTAAACACTGCTCCTATAATTGTTTCACTAGATTGGGAGAAACCCTTTGAATTGATGTGTGATGCTAGTGATTATGCTATTGGAGTTGCGTTGGGGCAAAGGTATGATAAAACTTTCAAAGTCATTTACTATGCTAGTAAAACTCTTAATAATGCTCAAATTAATTATACCACTACTGAAAAGGAGTTATTAGCTATAGTATTTGCTTTTGATAAGTTTAGACCTTATTTAATTGGGACTAAAAGTATAGTGCATACTGATCATTCAGTTATTAAGTATTTAATGCAAAAGAAAGATGTTAAACCTAGATTGATTAGATGGATACTCCTTTTGCAAAAATATGATTTTTAGATTGTTGAAATGAAAGGATCTGATAATCAAATTTCTGATCATTTGTCAAGAATAGAATATGATAATTTATCTGTATTTGAAAAGGAAGTTACAAAAACTTTTTCTGATGAACAGTTGTATATTCTTATGGAAAAGAATTTGCCTCAGTATGCTAATATTGTGAATTATATTGTGAGTGATATTATACCATCGGTTTTAACAAGGCAACAACAAAGAAAATTTAAATATGATGCTAAATTTTATTTTTGGGATGAGCCCTATTTATATAAACAGTTTAAGGATCTGATTATAAGAAGATTTGTGCCACATGAAGAAATTAATCCAATCATTCAGAGATGTCATGAGTCTGAATCTGGAGGTCATTTCCGTGCTGATAAAATGGCTTATAAGATTTTACAATCTGGATTTTATTGGCCAACTCTTTTTTGTGATGTTTATAAATATGTCAAATTTTGTGATCGATGTCAAAGAGTAGGTAATATTTCTAGAAGAAATGAAATGCCTCTGTATTATAATTTGGAAGTTGAAATTTTTGATGTACGGGGATTAGATTTTATGGGACCATTTACACCTTCATTTGGAAATTTATATATATTGGTCGCTGTTGATTAAGTTTCGAAATGGATTGAAACTGTAGCTTTACCAAGATGTGATGCTCGAAGTGTTTCTAAATTTTTAAAGAAAAATATATTTACAAGATATGGAATGCCGAGAGTAATTAAAACTGATGGTGGATCCCATTTCAGAAACAATAAAATTAAGAGATTAATTGAAAAATATAACATTATTCATAGGATCTCTACTGCTTATCATCCCCAGACTAGTGGTTTAGCGGAAGTATCGAATAGGGAAATTAAAAGAATTTTGGAAAAAAATAGTGGATATTCATAAATTAGATTGGTCTGCTAGATTAGATACCGCATTATGGGTTTATAGGACTGCTTTTAAGACCCCTATTGGAATGTCTCCTTATAAACTAGTATTTGGCAAAACTTGTCATTTGCCAGTTGAATTGGAGCATAAGGCATATTGGACAATTAAGGAGTTGAATTTTAATTTGAAAAATGCGGGAGAAAAAAGATTTATGCAATTGAATTAGTTGAAAGAAATCAGGAATGAATCATATCATAATGATAGAATTTATAAAGAGAGAATGAAATTGTGGCATGATCAGAAGATATTGAAGAAACAATTTGAACTTGGACAAAGAGTTTTGTTATATAATACGAGATTGAAATTATTTCCTGGAAAACTTAAGTCCAGAGGGATGGGACCTTTTACTGTAGTGAAAGTTCATTCTTTTGGATCTGTTGATATCGAGGATCCTAAAACTGGAAATATTTTCAAGGTTAATGGGCATCGTTTAAAACCTTACTTTGGAGGGTTTTTACTAGATTTCAAAGAGGTTATATTGCTGAGTCATCCTAGTTAACTGAATGGTTTTGTCGGATTGACGACGTTAAACCAAGCGCTTTATGGGAGGCAACCCATATGTACTTGTCTGTTGTGTTTGCTTGCTTATTGTTGTTTGTGCTTTTAGTTTGATATTTAAGAATCCTAATTACCCCTAAATAAGTTAAAAATTAAAAATATATTCGATCGTATTATGAAAATGAAGTATTTCGAGCCAAACAAAGTTTGGTAAAAATTTTTACCACTGGCGCCGCTGGCACCCTATTTTTTAAAAATAACTGAATTTCTAGTTTGAGCACCATCGGCACCCTATCGAACGCTGCCGGTGCCCAAATTCTGGTTGACGGTTTTTAATTTTTAAAATGCGGTTTTTTACGGTTTTGAGCGAGATCTTCTTCCATAAAACATCCCAAAACTCCATTTTAAAGCCATAACCACCAAAAAAAATGAAAACTTCCTTTCCTAATTCACATCCCATGGATTCCTACTCCATTTAACTCCCTAGATCTCGTATTTACAACCGACGAAAGTTCGTTAGTTTCGAGGCGCAGCGTCTATTCCATAAAGTGATGATGAAAAGAAGGATTATCAAGGAAAGAGGCTATATAAATCGAGGTTTGGAGAGTCCGACTACAAGAGTTGAAGAGATAGTAGAGCAAAGGCGTTGGGAAGTGTTATGCTACATTACCACCGCAGTGGTTGTTCCGGTCATGAAAGAATTTTATACAAATCTGCATGGGATCAACTAAGGATGCGTTTTTATGCGAGGTAGGTATGTACCATTCACTCCTGCATAGATAAATGATCTCTTCATGATTGAAAATGTACCTATTTGTCATGATGCAAATTTTAATGTGACTAGCAATGATATGAATGAAATCTATCATTATTTGACGGATGAGAATGAAGAATGGGAAGTAAGGGATAAAGGATATATCAATTTCTCTTCTTCATCCTTAAATTCGGTATCAAAACAGTGGCATTACTTTATTTCAGCAAAATTAATTCCTACTATGAAGATAAGTAAGGTAACGAAGGAAAGTGCTATTCTGAATTTCTGTATACAAACTGGAAGGCTAGTGGATATTGGATCAATCATTACGAAATCTGTTTTGGGATTGGTTGTGCATAGATCTAAATATGGGCTTGGACACTGTCCACCATATTTCTGTTATGTAGTCAATCGCAAGTACCATATGAGAGTTGGGAAAAAGTTCTTCTGCCCTGGAGACTGATCCCCGATAGATATAAGTATAACGGTTGCCAAAAACTTGACTCCATTGGATATAAGTGCGTTGATGATTTAAGATATGAAAATTATGATTTTATAATATGGGATACTATGCAAGTATACATATCGTTTATCAAGTAATATAGGACTTTCTGATTAAGCCCCGAGATATCAAACCCACAGGGAAAAGTTGAAAATCTTTAAAGGAATTTAGAAAATTATCTTTTTACTTTTTTTAATTGTTTTTGAAATAGTATGTCTTGATTTTGAAAAGTTTTAGAAAGTTGATTTATCTTTTTGAAATTTTCTTAATAAAATGCTAAGCAATGAAAGTAAAGGTTTCAATAACTAATAACACTGGATGTAAAAATACTATTAACTAAAATATCTTTTTCTTTCCTTTCATGAAGTAGTAATAATTCTTAAAATATTGTTGTGGAAGTATTTAAATTTTGTTGTGACAGATAGAAGCAAATGTGTTCTTTACCCTTACTTAGTTCTATAAAGAATATAGGTTAATTTGAAATTTATATTATTTTGAACATGGTTAGGTAGGGAAGACACCAATCTCTCACTCTAGAGTTCCCTCAATTCCCACCATCTGAGGCTAACTTCTCATAACAAAACTCAAAACTTCAAACAAATTAGGGGGTTTTAGCCTATCACTCTAAAATCCTCTAATTTTACTCCCTTCTATAAAAATATCTTCTAATATTACATTCACTTATATGGACTACAGTTCTCACCCATATAATTGCATGTGATTCCTACTAACTTTAATGAAATAATACCGCATTGGATCTTACATAATCTCAAGAAATTTTACAACCTAACAGGCCAAGTTAAGAAGTAAACAAAGTTCTCAGAATCAATCTTCACAACTTCCAACTTTTTAACACTGATACATTCCACAACAATTCTCTTTAAATTAATTACTTCTTCATTTTAAGAAATAAAAAAATAAAGTAAACTACTCAGAATGCGTATTGATAAACAAAATAAAAGTAAAAACTTATCTAAACATCCTTTCCACAAGACTAAGGAAGTTCCTCTGAAACTTTGAATCTTCGCTAAACTACTCCTCAGAGCAAGTCTCCAAACTCCGATGACTCAGAATACAGACTTCAGACTTCAATAAAAACTAAACTAAAAGAAAGAAAAGAAGTGGGAGAAGAACTCTTAACTCCGACCCTTTTCTCCTTTCTACTCTCTACTCCTACTCTAAATAAAAACCTAAAATGCAGTGGAAGAATCTCTTAAATTCCTCTCTTCGAAATACAGTGAAGAGCCTCTACAATTCTTCACTTCTTCACTTCTAAGACTCTCTTTAAATAGTGAACCAAAAGGTGCCTTGGTGTCTCTTCAAATGTGTCCAAATTTGATGTATCTACCGAGGAACGCACCCCTTCATTCAAATTTGCCGCCCAAAGGAAGTTATGGACGTTACCACCAAGAGTTGCATCCATTCCCTTTTGAATTTGGTGCCAAATCTAATTAAAGTTCGATTTATAACTGTGGCGGCTAAGCGCCGGCCCAGCGACGCTTAGCGGCCAGTGCCAAATTTTTTATTTTTCATTTTTTTCTCCAAATTTGATCCAATTTTGCTCCTTTCACCATGACCATCTATTTTCATCATACCTGTAAGAAAAATACAAAATACCTTCCATTAAAGTGCAATATCACTAAAAATAGGCATAAACATGTGCATAAAAATACTATATATTTTAGGTGTATCGGAGACCTATTGATCCAAATGATCTTTATGACTACCGAACAGTAGGTGATGAAGGAGATATGGATTTGCTTGTTGATCAGCCCACTGAGAATTTACAACCGATTCAGCCTTATTATTCTGAAAGTTTGAGGGTGATACTGAAGAAGATAAAGAAGTTGTAAAATGAGGTACAAAATGTTCTGAATGCTATATATAATATTTCTGATTTATTTGATCATATTGATTTGAGGATGAAAGAGCAATTTGATCATACTGTTCGGATTGAGTTGGGTCTGATTAATCTGTTGAAGAAGAATGCTGTGGTGACTGAAGATTCATCTGATGACCCATATCTTCCTTTCTATAATCTGTTCGTTCATCATCAATCAATCAGAGACATTAGACAGGATGATAATTTTGAGACTGATGAGGAGTAATTAGTGGATTTTGTATGCTGCTTTGTTATGTTTAAGTGTTTTCTTTGATTATTATGTTGTTTGCTTTGCTTTGCTTTGCTTTAGTAAGGTGTGCTTGGACTACGATTTGATTTCTTGTGTGTACTTAGGACTTAGTGTTTACTTATCATAGTGTACCTGCAATACTAAGGATCTAAGGAGTGTTGCTTTTATCTGATGAACATATGTGTGTAATCGTTGTATTGTGGATTTTATATTTGAAAGTGATGTGATGTGTTGTTTGTGTAAAGTGATATTTTTTAGTGTTTGTGAGATGAAATAGATGCTTGATGATGTGTTAATAGAACTGCGGAGGTTGAAACGATTGAATCTGCAAAAGAAAATTTTGAACCCAATGGAATTTTAGATTGGGCGCCACCGGAGCCCAAATCTAGAGAGTTTGGCTATTATTTTGAATAGAGTGCCGCAGGCGCCCTATCGGGCGCCACCGGAGCCCAAATACTGAAAATAACCCGGGACACTTAAAAATTCACGAAAATTGCCTAGGACCCATTTTTCCTCCATCTCTTTCGTCTCCCTCCTCCATGTTCACGATTTTAAAGCTTTAGGGTTTGTTAGATCTCGGAGTAGAGAGGATTTCAAGGATTTCTGAGGCCAGATCTGCACTTCTCTTGGTAAGAGCTTTACTTTAAGCTAAAATTTTTGGATTTTCTCCATGTGAAACTCTCACATTGTTTGGATGATATTTTTGGGAGACTGTTGAGAAAAAGTGAGGCTTCCTATGGTAGAATTTGTTCTTAGTTGTTTGGATTAATGCTTGGAGTTAGTACATTGTGGATTTTGAGATTTATTGGTAAATTTTTGTAATTTTTAGATATTCACATGGCTCCTAGAATGAGTAAGGGGAAGCAAAAATTTGATTGGGACGATGAAAGATTTGTTAATGTTAAGGCTCAGTTTCGCTTCAACTCTCAGTTGCAAAACAAGAAGTGTATTCAGGATCGAGAGTTTGAGAATCCTGGTGGATCTGTGGAACAGTTGATTTATGAGTAGAATTGGGAGTATTTCTGTTACTTTTCTGCTAATGCTGTTTTGGGAGTAGTCCGAGAATTTTATGCTAACGTGCTCTTGTCTGAGACAGAATATGTGCTAGTCCGAGGGAAACTGGTTAAGTTCACCCCACAACGTATCAACGCATTTTATCAAATTTTAGAACCTTTTGTTTGTGAATTTAAGAATTTTGATACTAGTGATGGGAATTTGATGAGTGTAATCACGTATCTGACCAATGGAAGAGGGGAGTGGAAGATGAATCAGAAATAGATTATTAACTTCCATGCTTCTACTTTAAATGTTGCTTCTAAAGCGTGGCATTATTTCATTTCTGCGAGACTGTTACCTTCTTATCATCACAGCGAAATTACTAGTGATCGAGCTATTTTGAATTATTGCATCCAGAATATGAAGAAGATCAATATTGGAGCTATTGTTTTCAGGAGCATTCACTCTATTGCCAAAGGAGAAACCATTGGTGGATTAGTACATCCTGCCCTAATTCATGCCCTTTATGTTCAATCTGGAGTTGAGTATAGTAGTTCTGAGGAAGTGGCGATACCTTTGAGACCAATTACGAAGACCATTATTCGTACTTATGAGGCTCATGTGGGTGCAAAAGAGGAGACAAGGAGTACTGATATTCCTACAACAAGTTATGATGTTCCATCTACTTCTGAGCCCCCGACACTATCTGATGTCATGAAGCAGTTGAGATTGCAAAGTGATGGTATTTATAGGATGCATAGTAGGATGGATGTATTCGAGGCCAGGAGTGATGTGAATGAAAACTATTTACAGAGAAGAGTTGAGTTCGATATTGCTTATTATGATGCTCAAGCCAGATTTGTGAGAGGAGATACTGGGGTGACATTTCCTACTTTCCCTAGTTATACACCGTACAGGCCTAAACCTGATGACCCCGCTCGTCGATCCTGGTGATGAAGACTGGTAGATAGTTTGTTTGTTTTATTTTTGTTGTTCTTAGTCTGTTGTGATGTATTGATGTGATGTGTGGATATTTACTTTTCATGTGATGTGTAACCCTGTGTTGTACTGTGTGATGTAGTGTTATTTACTTTTCATGTTGAACTGTTAGTTGTACTATTAGTAGTGTGATAGTTTGCTTCATGTTGTAGTGTTTTGTTGGATGTTTGGATGTTTAGTGTTAATTTCTCTTTACCCATGCAAATATTTTAAATTGCTATATCACTGCTACTAATTGTTTCATGCTTGCTAGCTATAAAATTTTGATTAATACCAGATAGATTATGAAGATTTCAGAATCTCAGAACAGAAAGGTTAATTTTCTTTTACTCTCAACTATTTCAAATTTATTGAAAAATTTAAGTTTCAGGGAGGGTAGAGAAATACTAAACTTTTATTTGTTCTCAATTATTATATTTTCAAAAATTATTAGCATAACTTTTGGCAGTTGAACCTCATTGTAAGATAACTATAACTTTTCATTTCAGTTGAATAATATGGAAGGATAAGATGAAAATTTTGGTAATAAAAGTTGATTTTGTAGAAATAAAATATTTGGTATGAAAGGATTTGATTATAGTTAACTGTTTAAAGTAAAGAAAACTGTATTTTTGAAATATTAAGGGACTTAAAGTATTGTGTATTAAGAAGAGATTGTGAATTTATGAAAAATAATAAAGCTTGTGCTAACTATAAAGTAAGGTGGTGTTTCAAGTTTAAACTTTAGAAAGAGGAGAGTGAAGTTCAAAATCATTAAAGGCTATCCAGATATAGTAATCCTCAATAAAAGAAAAGAAAAGAAAAGAAGGATTGAAAAAACAATCCCGAAAGAAAAAAGAAAGAAAAATGTTTATGAGGAGAAGCTTGAGGAGATACCTAATCAAAAATTGGCTTCACTTGAATCACCCTAAAGGTAAAACTTGATTTAATTTCTGAATTTATATTTAAAGTGCTAGCCTACATTTTAGTAAAGTTTGCATGAACTCCTTTTTCACATATTCTTTTAAGGCACTCTTAATGTGACAAATTATGGTTTATCTTGAAATAAATAGAAAACTAGAACTCTTAGACTTGATTACTGAATATTCTTATACTTGTAATGTTGACCTGAGTTACTAAACTTTTTCTTAAAATCTAACCAATATATTCTTTTGAATGAAAATTTTAGTGTCTTCAGTTGAAAAGTATATTGCCTAGAGTTATATTTTATGTAGTAAAAGGATTTCTTGAGGCCAGGTAATAGTTTATGTTTGGGGGATTTTGATGCACCCAAAATATATACTCTTTTAGCTATATGTTTTTACCTATTTTTGTGATATTGCAATTTAAAGGAAGGTATTTTTCATGATTTGTTGCAGGTATGATGATTATAGGTGATTGGAGCAAAAAGATGCAAAAAGGAACGAATTTGGAGCAAAATGAAGCAATTTGGAGGAAAACAGCTTCTGGCGCCGCCGGCACCCTCTTCCAAAGACTTGAGCAATTATTGGCATGATAGGGAGCCGCCAGCGTCACTATCGAGCGCCGCCGGTGCCCTATGTCGGTTCATTTCAAATTGAAGAGTTTTGGCGGATTTTTGAAGGGGTGCTTGAAGAAACTCTTCGGAAATTCATTCCTAACATTAAATTAAGCGTTCAAGACAAAAAAGAGGAGGGGATTGCTGTAGAGAGTGTAAGGAAAGTGTGAGTGAGAGTTAGGGTTTGTGATTTTAAGAGAGATTCTTCTCTAAGGAGGGGAGAAGAGGGAGTAAAGTGAGAGGTTGCTTCTTCATCTTTGTTCCAAGGAGATAATCAAGTGTTGCAAGGAATAGAAAAGGAATCAAGGGAACTTGGAAGGAATTTTCTTTGGGAAGAGAAGGAGATAAGTTGTATTTACTATTATGGTTTGTATGACTCTTCTTTTATATATAAAATCCATGTGTTCTTATATCTTCTCCATGATTTGTGAGTAGTTTCCTTTGCCTTTCTTCTTGCATAAAGTAGTGATGATGTGGTGATGTGGAATTGATGTGCCCTTAAAGTGTTATAAAAGTTGTGATGTTTCTTTCATTTGGAACTTAATTTACTTTTCGATCTGGCCAATTGAATTGTTAAAATATGTTGAGGAATATTAATTCCAAAAGAATTGAATGTTCTACAACAAGAATGAAGAACCAATTTAATTTTCGTGAATGAATTGCGTAGTTCATGTGGATTAAGTGCAAATAAATAGGGAAATGAGTTTTGATGGACTTCAAATTGGAGGTTTCATGGTAACAGAATTGGATCCCCAATTTTGTCTTAAGATTGGTAACTAAAGCCTAAGGTTAGCCTTCGGGTGAAGGGTGAGTGGGAGCTCCGTAGTGAGATTTGGTATCCTCCCAGCCTAGCCTTAGATTTAGTGACTAAAGTTAAGATATGGCAATGTTCTTTACATGCTTGGAAGAGGAGGTACTCTTTTAAGGGTAAAGAAGCAAATATGCTCCTATTTGGCACAATACAAAAATTTACCATTCTTCATCATCCACACATCATAATCTTTATGCAGGAAGGAAGACACTTTCCACATAGAAGTATCTTATAAATCACGTAAGTTAGTGTGTGTTAGTTAAAGAGTTTAGTAAGTAGAAATAATTGTAGTAGCTTTATTATTACCGTACTTTGCATTAACTAGTTGTAGTACACTTGAGCAATTGTTACAATTAGTGTTGGATTTTAGTGCTATATTATCTGATTTGAATAAACGTTTTCCCTCCCTGTGGGATCGATAACCAGGACTCCATTAGAGCCATGTATTACTTGATACGATACGTATACTTGTGTTGCATGTGTGACTTTACTAATCATTATAAATATATAAATCTGAATTCATAAAGTCTTACATTTTTAAGCATATATAAAGTCACCGTCAATATAAAATTCTACAATCTGGATTATATTGGCCTATAATTTTTAAGGATGTTAATGCTTATATTAAAAATTTTGATTGATATCAGCGTGTAGGCAAAATTTCTAGAAGGAATGAGATGCCCCTTAATTATATGTTGGAGGTTGAAATATTTGACGTTTGGGAATTAGATTTCATGGGACCATTTATACCATCTTTCAGAAATTTATACATTTTGTTAGCAGTAGATTATGTATCTAAATGGATAGAAGCTGTTGGTTTACCTCGATGTGATGCTCGAAGTGTTGCAAAGTTTTTAAGAAAGAATATATTTTGTAGATTTGGAATGCCAAGAGTAATCATAACTGATGGGGGATGTCATTCTAAAAATGTAATTATGGAGAAATTGGTAAGGAAATATCATATCATCCATAAAATTGCTACTGTTTATCATCTTTAGACTAGTGGTTTGGTTGAATTATTCAATCGTGAAATTAAGAAAAATTTGGAAAAATCTGTTAATCCAAACAAAAAGGATTGGTCAATCAAATTGGATTTTGCTTTGTGAGCTTATAGGACTGCTTACATGACTGCTATAGGAATTTCCCATTATAAACTAATTTTTGGGAAAGCTTATCATTTACCAGTTGAACTTGAGCATAAAGAATATTGGACTATTAAAGAGTTCAATTATAATTTGAAGGATGCATGTGAGAAAGATTATTGCAATTAAATAAGCTTGAAGAGATAAGGAATGAATCATCTGAAAGTGCTAAGATATATAAAGATAAGATGATGTGTCATGATCATAAGATTCTGAATAAAAATATTGAACCAAGATAACAAATTTTTCTATATAATGCCAGATTGAGATTATTTGCTAGAAAACTTAATCCAGGTGGATGGGCCCATTTATTATAATAAAAGTTTATCCTTATGGAGCTGTGGACATTAAAGATCCTAAAACTGAGAAAATATTTAAAGTAAATGGTCATAGACTGAAACCTTATTTCTCAGTAGATAAACCTAAACCTGGTGAGAATATTGTGATGGGTCACCAAAATTAAATATTGTGTATGTCGGGCTGACGACGTTAAACAAAGCGCTTTGTGGGAGGTAACCCATAGTTATCTGTGTGTTTTGCTTTAAGTTTATTTTGTGTGTTTTATTTGTTTTGATGTGAGAGTTATATGTTACTATTTTGCTTATATTATGTTAGTGGAGACTAATAAGACCTTATTTGACTATTTGGATGAGTTAAAATGAGTTTTTAGATGTTTAACAGACTAGTGCTAAAATGAGCACTGGCGATTAAGCTCCAGTAGTTGGCGCTTAGGCACCAGAGTCATGAGAAACGTGAAAAATGACACTCTTGAAGCCATTATCATGGCGAAGTTGCATGGCACGCTATTTGGTGGTTTGTGAACGTGGGAGGACAGTTTTAAGCCATCTAAAGTTTATAAATAGAGACTGAATTAAAGGAAATTCATCCCATTCCAAATTTTTATCCTAAGAGCCTTACAGAAGAGTTTAAGAGTTGAAAATGTCTTCTTGGGAGAATAAAGTTAAGAATAAGGAGGAAGCCAACAAGGTTAAATTGGTTAGTGAGAGTGCACAAGCGTTATATAACAGATTCTGGTAGTTAGTATTCAAGGAATAGCTTAGAAGATTGTAAAGATCGAGGCTAATTTTGCATCAATTAAAGCAAAAGTAAATGAATCAAATGCACATTAAGCACATATTGGATAGCAATTAAAAATGCAATTTAGTCATATAAGTTATGTTGAAGAAGCGGACAAGACGATGTATTTGAAAAATAAGTGGATTGAAGAAGATTCTATTAAATGTCTTCATCATCGTCCGTTTTATCAAATCTATATACCAAATGGTTCAGATGGTACTAATGGAGGTACCAGATATGTTCCACCTAATGGAGACTGGAATTAAGTTCTATAGTGTGTTAAGTATTAGTTATTTGTGTTTTGAGTTTAATTAATTGGGTAAAGTGTTTGATGTTTATGTATTTTGTGTGTTATTTGTTTTATGCTTTATGTTTTATGTTAGTGTTTAGTGTTTTGTCTGAGTGTTTTATTGTGAGTAGAAAAGATGAAATCTTACCCAAGTATCTTGAATTAAAGACTTGTGGTTTATAATTGTAATTTGTATGAGTTTACTTAAGTAAAAGTTTGTGTTTGTGTAAAACTTGTGTTGAATAATTTTTAATCTATAAAAGTGCATTTCTGGAGATAAGAAGATTATACCGTGATGAGATTAATTAAATCAATTTAGGGTTGATTAAAGGTGCAAGAATATTTTTCTAATGAAAAAAATCGAAAACTTTGAGTTGTTTGTTATGCGCCGAGACCCTGCGCTTTCACGCTAGAGCTTCACGGCTAAGCGCCATACTTTTGTGCTTAGGCGCCAATTCGCGAAAATCAGTTTTCAGGTTTAAAAACTCAAAAATTGCCATTTTTACACCTCACCGTCATCTTCTTCTTTCGAATTTTCGCAATTTTGGAGGCTAGTGCATCACCACATTTGCAAATCTTGAGTCATTACAAGTGAAAATTGTTTTATTTGATCTTCTTGAGGTAAGAGCACTACTCCTAAGTAAAAATTATTGATTTTCACTATATATTTTGACTGTAGTTTGGAGAAATCTGAAAATCACTATTTATGGTGAAATTTTGAAAAAAGAAATTGAGAAATTACTTGGATTTAGTAGTTTAAGACTTTAGGAGTTGAGTTTAGTGTTTTTAAGTTGAATGTGGAATTTATAGTGATTTTCATGCAAATTTTAGAAATTGCACCAAAGAGGAGCAAAGCGAGAGCCATGTTTCATCCTGACAAGTTTGTCAGTTCGAAAGCTCAAGATCGTTACGTGTAAGCGTTACAATCACGTAAATTGATCCAGGAGCGAGGAATTGATAAACCAAGATGAGAAATTGAAGACATGATTGTGAATCGCCTCTGGGATAAATTATGTTGTTTTATTACTATAGTTGTTACTTTTTTTGTTCTGGAGTTCTATGCAAATCTTCTGGAGTTAGAGAATAACTTTATTTTGATGTGAGGACAGCTAGTACATTTTACTCGTAAGGTAATTAACGGATTTTACCTACTACCGCCTAGTATGCTTTGTTTTTATTCAAATTAAAATCTTACTGAGGAAGAATTGGATAAGATTATCTCTACTTTGACTGATGGGAGGGCATTATGGAAATTTACAAATGAGAGAAGAGTTAACTTCCCTGCAGCAAAGTTGAATGCTAACTCCAAAGCATGGCATTATTTCATATCATCCAAGCTGCTTCATACAAATCATCTAAGCGAAGTGACTAGAGAAAGAGCCACTTTGAACTACTATATTCAGCAGAGGAAGTTGATAGACATTGGAATGGTTATTTATGATTGTATTTGGAGTACTGTCAGATCTGCCACCACTACAGGTATGTTATTTGCTTATCTTATATATTCATTGTGTGTGCAGGCTGGTGTTAGATCTTAAAATTAGGAAGAGGTTTTTCAGCCTATTACTAGTTTGAATTTAAAGACTTATGCTGAGCATTCAATTTATTCTGGAGAGAAGGATTTTCTAGGGTTCCAGTGCATCTACTTCTGCTGCATCTACATCTCGTACTTCCACCTCCCTAGCATCTTTAAGTCAGTTTTTTTATTCGCAAATTGAGCTTTTGAATAAGATAAGAGATAATGTTAACTATACTGTGGATTGAGTGCATGATTTAGACGGGAAAGAAGAACATATGGGGGAGTATCTTCAGAAACATAGTGAGTATGAGGGGAATTATCACACTTATATGGATAGATTGATTAGAGGTGATTTTAATGTTGTGCTACCTACTCATCCACATCATAGCCCATATGTGCCTACCTGTACCTGGAATGAATGGGATGATGAGGAAGAGGAAGAAGATGATTAGGATTGATGTTTTATTTTTAGTTATGTTTTGTGATGTGATATGTGGTGGACTATTTCTATTTTTATTGTTGTTGTGTGGTTTATTATCATTCGTGGATGTTAAAGAGGACTACTTTATATCTTTCATTTTGTTGTAATAGTTGCTGAAAGTATTAGTTTGTGTTTATTTTAGTTATGGATGTGTGTTTGTGATATGTTATAGGAATATATGTGGTAGTAAATGTGTTAGTGATTTGTTAGTGTATTTTTTTTGTTAATTTAGAACTTTTTCGAGAAACTGTTTAGGAAGATTTTTAAATTCTATTAAAATCCACTAATTAAAATTTCATGCTTAAATTTTCAATTTACTTCCATATATATGTCTTAGTTGTGAATTTTTGTTTAAGTGTGTGAATTTACTTATATGTCCTCCACTACTTTAGAAGTCATTTAAATTTTCTTTATATAAAATGAAAAAAAAAATTAAATTTTGAATCTAATCATTTTCATTCATGTTTTTAATGCCTGCATATTTAGGATATTAAAAATTCTGCAAGTTTAATATTTATAGTTTTTTGTGCCTACCTATGTATTTTTTTACTATACTTAAATGTTTCATTATAATGAAAATTTAAAGTTTATGGGAATGAGAAACAATTTTAAAAAAAATTTAATTTTATTTGTTCTCAACTGTACTAAAAATTTAATTTTAATAAAAAAAATTATGTGTATGAAGTTATATTAGGGAAATAAAATTTTGAATATATAAATAAGTAAGAGAATTTAGTTAAAATCTATAGTATGGACGAAAATTTTAAAGTTAAAATTTTATTAGTAAATAAATGATAAATATTTTATAACTATCTTTAGTTGGAAAAGTTATATTTTTGAAAAAAATAGAAGAATTATACTTTCATTTTTAATACTTAAGTTTCATTTATTAAAAATAATTTTCAAAACATTTATTATATTTATAAGTCAAAGATGTATATTAATCTACCTTATACTTTACGAAAGGAATGGTGGAATTCAAAATCATTAAAAGTCTATCCAGATATAGTAATCATTGTCTTACAAAAAAAAAAGAAGAAAAAGAAAAGAAAAGTAAAAAAAAAGAAGAGTATGTGAAAAGGAATGAGAAGCTTGAGGATTTAAGGGTCTAATCAAAAATTAGTTCCACACCTGATCTTTTTAGATTATAAGATTTGATGAAAATCTTGAAGCTTATAAATATAATATAATGAGTATAATTCTTTTTAGTAAATATTTTTAAGTAAAGAAAATAAAATGCATATGCCCTATATTTTGAAGAATCTATAAATCTTTCTAAATAAGATAAGAACTAATATTCTTTTATTAACCTTTACCTAAGAGATTTCTAAATTTTAAATTGGTCTCATTTACCAACATTTTTTCTAAATTGGACTACTACATTTCTAGAACAAAATTTTAAAACTACTAAAGAAACTCATCACATCATTTAGTTGTATGATTTTTATATGATTAAAATGTCACTTGAGGACAAGTAACATTTCAAATTTGGGAGATTTTGATATACCTAAAAAATATAGTATTTATATACACATTTTTATACCTATTTTTGATGATATTACACTTTAATGGAATGTATTTTGTGTGTTTTTCTTACAAGTATGATTAAATGGATTATTCTGATGAAAAGAGTGAAAAATGATCAAATTTGGAGTGAAAATGAAGAAAATTGAAAAAGTGATGTGTGGTGGCTAAGCGCCAGAACCCGTGCTTACGCGCCAAGGAACTGCGGCTATGCATCCAGATCTAGAGCTTACGCCCCAGCAGGCTCGCGACTAAGCGCCGCTACCCCACGCTTACGCGTGACAGTTAAAAAAGAAGAGTTATTTTAATTTAGGCATCATTTTAAAGAGGTTTTCGAAGCACCACTTGGTGAGAACGTGGGTAACTTCCAATTGCCTCCAAATTTAATTCAAATATTCTTGAATGGATGCCTCTCTTGGAAGAAACGTTGAATCTTGACACAATTTGAAGAGAAATGAAGACACCTTTTGGAGAAGTATAAAAGGAGGACTTGAAGATCAAAAAAATGGTTGGTGTTGGAGGGTGTGGTTCATGTTTAAGAGTGAGGTTTATGTTAGAGAGTTATTTTAGAACACACCTCTCCACTTCACCAGCTTTACTTCATTTAATATAGTTTATATTATGAGTAGAATTGAGATTTGGAGTCCACGGAGTTGAGCTCCAACCTCTAATGAGTATTGTAAGGGAAAGCAAAGTTTTCAAAGGAACTTCAAGAGTTTTGTGGAGAGGAATTACAGATAAGTCTTTATCTTTGTATTACATTTGGTTTTTAATTAAGACTTCTTATGTTTTCACTATGATTTCTACTTTTAAACCAAGTTGTGATTGCATTTTCTCCATGAATTCTGAGTTGTTTTCTTTATCTTTTTCCTTAAGTGATGAAGTAATTAAGTTATGGAAGTATGTTGTGTGAAGCATAGGACTTAAATGTTGGAAGACGTTGTGATGATTCAAAACCTTGCACTTTATCTACTTCTTTATTTGGTCAATTAAGATGTTAAAATTTATTGTGATAACATGTAAGATCTAACGTGGTATTGTCTTAGTCAAAAATTGGAAAGAATTACAAGAGATTGTATGGGTGAGAATGTAATTCATATGGTTGAGTGCAAATAAATAGGGAGATATACTAAGATGAGTGTAGAATTAGAGGAATTTAGAGTAACAGGCTAAAGCCCCCAATTTGATTTATTATTTTATATTTTGATACGATATTTTAGCCCCGAGATCGAGGGAATCGAGGAAACTCTAGGGTGAGAGCTAGTATCTTTCATGCCTAACCCGTCTTCAAGATTTTTAAAACATTGAATTACCTATGTTTTTTTATAGCATTTCTAGTAAGGGTAAAGAATATAATTGCTCCTATTTGGCATAACACATTTTAGATACTTCCACAAAAAATATTCTCCATAACTTGTTATTAATTCATCAAATAGAATAAGATATTTCATTTGCATAAATTTTCATCTTACAAAAGTTTAGTTAAATTAGTTGCTTACTTTCTTTTCAAATTATAAAATTAATAAAAAGAATCAAATTATATTTCCTAAAATATTATCTTTAGTTTGAATAAAATCTTTTCTAAAAGTAAACAAGTTAAATTTTTTGTTTCTAAATCAGAAGATATTTTCTTTATTAATCACTTCCTTGTGGGTTCTATATGTTGGGGCTTAATCAGAAAGTACTATATTATTTGATAAATGATACATATACCTACGTAGTATCCACATTATAAAATCATTAAAAGTAGTATATATATATATATATATATATATATATATATATATATATATATATATATCGTATGCATAATTATCGGTGGATCATCGAGGTCCCAAGGAAGCTTTTGCAAGCACTCGATTGAGTTCACACCTCTCGAGCAAAGGTATTGAACTCTTTCGCCAAACAGAGCTTGTTTTCGACATTTATGGCAATGCACTTGATTTCATGGGCATATAACCGTATAGATAGGTTTGCCTTGACTAGATGAAGCTTACGAATAAACCCCATGCAATTTGGTTGAGTATGGAGAGAGATCTTAAGGTTAGAATATGGATGGTCCACGAGTTATACCAGTAGGGGACGAAGATGGAGAGTCATTGGATCGCGCGTGTATCGAGTGGACAATTGAGATAGTGTTGGATGAATGATCTAAACATAAAGCACGCGTTAATTAGGCAGCTACGTGGATGACTGCGTCGAATGGAGTAGCGCCACATGGAGCTTCGGAGTTGCCTATAATGAGGTGGCGCCGCGGTGGATAAACAGAAAATTAGGAGATTTTTTATTTATTTAAATCAGGAAACCATTAAAAATGTATAACTTGGTTAGAAAAATCACCAAAATAAAAGAAAAATACCAACTTGCTCAATAAACAGAGAGAATAATGTGGAATAAAAATTAGAATTATTTGACATATAT
The DNA here is from genome assembly GCA_022702705.1 of Papilionanthe hookeriana x Papilionanthe teres. Classification (NCBI taxonomy): domain Eukaryota; kingdom Viridiplantae; phylum Streptophyta; class Magnoliopsida; order Asparagales; family Orchidaceae; genus Papilionanthe; species Papilionanthe hookeriana x Papilionanthe teres. Next base: position 12,743,465 of record CM040423.1, read on the forward strand.
TTTATTTTTAATTCATTAAACACTCTCTAGACTATTTCGACTCTAAATAGGTAAATATTAATCACCATGGCCCGAGGTTTAGTGGACTTGAAGGCTTTGTTGTTAGGGATCTTCTCTGATTTTTCCAAGGTCAAAGGACATTTCTAGCCAAAGATCCATAATTTTTAAGTTAATCCCCTTTGTTTTGGTTTAAAAATTATACTAATTAAAATATAAATCAGAAAAAAAAACAAAACTTGTTTTGATAGGTTTACTGTGGTCAGAGGACCCTAATAAAAATATAAAATAAGTTTAAATAGTTAAGAGTGGCACTAATTATAATTAACTCATTAAAACCCTTAAAAATTTAAATAATTAAAATAAAAATATTAAATCACAAAAATCATTCCACACTATAAAAAATAATCATTTTGACTCCGCATAAATTTTTTAAGTCAATTGGAACTGATGTGATAACTAAAATAAATTTTCCAAGTAAAATAGCCTTTTTTGCACTAAATTAATTATAATAAATAAAATATAATTATGAATATTATAAAAAGTGGTTTTAAGAGTTCCTAGTGACCAAAGAGACATGAGAAAAATAAAATTGGAATTAAAATAAATACTTCATTCTTAAACTATATTTTGAATTTTAAATAATTAAAAATGATTAAAAAGGATTAAAAATAATAAAGATCACAAAAATATAAAAATACACCAAAATGTCACATATGATCCCCTCGTCACTTGGGAACAATTAAAATACTTTTCTAATTTTCTAAAAAAAATTATGAATTTTTAAGCTAAAAATGTATTTTCCTTAATTTTGTACTAAAATAATTATAATAAATAAAATAAAAATCATAAAACTTTGGGATTTGTTTTTTTTGGTTCTCTGAACTTAGAGAGATTAAAGTAAAATATAAACCACAATCGTCCACTTAAATAATATTTTATGTTTAATTAATACTCAAAATAAATAAATAATTATAATAATTAAAATAAAAGTTAAAAAATCATGAAAATTGCTCTAGATGGTCCTCTGACCAAGTGGAAGAATATCTTCAGGAGAGCAAACCAGTCTACAACAGCAAACTTCCTTAGAAAAAAAACAACAAGTCATAGGACTTAGAGGTAGTTCGTCCAGTATGACGTAAAACCTCAACTTATCTTTTAGGCCTTTGCACACCGTGCAATATAAGCTCTAACTCGTCTTAGGACTCCAAGGTTGTCATTCAGAACAATATAAAACTTCTTATCTTCCAAACTTTTTTCATGATCGATGTCATGCAGATTTAAGCCCTAAATAATAAAACTGACAGAATGAAATATTAGATAATATTTTTCTAAATTAAAGTCAAACCATAGGGTAGTTTGGAAAGTCACCGAGGTTCTCCTTAGGATCCGTGACATCCCCTAGCTCTCTTCCTTTGGATTATGAGAATAACTATTCCAAGATTGTGCCTTGTCCCATTTGAATTCCCTATTGTCCGACCTTGAAAAATCCTAAACCCTTTTGAATTTATGAAGGTAATATTCCCTAATCATTATCAAGAGTTTTCTTAGGTGACTTCATTCATTTAAGCTTTAATTAACTATAGGGGCTTGCTCTTATACAAAACTTTAAGAACCCAGCCTGATATAAACTCTGTCTAATCTTGTATATTAGATAAGGAAAATTTGTCGGTCAACATAAATAGTTCGTAGACCAAAAGGATGTCATAAACCTTTAGTTTACGTAATCGAGCCTCATTATTAAGCGATGTGTCTATCCTTTCGAATGGGTGCATGGCTTACAATGTAGTGCTCGTTTATTTAAACTATTGCATATATGAGATTAGTTTGATTTCATATTTTCAAATAAAAATGTTATTTTCCAAATTATACAAATATTAAATTTAAATTAAATATTTTAAAACCGGGTGTCTGGATATCCATTCCTGCAACCGACAATTTCAAATTTGGCAACCGACATCAGGTCTGATCAAGTTGGATTGGATGAATTCTGGTCAAGCTGGGTTGGGCTTAGCTTTGGTTTGGACTAAGTTAAACTGGGTTGGGTTTAGGTTTAGGTCGACCTAAGTCAAATCCATACTCAAGTCTAATCTAAAAATATTTAATCTAATTAACTAAACTTAATAAAATAAGCTAAGTATAAAAAAATTCAATAGGAGGAGGAGCTTAATGGATGCAAGAACAGGCCATCATGAAAGCACCACGAGAAGGAGATTGCTAGAGGAGGGAGATCATTGAAAAAGGATAGGGGAGAGGCAGGTTTGAAGGTGGGAATGAGGTGTTTTGTATAGGCATCGGAGGAGGGAAGCACGGTGGCGAGAATTGTTGGAGTTCACGAATCAGTCCCTCAGATGGATCTAAGGATCATCGTCTGGTGGCATAGAGGCAAAATGACCATTGAATGAAGTGCCTCAGATCACCAATAATGAAATAGCATGTCGATTTACTCTCAGATCCAAAGAAGAGTGCCACTAATTGTTAGCATGATTGAAGGTGTGGCCACACCAACATTGGGCGTTACTACACCAAGTAACTTTCAAGCTTGGCCATTACCGAACAGGGACAAACATTGTTGTCCAAGTGCAGGCACTGAGTTTTGGTGCTCACTCTGTTCGTGCGCGTGCTTACGTGGGCACTATAGTGCTTGTGTGGGCGCACAGGCACGATGTCTTGACCAAAGAACAACTTTGACCTATCCTGATAGAAGAAAACTCAACGATTTAGAAGGCGTGATCATCAATTTTGGCTATCTTGTCCCCAGGGTAAGTCAGTTGAGGTCAAAACATGGTCCTTACCCCATAAAAATTGAGGTTTTTGATGAATGCTCAAATGAACCTCGAACTAGTCAATATCTCAGCTCAATTTGAACAGGTTTTGGATTTTAAAATTGATTTAAGTTAGTTTTGAGTGCGAATGAAAGGTTGAATGGAGGTGAGGTTAACAAATAGCAGACTAGCTAATAGCAACCTCATGAGACTAAGTGTAAACAATAGGCGATAGCAATGAATATCACTATTAGACAAACTAGCCATACAATTAAAAAGAGAAATGTGTGAAATTATAGAATTAATAATTGTATTTTTTTAGTCGAAACTTGACCAACGAGAGTAGCAAGCTCACAGCTCTTTTCATTTAAAATTTTTTGGATAAAAAAATCGATATCAACCAAGAAAATTTTGGAACGCTAGCACACCAATTAATATATTAAAGATTTTTTAATGTGAAGAGATTATTGAATTGCATCGTGATTGAGGGGCTGATTTTTCAAGGTATTATCAGTATCTTATTGCTCAAGCTAATGACCAAAACTGGTGCCGACAAAATAAGGAAAAATTTTCTATTGTTGGCCTTCAGATTTTATTGGCAAGATTATTATAAAACAACTGTTGGATCTGACAAGACAAAGATTATAAGCATCATTACCAAAATCCTAAAAATTAGGATAAAAAATTCAATTGCTTTTATACAAAAGTATACATTTGAAAGAGTGAGTTTGCCTCATATTGATTTTTGTGACAAGGTAGCTTACTGAGACGGGGTACTGTAGCTGCTATAGTATTTGATTCATTGACTTGTCAAGCTCTTTCATTTCTAAAACTTTTCTTGCCTATAAACTTCATTTTCTATCACATTTCTATTTCGACTCCCTACCTATTTTGTATATTATTTCTCATTATATATAGATGTTGTTTGCTCTAACTAGAGTCAAATTTTATCTTTTAAATTTTCATATTTCAGACCAAGCCAGCCGTCGAGGCTATTTTTCTTTCTAGGGTTGTATCTAAAGGCGTGGGGTGCTTCGGCTGTAACTCGCTCGAGATGATGATTTTCTTCAAAGGCTTTAGGGGGTGCTCCAATTGTAATTCGATTCTATTAATTATTTCCCGATTCTGCCACTGCTCTTCCAATCATCATACAAGCCTATCGGCCCCTCCTGCTACCATTTAGCAATCTAGCCGCCTCCCAGCCATTGTATAGGCCATTTGGCTCCACTTACTGTTGCCGTCCTTGCTCCTAGCCACCTTACAACAACCACATTGGTCTTTTAAGCCTCTTCCAACTGTTGGCCAGCCTTTTAGACACCAATTCCTGCTATTATCTAGCTCTCGCCACCGACTCCTATCGTATTCCAGTCTACGGCCACTCCCTTATTTCCTTCTTCATTGTTGCCACTTGCTGCCAGCCTCCTCCTAATAGACCACCCTAACTCCTCCATCATCCAGTGTCGTAGCTCAGGTCGTCAACCACCGTTTAGCATGACTGTCGCTTCCGTCCCTCTCTTCTGGGTCTTCGCTCTCCTCTAAAGAGACATTTTTGTATTTTATGTTCTTTTTTCTTATTTTGTAGTGTCATCGCCGTTAAGTGTTGTTTACATGTTTGTGTTATTTTATGTTGAGGATTCACCATTATTATCTTGAATTCAACAATAAAATTTATTGTCAAGTTATAGTTTGGGTTGACTTTGGAATCATTTTGAGTTGAGAGAGATGAGAAAAAAGAGTGAGAAGAAGATTCAACTGTGTGAAAGAGTAATAATTCGACCAAAAATTATTATGAAAACTCCTATGATAGGTGATCAAGCTAGTTATTAAATCAACTAAAGGCTAAGTCATTATTGAGAAGCAAAATACGATTGACATTAAAAATACAGCATTGAAACCTATAAATTTTGAGAGTTGGTGATTTTACACTAATGTTTTCATAAGTAGATTTGATATAATTAAAATCATCCAAGAATAGCCAAGGCTGAACAATAAAAAGGGCCATAGTAGTAATGGAGTCCATTGACATATTTTTTCTGATTACATCATTCTCAGAACAGAAGTAATTAAAAAAAAAAACCAACATTAGGAGAAAAGACTAACCAACCATGAATAAATTGAATATACAAGATAAGAGGAGTGAAAAACATCCTAAATGTATCACTTCATCAGATTAAAAACTTTTTCTCGTGCAAAGCATTTTTCTCAACAAGTTGGTAGATTATGAAACAAAGATGCGATAGAAAATGTAGTCTAAAGTTGACAATAAATCAATATTATGTTCATTAATTTATTTTTTAAGATAATGATTCTAATATCACCATTAAAGCCCTTAACATTTTAGGAGAAAAGATTTGGGAAAGACATGGATCATTATGAGTTGTTCGGGAGAACCGGATTTTGATTTGTTTTTCTTTCCCGATGAAGTGGAATAATTTTTTTACTTTATTTGAATTGTTTCCACTAAATCATGTTTTAAGCTAACTTAAAAGATGAAAGAGTCTTCTCGCCATATAAAAAGATCAAAGAACAGGCATTGGTGATTACTTGTATACAAGGGAAAAAAAAGAGTGCACAAAGACAGAATTAGAGAACTTCTATGGCAACTTAAGTTCAATAGATTATCATCTTATGTAAAGAGACTCATTAAGTTATGATCATGAACCATGACATCAAAAATTATTCCTAGAGAGTAAAACACAAAATAATTTTATGTGGATTGTTCCCCCAAACAATTCTCCCTCTATTGTAGCTTCAATTTCTACCACAATAGAGGTTAAATTCAAGCTTAAATGCAATCTATGCAGTCTAGATTTTTTGACCCACTCGCTAACCTGTGCCGGAAACCCTTACTGCTTCTCAGATTTCGTAATCACGAATAGCCTTCCTCACTTGACTGCATGAATCATGTGATTCCACAGATATCGAGATATGGCTCGCTCCCACCTTCTCGATTTGACTTTTCGTGTGCGATCTTCCATAGGGAATACTTTTCTTTTCATCTCATGGAGTGCCTCAAATCCCTATATATTCTAGCTTGAAAGGTTGGGTGTCTACAGTCACTGATCCCCTATAGCTTCCTCTTTCTGCCTTTCTCACCACTCCTCTTCGTTTTGGCTAAAGGACGTGAGCCAAATCCTCTTCCTCCTTCCTCGACCGCTCAACCGCGGAAGCCCTTCCCTTTTTTGTCTTCTTTCTATCTATTTTAATGTAAGTTATAAGTATAATAAATTAATAAAACAAATTTCTAATAATAACAACAATAATAAGAACAACTAATATAACTTTATAGCCAATGTATTTTGGGCATAGAACTTTCACTTTCTTGTGATATTAACAGGTAAATCTTAAAAAAGATCAGGTGTTTTGTTTTACTTTCTAGAGGTAAGTAATTGTTTTCATTAGGAGAGAAACGTACCACTCCTAGTTATGAGACTTATCTTTGCTGCTTGTAGTAAATTCATAACTATTTTAAAGCTTCTCCGGTCTTGCTCTTATTACTTCATTCATATTTCTTTTTGCACTTGTTATAGGTTTAATTATTGTTCATAATGAAGTATTAGATGTCTTATTTTATCTTTAAACAATTCTTTACATGTTTGAATGAATCCTGCCATTATAATTTTTTTATTTTCATGCGCATTACTTTTATGAACTGAATGTAAATTTATGATATATTAATAAAGCCGGTGTGCAGTACATATGATGCTTATATTTTTACATGTTAAACAATTTTCTGTGGTTGTTTGTAATGGTATGTAAATCAGTAAACCTTTAAGATATTGACTTGTTGGGCCTACGGGATGATAGAGTGACGATTCTATAGAAAATTGTCGAGCTTCATTGGGTTAATGTTTACCTTCTTGATTTTATGGTGTCTTATAAAATCAACAATCTAAACATAAATTAGATTGAAACTGCATAATAAATAACTGCTATGTTATATACTAGTACAACTTGATATAATTTGAAATGATTGTATGTTTCATTGTGATAATTGAGAATATTTATTTTGCCTTAATGACAATATTGACAACCCTCTTTTGTCTTATAGTGTTACATATGTACATAGTAAATTGTGTATTTTTATTGTTCATATTGCATGTCTCAATCCTTGTCATTTATGTTTTAATAAATAATAGTTATTTACCGAGTTTAATTCGTCAAACTCACAAGTTAATGTTTTATATAGTAGATTTTACTTAGTCATTTATAGGAACATCTATATTAAACATTCAAATCCTAGATTTTTATTTAGGTATTCTCAATATTTATTTTAGTTAATGTGCTTTCTATTTTTAGTTTTGAGCTGTTGTTTTCTTTATTATTATTTTTGTATCATTTCAGCTAATTTCCTTTTTTTCATTCAAATATATGAGTTAGATTATTATTTATGAAATAAAGTAAATCTTATATTTTTCTTTTTTATTATATGGTCTTGTATATAATTTTAGATTTTTGAGACTAAAAAAAATTAAATTAATTTTTATCACCTTTGGGTCACCATAATATCATGAATCTGCACGTAAGATGATTACTCAGCATTAGAGAGGGCTCAAGTGGACTAAGATTAAGGGACTGTTTGTAGTTGCTGCATCTTCTCAGTTTTTCAGCTATAACTGCGCTGCCCTACGAAGTTGATGCGGGGAAGCTGACTGTCTGTTTGTTGCAGCTGTGTGAAAATAGCTGTGATAGTTGTTTTTAGAAAAATGACCATTCAGCTCATGTTTAGTAAAAATATTTAAAACAGAACTGTGACAACCACATATTTGAAACTTCAGAAACAGAAAATGGATGAAAATTCAATAATACAAATTAATCTGTAAGCATAACTGTAAATTTAAATTACAGTTTTCTTTGAAGATTGACATAGTGTTCAATTTGTAGCACAAGCACCTACCATTCTCTACCACTGATGCAAAAATGCAAGGAATGGAAAGATTACACACCCATACATCCTACTCAACATGAAGAGGGGCATAGTTCATCTTCCATGATGCATTTCATCAGCATCAACCAATGCAAAAATAAATTCAAGCAGAATCACACACCACTGAAAATACTTCCACAAAATGGGGAAAAGTATTGAAGATACAGATTCGAATGACGGAGAACAGACACTTACCGAGCGCTGGCTTTAAGGGAGAACAGACTTCAAGCAACAGTTGAGAAAGGAAGCAGCAGCCGGGTCAACTTAGAGGGAGCACAGGGGCTGGCTGCGCGATATGCGGGGCACAAGAAAAATATTAGATCGATAACGTGGTTTTAAAGATCGATCCCGCAGCCCATGTTCCGTTTAATTTGGGTTTATAATTTGTGGCCGCATCGCGCGAAAAAAAAATTGAGGCACGCAAAAAAACGGCTTCAAACAGGCCCCAAGTAAGACGGAGAACGCAGCCATCCTTGGAGGTCGGTTTTGTCTCGGCTCCTTAGTTTTCCAGGCCGAATAGTTTTCCAGGCCGAATATTCGAGCCCTTTCGCATGCGCTTACGACAGCTGTTTAGGCAATGATTGAGACGTGGGGGGCCAATTCGGCCCTGCCGCCCTGTTCTCAATATATATAAATACCGTATGAAGCCGCTCAATTTGCCAGAGCACTGAAGCAAAGAGAGTAGGAGCGGATACGAGTAAAAGAGAAGAAAGACTAATGGCTAAGTTCTTTACGCTCAACACCGGTGCCCAGATGCCCTCAGTAGGGCTCGGGACATGGCAGGTCAAACCCGGAGTGGTCGAAGAAGCCGTCGCCTTCGCTATCAAGGAATTATCCTCCCTCCCTCCCTCCCATACGTCCTCTTTCTTCTACTCCCTGCTCCAGTTCCTTATTTGATTATTATCGATCTTCTTATATTGATAAGTTTCTCCATCGTCTCGCACAGCATTTATATATAAATTCTTGTGTCCTATATTTCTCATCAATTGTATATCATATATATATATATATGTTTTTCAAAAATGAAATACTCTCTTGATCCATAAAATATGGAAGAACAAAGTAAGTATTTTGAGCAATTCCCGAAGAGATGTGTTACTTTTACTGAATCGCATTTGGCAAAATAGCTTTCGATACCGGAATTGGATGTGAGGGAAACATTCACGTAATGCGTTTGAAATGTAGTAATTATGTCCTATTTTTTAGTGGATGAACATTTTTGTGTCTGGCATAACTTGTCGTCATGACTGTCTATAGAAGTAAAAATTTTTACATTAAGACTCCGCACGTAGAGCTACATGCGGATTCTAGTAACATCGAACCACGTGACGCGTGTCGGAAATAAAAAAAAAAACAGAATAACACATGAAATATTTCTCTTGTGTTATTTATGTGTTATTCATGTGTTATTGTGTGTTATTCATGTATTATTCATGTATTATTGTGTTATTATAACACCGAGAATATTCTAGGAGCAGAATAACACATGAATAACACACAATAACACTGAATAACACACAATAACACATGAATAACACATGAATAACACGGAGAGAATATTCTCAGTGTTATTCTGGCCGAATGCTAGTTTTTTTTGCCACGCGCTCTACGTGGTGCGATTTTACAGGCCTCCGCACGTAGCTCTACGTGCGGAGTCCTGATGTAAAAATTTTTCCTATAGAAGGTTGTCTTCTTTGCGAGTCTTTCTTCCCGTTGTGATTAAATACCTAAAGCTTTTATGGGCTGTTTGGCAACGAATTAGATATTAAGTTATTAGGATTTAGTAAGTCTAGTAAATACTGATTTACAGAGTCCCATCCAGAAAGCTGTCTAGCAATAAACTTAATAGTAAATCCTTTAAATCTAATAAAAGTATTTGGCAAGATTTAACCTATCGCATTTTTCTGATTTATATTCTTACCTTCCTGCGCTGTAAATCCCGTAAATCTGTTGATTCGCGGGATTTAAGTATCCTCAGATTTACAGCCGAAATCCAGGAAATCTAAATTTATCGAATCCGGGGCTTTATTTTGTCCAAAATGACTGTTTGATAAGATTTAGCCTGCATCCCGCTTTAATGCCAGGATAATCCGTTGCAGACAGCTCTTAATTTCTTTTCCCCATTATTTTAACATATTGAACTTTTGTATTTAACCCGCAGGCTGGCTACAGGCATATCGACTGTGCTCGGGTTTATGGAAATGAGAAAGAGGTATTCCATCCATTGCTAATGCATCATTTCCTCTGTGAAACCTTTTTTTTTATTTTATTATTTTATGAATACTTCTGTCACAAATAACCTTTTTTGGTTTGTTTGAATTTTTAAATTTTTTGAAGTTTAACAATAGTGACTCTTCAGTAGAATAAAAATGGCCTATAGTTATTGAGTATTCTCCATGTATCTTTGCAAGGTTAATTTCGTTTGTAAAACTTTTGTCATGTGGAACAACAACCAGGTTTCCAATTTATGTTAGAAGTTGTAGGAATTGATTTGAGTCTAAATGATGAATATAAGTTCATGTAGCAGGCAGCTGGATTTTCTGGAAATTTTTTATTGTTAATTTCTGGTATATAAAGGGTTTGCAATATTTTGAGCTGGATGCTCAAGGTATTCAATTTCCACTTTTATGATATTATGTTTGATCATCTCCATGCTTGGTTCTCAAACACGACTCACATGACGACTCCTTCAGTTTAGCTTCTAAAGCTTTGTTAGGTGGGTAAAGTGAAAACAGTGTAACAGTTTTTTTCAGAATTTTTTATATTATTTTTTCTTTTGTAGTTTTAAGTTCTAACTAGCGCTTGTAAACTTTTTAGGATCACTTCTGTTATCGTCTTGTATCTCTCCATATTTCTATTAAATGAAAAAGGAGTGTGTCAGAGTCCCCATAATCCCAAAACATCACACATTGGTCATATAGATGATAAAATTATTGGCCTTTAAGTTTCTATTCTATTTATATTGCACTTTTAAATATTTTCCAAACCTATTATTTATTTAACATATATTTCTTTATTACCTGTTAACATATGGTCTACAATTCCTGGTCATTTCTTTTGAAAATGTAAGGACTTATCTTTTTTATTCCAATTTATCAAAATTCTGATAAAGTTCACTATAAATCCAGATTGGGTTGTCTTTGAAAAAGTTATTTGATGATGGTGTTGTAAAGCGTGAAGATTTGTTCATCACGTCAAAGCTCTGGTTTGGTTCATTCTTCATTCTTGATTCAAAGCTTATTATTTGGAATTTATTCTATATGTTTGGAATATTGAATTTCAAAGTTCAGTATCAAAAGCAGAGCTGTTATTAGGATGTTCTAATTATCATCATAAATTCCAGCTTTTACATAAGTTAACAATGATTTTGCAGGTGTGATAGCCATGATCCAGAAGATGTAGCAAATGAAATAGATTCAACTTTGAAAGATCTACAACTTGATTACGTGGATCTTTACTTGGTACATTTCATCTTCCATAATATCTTGTTCTTATCAAACTTTTTGTTTCAAATCTTATATGCTTTCTTTCTTTTTTTTACGCTATTTTTTTGAAGTTTGAAGGGTTTAGGTTTCTTTTTCCCACAATACTCTTTACCACAATACTGTATTTTTTGCTTCAATCATTTTTTTTATTCATAATACTATTATTTTTTTGTAAATATTTCTATATGCCAATATTGTAAGCTTTCATGTCTACTGCTTCAGCTCCTCATTGTTTTATTAAATCCTTGATTGAGCAATGCTACATCACCCAATCCATAGCCCAAGAAGTTTTGATAGTCTATAAGTGTAATATAGAACGGCATGAGATTATAAAAATTTATTAAAGGTTTGCTTGAGATCAATTTTACTTTTTGTTTTTTAGATTTTTATTATTCTTTTTTTCTTTTAGTTTTGAAAATTTGTTTGTTTGATGTGTTTTTTACATGTTTTTATTTTTTATTTATAAAAATAAATTGACTTGTTTTTGAAATTACTCAAAACAACATTTAGGTATTTTGAGTATTTTTAAAAACTAATCTTATTGTAATCAATCATATCAAATCTATTTTGTTTGAAAACAAAACATAAACATCACATAACATAATTAAAAATTAGAAGACAAAAAAACAAAAGCTCTCCTAAATGGCCCCTAAGCTTTTTTATTTCCTCTGGATCTTTCTTTATCTTTCTCATTTTGTGTCAACACAACGAGAGATTTTTAGGCTATGAATTCGGCAGCGTAACCTTTTTTTATTTTTTATTTTATTCTATAGTGCTCATGATTGTTATGATTCAACTATGTTCTTTGATATTGTTTTCTTAAAGATAACTTGACTTTTATATTTTCTTTGTCGTCTTTTTTATGAGCATTGTAGCATTTCACTGTAATATTATAAATAAGTCAGATAACGTTAAAGCAATCAAAATCATTGGAACTAAAATACTTCATTATTATTAATTTTTAATACAATAAATTATTTTCTTATAATTTTAAACTTAAGGTTAAGTTGTATATAATTTGATTTTTCTTGTGAATAAGTTCGAATTTTAAATATGCTTTTAAAAATATTTAAATTTATTTATGCATTTTAAACTTGAAATTACTTAAATGCTTAAATCTATCAAAACACTTGCTTATTGTATATTTTCTGAACATTATTCATACTTAAAGGACCCATAGTTGGGTTAAAGTTATAGGATAGGAATTAATTATGTTCATTTTTATTTATTATATAGCTGATTAAAAATTTGTAATGATCAAAAGAATTATGCCCATCAATTTATTTTTTCTTTGGATGGAGTTTCAAACCCTTTTTTTTTTCTTGAAAGTTATTTCATTCTCTTCTTCTAATCCATCCCTTCTCCTCCAACTATCTGCAGATACATTGGCCATTCCGACTCAAGAAAGGGTCATCTTTAAGCGGCGAAAATGTTATCCCATCCGACATACCCAACACGTGGAGCGCAATGGAAAAGCTCTATGATTCTGGAAAGGCTCATGCCATCGGTGTGAGCAATTTTTCTATCAAGCAGTTGAAGGATTTGCTGAGCTTTGCACGCATTCCACCTGCTGTAAACCAGGTGGAATGCCATCCCGTCTGGCAACAGACCGAGCTTCGTTCCTTCTGCCAATCCAATGGAGTTCACCTCTCGGTAATTTAGCTACCATTAAGGACACTATAGCTTCTCTGTTTATGGATAAGTGGTATCTAAGTTAATTTACCTTTCAGTTTTTGTCGTTACATCCTGGATTTACTATATCAAATAATTTACTAAATCTATTACCAGAAACATTCCTATGAGATATATGTAAATATCTAATTATTTTATTTTTGTGTTGCCTAGTTAGCCCAGTAGTTAGAGAGCTTTATCTCTAAAGGCAAAGTCTAGAGTTTAAGGAGTGTGCTAATTTTGTTTTTGGGGCAGGCATATTCTCCATTAGGATCCCCGGGGACCAGATCGGCAGAAGAAAATGTGCTTGCAAACGCTGTTGTTACCGAGGTTGCCGAGAAACTAGGGAAGACTGCTGCGCAAGTAGCTCTTCGTTGGGGAATCCAAGCTGGTAGCAGCGTACTGCCAAAGACCACTGCAGAATCAAGAATAATAGAGAACTTTGACGTGTTCGATTGGTCTATACCTGCTGATCTGTTGGCAAAGTTCTCCACCATTCAACAGGTAAATTGAGTTGCTGTAATTTTGTCTATTATTTTCCTGTTTTTGTATGGATGATTTAGAGTGTTTGATATCAGAATACTAGCGTAATTTGAAACAATGAGATCTCAAGTTGAAAAACAATTCATAAGTTTAAGTCTATGGAAATCAAATAGGTCGAAGAAACCATCATAAATATAAATTGCTGAACAAGATAATCATAGCTGTGTTGAAGATAAGAAGGCTCTAACCCAATTTGTGCGTATTATGAGATATTAGGATCAAACCCTGCAGCTTACATCATATTTTTATTCAACAATTAGGCCTTGTAGGAACCTGGAGAAAAAAAAAAACAACACTTGGACCTTATTTGGTATCACTTTTATTCTTTATTTTATTCATGTTTTTATTTTAAAATCTTGTTTTTTATGTGTTTTTATATATATTTTTTAAAAAGAAATCTAAATTTTTGTTAGTGTTTTTAAGAAAAAATATGTATATTATATTTAAGAATAATTATTCATGTTATAATATATCAAATATATTTTATTTTAAGTTATAATATATTCAAAATAATTTATAACAAAAGTTAAAACAAAATTCAAAAGTTATTCACATGGCATTTAGTTTTCGACAAGTATCTTTATTTTCTTTTTTTGGTATAATATATATTTAAGATATAAAAAATTCAAATATATCCAAAATCTTTTTTATTGACATTTTTTCTTTCACTGCAGAAGAGGTTACTCAGAGGAAGATTATTTGTCTGCGCTCAAGGCTTATACAAAAGTGTGGAGGAGCTTTGGGATGGCAAGATATGATGAAGTGACGGCTATCATTTTCCAGCTATAATTTTCTATATAACAATTTTCATGGTTCTTTGATAGCTTTTTTTTCAGTTTTGTCTTTGATTTCTGAATAATTTGGCATTGATGCCTCTGGTCCCATAGAACCAAACTGCTTGCTTGCATTAATAAAAAAAAATTTGCTTGTTATTTTTACTGTTCTATAGATTTTGCAATGTCTGTTGAGTTGCACATCCAATAATGATTTCCAGTCTCATTTTTACTTTGGTATTTGTTAGGTGTTGTTTGTTTTGGTTGATTAATCGAAAACATGTAATCCTCTTTAAGATTTTCTCCATTTCTGCGGTCCAATTTTCTGAAACTAAAATTCAAGTTAAAATGATAAATTGAAATCTAGGAGTTAGTAGAATTTACTTACAATGTGATTTTTATCACCCAACGCAGTTTTGAATATTGGAAATTTATGGAAAACAAAACTTGATTAATGTCTAAGGGACTTTTTTATATCCTTTTTGAGGTTGATGTTGAGCAAAATTTAGCTTTAAGGGCATTAAATTGAATGTTTTTTTAATCATGATTTAGATTTAATATTTTACTAAATAATTTTTATATTAAATACAATTTTTTACATACTATTTGAATTCAATTTTTGAGAATTGAATTTGGATCATTCTAAAATATTAATTTCAATAATTTTATGGCCAAAATGAATTATTAAGCGGGATGAGCTCCACGAAATAAAAACTGATTTGTTTTGAGTCCAAATGATTTTACGTCAAGAAATTAAAATATAGCTGAAATTTTCACAGCATTATTTGCTAGAGAAATTTTTTTTTAAATTTAATATGCTTACAGTACAAATGAGCGTCTCATTAAATCTAAAATCTTTTAATTCTAATGTTATTACATTACCTAAATATAGTGGTGTGCATTATTTGGCTCAACTCAAAAAATTGAATGTTACCATGCACATTTGATTGATTTTTCTTTTTTCTTAATCTCCTTTACTTTAGAAGTTCTTCTCTTAAGGTGGAAATTTTCGCTTGAATTGTTTAGCATTGACGTAAGGAACCTGTCCATTTTGTACAATAAATAGTAGGTTTTGCTATGTGGTCCATGTTGGGTCAATTATGGGACTAAAATGTAATTAATAAATGTGTTGGGTCATCATTTAATAAGTCAAAATTATTGTGGTCTAATTAAGAATAAATTTATGACTTTAGACATATTTGTCATGAAATTATACGTGTGGATACCATAAGTGCAAATTCCAATTTGATGAGGGGCAGAATTGAAATTAAGCAATTCTTGTAACCACCAGTTGGTTATATTAAATAAGGAGGTAATGATCCCCGGTCTGCAGAGTAAGAAATAGAAGTTATTCTCTTGTACCACATCAACGAGAGAGACTAAGGAAAACTCAGGAAAGTCTGCAGATTGAAAGATCATTGCTTGCAATCGATCAAATGGATTCAGGTACGCTTCCGCTATTGTATCGATTCAGTTTTCTCATTAATATGAACGTGAATGAAAGATTCTCGTGGTGAATTCCTAATAGATCTTGATTCGATCAAAATCTATTTGGAAAATTCAAATCAAAATGAAACAATTGGTATCAGAGACTCCCGTTCATGTTCAATTTTGAGATTACGCTTCTCTTTTTCCTCTGTAATCGTCGTCGGTAAAGTTTTGCGGCGACGACACAAAATCGCGGAGCGGGGATTCTTTGGCGTCGTGGCCGGAGGATTTTCTCCTTCTCCTTCTTATTTTTATCCCTTTTCGTTCGCCCTTACCCGAGTAGGAATCGTCCGCAAAGGGCTGCGGCGGCAGGGTTGCGGCGACAGGAATGCGGCAGCGGGACTGCGACGTCGGTGGCTGCGGCGGCGCCGCCTCCGACGGCGGCAGAATCCAACGCAGCGGAATGTTGCGGCAAAAGGGGAAGGCGCTGGAGGGGGCGCCAGAGGGGACGCCAGAGGGTGGCGGCGGCGGGCGGCGCCGCTGTTCGCGAAAGGTCGCGAACTGTTCGCGAACTGCGAACAGTTAAAAAAAAAAAAAATATATATATATATATATATATATATATATATATATTAAATTAAATTAATTAAATTACTCATTTAATTTGGACAAATAAAATGAGTTATTTAATTGATTTTTTATGAGTTAAAATAAATAAATAAAATAAGTGAATTAATTAACTCATTTTAGGATATATTAATTTTATAAAATCAATAATTTTGTTTTGTAAATCATGGGCTTTATGGCTTATAAATTAGCCCATTATTTATAAATATAAGATTTTCTAAAATTAAATTAAAGTTTCAATTAAATTCGAATAAATGCTACTTTGTAATTGTCTATCAATTTTTAATGAACTTATTGAAACATGATGTTGCCAAAGTGACCTCTCTTGTATAGATAATTCGTGAGAAATTGTTGGATGTTGTGTGTATGTGGGTTCATGCGTGTATTAATTGGCCCAAAGGAAAATTTAATATTTGACCGAACTGCATACACACTTGTGATGGTAAGCATGTAACAATTATAAGGAATTATATATGAGTAATGAATCGATCCAAAGATAGATTTATTACTTGATATACGTGATTGTTAATGTTTGATCATTACATCAAGATTATCATTAGCAGTTAATATTACTATTCAAAGACTTGATATTAATGTTGCATTAGGTGTCTTGAGATTAGATTTACCATTAATTGAATTTAAAACATTTTATTTATGTAATTTTTTGTTCATTTTTCAGTTGTTGCTAATGTATCTGCTAATCTCAATTCGGTTACAATCCTTAAGGGTGATAGCTTTAAGGATTGGAAAGAGAACATTCACATTGTTCTTAGCTGCATGGATCTAGATATAACGTTAAGAATGGATAAACCCGCTCCTCTTACAGATGCTAGTTCCTCCGAGGAAAGAAGAATCTATGAAAAGTGGGACCGTTCTAATCGCTTGAGTCTTATGATCATAAAGCGCGGCATACCTGAGGCCTTTAGAGGTGCGGTGTCTAGTGAGATCAACGATGCTTGCGAGTTTCCATGCTGAAATAGAGAAACACTTTGCAAAAAACGATAAGGCGGAAACTGGTATTCTTTTAAAGAAACTGATTTCAATGAGGTTCAAAGACAAGGAAAGTATAAGGGAGTACATCGTTGAGATGTCTAACATTGCTTCAAAGTTAAAGAAGCTAAATCTCGAGTTGACAGATGATTTACTCGTGCATTTAGTTCTTATTCCTCTTCCTCCATAGTTTGGCCAATTTCTGGTCAGCTATAATATGCAAAGGAAGAAATGGACTCTTAATGAGCTTATTTCTCATTGTGTGCAAGAGGAAGAAAGGTTGAAGCAAGGAAAGACTGATAGTGCTCATTTGGTGAACACCTCTAAAGAAAGGGGCACTAAAAGAAAGAATGAAGCTGCGAAGAATAAGGGTCATTCTCAAAAGAAACAAAATAAAGTTCAAAATCCTGAAAGTATCAGTTGTTTCTTTTGCAATAAAGAAAGACATCAGAAGAAGGAATGTGCAAAATATCATGCTTGGCGTATAAAGAAAGGTACATTTCTAACTTTGGTCTGTTCTAAGGTAAATTTGGCTTCAGTACCCAGAAACACTTGGTGGTTCGACTCTAGTGCTACTTCTAACATAAGTGTTTCAATGCAGGGTTTCCTGAGCTACTGAAAACCAAATGATGTTGAAAGATGCATTTATGTGGGAGATGAAAAATCGGTAGAAGTGGAAGCAATTGGGCATTTTAGATTGTTATTATGTACTGGTTATTATTTGGATTTGATAGATACTTTTGTTGTACTGTCATTTAGACGGAATTTGGTTTCTGTTTGTTGTTTGGACAAATTGGGTTATTGTTGTTCATTTCAAAACAAATGTTTCAGTTTATCTATTAATTACAATATTATTGGAACTGGTTCCCTTATGGTATATGACAATCTTTATTTGCTTGATACTGTTGCTTCTTATAATGAAACTCTGAATGTGGAATCACGAGGTACTAAGCGTAAAATTGATAATGAAAATTCAGGAGCATTATGGCACAAGCGTTTAGGTCACATCTCTAGAAATAGAGTTGAAAGACTTGTGTCAGATGGGATTCTAAGTTCCATTGATTTTACGGACTTTAATGTCTGTATTGAATGCATTAAGGGAAAACAAACCTAAATAAAGAAATTAGGTGCATATAAAGCTACAGAAGTCTTAGAATTGATACATACGGATGTTTGTGGACCATTTTCTATAGATTCTTGGAATGGTCAACAATATTTTGTATCGTTCATAGATGATTATTCAAGATATGCATACCTATTTCTTATTAATGAGAAGTCCCAAGTATTGGACGTGTTCAAATCTTATAAGGCTGAAGTTGAAATCCAACTAAGCAAAAGAATAAAGAAAGTCAAATCTGATCGTGGTGGTGAATACTACGGCAGATATGACGGTTCAGGTGAACAACGTCCGAGACCATTTGCTAAATTCTTAGAGGAGTGTGGAATTGTCCCTCAATACACAATGCCAGGTTCACCTAACATGAATGGTGTAGCTGAAAGACGAAACCACACTCTTAAAGACATGGTAAGAAGTATGATCAGTCATTCTACCTTACCAGAATCACTCTAGGGAGAAACACTTAGGACAACAACCTACATTTTAAATAGAGTACCAACTAAAGCAGCTGCAAATACACCTTATGAGCTTTGGACAGGGCGAAAACCCAGTTTAAAGCATTTTCATGTTTGGGCTTGCCCAGCTGAGGCAAGGCCTTACAAGCCACTTGAGAAAAAGTTAGACCCTAAAACAGTGAGCAGCTATTTTGTTGGTTATTCGGAGCGATCTAGAGGTTTCAAGTTTTATGATCCCAAATTAAAGATAATTTTTGAGACGGGAACTGCAGTGTTCTTTGAGGATATTGAATTTGGGGGGAGAAATCAGGTTAGAGATTTTGTCTTTGAGGAGGAATCAGACAATACTACTCTTGTTGAAGAGGAATTGATTCCTATTCCTATAATTGCTTTTGATAATGATCAGGAATTTACTCTTGACATTGATCAAGTTGCAAATCAAGAACAAAACATTGTTAATCAATCCCTTAAGGAACAAATTCAACAACCTCAAGAACAAGCTCAAGAGCAAGTGCTTTTGCGGCGATCCACTAGGGAAAGAAGAAATGCTTATTTCGGATGATTATATTGTATTTCTTCGGGAACATGAGGAAAATATTAGTATGATGGAAGATGATCCTATCAACTTTTATCGAAGCTATACAAAGTTCCAATTCGGAAAAATGGATTAAAGCGATGAATGAGGAGTATAAGTCTATGCAAGACAATAAAGTTTGGGAACTTGTCCCATTGCCAAAAGGAAAGAAACCCATTGGTTGAAAATGGATTTTTAAAACCAAAAGGGATTCAAAGGGTAATGTGGAGAGACATAAAGCTCGCCTTGTAGCTAAAGGCTATACTCAAAAGGAAGGGATTGATTATAAAGAGACATTTTCTCTGGTTTCAACAAAGGACTCTTTTAGAATAATCATGGCACTAGTTGCTCGTTATGATATGGAGCTACATCAAATGGATGTTAAGATCGCTTTTCTCAATGGAGACATTGATGAAACGATCTATATGGTGCAACCAGAAAATTTTGTGTCAGGAGACCCAAAGAATATGGTTTGCAAACTGAGAAAATCTATTTATGGGCTCAAACAAGCTTCTCGTCAATGGTATCACAAATTTCATTAAGTGATTCTATCATTTGGTTTTGAAATGAATGCAGTTGATGATTGTGTATATCATAAATTCTGTGGGAGAAAGCATTGTTTTCTGATTTTGTATGTAGATGACATACAGCTTGCCACAAATGATATAGGCATGTTACAGGAAACCAAGAGATTTCTATCAATTAAATTTGAGATGAAAGATCTTGGTGATGCCTCATTTGTCTTAGGAATTCAGATTCACCGGGATCGTTCTCGGTGTATTCTTGGATTATCACAAAGAGGCTATATTGATAGAGTGCTTAAAAGATTTGGCATGCAGAATTGTAGACCAATTGACACCTCGTCGTTAAAGGAGACAAGTTCGGTCTCGATCGGTGCCCAAAGGAAACCTTGAGATTCGGGAAATGCAAAAATTCCTTATGCTTCGGCGAGTAGGGATTCTTATGTATGCTCAAGTTTGTACGCGGCCAGATATTGCGTACATTGTTGGAGTTTTAGGCAGATACTTAAGCAACCCAAGAAGGGATCATTAGAAAGCAGCCAAAAGAGTTATGAGATACTTAAGGAAAACAAAAGATTACATGCTTACATATATGAGATCAGATCATTTGGAGATCATTGGGTATTCTGACTCCGATTTTAATGGATACCAAGACAGAGAAGATCCACATCAGGCTACATACTTTTGTTAAGTGGTGGAGCTATATCCTGGAGGAGTGCAGAATAAACACTAATAGCTTCATCCACTATGGCAACAGAGTATGTAGCATGTTATGAGGCATCCAACCATGGTATATGGCTGAGAAATTTTGTCATTTGAAGTTGCGCATTATGGAAGAAATTGAAAGACCACTAAAGTTATTTTGTGACAATAAATCAGCTGTATTGTATTCCAATAACAACAGAAGTTCATCCTAGTCAAAGCATATTCACATCAAATTTCTTGTTGTGAAGGAAATGTTACAGAGTGGCCAGATTCACATAGAACATATTGGAACAAACTCCATGGTTGCGGACCCCCTTACAAAGGGTCTGATACCCAGGGTCTTTCATGGGCATATTTCTCATATGGGTGTTATAGAGCTTGAGGAAATTTAGATTCAGTGAGAGTTTGTTAACTTGTGTTTTTAGCTATATGTTTTATTTTGTATACAAAACATATTTAGATATTTTCTGATCAGAAATGAGGTATTTTATTCAGTTCAGTACACTTTGTATAGTTAAAGTTTGATCTCACTTAAGTAAAGTATGACCAGTTGAAAATTGACATGAACAGACTACATTGCATGAAATTTGCATTCCACACATTCATGATTGATCTATGTCATTTGATTATATTAATATATGTGCCCATTGATGGGTTTAGTTGTGGCAAATACAATGAAGACTGCTTTGATCCTATATTTATATGATTAATGGACGAGATTGTAATGTGCCTTTACAATGATGACAACAAATTTTGGGCGCACTAAGGTTGACACATTTATCTTATACATATATAGTCCAGTGGGAGATTGTTGGATCAATTATGAGACTAAAATGTAATTAATAAATGTGTTGGGTTATCATTTAATAAGTCAAAATATTGTGGTCTAATTAAGAATAAAGTTTATGACTTTAGACACATTTATCATGAAATTATACGTGTGGATACCATAAGTACAAATTCCAATTTGATGAGGGGCAGAATTGGAATTAAGCAATTCTTGTAACCACCAGTTAGTTATATTAAATAAGGAGGTAATGGTCCCCGGTCTGCAGAGTAAGAAATAGAAGTTATTCTCTTATACCCCATCAACGAGGGAGACTAAGGAAAACTCAGGAAAGTCTGCAGATTGGAAGATCATTGCTTACAATCAATCAAATGGATTCAGGTATGCTTCCGCTATTGTATCGATTCAGTTTTCTCATTAATATGAACGTGAATGAAAGATTCTCGTGGTGAATTCCTAATAGATCTTGATTCGATCAAAATTTATTTGGAAAATTCAAATCAAAATGTAACAGTCCAGTCCCTAATCAGCCAAAATTGTTCCTATATTGTTGGGTTTATTTATTGTTCTTTTCTGATGATTTATTGATTATTAAGTTTAAATATTATGATTTTTGTTTGTTTAAGAAATTTAAAATGAAAAATGCTTTTAATCACGTTCATGACAAGATGAACAGAGTCAGTACCTTCACAGAGTAACTTTTTCTACGTCTATGAGAGTAGTTTCATTATATTCAATACTAAGCGGTATGCCATAGGAACAATGCAGGATTACATGAAGCTTTGGCTCCATATGAGGAAAGCACATGAATTCGTAAATCTACTTGGAGAAACTTTTTCTACATCTATGAGAGTAGTTTATTATATTAAATACTAAGCGGTATGCCATAGGAACAATGCAAGATTACATGAAGCGTTGGCTCCATATGAGCAAAGCACATGAATTCGTAAATCTACTTGGAGCCTGTCAGTAGCAGTGATGAAATGTGGACTTTAATACAGCAATGATTTTGGTCTTAAATCAACTTTAGTAGAAAAGAAGCTTGTTAGGAATCATTTGATCGAAATAAATATGATAATTCTAAAGTACACTTTTAATTCAAAGTTCGATGGATAGTCTGTCGTTCGCTTATCAAATAGAACATAGCTTGCACAATAACTTTTCATTTTCAGCATACCTCTGCATACTTAAGGATGCATGACATGCTCACTTGGAGTCATAAAGCATAATTTTAAAAATAAAATTTTCATAGTGTTAAATATTTTGAATAAATAGGTTGCTTGTCTTGTTTATTTGATTTCATTCCAATAAATAATAGTCCATACAATCTAATTTAGGCATCCTAATAATACATAATAATTTGTTATAATACATATTCCAAATCTAACCATTCAGCTATAAGGAATAAAATTAATATACATAATTCAATACAACAATTTAAATAAGGAAACTCTTAATTTTGCCCGATTTCAGTTAGTCTTGATTGATATCCCCCTCAAATTGATATTGGCTGATCAAGAAGCATTAATTTGCCAACAAGACACTGTTAATGCTACTGAGAAACTGCCTTAGTAAATATATCAGTAGTTTGAAATCGAAATACATTTTATATAGGATTGGTGACGAGTAGGCAGGTATTGGTGTGAAGAGAGAAGAATCGTGCACTTGAATCCAAGCCGTCGAACAGTTGCTCAGACGAACAGATGAAGCTATCTAGAAGAATGAATAACCCGGTCGAGCGAACCAGACGAGCAGTCGAACACTAGGGAACTAGTAAAAGCAGGGAGACTTGCTGCTTGGAGACGAGATTAAGGAGGGGAATCCGAAGTTGAAACAGCAAAGTCCTCAAGCCTTGAGTGCCGAAGCCGAGAGTACCGAAGCCGAGAGTGCCGAAGCCGAGAGTGCCGAAGCTGAGAGTGTCGAGCTTGCTGAATCCGAGAGTGCCGAAGCCGGGAGTGCCGAAACCGAGAGTGCCTAAGCGAGTAGTGCCGAAGCCCGTGAGTGCAAAAGCCGGAGTGCCGAAGCCAGGGTGTGCCGAAGCTGGAGTATCGATGTTGGGAGTGCCAAAGCCAGGAGTGCCGAAGCCGGGAGTGCCGAAGCCGGGGTGCCGAAGCGGATAGTGTCGAAGCCGGGAGTGTCGAAGCCGAAGTGCCAAAGCGAGAGTGCCGAAGCCGAGAGTACCGAAGCCGAGAGTACTGAAGCCGGAAGTGTCGAAGCTAGGAATGCCGAAGCTGGGAATGCCGAAGCCCGGAGTGCCGAAGCCAGGAGTGCCGAAGCCAGGAGTGACGAAGCAGGGAGCGCCAAAGCCGGAAGTGCCAAAGCTGAGAGTTATAGGATTTGCCAAAGCTGAAACCGTCAAACTTGGAAGGAATGCTAAATCCTTCAATCCTTGAGTGTGACAAAGAAGCCGAAGTCGAAGCGGACAAAGCTGAAGCGAAAAAAGTGTAGGAAGCAGCCGACGAGATGAAATGAGCTCGAGTTGAAGGTGAAGGTGAATGATTCACAAAGGCAATGAAATACTTCCTCCCTTCCAACAAGAAAAACGGCGGGAAGGGAGTCTTGACCGTGCTCCAATGTCTATTGGTAGTTATGCCAAAAACTTGGTTCTGATACCATGTTAAAGATTTTGAACAAATATGTTGCTTGTCTTGTTCCTTTGATTTCATTCCAATAAATAATAGTCCATACAATCTAATTTAGGTATCCTAATAATGCATAATAATTTGTAATAATACATATTCCAAATCTAACCATTCAGCTATAAGGAATAAAATTAATATAAATAATTCAATACAACAATTTAAATAAAAAAACTCTTAATTTTGCCCGATTTCAGTTAATCTTGATTGATATATAATATGTGCCTTTTTGCAACTTTGGTCTCTAAGAGATCTAACAATGTTTTTTGGGTCTTAGTTTAGTTGTTTTTGGTAAAATTAATTATTTAATTTATTGCGCTAAGAAATACTAAAAAAATTAACTTGGCATTAACAAATTAATGTATTGAACCTAGGCCTAGAAATGTGAGCAACTAACAAATAAGTCTTGACAAAAATATCATACAATATTATTGAATCCAAGATTTTCTGTGAATCACATCTAAAAGGTAAAGTATAGATGAGAAGAGAGAGAGATGAACAATAACGAGTAGAATTCTCAAATTAGATTTGCATCTCCACTATTATAAACAATGATCCTTTGGTTATAGGAGAAGAATATAAAATTATTTCTAATGTACTAGACGGTCGGACGAAGATGGCCTACTAGAGAGAGTCAACTCAGATGATTGGAGCTAGTCGAGTGAGCCGAATAGAGCTATACGGGCCAAATGGAGTTGATAGGGCTGAATGAAGCCAGTTGGGCTGACTGGAACTGGTCTGGGCTTATTGGAGCTGGGCAGGGCTTATTGGAGCTGGAGGACTGGAGAGGACTAATTGGAGTTGGTTGATTGGGGAGGGCTAACTAGAGCTAGTCGATGTAACTTGAACTTGCTGAGCTCACTAGAGCTTGGTCGAATTCAACATATTTTTTGGATAATCTTAATGCCTTAAACTATAAAAGCTAATTTATGTCATACAAGTATGGTCCAAAAATGTGTACCAACTAACAAATAAGATTAAGTAATCATATAACCTTTCAACTTTGGTTTACTGATGTTTCATAATATGCTTTAAAGAGATTTTTAGCACCATCCTCGAGTTGTTTGATTAGTATCTCTAGGCTTAAGACTTCTACGCTGAGCAAAGTTTAAGCTCCGTTTGAGACAATTTTCTAATTGCATTATGTATCAGATCGCTACCACAGCTAGCTCTGTTGGAGAACTGCTTTCTCCTAGTTTCTACAAACTTTTATGGTGGGTAGTTGTTTTCTCAACCTAATCTTTTAAAGTGTGGTGACTGTAAGGAAGCAGTTGTCTGCCTTTTTTTTAACAAAAAAAAAATATATATTTATAATTCCAACCACAACTTTCTAAGAAGTTGATTTCCTTACCACAGTTTTGCAACTACGTTTTTGAAAAATTGCAACCACATCAAACAAATCTTTAATGTCGTTTTCCCTATAGGCACATGAAAAGAATGGTTTAAATTGACATTTATTATAAAATCACAATTTTAGGTTAGCTTTATTTTTACATAGAGGGTTTAAATTTGTATGTTTTTTTTCACCATTTTTTGCTGATTATTTTCTTTTTTTATTTTAATTAGTTTTTAAATTCATTTAATTATTTATTAATTTATTTTTAACAAATTTTTATTTTATTTTCTTAATGTTATTTTTCAATTTTCTTAAATATTCTTATTCTTTTCACTAATTAGTATTATTATTTTAATTATATTTTTACTTTTATTTTAAATGACTTGCTTTTGTTTTCCTTTGTGCTTTTGCTTTAGCTTTTTTGGTTTTTTTACTATTGTTATTAATTAATGTCAAATTTATGAATTTTTATTAATTTTGTGATTTTATTTTGAAGTTCGAGGCATGCCTAAAATTTATCTTGAGGCTTATAGCTCGCATTGATAAAGAAAAATGTTTCTGTTTTTCATTTCACTTATTTAAATCTTGCCTCATAGCTACTAATATCAGTGGAATAAATTAATTACATTTACTTAATTGTTTATAACAGCAGGGTTAACCAAGTATTAATCCATTTTTTTTATTTCTACATATAGGGGCAAAATTTTTTTAGTATTTTATTTGAATTCAGCGTGCGCGCGAATGTGTGTGTGCAATATTTTGTTATTTTATCAGATGTCTTCGAAGAGACATCCGATAAAATTGAAACGATACAGGAAATATTAGCATAGCTCATGCGCAAGAATGACACACATAAATCAAAAAAAAAAAAAAAAAAAAAAAAATATATATATATATATATATATATATATATATATATATATATATATATATATATATATATATATATATATAATCAATTTTTATTTTCAAATATGAATAATTTGTCACTAAGGTTATAGTCGCTCATATTTAAAACTTTTTTTAAAATAATTATTGTTTCACTTGAGAATTAAAACATTAATAATATTTATTTGGCATTATCTTTTACTTTTTTATATTATTATTCAAACTAATCAAACGTACTTTTACTATTCATACTATAATCTTTTAGTGTATTATTTTTTTTGTTAACATTAAAAACATGTTTTATTCTTTCATCAAAATTGTTATAACTCACCTTTAAAATTGATTTGGTAAATGAACTTTCAGGTGGCTTTAGAATTGCAATTGGAGTAATATCTATTTGGAAATGTCTTTTGCTTTTTGTGTGCGGTCGTTCACTTGCACCACCGCTTCATTTCGTCGTTTGCTTGATATCGTCGTTGTTGTCATTGAGAA
Organism: Papilionanthe hookeriana x Papilionanthe teres; assembly: GCA_022702705.1. NCBI lineage: Eukaryota > Viridiplantae > Streptophyta > Magnoliopsida > Asparagales > Orchidaceae > Papilionanthe > Papilionanthe hookeriana x Papilionanthe teres. Next base: position 12,770,185 of record CM040423.1, read on the forward strand.
ATCATCAGCTTGTTTTTCATTATGTTGCCCTCTACTCTGAAAAATTCTTCACTCAGATCATGTGAGTGATTTAAGAGGTGTTAAATCGGAGAACTAGGGCAGATAATTACGGTAACAAATAAAAAGAAGAATATGAAAAGTCTTCATAAAGTGAATTTTTGCTTTGGCAGTTCCAAGGCATAAATCTAATGTGGGATCAACTCGGAATGCTTTAAAGACATAGTTGCGAAGGAGACCTTATGAAAGCTTATTACCAGAGAAATCAAGTTGATATACCTATTCTAGAGTTCTCATTTTTCTGTAATTACAAGTCTCGATAGTTAATTACAAATTATGTAGTCGAGACTATTTAAAAAGACTCCTAAATGAGGCTATAATTTGTTCTCAAAAGTTCGAATGTCATTGTCAAGGAAAGGAATATCAAACTCCTATCTTAGGAATAGCAGATTTCTAAAGATTCTGAATTATCCTAGAGTTTTGTTTTGTCATTGATGGTTTAGTTGATGTTCATCCTTTTGCTCCTTGTTTTGAATGTCTGTCCCTGCAACATAGACTTAGCATACCCTAATAACAGACAAACTAAATGTACGGTGACATCCGTTTTTTGTCTTCAACTGTTTTGCAAATAGACTTAGCATAAAATAATTTTTGTTTAATTGGTTGGTTCTTTATTTTAATTTTAGAAAACTCGGTTTAGATGCCCACACATTTCCATCATCCCAGGGTTGTTGGGTTCCCTGATCTATATAGACCTAGAGATGGTTAAACTTGCTTGGACCCAAAGATTCTTGCTAGCAATCCTGGGTTATGTCGTCCAAGAGATTTTTGTAGACTCTAGTATATGGGGTTCAAGCTGCGTCTAGTGATCATTGTTGATTAGGATTTCATTTAATTTTTAAATTTTTTTTTTGGATTTTAGGGGTTGAAATTTTTTGGTTGCTTAAGATTCAATAACCGATTAATTAATTTTTTTTTGTTTTGTTATTTTGTTTTTTATTTTTCTATTTGGGATGACCCTTTCAAGATCACATGGTGTCATCATCCCGGGGTTATTAAGGTTTGTGGGTTTGATTAGTCACAAATGATTGAAAGATATTTTGTTAACAGCCAGTGGTTGCCTCCTCATAAATACCTTCTCAAACCAAGTTGCATTTTTTTATTGTTCAAGCTTAAGTTTTAATGTCTTTTAGGGTAAATTTTATGTCATTTTACTTAGGTTAGTTGATACCTTAGTCCAAATTGTCTCCGACCGAGGCTAAGTGTGCTTTCGTTCTTGTATGAGAAGTCAATATTTCCTTTACCTCCAGTCACCCATGTCTAGATTGATTTGAGAATAGTTCAAGTTGGATTGAACTGATCTAAAGTGGCTCCCCATGTAATCTGAGTTAGCCTGAATTAGGCTGGTTGTCCCGTAGATTATCTTCAAACTTGTTTAAATCGATCAAAGTTTAATAGGATTGACCCAGGTTGACAAAGCATAGTTAGGGTCAAATTAGTCTTATTTGGTTTAGGTTGACTTCAGGTAAGCCAAATTAAACCAAATTGGATTAACTTGGGAGCAAACCGGATTGAACGGGGCTGATCCAAGTTAAATCCTCTAAGTTGAATCAAGTTTGAGTTAAATTAGACTTAGATGAAGTCCAATTTAATTAAAACTTGAGTTATCTATGTATGTCTAAGTTGTGTTCAACTTAAATCAATCCTTGATTAAACTAGGGTTAAGACTTAGGTCATGCTTGAAGTTGAGTGTCAAGTCGGGTTAATCAGAGTTTAGTCTGATTGTCTCAAAAAAAAAGTTTTCTTTGTGCTATCCTGAGTTTGGTCGGGTTGAGCCGGTGGTTCATTTAAATTGGGTTAACCCGAGTTAGATCGGGTTGTCCTGATGAGTCAGTTGAATTGGGTTAACTCGATTTAGGTCGGGTTGACTTGGTGATTCAGTTGAACTGGGTTAACCCGAATTAGGGTCGCTTGACCCAATGGTTCAGTTAATTTGGGTAACCCGAGTTAGGCCAAGTTGACTTGATGATTCAGTTGAATTGAGTTAACTTAAGTTAGGTCGGGTTGACCCGATGGTTCAATTGAATATGGTTATCTCAAGTTAACTCAGTGATTCAATTAAATTGGTCAACCTGAGATAGATCATGTTCGCCTGATGGTTTAGTTGAATTAGGGTAACCTGAGTTAGGGGGTTGACCCGATGATTCAGTTGAATTAGTTTAACCTGACGTTGGTTGGATTGACTTGATGATTCAGTTGAATTGGGTTTAAGCTAAGTCAGACCCTAAAGAACATAAATTTGGCTAGGTCCAAGTTAAGTTAGACTTTTGTTAGGTCTAGGTTGATTTATATTCAAGGAAATTTCAGGTTAGACTAAGTCTAAGTTATGTTAGACTTAAAATGGTTGGCTTTTTAGGTCTAGGTTAAACATAGAAGGTGCATATTGAACTTGGTCTAATTTAGGTTAGACCCTTTGTGTGGGTTAGGTCTAAGTTGAATTAGACCAAGGGTTGAGGTTAGGTCTAATATGAGTTAGACCAAAAAGAATTGCACAAAGTCTAAGTTATTTTGGACATAGTGTAAAGGATTAAGTCTAATGTTGATTAGACCTAGAGTTCGGGTTAGGAATAACATTGATTAGACCAAAAGGGTTGGGCTAGGTCTAAGTTAAGTTAAACCTAAAGGATGGGTTAGGTCTAATGTGAGTTAAACCCAAAAGGTTTTGTTGATATTTTGGCTATAATATAGGTTAGACCCAAAAGATTTTGTTGATATTATGGGTCTAATGTTGGTTATACCCAAAAGGGTTGGTATTATGTCTAATGTGGGTTAGACCTAAAAGGGTTTGGACTAAGTTTAAGTTAGGTTAGACTTAGGGTTTGGGTTTAGGTCCAATGTAGATTACACCTAAAAAGATGAATAAGTCTAAGTTGGGTTAGACTTTGGGTTTGAGTTTGGGTCCAATGTAGGTTAGAAATAAAAATGATGACGAAGTCTACATTAATTTAGACTTAGGTTTTAAGTTTAGGTCTAATGCAGGTTAGACCTAAAAAGAATGACTAATTAGACTTAGGGTTTGAACTAGGTCTAAGTTAGGTTAAGCCTATAGTTCAGGTTTAGGTTCATTGTAGTTAAACCTGAAAAGGACAACGGAGTCTAAGTTGGGTTAGAGTTAGGATTTTAGTTTAGGTCAATTTAGGTTACACTTTAAAAGGAAGACTAAGTCTAATTTAAGTTTGACTTTGGGTTTGGACTATATCTAAGTTAGGTTAGACCTAGGTTTGGGTCCAATGTAGTTTACACCTAAAAAGGATGTCTAAGTCTAAGTTAAGTTTGAGTTTAGGTCCAATGTAGGTTAAACTTAAAAAAGATGATTAAGTGTAAGTTAAGTTAGATTTAAGGTTTGAGTTTATGTCCAATGTAGGTTATACCTAAAAAGGATGACTAAGTCCAACTTGGGTTAGACTTAGGGTTTGAATTTAGGTTCAATGTAGGTTAGACCTAAAAACGATGACTAAGTCTATGTTGGGTTACACATGGTTTAGGTTTAGGTCCAATGTAGGGTAGACCTAAAGAGGTTGGGGCTAACTTGGGTGTAGTATGGGCCATACCCAAGGATAAATCCAGCTTTTGTATGAGCCATATCAAGCTTGATTCTAGTACAGCCTTCACCCCAATTGGATTGGGTCTAATTATGGGCTCACCTGGATTAGACTAAGTGACCCAACCACAATTACGGAAGTAAAATAGCTTATAAAATTATTGCCAAACTTGACCCCAAATCTAATTAAGCAGCAAATGTATAATAATTAAAGATTGAAATTTTTATAAATAAATATAAATCGTACAATAGGGGTACTACGCAAGTATACGTATCATTTCAAGTAATATAGAGCTTTCTAATTAAGCCCCAGATATCGATCCCATGAGGAAGGTTAAGTACAAAAAATTAAGAAAGAAAGAAGAAAATTTATTTATAAACTAATCAACTAACAAGTACTAATATGCAAGTTATTAAAGTAGCAATTGTAAATAAAATTATAATTTAACTTCTTTAACACAATAGACAAAGATTCTTTCCCCATACGAAATATTTAATGATTAATAAATATCTAAATTACTTTGAGAAATTAGATAATGTAGTATTGTGACAAATAAGAGCATATATATTCTTTTCCATTATTACAGCATCAAAGGAACATTGGCTAGTATTAGAAGATTGGATCAGGATGTATTGTTAGTAGTAAGGGACGAAGTTCTAGGCTCTCACTTCTAGTTTGCCCCCAAGGGTGCCTATGGTCGGGCCTACTAGTGACCCATCACCTCCTTTTAAACTAAATTGATAGAATTTAGCCTGTTACTCTAAAAACATATTCAATTCTACGCCCTTGAAAGATTATCTCCCTATCTATTCGCACCTCCCCCTTTAAGGATTTACCATCTACCTTTCCAAGGGAAATGGGATACTTACAAGTTAAGAATTCTTAGCCCATGGTCAGATCTTAAGAACTCTCCACAGATTTTAACATTACAAGTGCTCAAGTTGTAGTGTAAATGAAGATCAGGTAAAGTATCATCACAAATTATGGATGAAGAAAAATAAGTTCTCAAAACTAAATTAAATTCTTATCTAAATCATTTCACATTCCTAGGGAGAAAGAGAAGAAACTTCTCATAAAACATAGGATTCACACCACAAACCATATTTATATAATTCAAATTCAATGTACAAAACTTAAGAACCAAATTATAAATACTTATCTGGAATGATATCCAAGCAATCCTTTGAAGTTTCTCTGACTCCGACTGACTTCTACAAGTCTCCAACTCCAGCAATCACACTATAAACACTCTGAACTCTCACTAAAGAAAAATAAATGACACTACACACTCTTTAACTAAATGAAATGGCACGCCTCTTTCACTATTATAACACTTACACACTCCATAATGACCACACTTTGCTGTAGAATTGTTCTCTATTTATAGAGCATCAAAAATAACTAGGGGTTGCTTCATGAACCTCTTCAAAATTCGTTAATATTCATTGAATATTCTAGAAGGTAACTGTGGCGCCTAGGCGCCAGTCTCCTGCGCGAATGGACACGTCCCTTTAGGTTTTGAGTCGCACCTCTTCGTTGAATAACCAATTCCCTGTGTTTATATTCATTTTATCATGTTCATAACATATGGGAAATTGTCAAGAGGATTCTAGATCGCTTCTTTGTCATCAATAACCGTCACAAAACCGTCCAAAAGTTCTTTAGATTTTCCTGCTGAGTCTGGCACCTAGGTGCCAGAGTCAGCCCTTTTTTTCTTCTTTTCTTCAATTAACTCATTTTTGCTCTTTTTACTCCTTTTTTATTCATTTTCTTCAAAAACATATTTTCTTGTACCTGCAACCAAAAACATAAGAAGTATCTTTCATTAAAGAGTAATATCCATAAAATATTTGTTAAAAATGATATAAAAATTTAAGAATTTTAAGGGTGATCAATTCCCCCATACTTAAACGTTGCTTGTCCTCAAGTAACTCTTAACTCTTTACTAAAAATAATAATCTATGAAAAAAAATTTTCTTTAAGAAGTCTAGAACTGTTTATTTTATAAATAGAATAATGAAACTTAAAAAGCTTTTTAAATAACTTAGGATAAAACCAAAATATGTAAAATATTTAATATTTAAGTATTAATAACTCTCTTCTCCTATCTATTTCAAAAAATAATTGCAATTTGTCATATTAAGAACATGTAGGTAATTTACAAGAAAAAAGATTTTCATGATAACTCTACTAGTAAGGATGCTTATACATAAGACTTAAGTAAAAAAAAAGTATTTAGGTCTCTTCCTATAAGATAATTCAAGTGAAGCCAATTTTAGATTTTAGGCTTCTCCTCAAGCTTCTCCTCACTTTTCTCTTTCTTTTTCCTTTCATATTTAGATTGCATTTCAATCCTATTTTTCTTTTCTTTTTTTCTAGGAATTATTTTCAATCATTTCTCTCTTTTTTTTCAAGTGAGGTTTACTATATCTGGATAGCTTGTTAATGATTTTGAACTTCACTATCCTTAACTTATATTTAAAGACTTAACACATTTTTCACTTAATGAATATGTGTTTAGCAAAAATATTTTTCATAGAGTTTCAATTTTATCTTCTCAAGTAAATATCTAGATTCCTTAATATTTTTAAAAATACAACATTTTTACACTAAATATTTGAATTAAAATTCTTACACTCTTTTAAATAATTACAATTTTTAGAATTATCCTTTGCTAAATAAAAATACTTTTATAAGTTATAATAATCTTCATAAAAATAACAGTATATCTATCTTAAATTAATTTCTCTTCCATAGGTTATGTTATTAATTTTGAAAATCTTGTTTACTAAGGACAAGTAAGTTTAAATTTAAGTTCTTTCCCTCCCCCAAACTTAGTTCTTTTAATAAGGTTTAAAACATTTTCCAATATAAATTTTTAAAATAAGCAGGAAGAAAAAGGTACATTTAAGGTACTTAAAACAGTAGAGTAATACAAGTATAAGCAGTAATATAAAAGAGTAGCAAAGTAAATAACAATAAGAAAAATAACACTCTTTTACATTTTTAAACATTTAACAAAATAACATGAGCATAAATAGAATTAAATTCTAAGCAATTTGATAACAAAAATATAACAGAGTTACTAAGAGTACTCAACAAGTGCAATAATACATGAAAAGTAAAAAGACACATAACAGGCACATCAACAAAGCAAAGCAAAAGTAAAGTCTAATCATCCTCAGTTGCCTCCTCATCGCTAGAAGAATCATCAAGAATCAGACTTCTGGGGTTGATCCATAGGGTGAATTTAGGACAAGTAGGAAATTCAATATTCGTATCACCCTTCAGAAATTTTACAAGTGCTTCATTATACTCCTCATCATAGTCACTCTCCCTCTGTATATATCCAAACATATGATCAATCTTACTATCCATCTCATCTACTCTGCATTGCATCAAGAATATATCACTTTGATGCTCCAAATATCTCTGACAAACAGTATTCCACACATCTGGTGGAGGCTCAAAAGTAGAAGTGGAAGGTCCAGGTGCAGAAGTAGAAGTCATAGAAGAAGTATATGCAGTAGAACCTTGACTTCTTGACTTTCCATATATATCCACATGAGTTTTTCCAATTGGCTTATGAAGTTTAAGCATCTCTTCAGAATGAGAATAACTAATACAGGCATTCTTGCAAATCGAGAAAATGAGAGCCGGGAAGCCTAAACCAGAAATAACACTTCCTCTAGCTGAAGTGTTGATCACATCATATATAATGGCTCCCACATCTATAGGCTTCATTTCTTGAATGCAGTAGTTTAAAATTGCTCGTTATTTCGTCACTTCGCTCAGGTGATTTGATGGAAGAATACGAGCAGAAATAAAATAATGCCAGACCTTTGAAGTAGCATTAAACATAGAAGAGGAAAAATTTACCTGTTTATTGTTTCTGAAATTCCACGATCCTCTTCCATCTTTCAGGTAGGCGAAAATCTCATCAAGCTCTCTTTCAGATGGAATACGAACATCATGAAAACAATCTGTAGCAGGTGGTAGACCGTAAAACATGTTGATGACTTTAGGAGTGAACTCAACTCCCCTTCCCTTAATATAAACTTTATTGTCAGCTATTTCAGGAAAATTTGCATAGAATTCTCAAACAACTAAAATGACAGCTACTGCAGATAAGTTACAGAACTGCTCCCACTGTCGAGCAGCAATAATATTCTCGATCGTTCCACCGGGATGATAAAAACTTCGTTCAGCTATGAATTTACGAGCCGATGCAAATTCATTGTAGCGCACTTGAGCACTTGTGCTAGCAAACTTGGACTGATCAATTTGCTTCGCTCCTTTCCTCACTTCAATTTTGGTGCCATACTGTAATTTTAAAAATAATTCAGAATAACTTACAAATCCAAAACATGGCACAAAATCTAATCTTAAAACACTAGATTAAGCTTAGATCCATGGATTTTCTATTTAAAAATCAAAAGTTTCTTCCAAATTTTTGGCACTATTCATATGTGGAGAAATCCATGGTGAAAACCCAAAATAGCTATGCCAAAGTATAGATCTAACCTCAAGAAGTTGGAATCAGGTGTTTTTACGCGTCAAAACTTCATGAATCAAGCACAATATGGAGCCCTAGGACTAGTTTTCACGAGTTTTGGGGAAGAAGATGAAGCTTTGGCGTTAAAAATAGTGGTGGGTTCAGTTTTAAGGACAAAATTTTGGTTCAGGTGAACCGGCACCTAGGCGCCATATTTGTCAAAAATTCCTAAAATTGCTAAATTTTTACATTTTGTAATTTATGTGTTCTAACATCTGTAGACTTAAAATTATATCATAAACTTCATCAATCATCTCTCAGAAAATATTTAAGTCCAAAATAGATTCCATATTTAAGATTCAATCCAAACACAATTTGATACATTCAAACTCAAATTTTACTTAATTCCATTTCAGATCTTCAAGATAAGGTTCAAAAAATATAGAAAACACACATACACAACTTCTCACTTCTCACAAAAACACATAACAATCACACAAATCACTTACATAATACATCAAGTAAATCACTTAACACTTCATATTTACAATCAATTTCTCCACATAAAGTCACCCTAGATTCAAGGATTCACATCAGAACCTTCGTTAGTTCCATAAGGTAATTCACTACAAACAAAGGAAAGGATGAAAGGGACACTAGAAAATTCTAAGGCTATCTTTTCATCAATCCATTTGTTTTGAGCATACATGGTTACCTGATGGTCTTCAAATGTAGCCAAATGATCTGATTGTACCTTCATTTGCCATTCCATATGCTCATATTGATGGTACATTTCATGCATCCTTTCTACAATATGTACCAATTCTCCTTCAATCTTCTCAAGTTGGCCAAAAAGCTTCTCAAATGTCATGGGTAAGTAGTCATTAAAGTAAGTTTGAGAATCCTTGTGCATGAATTTGGCTTCCCTCCATTCTGCATAGTAAGTCTCTCCATGGAAGAAATCAAATCTTTCTTCTCTCTCAAAAGTATAGATTTAGGGTGGAAATTTGATGGCATGACTTTTGGGGACGAAGAAGTAGTAATTTATAGGGATTTGAGTGGGTAAAAACTGCATTTCGGTGGCTTTACCACGAAACAAAATTGTGGCTCCTAGGCACCAATTTTGGCGCTTAGGCACCTGGATTTCGGATGTCTGGCGCCTACGTGCCAGAATCCTAAAATTTATAGGTTTGCCCTTCGTCAAAGTTTCATAATTTTCATACCATATTAGGGTCTAAAAATGTGGATCAAAAGATATGTAACTAAGTGAAGTCACATATAAAGCACTCTCAATATCGAAACAAATCAAATCATACTATGGGTTGTCTCCCACAAAGCGCTTGGTTTAACGTTTTCAGCCCGACATAACCAACTGTTTATTCGAAATGGTTTAAATATAACAAATCTTTAAAAGATGGCAAATTTCCTTCAATATAAGGCATCAGTCTTTGTCCATTTACATTAATTATAGAATTCGTTTTCTGATCTATTATATCCACTGCTTCATAAGGATAAACTTTATTAACAATAAAAGGCCCTGTCCATTTGAATTTTAATTTTTCTGGAAACAATTTTAATCTAGAATTGTATAATAAAACTTATTGTCTAGGCTCAAAAGTCTTTCTTAATATTCTTTTATCATGCAACCATTTCATTTTCTCTTTATAAATCCGATCACTTTCATATGAATCATTTTTAATTTCTTCAAGTTCATTCAATTGCAATAATCATTTATCTCTAGCATCACTTAAATTGTAATTAAATTCTTTAATCACCCAATAAGCTTTATGCTCCAATTTAACAGGTAAATGACAAGGTTTTGCATATAAGAGCCTATATGGTGACATTCCAATATGAGTTTTATAAGCAGTCCTATAAGCCCAACATCATCGAGTCTATCAGCCCAATTAGTTCGTTTTGGGTTAACTGTTGTCTCTAAAATTCTTTTAATCTCCCGATTTGATTCTTCAACTAATCCACTAGTTTGGGGATGATAAGCTCTTGAAATTCTATGTTTAATCTTAAATTTTCGCATTAATCTTTGAATCATAAAATTCTTGAATTGACTTCCCCCATCTGTGATAATTATTCTTGGCATTCCAAATATGGTAAAAATATTTTTAGTTAAAATTTTTTTAACACTTATAGCATCACAATGAGGTAAAGCTTTTGCTTCAATCCATTTCAAGAGCTAATAGTATATAATTTTTTTTCCTGAAGAAGGTATAAATGGTCCCATGAAATCTAAACCCCAGACATAAAAACTTTCCACTTAAAAATTAAAATTTAGAGGCATTTCATCTCTTCTAGAAATAGTTCTTATATGTTGACATCAATCACAAGATTTAAAAAAACTGTTAACATCCTTACATAATGTAGGCCAATAAAATTCAGATTGAAAAATTTTAAAAGCAGTTTTATCAATTTTGAAATGCTCGCCAAATTCAGAGTTGTGACATTTTTGAATAATCTCGAAAGTTTCTCCATAAGGAACACACCTTCATATAACAGAATCCTTACAGTATTTAAACAAAAAGATATTATCCCAAAAATAAAATTTTACATCATGTAAGAATTTTTTTTATGATCTAATCCATATGGTTTAATGTTATAGCTAAATAATTAATTATATTAGCATACCATGAGATTAATTCATTAGAAATAGTATAAAGTTGTTCATCAGGAAAACATTCATTTATTTCTTCTTTATCATTCATTTCCTTATCATTTTCAATTCTTGACAGATGATCGGTGATTTGATTATCATACCATTTTCTATCAACTACTTGAAAGTCAAATTCTTGCAAAAGAAGGATCCATCTAATCAATCTCAGTTTACCTTCTTTTTTTGTCATCAAATATTTAATACCAAAATGATCTGTATGCACAATACATTTATTCCCAAGTAAGTAAGATCGAAATTTATCAAAGGCATATACTATAGCCAATAGCTCCTTTTCAGTAGTAGTGTAATTAATTTGAGCTTCATTAAGAGTTTTACTGACATATTACATAACCTTAAACATCTTATCATATCTTTACCCTAAAGCTGCCCCTATAGCATAATCACTCGCATCGCACATTAATTCAAATGATTTCTTTCAATTAGGTGCAACTATGATTGGTGCAGTGATTAACTTTTCTTTTAATAAGTTAATGGCATTTAGGCAATTTTCATCAAATTCAAATTTTATATCTCTTTCTAAAAGATGACATAAAGGTTTAGTAATCTTGGAAAAATATTTAATATATCTTCTATAAAATCCAGCAAGTCCAAGAAAACTTCTTATACCTGTTATATTAGTTGGGGGTTGTAATCCAGCAATAACTTGAATTTTTGCTTAATCAACTTCCATACCATTTTTAGAAATTTTATGACCCAGTACAATCCCATCTGTGACCATAAATTGACACTTTTTCCCAATTCAAAACTAAATTAGTTTCTTTTCAGTGCTTTAATACTTTAATCAAATTATGTAAGCAAGAATAAAAACAAGTTCCAAATACAAAAAAAAAATCGTCCATAAAAATTTCAATTCCTTTTTCAATTAAATCTAAAAAAATAGCCATCATACACCATTAAAAAGTAGCAGGTGCATAACGTAACCCAAAAGACATTTTATGAAAAGCAAATGTTTTGTAAGGACTTGTAAACGTAGTCTTTTCTTGATCTTTAGGAGTTATAGGTAATTGATGATAACCAGAATATCCATCTAAAAAGCAAAAATATGAATGCCTCGCTAATCTATCCATCATTTGATCTAAGAATGGAAGAGGAAAATGATCTTTTCTGGTGGTGACATTTAATTTTCTGTAATCAATACAGATTCGCTAACCAGTTACTTGTCTTGCTGGAATTAATTCATTATTTTCATTTTCAACAACAGTCACTCCTTTCTTTGGAACGCAATGAATGAGACTAACCCAAGGACTATCTGATATTGGATAAATAATTCTAGTATCCAACCATTTCAACATTTCTTTCTTAACTACATCTTTCATAACTGGGTTTAATCTCCTTTTAGGTTTAATACTGGGTTTACTGTCATCTTCCAATAATATTCTGTGCATACATATTGATGGGCTTATTCCTTTAATATCTTCTATTGTTCATCCAAAAGCTTTTTTATACTCTTTTAATAGATCAATCAATTTTATCTCTTGTTCAGTAGTTAATTCAAAAGATATAATAACAAGTAAAGTTAATGAATTCCCCAAAAATACATACTTTAAATGGAAGGTGATTCCTTTAATTCCAATTTAGAAGCCTTTTTAACTGATGGTTTGAATTCATTACTTTCAGTTGTATCCAGTATTTCCTAATTTTCAACAACATAATCAATATCTTTTATAAATTTTTCAGAATCATTTTCATTACTTAAATCTTCAGGGTCTAAAAATTCTTCTTCTTTAGAAATGATCTGACATTTTTCTTGATAGTGTTGTGCTATCATATAATCAAAGATATCCATTATGCAACATTTCTCCTTGGTAGGATACCGACTTGATTTAAGAACATTAAATTTTACTTCTTAATCATTAATTCTCATGGTCAACTCCCCTTTTTGTACGTCTATTATAGTACGTCTGGTAGCAAGGAAAGGTCTTCCTAAAATAATAGAAATCTCTTCATCTTCTTCCATAGCCAGAATTATAAAATCTACAGGGAAAATAAATTTATCCACCTTTACCAATACATCTTCTATCATTCCTCTTAGGTGAGTAATAGGTCGATCTGCTAATTGTATGCTTACATTTGTAGGAGATATTTCTCCTAAATCTAAACTCTTAAATATGGATAAAGGCATGAGGTTAATACTTGCTCCTAAATCACATAAGGCTTTTCCATGAAATTTGTCTCCTATAGCGCAAGGTATAGTAAAACTTCCAGGATCTTTAATATTTTGAGGTAGTTTTTTTTGAATAATTGCACTATACTCTTAACTTAGTGCAACAGTTTCAAAAACATCAAATTTTCTTTTCTTATTAAGAATATATTTCATAAATTTAGCATACTTAGGCATTTGTTCAAAAGCTTCACCAAATGGGATATTAATGGTAAGCTTTTTAAATACCTCAAAAAATTTCAAAAGTTGTTGATCCAATTTTTGTTGTTTAAGTCGTTGTGAAAATGGGGGTGGAGGTTTTTCAAATTCATCTTGAGATAGAAATTATTTTTCTTTTTCAGTAATTATTTCCTTAGGTTTCTGTGCGGCTTACTTTTAGGTATGTTGTATTTTAAAAAGGAGGTCACATACAGAAGTTGTCAGTGAATTTTTAATTTAATTTAAATATATAATTTGAAAAGTAGTATTTGATTTTTGAAAATAATTTTAAGTTTAAAAATTTTAAGATATGAAATCAAACCGATCTCACATCCCAAATAGTTTATATAAACGAGCATCACATCACAAACAGTATATCTATCCCGAAGAATAGACACACTGCTTGACAATGGGGCTCGATTAAATAAACTAGAAGATTTGTGACATCCGTTTGGTCTGCGAACCAATTTTATAAGCCGACAAGTTCCCCTGCTTAATATAAAGGAATTAAGTTATTATATTACGTGAGTTCTTAAAGTTCCCTATAAGAGCAAGCCCCTATAGTTAATTATATCATAAGTAACGGGAATCACTTAAGAAAACTATCGATAATGATCAGTGGTTTTGCTCTCAAGAATTTCAAAGTTTAGGTTTCCAAGATTGGATTTTGGAATTTCAAAAGGGATTAACTCAAATATGAATCAAATTGGGCTTGGATTTGGTTTAGATTGATAGTAATGATGTTGAATTAAAGTTTAGAATTGAAATTGGGCAAAATTGAGGTCAAATGGGTTGGTTTGGTGTGACATTGGGTCTATTTAGGTTAAAAATGGATCAATTTGGGGATTTTAATAAAAGTGGGTTATTTTGGCAAAATTGGGCTATGGTGTAGTTGAACAAAATGAAATTGGGAATATTTGGGATTTTCTGGAATTTTTGGAATTTTTGGAATTTTGTGCCAAAAGGGTATTTTAGGGTATCAAGAGGTTATTTGGAGGGTATTGGGGTATTTTGGTGAATTTAAAAGGTGGGGCTTGTTTCAAAATGATATTTAGGATTTTTGGGAATTTTGGGTAATTTTTGGTAGTTTTGGAAAATTTGGGGCAATTAGGTAAATTTAGGTAGGTTTGAAGGACCCAATGTCAAAACTAGGCATTTTGGCAAAAATGGAATTTTGATCATGATGAAGCTTAAAGTGAGCCATGGACCAAGAAATGTCCACCCTGAACATCTCATGGATTTTTCCCAACCCTCTTAGCCAAAGAGCTAGGGGTTTGGACTTAGCCACATGAGTGCTCAAATGAACTAGGGGGAAGAATTGGGTAAGGATGGTGTGTGTGAGAGTGCAGTGTGTGTAAGCTAGAACTCACCAGGACCAGGCCACCCAGGGTAGTCATAAGGCTTGAACAACCTTATAGGAGCTCACTATTGGTTCTCCATATGGTGGTCTTAACATTCTAAGGTGATTTAGAGGTTTGCAACCATCCAAGTGGGATCCCAATAGGAGTCAAGAAGTAGCTGAATTGCTAAAGGGTGGGTCCCAATTCTAGTCCTCTAGGATAGTTAAGGAGAAACCTTATGGCTAGATCCTAAGAACTAAGGAAAGAAGAAAAGACCTCACAAAAAATGAGGTCAACAAATGGACCCCCAATAGGTGTGGTGTGCTAACGGAGCACACCACGCGTATTGGCATTGATCGAAGAGATCAACAAAACCAACTTAGACGTCTAAGTGACACACTTAGAGCAGAGTAGAGAAAGGAAAAAAAAATCTGCTGGGGAGTGTCAGGCAGATCTCTAAGACTAAAGATCCCTGAACTTTCGCTAAGGAAGAAGGAGGTGAATTCCAAATCACTAGACTTGGAGAGATTAGATTTTGGATTTGTTTCATTTTTATTTCAAGTTTCAATTTTGAGTTTGAGTTCCAAATTGATTTGAGTATCAATTTTAGTTAAAGTTCGGTTTAAGATTGATTTCATGGCGCACCTCGTTGAGATTCAAAATTTGGAATGAGAATCGAAACCTAGGTTCTAACCTCAAATTTTGAAAGAGAACTAGAATTTAGGCTCTAGTCTCGACGAAGAGAGTTGGAATTTAGGATCCAACCTCGGAAAGAAGATCAGAATTTAGGTACTGATCGAAAGGGATGAGGACCGGAATTTAAGTACCAGCCTCGGAGAGAGAATCGGAATTTAGGTACCGACCTCACAAAGGATGAGAATCGGAATTTAGGTACTGATCTCGAAAGAGTGAGAATTGAAATATAAGTATCAATCTTAAAAAGAGAATCAGAATTTAGGTACCGACCTCGAACGGAGAGAACTAAAATTTAGGTACCAGTCTCGAAAGAGAATCAAAATTTAGGTATCGATCTCGAAAAGAGTGAGAATTGATATTTATATATCAATCTCAAAAAGAGAGTCAGAATTTAGGTACCGACCTCGAAAGGAGAGAACTGAAATTTAGGTACTAGTCTCGAAAGAGAATCGAAATTTAGGTATCGATCTCGAAAAGAGAGTCAGAATTTAGGTACCGACCTCACAAAGGATGAGAATCAGAATTTAGGTATTGATCTCGAAAGGGATGAGAATTGAAATTTAGGTATCAATCTCAAAAAGAGAGTCAGAATTTTGGTACCGACCTCGAGAGGGATGAGAATCAGAATTTAGGTACTGATCTCGAAAGTGTGAGAATTGAAATTTAGGTATCAATCTCAAAAAGAGAGTAAGAATTTTGGTACCGACCTCACAAAGGATGAGAATCAGAATTTAGGTACTGATCTCGAAAGAGTGAGAATTGAAATTTAAGTATCAATCTAAAAAAGAGAGTAGGAATTTAGGTACCGACCTCGAAAGGAGAGAACTGGAATTTAGGTACCAGTCTCGAAAGGTGAGAACTGGAATTTAAGTACCAGTCTCAGAAGGTTGACGATTGATTCGTGAAGATTTCAATGATTAGAAGCGTAGTAGAAGATTGGAATGGGACATGAAAGTGTTTCACGTTCTGAAGGATTTCATCAAAGGTTGAAAGTTTGACGAAGGAAGTGAATCCATGCCATCATAACCAAATCGAGAATCTCGTGGTTCTGTGTCAGTAGACTCAGCGACCTTCTCAAAAGAGGGGAGAAATCGCAGAGAGTCGAAAAGATTTCGAGAACAGTCGGAGGCTGGGGATATCGGATTCAGAGCTTCATTTTCATTATTCATTGCTTTTAGTGATGTGATTTTTTAAGTTTCATTTTTGATTGAAATTTCACTTTGATTCGGATTTTAATTGATTTACTTGGTTCACATCTTGAAGTTTTAAGTTGATCTATTTTAAGTTTTGGTTTGTGTTTTATTCAGACTTTGAATTCAAATATTATTTTGTTGTTATTATTTCATTCAAATCGTTCTTCGTCCAACTTTCTTTTTAAACCGAGTTAAACTCAGATCTGGTTGCGTTTGCAGTAAATTGCACAAAACTAAAGGTAAAACACAAAGTTCATCTCCACTAAAAATGTCGAAGATACATCAGGTGATTCCATCAAAACATTTCTGATGACATCCTTCTGAAAATAAACTTTTACAAAAGTTCATATATATATCTGAACACAGACTGCATTGATATCTCCGTGTACTCCGACAAAATTGTCTGTTCGATTCATCCATGTCTGAAAATTAAACTACATAGGTAATAACATGACCTTCTAAGCCACATTCTGGAGGAGAATCCCACGTAAGTGTATTTTAGAGGTGTGCTACTACTATGTAGCCTACAGCTCGTAGGGCTGCAAATTCTTTAGTTCTGAATCTGGCTGGAAGTAGACCGAAATTTTACTCTCATCCATCCTTCTGAGGGTGATGGAGACTCGCTCGTAGGGAACTCCCGGTATGCAGTGCTTCGCTAGATCTGCACCATTTCCTTGTAGTACGAGAACAGAGCCTACCGGTAGAGGTATCTCCACCGGCCCTCGGAATTCTCCGGGGCCAACTATCCAGAGTTCTGTCCCGAACATAATGTTGCATTGGTTGATGAAGGAAATGGTACAAAAGGGCCTTACAATATCATGATGATCTGTGTGAGGTGGAATGCAGTCTCCTTCTGCATAGATGTTGATAATACAGTATCGTTCGGTATGCAATCAGCGGGTAGAACTCGCTAAGCCACCATCCTTTTTATCATTTTCTTAATTAAAATTGGCATTAGATCCACTTCATTGTAGCGGAGCATCCCTGGTGGATTTCCTTTCCTGTCATCAGCGAAGTTGTAACAGCATCCAAATTGAATAGTAATCCTCCCCTTACCTCTTTTTCATTTCTTTGGCTCGGAGTAGGTCCTGCTACGTAATCGTCCTACACGACCTTGTTTCTTCAGCTCATTGACGTAGTCTATAATCTCACTCTGCTCATAGTGAGAGAAAACATCTGTATGTAACTAGTCCTTCCAAGATGTTGACATATCTGCCTTTGATTCTCTGAAAGTATTCAAAATTCTGCTTCCGCACCCTCTGGATCATCTCCAATTCGTGCTCTGAAATTATCTGCAGCTGTCGGGGTCTACTGACGTACTGTGGGATATATGGCTCCACACCGTCTCTTGGGATGGACACTATCTCAGGTGTAGGCTCTATAGTAACCTTTTCCGGAACAACCTCTACTATGGTGCTCCTGAGGACTGGCCTCCTTGGGGTAACTGCTACGGCCGTCGGGGTTTCTTCCTTGTTCTGGTATTCTGTTAATTTCTTCAGCATCTTGGCGATACGGCGATTCTTGTTTCTTCTCTGAGTTGGGGTCAGGGTGGCTCTCCTCTCTCCCTGAATCTCGGTAGGAGCAGCACTGACAAGCTTTCCTCCTACGGACGTTATCACTGATTTCATCTTGTTTTCCTCGATCATATTGATCTTCCTCTTCTTGTTTACAGCTTGGGGAGCCTTCTTGTTGAGCCTCATCACTGTCTTCCCACGGAACTGCTCGGGATCCACGAGCGGTCCAGCGGTTTCCTCATATTCCAACTCCACGTCGTGCAAGGTCCGAGCCAACCTCCATCACGGCCAAGAATTATATGAAAGCTTTTAATGGACGATGGTGATATAAAAGGAATAAGCCCTTCAATCCGTATGCATAGGATTTTGAAGAAGAAAATTGAAAACTCACTATTGGAACCCAAAGAAGATTAAATCCAATTATTAAAGAGGTCATAAGAAAGATATTTTGAAATGGTTAGATGTCAGAATTATTTATCCTATTGGATAGCCAATGGTAAGTCCTATTCATTGTGTTCCGAAGAAAGGAGGAGTAACTATCATTGTTAATGAAAAGAATGAATTAATCCCAATAAGACAAGTTACCGGGATGGCGAATTTGTATCGACTATCAAAATTAAACAACTCCATTAGAAAGGATCATTTTCCTTACCTTTCTCGATTAAATGCTGGATAAACAAGCTGGACACTCATATTTCGTTTTCCTGGATGGATATTCGGTTATCATCAATTACCCGTTGCTCCCCGTAGATCAAGAAAAGACAACATTTACAAGTACTTATCGAACATTTGCCTTTAGAAGAATGTCTTTCGTTTATACAATGCACCCGCAACTTTTCAAAGATCTATGATGTCAATATTTTGTGATTTGATTGATAAAGGAATTGAAGTATTTATGGATGATTTTTCAGTTTTTGAACTTCTTTGAATCTTGCTTGAAAAATATAACGAAAGTTTTGAAGAGATGTAAATAAACAAATTTAGTTCTAAACTCGGGAAAAAAGTTAATTACATTACAAAAGGCATTGTACTGGACATAAAGTTTCACAAATAAAGGGATGGAAGTTGATCAAGCAAAAGTGAAAATTATCGCCGAACTACAACAACGTACTATTGTTTCCTTCGATGTAAGAAGTTTTCTCGTCATGTTAGATTTTATGAGATATATAAAGGATTTTTCGAAACCGTTAAACCACTTTAACATTTATTAGAAAAGCAGTTTCAATTTAATTTCATGAAGATTGTTCCACGGTGCTCAATATTTTGAAAGAAAAGTTAATCACTGCACTCCGTGCCATTGTTGCACCTAATTGAATAAACCTTTTGAATTAATGTGTGATGCAAGTGATTATGCAATCGTAGTTGTGACAGACAAAAGTATGAGAAGATTTTTAAAGTTATATTTTATGCTAGCAAAACTCTTAATGAAACTCAAGTAAATTACACTACTACTAAAAAAGAGCTTTTAGCAATAGTATATGACTTTTATAAATTTAGACCATATCTTCTTGGAACAAAATGTATCGCATACCGATCATTCGCTATTAATTATTCAATATCTAAAAAGATGCTAAACCAGATTGGATTTGATGGATTTTGTTTTGTAAGGATTTGATTTTGAAATTGTGAACAAGAGGGGCTGACAACCAAATTGATCATTTATCAAGAATGAAAAATAATAATGAGAAGATTTATGAAGAAAATATAAATGAGAAATTTCCTCAAGGATAATTATATGCATTTAAGGATTACAACGTTATTTTCATACATATACAACTACTCGTTAGCAATATCATACCATATGGGATAAATAGTAAATACATTTTAAGAAATCCAAGAACATCTGGAAATCATATTTGGAAAGATCCTCATTTATTTAAATTAGGAAGAGACTTCGTGATCTCAAGATGTGTACCTTACGAAGAAACTTTTGCAATTATTCAAAAAATGTCACGATTCGTCAATTTAGTGGACACTTTGGAGTGGATAAAACTGCATTTAAAATTTTAAATTTTGGATTTTATTGACCTACTTATTTAAAGATGTTGGACATTATGTGAAAACTTATGATCGATGTCAAAGAACGGGAAATATATTTAGAAAAGATGAAATGCCTCTAAACTTTATATTATAAACCAAATTTTTATGTATTGGGTTTAGAATGGCGGGACCTTTCATACCATCATCTGGAAAGATTTATATTTTATTAGCAAGCTGATTATGTTTCAAAAGTGGATCAAGCGGTAGCTTTACCGAACTGTGATTCTGACCCGCCTAAAAAATATATGCTTTTTATTATATGATTTTTACTCAATTTCTTTGATGATATTTGACTTTAAAAGAAGGTATTTGTATGTTTTTTGGTTTTAGGTAAAAATGGTGATTGGAGGAAAAGGAAGCAAAAACGGTGCAATTTGGAGCAAAAATGAGCAAGAAATGAAATTTACCCCCACAACTTACAAGTCTTTCGATGCTCAATCACCTTTGCTACTTCGCATATTTTTTAATGAGATTACACTTTAAAGAAAGGTTGATTTTATGCTTATTTTGTAGGGAAATCTGTTATGAATGCAACGCAACTGAAACGGGGCGAATTGAAGCTAAAACGGAGCCAACGGTGGAGCTGCGCAAGAATCTGCTGCGCCGACGGCGCCCTCGCATTTTGACCTGCCTAAAAAATATGCTTTTTACTATATGATTTTTTAATTAAATTTTTATGATATTTCACTTTAAAAGAAAGGTATTTTGTAGTGTTTTTTGGTTTTAGGTAAAGAAATGGTCATTGGAGTAAAAGGAAGCAAAAATGATGCAATTTGGAGCAAAATATATGAAATGAAATTTTGCCTCACAACTTTCGATAAGTCTATCGATGCTTATCTACACTTCTTGTATATTATTTAATTAGATTACACTTTAAAGAAAGGTTGTTTTTATGCTTATTTGTAGAGCTATCTGTTGCGAACGCAACGCAACCGAAACGGGGTGAATCGTAGGCCAAACGGAGCCAAACGGAGAGCAAAGATGAGCCGCGTGCGCCTGCTCCGCGATAGTGCCCTCGAGGGCCGACGACGGCAGATTTTCCCGAGAAGGCCGAAAAATGCCCCGCATGACTATGGACCGACTTTTAGCGGTTTTGGGCCGAAATTAAACGTATTTAGACGCTTTTTCAAGGGGTGTCATGTGGAACTTTAGGAATTCATCCATACTCTTAAAATGGTGAATTTAGGTTAGGAAAGTGAGGAAAAAAAGAGAAACAAGAGAGAAATGTTAGAAAATCTGGAGAGTGTTTAGGGTTCTTAGATTAAGAGTAGAAATGTAGATTTTTACCTCTTTGGAGAGATTAGAGAGGAGATTTTGAGAGAATTTGTAAGGAAACGTTCTAGCACGTATGGATCGATGAGACTTTATGGGAGAGATATTCATCTTTCTTTCAAAGGGAAAAAAGCTAAGTATCGTTTTCATTATCTTAAGATTTTGTAAACACTTACATAGTGGATTTGCTTTGGATTAAATGAAGTTTCCGTTGTGTTTTCCTCATGCTTTATGATGTATCTTTCTTCCTCTTTCTACTTTTGGAAATAATGGCATAAGAAAACTATGCCATTGCTTTCCATTCTACTTTTCTTTCGCAATGAGTATGGGATTCATAATTGTGGATATTCTTTGGATGCTTGCTAAAAGATGTTTTAATTATAAATGTGATGGATTTTACTTGCACTTCATTTACATTACAATAAGCTCCAAATGGTATTGTTAAAATTCATTGTAATTCGTACTGTCAAGAATTGTTTTTGTAATTTTCAACAGAGTGGAACCACATTCAATGTTCGTGAATGAATTGCATAATTCATGGGGATCGAGTGCAAATAATGAAAATAAAATTATCGGGCGTAGAATTGAGATTTTAGAGTGACGTACTCAAAATCCTTAATTCGGTCCTATCATCTGGTGTTGAAGTGTAGATGTTAGCCCTCGGTGCGAGGGGAACGTGGGAGCTCCGATGTGAGAGCCGTATCCTCCCACTTCAAATTTGCATTCAGTAACCAAGCATAGGATTAGTCAATGTTCTTTATGCCTGGACCAAAGGATAAAGAATATGATTGCTCTTATTTTGCACATACAATATTAAATGCATTTCATTCCTATACATTATCCAGTCCATTTCATTACAAAGGAATAAATAGCTCTTAGTATCTCAAAATTCTCCAAACCAATTCATCCAAAAAGGATTATTCTTAGAATTATTATTTGCATTTAGTTATAGTTACTATTACATTTAACACTTGCATTAGGAGTAGTTGCTAGATAAAACACAATTTTAATCGACATTCTAAACTAAGCACTATTAGTAGTATACTAAAATTAATTAAAGACCTCTACTTCACTTCCCGGGATTGATACGTGGGTTTTTAAAAGAAACTCATATTATCACATGATACGTATACTTGCGTAGTACCTAGTGTGTAAAATATTTTTCAAATTTTTATCATTTAAGACTTCGCACACTACCCACTATTTATAAATCGGGTCAAGTTTTTCGACCATCTGAAGTTAATTTACTTCGTAATTACAAAAAGTCGGGTCAAGTTTTTGGCGTCGTTGTTGGGGAAGCTTTGGTGGCAACTTTAGGAGAATTTTAGTTAAAATTAATAAGGCTTAGACTGAAAACCGTAGTGTTCTATAAACTATTTTTGTTAAAAGTGTTTTTATATGAAAAAGGCTCAAAAAAAATTGTTTTTATGAAAAATATGTTCGTGAAAATGTTTTGTTGTGTTGAATATATTTCATTTATTATTGTTTTGATTGTTAATATATTGTTTGTTATATTATATACAAACGATTTGCAAGTCTCTAGCTCTTCATCCCCGAGTTCGAAAAAATAAAAACAAATACAGTAAAGACCGAAAATCAGAAATGGAGAGGAAAACTTTCAGATAATAACTTAAAAATCATTATACTTCATTGAGGGATTACCTAAATCCTACGACAGATGAAATTCAATCAAGTATACAAAACCCCGTCGTAAGCCGACTCATTTGAAATAAATCCCGAGATTATCCAACCGGTGCGTAACAATCAGTTTGGGAGAACTTTTCCTGGAGGATCCCTATTTACACTTATCAAATTTTCTAGAACTTTGTGCTACGTTTCGTTATAACGGTATGTCGTACGATGTTGTTAGACTAAGGCTTTTTCCTTTCTCACTAAGGGATAAGGCTAAAATATGGTTATACTCTTAAGACCTGGTTCTATTGGAAATTAGGAGGAGTTAACTTAGAAATTCTTACCTAAGTATTTTCCACCTTTAAGGACTACTAAACATAGAAACGATATTATCTTATTTTGTCGCATGAAGGAAACTCAATATACAAAGCTTCGGAAAAAAGATTTAAGGAACTCCTAAGAAAGTGTCCACACCATACTCCTGCCCGTAATTGCTAATTCATTCAACCTTTGAGGGCCGGTTAGTAGGATCTCTTAGGTCTATTATCGATGGCCGTCACCAGGATCATTAATTTCAAAACCATTTGATGAAGCGTATGCATTAATTAAAGAAATGGCTGCTACAAATGAATTTCAATGGCCCTCTACAAGTGGGTAAATCATAAAAATGTAGCTAGTGTTCATGATATATATGCGATTGGAATTTCGCATCTTAGGTTATTTCAATATCAAGGAAGTTGGACCAATTTGGGAATGAATCAACCTCAATTTACTGTAAGTGAGGAAAGCTCATTAGGTATATAATTGATTCTAACTATCATATGACTTTAAATACCATAAACAACCCGTACTCTAACATTTACAAAATCTAAAGCAGAAACATCCAAATTGACTGAATCATACTATCGATAGTGGAAACCAAAAATGGGAAAATAATCATGCAAATCCTAATGGAAGTTGGAATAAATCAGTGGAACACAAACTATAGACCTTCATATCCATCGGACTATAACAATGATCAACAATTTGAGGATAAGAAAAGATGTCTATCAAAAGTAGTATTGCAAATTGGAAACTAGTCAGGAAGTCAAAATGTTGCGATTAGAAACATGTATAATCAATCGGGGACAAATCGCTAATTCACTTAGCAATAGACCCCATGAAACATTTCCTAGCAACATTGAAATCAACCCTTAAGAGAACACTAATGAACAAATAGAAGCTGTCTAATTAAAAAGTGGAAGAGAGATACAGGATATGGTTAGAAAAGAGAAAGATGCTGCCAGAGAAACAAAGAAAACTAAAAGACTAAAGAACATGTTTTTAAGGATCTGGAAAAAATTAATATCTCCAACTAAAATCAGTTTGGAAAGACTATCACCTCCATTTCCTCAAAGACTTAGACAGCATGAGTTGAATAAAAAATTTTCAAAGTTCATGAAAGTATCAAGAAGTTAACGACAAATATTCTTTTCACCGAAGCTTGGAACATGCCAAGTTGCAAAGTTTATGAAGGATATTAAACAAGAGAAGGAAATTTGGAGATTATGAGACAGTTGCAGTAAGTGAGGAGTGCAGCTCTATACTTCAGAAAAATTTGCTCGTAAACTTAAAGATCCTTGTAGCTTTACAATTACTTGTGTAATTGGAAAAACATTATGTAGAAAAGATTTATGTGATTTAGGTGCGAGCATAATGTGATGCCTCTATCTATGTTTAGAAGGTTAGGTTTAGTCGATATTTCTCCCACCTTTACACCGCGGCTTTAGACGACTCTCTCGGAGCCTCGTTAGCCTGTGTCAATGATGAGGGTAAAGAAAATGCTCTTTACTACTTAAGCCGTCGTTTGCTTCCGACGGAAGTAAGGTATCCCGCAATTGAAAAGCATTGTTTGGCCCTGATCTTCGCCGCTCAAAAGCTCAGGCACTACATGCTTTCTCATAAGGTCAACCTGATCTCGAAGTTTAATCCATTGCAATACTTGATGACTCGTCCAACGCTTTCCGACAGACTTGCCAGATGGTCAATGATATTATTGCAATTCGATATAACTTTCGTGCCTCTTCGTGCCGTAAAAGGACAAGTCTTAGCAGACTTCCTTGCAGCACACCCTTTGCCGGTAGAATCTCCTCTCAATGACGATTTGCCAGATGAACAAATAATGAACCTAGAAGACCTTGATGATCGACGTTGGGAATTATATTTCGACGGAGCATCTTCAACACACAAAGACGAAGAATCGCAAGTGATAGTGCCCTGTAAGGCAGGAATCGGGCTAATCTTTATAACACCGGAGCGGGGGATGTTAAGATATTCCTACCACTCGACGGAACCATGTACAAATAACGAAGCGTAATACGAAGCCCTCATAACGGGACCGGAATTAACCATTCAAATGGGGATAACGAGACATCAACATCTACGGGGATTCACGGTTAATCATTCAACGGATCGCCGGACAATACGGAATTTTAAAACCAAGACTCGAGCAATACTTCCAAGTATGCCATACAAATTGTTGGAACGATTCCAAATGTGACAATCTACAAAATTCCTCAGAAGAAAACGCTTTAGCGGATACGCTAGCTCGTCTCGCAAAAGAATTTGCCCGTTTGCAAGATGAATCGAGTAGAAGTGTCGGCTCACGGACGCCGAGTCCTATCACAGCTTGACATAGTACACGATACACAAATCGAAAAGGAAAAAGGATCAGCTTGCAACAGATGATGGAAGACACGGAAGATTGGCGACGAACCATTGATGAACTACCCGCAAACGGAAAGCTACCGGACGATAGGTCGCTAGCACCATCGGATCAAGAAAAGAACTCGTCCTACGCATTAATAAACAATACGTTATACAGAAGGTCTTTTGATCAAATGTGGCTAAGATGCCTAAGCGGGTCCGAGGCCCGTGAAATTGTTAAGGAGGTGCACTCAGGACTCTGTGGCGCTCACCAGTCGGGTCCGAAAATGAAAATGAAAATTAAAAGACTAGGGTACTACTGGCCCTCGATGATGACCGACCGCATGAAAATCGCCAAGAGCCGTCATCGTTGCCAAGTGCACGGAGTGGTTCTACACCAACCTCCAAATGTGCTACATCCGACAATTGCATCGTGGCCATTCGAATGTTGGGGCACGATATAGTGGGTCCAATAGAACCACCGTCGTCAAAAGGACATCGCTTCATTCTTGCAGCCTACGGATTACTTTTCCAAGTGGGCAGAGGCGGTTCCACTTAGAGAAGTGAAAGCACATCACGTACTACAATTTTTCAAGAACCAAGTTGTTTACCGTTTCGGAGTGCCGCGCGAATCATCTCGTATAATGGGTCGCATTCGAAGCACACAAATCAACAATTTTGTCAGGAAACACGGAATCGACTGGCGATATTCAACAATTTACTACCCAAGAGCAAACGGCCTAGCTGAGGCTTTTAATAAAACTCTCGTTCAAATTTTAAAGAAGACTTTAGACGATAATAAGAGAAATTGGCACAAGAAGTTGTTAGAAGCCTTATGGGCCTACCGGACAACCTTCAGAACTCCTACGCAAGCTACACCTTACGCTCCGGTGTATGGGTCCGAGGCGAGTGTTACCTTTAGAGGTTCAGACTTCCTTCACTCGGAATTGCGAGTTGCAAATAAAATCACAACGAAGAAAACGCCAAATTACGACTCGAAGAATTAGAGAGCCCGGAAGGGAAAAGACTTGCAGTGCAACGGAATTTAGAACTATACCAAGCTAAGATGGTTCAAGCCCATGACAAACCGGTCCGCCCAAGAACCTTCAAAGTTGGTGATTTAGTTCTCGTTCTCAAAAGACCTATTCTTGCACACCGCAAGATAGGAGGAAAATTTGAACCCACTTGGGAAGGACCGTTTGTGGTTGAAGCAAGTATACTCGGGAGGTTCCTACCAACTAGTGAATTGCCGTGGAGAACGACATATGCTTCCGATCAATGGACGATACTTGAAAAAGTATTACGCTACTCGATGTTTCGAAGGAATGAACTTTCCATCCCTAGAAGCACGGGTGAAGTGAGTACTTATGACTGGGTCCGAACCCAAAAATAACAAAAATGTGCTAAAATAAATAAAATCCTGATAATAAAGTTTTCCTTGTTTTCTCTTCCAAATCAAAATCTCTTACCTGATCTTATCCCACTTCATTCCTGTTAAATTGAAAAATACAAAAGTAATAAAAAAATGTCTTTAATAAAAAAAAAAAAATCTAAAAAAATGACAAACACCAAATTCACATGAACATTAAATAAACGATAAAATAAAATTTGAATCATTAAAAGATAAATAAAATCAACATAAATGTTAAATCAAATTCTCAATCAAATTTCAAATGTGATCTTCCAAATTTCAAATCAAATCTTAAATCAAATTTCAACCGAGTTCAAACTCATCCTTCCAAATTTCAAATTCAATCTTTCCAGATTCCAAATCTCTATCAAATCTCAAATTCGATCTTCCAGATCTTAAATCAAATCTCAGTTAAATTTCAAATCTCAAATTCGATCTTTCCAGATCTCACATCAAACCTCAATCAAATTCAAACTTTTGGGTCGAGGATTTTACATCCGATACCGCACTGCTTTAGGATTCTTTCCCTATTGCACTGAAATACATCAAAATCAATTTTTTGAAGTTGAGGATTTTACATCCGATACCGCACTCGCTTTAGGATTCTTTCCTATCGCACCGAAATACATCAAAATCAACTTTTTGAGGTTGAGGATTTTACATCCGATACCGCACTGCTGTAGGATTCTTTCCCTATAGCACTGAAATACCTCAAATTCAAACTCTTGGGTCGAGGATATTACATCCAAGACTGCACTTCTTTAGGATTCTTTCCCTATTGCACTGAAATACATCAAATTCAAACTTTTGGGTCGAGGATTTTACATCCAAGATCGCACTGCTTTAGGATTCTTTCCCTATTGCACTGAAATACATCAAATTCAAACTTTTGGGTCGAGGATTTTACATCCAAGACTGCACTGCTTTAGGATTCTTTCCCTATTGCACTGAAATACATCAAATTCAAACTCTTGGGTCGAGGATTTTACATCCGATACCGCACTTCTTTAGGATTCTTTCCCTATTGCACTGAAATACATCAAAATCAACTTTTTGAGGTTGAGGATTTTACATCCGATACCGCACTGCTTTAGGATTCTTTCCCTATTGCACTGAAATACATCAAATTCAAACTCTTGGGTTGAGGATTTTACATCCGATACCGCACTGCTTTAGGATTCTTTCCCTATTGCACTGAAATACATCAAATTCAAACTTTTGGGTTGAGGATTTTACATCCGATACCGCACTGCTTTAGGATTCTTTCCCTATTGCACTGAAATACATCAAATTCAAACTTTTGGGTCGAGGATTTTACATCCAAGACTCGCATCGCTTTAGGATTCTTTCCCTATTGCACCGAAATACACCAAATTCAAACTTTTGGGTCGAGGATTTTACATCCAAGACCGCACTCGCTTTAGGATTCTTCCCTATTGCACCGAAATACATCAAATCAAATTCCCGGGTTAAGGATTTTACATCCGAGACTCGCATTGCTTTAGGATCATTTCCTATCGCAATGAAATACATCAAAATTCAAACTCTTGAGGTTAAGGATTTTACATCCAATACCGCATTACTCGAGATCTTTCCTCATTGTAATGATCCAATCCAATCGATTCGATCTTCTTTTGGGGTTGAAGATGTTACATCTAAAACTTCAAAATTCCAATTTTCATTTCAAATCAAATCCCTTCAAATTAATCTTGACAAACTTCAATCTAAATTGAAACTCCAAATTGAAATCTAAACTCACACATCATGACTTGAACATGAAACAAAATAAAATCTAAATCAAAATTCTCCCAAATCATGTGATTTGGGATTCACCTCCTTTTCCTTTCCCAGCCGAGAGTTCAAGAATCTCCAGTTCCGGAGATATACTTGACACTCCCCGACTGAAGCTCTTCTACTTCGTCCTAAGTTTGTTACTTGGACATCTGTGTTGGTTTTGTTGATCGCTTCGGTCAACACCAATACGCGCGGTGTGCTCCGTCAGCTCACCACACCTATTGGGGGTCCATTTGTTGACCTCATTTTTATGAGGTCTTCTCTTCTTCTTTTAGTGCTTAGGATCTAGCCTTAGGCTTTTCCTTTGACTATCTTAGAGGATTAGAATTGGGACCCACCTTTTAGAAATTCAAACCACTTCTAAACTCCCTGCAAACTCCACAAATTTGATCGTAGACCCCTAATCACCTAGAGGGTTGAAATCAAATGTGGAAGTTTAAAGGATGAGTTCCTATAGGACTCTTTGGCCTTAGGACCGCCCCGGGCGGCTCTGGTCCGAGTGAAGGGTTGACTTGCACACACACTACACCTACACACTACACTTTCACACACTTCCTAAAAACCACACCCATACCCGACTTGACCTCCTGACTCATGTAGGTGATTCACATGGATGGTCCTTAACCCCTAAGCCCTTGGCTAAGAGGGTTAGGAACAACATAGTGGATGCCTCAAATGAGTCCCTTCATGGCTCATGTGGGCTTGATATGGCTTCATGGCTCAACAAAAATGATTTCATTCCACTTACATCCACCCAATCTTCAATTTTCCAAATTTTCAATTTTTGACCCCAGGACCCTACACCCGCTAACCTACCCAAAGCTCCGAATAGCCCAAATTTCTCAAAAATTTCCAAATCACCCAAAATTCTCCAAAATCATTCCCAAACATTTCCACATCACTCAAATTGATCATCCATACCCAAAAATATCAAAAATTCCAAAAATACCTCCCAATACCCTCCAAATACCCAAAATACCCCTCCTAGCCAAAAATCCAAAAATTCAGAAAATTCCCAGAAAATTCCAGAAAATCCCAAATGTTCCCAATTTCATTTTGTTCAACTACACCATGGGCTAATTTTGTCAATTTACCCTACTTTTATCAAAACCCCCAATTTGACCCATTTTAACCCAAAGTAAACCCAATGTCAAACCTAACCCACCCAATTGACCCAAATTCTGGTCCAATTCAATTCTAAACTTCAATTCAACATCCCCAACACCAATTTAGACCAAATCCAAGCCCAATTTGATTGAAATTTGGATCGAATTTCACTTTTGGCCTTAAAGCCCAATTTGGACCCATGACCCAAACTTAGCCCAAACTCACCCAATTCAACTCCAATTAACCCCAAATCTTTTCTAAACCTTCCTTAACATCCCCATAAACAAAACACTAACATGATTTGCCCAAGATTTTGATCCAAACCCCACTCAAATTCAACCCAAAGCTAAAAGGCCCATTTTTGACCTAAACCCAAACCTAGCCCAAATGAGCCCAAATCCCAAAATCAAAACCTAACTAAAGCCAAAACCTCTTTGAAACACTCCCATAAACATTTCCCAACATTAATTTTACATCAATTTCAACTCTAGCCCAACATTGGCCCAAGTTAGCCCAATTTGACCTACATAGACCCACTTACCAATTAAACCCAAATTCAAACCAATTCAAGTCCAAATCACACCAAATTGACTCCAAACCACTCATGACACATCCCTAAACCAAACTCAACAATTATTTGGCCCAACCTCTTTACAAAATTTCTATCCATAAATTCATTTTCAAACCTAAAAGCCCACTTCCCTAAACCTTCCTAAAAGCCCATTTCCACCAAATACAAAAGCCCAAATTTGGCCCTAAAGCCCACATGACATTTCCATTTGCCATCCATTTAATCAAAGCCATTCCCTAAGTTATAATTCCATCATCAAACAATTCCAAATCAAGCCCCATACAAATTCACATCAAAATATCAAAATTTTTCTTAAATCCATTTACATGAAATCGACTCGACTTTTCCCAAGCCAAAGGTGAGCCATGAAGCCATGCATGAGCCACATGGAAGCCATGAGAGCCTCTTTACATGTCACCATACCATATTGGGTAGGAAGGAGGGCCCCTTTCCTTAATCCCTAAAGCTCATTAGCCTTAATCATGATTCACCTAAACCTAAATTTAATCCAAATATATTTGGATGGAGACTTCTCCATGCCAAACCAGCTCGATCCCTTTGATCCCCCACAAGCACCCAAAGCCACCTTCAAGGGTGCACCAAGCCCAAATGGGTGAGTTGACCCATTTAGACCCAAAAACTAGCCATGCCCCATTCTACTTTGGATCAAAGCCTTTACACTTGGCATTTGCCAATTGCTTGCACAAACACCCAGCCCTGACCCACCTGACCCTGAGGGTGACCCTTGCTTGCCGGCCAGCCACCCCAGTCGCCGGAAAACTCCATGGCCGAGAGGTCCAAGTCAATCCAAGCTTGGAATTCTCACCTGCTGAGCTGCCCCATGCCCAGTGGCCATTGCAGCTGTTCTTCACTTGCCATGAGCAGCTCGATCCCGACCCTCAACTCCCCCGGGAGGCCCTCCACCCCGCCTATTTAAACTCCCCACCTCTCGGCCATGAGGAGGTGCCGAACCGGACCATACCAAAACTCGCCAAAATCACTCCTCACTCCCCTCTAAACTTAGAGCAATTGATCCCCACCGTTCTCCTGCTCCAATACCCATCGATTGAGCTCAATTTTGAAGCTCAATTCTCGTGCCGAATCGAGACATTCCCGAATCCTTCACCAAAATCAAATTAAACTCACCTACACCTTCACCGAGCCAAGAGAAGAAGTTTTCCAAAGGAAAGCCCCTCTCCAGCCACCCAGCTTGTTCCGGACTCCAAAGGTTGTGATCGGCCTTGGTGGAAACTACACCTAGTGCAATTCACCACATCCCTGTGCTTCATCCCTAGCCTCCTGCAGCTCCAACGAACGTGCCAAACATCTCTGATCGAGGCTTCACCTCTCAGAGCAAAGGTATGAACTAATTCTTCATCCCGAGCCTCTGGAGATTCTCCATTTCAAATGCTTTAATTTCAATGCATGGTAACCGTATAGATGTGTTCGTCTCTTCAAGACGAATCCATAGAGCATAAGATCATGAAAATCCATTGAGTATCGAGTGAGATATTAGTGGATTTAGTGTGGACGGCTCTCGGGCGAGGACATTTGGGGATGATGAACGGATGCCGTCCATTTAATACACGCGCGCACGGACGGCCGGGATCGCGCCGGATGAGGAGACGGAACGATACAGCGGGCCCCGGGACGGCCGACTCGGATGGCGGCGCCCAATCACAGCCGCGACACGTACCCCTTCGGAGCCGCCGATTTTTCGCCGGCGCCGCGTGGATAAGTAGAAAATTAGGGGTATTTTCTATTTATTTAATTCCCTAAACTTCAAAAATTCATAACTTTGTGTAGGAAAATCATAAAAATAAAATAAAAATACCCTCTTGCTCAGTGAACAGAGGAGAATAATGTGGAAAAGAAATAATTTAATTTCATCAAGTATTTTATTTTTTATAATTTATTTACTCTCTGCATACATTTAATTCTCCATGCATGTATACAATTCACCATGGCATGAGACCATAGGGCTTTTGAAGCCTCTGAATTTGGGAACATTCCCTGAATTTTCCAAAGTCAGAGGCCATCCCTATGAAGAGTTATTGATTTTTTCAAATTCATGTCACTGTTTTGAGTATTTTAATTCCAATAAATAGCATGTTATGAAATAAATTCTAAGAAAATTTGGTGATGTTCCTTATGACTAGAGAACCCTAGGAAAAATAGGTTTTGAGTTAGTTCATTTTAGACAACCCTAATTGGCTTAAACACTCAAAATAGGTCTCTAATTAATTAGAGTTAACCATAGATCAAATTGACTTGAAATCAATTCTTCACTGACCTTTAGGATCAGAGGAACCCACCATAAAAGTTTGAAGTCAATTGGACTCGGTTAGCCCTATTAATTGGGTCGATTAAACCATTTAGTCATTTTAAACTTTAAAAATTCATAACTTTCAAAATACCTTTCAAAAATTCACCAAATTGGTTTTAGAGCCTCTCTGATATCAGGGGAATTTAAGAAAATTAAAATTTTAATTTTCTAAAAAAGTTCATTTTTAATATTATTTTAATATTTTTAATAATTAAAAAATAATAAAAATCACAAAAATAATAAAATTCACCAAAATGTCACATTTTGAATTTTAATCACTTAGGAACAAACCCCATATTTTTCTTAGGCCTATTTGGTGAGATATTAATTTTTAAAGTTCTAGGGTAATTTTAAAATTAAAAAAAATGTATTTTCTAGCATTTTCACTAAAATAATTATAATAAATCATAGAAAAATCAGAAAATTGCAAAATTTACTTCTCTGGTTTCCTTGATATCAGAGAGATTTTTGAAAAACATAAAATTCATTTTTTAACATTTATTTTATTTTTAAATTAATTAATACTCCAGAACTTAAAATAATTCTAATAAATAAAATATAATTCAAAAAATCACAAAATTTGGTCCAAGTGGTCCTCTGATCATTAGGAATGTCCCATAATTTTTTTAAGGACAGAAACTTTTCCTTGGTCATGTTATTAAATTTTCCTTGGAAATCTCTATTTTCTACCAAAAA
The DNA here is from genome assembly GCA_022702705.1 of Papilionanthe hookeriana x Papilionanthe teres. Taxonomy (NCBI): domain Eukaryota; kingdom Viridiplantae; phylum Streptophyta; class Magnoliopsida; order Asparagales; family Orchidaceae; genus Papilionanthe; species Papilionanthe hookeriana x Papilionanthe teres. Next base: position 12,803,601 of record CM040423.1, read on the forward strand.
TAATTATATAAATAAATTAAATACAGAAAAATCACATTTTCTCCTCTCATGTCTTTAGTGACATATGAGTGAAGTCACATAAAAATTTCAAGTTCATTTGAGTTCAATTTAGTGAGTTATGAAATTATTAAGCTTAAAGGGTAAAGTGGTAATTAAATTTTTTTTTAAATCCTTAATTAAAACTTTAGGTTTAATAAAAAATTAACAAGTAGAATATTTGATCCTAATCTGATTTGGATGATTGAAATTTAATAATTGAAGGGTAGAAACCCATTAAGCAATTTAAAATGATTAAACTTTAATTAAATAATTGATTAAATTGGGAAGAATAATAAAATTGGAATTATTAAAATAGGGATATTATTAGGAAGAGATTTATTCTTTAATTAAAAAAAATCCCTAAATTAATCATTTCATTAATGTTTAATTCTTAATTAAAATGATAATTCAAATTTAAAACATTGAAAGACTTAATCATTAAACTAAAATTAAATAATTGAACTCTTTAATTAAAATTAAAATTAAATTAAATTAAATTAAATCGAATTAAAAATTAAATTAAAAATTAAATCAAATTAAAAATTAAATTAAATTAAGAATTAAATTAAATTAAATTAAATTAAAAATTAAATTAAATTAAATAAATTAAATTAAATTAAATTAAATTAAATAAATTAAATTAAATTAAATTAAATTAAATCAAATTAAATTAAAAATTAAATTAAATCAAATTAATTTAATGTAACATCAAACCAAACTAAATTGAATTAAATTAAATCAAATTAAAAATTAAATTAAAAAAATTAAATTAAATTAAGTTGAATTAAATAACATCACCTAAGACATAAAGAACTCAAAAATAAATCTAAAATAACTTGAACACTATTCCAAACTTAAATCATCAATTTGAACTTAAATTTGAATCACAAACCATTTGAACACCAATTTACCCTCAAAAGCTTCAGTTATCATAACTCCTAAACAGAATATTAAATGAAATGTTACTTCACTTATAGGACATTCAAATGTCCTAGTTCACTGAGCAAGTTAACAAAACTTGAAAACCTCGGACGATCGATTCATTTACATAATTAAATTCACTTGGACTTAAAACAATCCTAGAAATATTGAAAAGATGTTTAAGATTCGTCTTAAGCACTTCCTCAATATGATAGGATATTTATAAGAACAATTAAACTTAATTGTTCTTTGATGAAGAAAATCGTCTTCAAACCAAAAACACAAGGAACCTAGACGTCATAGGAAATGACTAGCTATAGGATTAGGAATTTGGTAGAAAACCATAACCCTTACCTTAGCTTTACCTAGGAACTTGCTTAAATATTCTAACTGTGTTTTAAGTGCAGCTTGGGATGACGGGAAGACCCTCCAGGTACGCTTTTATTTTATTGCGATTTACTTTACGGTAATTTATTTAATCGCATCGCACTTATTTTTCTTGCATGATAAACAACAGTTGCATGAAAACCTACACCTTTAGAACAGAAACCAAAACTGAAACCCATAACTAAATTAAAAGACACTACAAGATAAAATTCACCGCCATAACATTTCAAAATATAAGACAACTCAAAATTTAATCACAAACAGAACAACAAAGCTACAACTACAACTAAATTAAAACGTCTCATTGAATGATCGGGAATACCTCGGATGATGTAACCCACGTGTTGCTAACGGGATTTCCCACGGTCCAAATGAAAGTGCGGAACTCATTTAGTTGAGTTTAGCAAATTCATCTGGACTAAGTGAATTCGATGAAAATAACTGGTGTCGGGATGACGGAACCGTGGGATCTTAATCGGTTCGTTTAATCAACTTTAAGATTTGTTTTAATTAAAACACAAAGAACACTTGGAAATTAAGACTTCTCTAAACCAAAACACTTTTCTCATCCCCGATTTATGATTTCTAAAACTAAACCTCTGCAACAACAAGGAGCTCGGAGCATGGTGGGCAGCACGGCCATCGTCGTCGACGAAAACTTGAATCTACTTCGACAAAACTTTCCTAGAATTAAACAACAAAGCCATAGGACTTCGAGGTAGTTTACCTAGTGCAACATAAATCCTCAACTCTTCGTTAGGCATTTGCATTGCAAATTAAGCCCTAACCGGTCTTAGGATTCCGAGGTAGTCGTCCGATACGACATAAACCCTCATATCTTCCAGTGCTATTTGTATGATTCTATCATATAAATATAAGCCCTAATTAACTAAAATTGACAAGATTAAAACATTAAATGAACATTAGGACTTTCCTAAATCCAAGCCAAACAATAGGATAGTCGGGAGATTACCGAAGTTCGCTTCGAATCCGTAATTTCTCCTACTTTTCTTCCTTTGAATTCCCAAAATAAAATGTTCCAAACTTGATCCATTCCCTATTGAGATTCAAAAAATTCAATTCTTTGAAAACTTAAACTTTGAAATTCTTGAGAGTAGAATTATTGATTATTATCGAGAGTTTTCTTAGGTGATTCCCGTCACTTAAGATGTAATTAACTATAGGGGCTTGCCCTTATAGGGAATTTTAAAGAACCCGAGTAATATAAACCCCGTTTAATGTTTTCATATTAAGCGAGGGAACTTGTCGGCTTATAAAATTGGTTCGCAGACCAAACGGATGTCACAAATCTTCTAGTTTATTTAACCGAGCCCCACCATCAAGCAGTGTGTTTATCCTTAGGGATAGATACACGGTTTGTGGTGCGGTGCTCGTTTATATAAACTATTTGGGATGTGAGATCGGTTTGATTTCATATCTTAAAACTTTTAAACTTAAAATTATTTTCAAAATCAAATGTTATCTTTTAAACTATAAATTTAAATTAAATTTAAAATATAAAAAATTCGCCGACAACTTCTGTAGGCGACCCCTTTTAAAAAAATACAACACTCAACCTAAAAATATGCCGACACCACCATACCCTCGATCTTATTAGAATGGATTGGGGTCAGGGTCATAGTATGTACATAGTGGTTAATCTTCTCGTACATCGATTTATATTCCTCGTTCTTTTCATCTTCGAGAGAGATCCTGAATTGCGGCTTCTTCCGACTTATTGTCGCCGCTTCTTGCTTGATTTCTTTTTCTTCTTCGGGATCGTCTTCCGAATCAACATTGATGGCTGGTTTTCTTCGTCCAATCGTCCTAACGTCTCGCCACGACCTCGTCCCCGGCCTCGACCTCGGATGCGAGTTGTGGAGAAACCTTCACCATCTCGGCCGTAAGGGAGTGGTGAGTGATCGTTGGACTAGAACTTCGAGTTCTTCGTCGTCCCGAACTTCCTTTACTTCATTTGTTATGTTATCTCTGGAGAAGATTGTTTTCTTTGGAGGTGCGTAATAAGCTGCATCTTCATGGATTCCAATTTCATGTACGAAGAATGGTTGCAAGTCACCTTTGATGCACTGTTCCCCTCCATCGTAGTATTTGATGCACTGATGTAGAGATGATCGTACCATCCGGTTTTCATGTATCCATGGTCGGCCCAATAGACCGTTGAATGACGTTTCTGAATCAATTATTTGAAATTTCGCGGTTGTCTTTGCTAAGTCACCGGTCTTCATTAGCAGTGTTATTGATCTGAGGGCTCTTTCTCCTTTCTGGTTGAATCCTCTTAATAACATTTTATCTGCTTCGAGCTCGCGAGCATCAATTTCCAAGTATGCTAGCGTTCAAAGATTCATTATATTGATTGATGCTCCTGGATCCACCAAATACTCTGGAGAGTGTAAACTTCCCAATTGTAACTGAAATGTACAACGGTCGGTTGTGGTCTCGTCGTCCCAAGTAGTAGGTCATTGTCCGTGAAGGTAACACCTCGCTGTTCCTTTAACGAACAAACCTCATCTAAGGAATCTCCGATCATTTGAGCTAAGCAAATTTCTGGATCAAGTAAGGCATTGATCAGTGCTTCTCTCATCTCCTTTGATAAGATGAGAGCGTCGTAGATGCTCAGTTTAGCTGGTAGTTTCCTAAGATGGGCTAGCACGTTGTAGTCCACTTTATTTTCATGTGTCTCGTTTTCTTCCCGAATGGGTATTTCTTCTGCGGGGTTGGTTCTTCCTGAACAACCACCTGCTTTCCTTTGTCCTTTGGACCCATTCTCGGAAGTAGAACTCTTCCACTTCTTAAGTAGACTTCTGTGATTTCTTCTGAATCTAGTATTGAGTTTGCTGGTGTCTTCTTCTGAATTGGAATGACAGTTTCTTCTGGATTAGCCTCGGAGTCTGAAGGCTCTAACTCTATTGTGACTGGAGCTCCTCGAAACTCGCAAATAGATTCGTTGCTTGTTGAACTCTCATAGCCTCCTTGGTGGATGTCTTCTTTGTCATTGTGATCGTCGAGATTGTGTATGATTTGAGAATTGTTGTTTGTATCAGAATCGACATCCGGATTAGGTTGGTTGTCGCTAGTTACGTAATCGTTAGAAACAGTCAAAACGTAGCCAACGCCATAACCCTTATCATTATAAGATCCCACCGGAGTGAGCAAGTAATCATACAGAGTCCGAGGTTCGAGGGATTTCTCCCCCGAATCGGAAACAACTATCCTAGGATAAGCAGCCCCTAGTCTAGCCTCGAGAGCCTTGGTCTTCTCTTCTTCATCAATTTTCTTCTTTTCTTCAATCGTCTCTTGTTGAGGTGGTTCTTCTATCGCAAGTGATAGTGCCGACTTGACGGGTTTCGAACTCCGAATCGAGGCTCGCACCAAAGTGGTTTGGATGCGATCCAAAATCTTCTTCGAAGACTTTGTCCAAGCGGTAGTCCATCCATCATCAGTCGCATAGGGATCTATCGGAACAATGAAATCTGTTGAGATAACATTGACGGAACCTCCTTTCTGGGGTTCCTTCATGCATTCTTTCAGGATCGTTATGTTCCCTTTTCGAAGATTGTCGTTGAGCCAACTTTTGAAGGTAATACAATCTTCTATCTTGTGCCCGAGCATCCAGGTGGTAAGGGCAAAAGTTGGGATCACCTTTCTTGTCAACTTCTTCGGTCTCTTAGGCTCGGCAGTTGGAAATCCGGAGTCTTCATCGGTACTGCGGAACATTTTCGGCATCGCCTCTTTCTTGAACGGATACTCCCTTGCTCGAAGCTCCCTTAACGTACGTTGTGGACGAGGCGGTTGTTCATACTCGTTGAGATGACCGATAGCTGGGTCGGGGTTCGTCGGTAATTCTATTGAGGTTGCTCTGCGCCGTTCGACGGTATTTGTATTGGCTGCTTGCCTTTATCGACTGCTGCGACGATCCCAGTTATCTTTTCAAAAGTTTTCACGGGCTTCTGTTTGTCTGTTTTGTCGGTGAAAATTAATTGCTTCACCTCCTCTTGCAAGCTTCCGGCCTTGCTTAACAACTTCTCAAAAGTCTTAATAGTAAGTCCTCGAGGAGAAGTGTTATCGGGCCATGAATGCTCTTAAGTAAAATGCCGATCGCATGCTCGTTCTTGTAGTCGTGGCTCACACTTCATACTTAGATTCCTCCATCGAAGTATATAGTCCACCAAAGTTTTGTTCGGCTTCACGCTTCTCTACCACTAAATCACCTATAGTGATGTGGTGCTGAGCTCCGGCAAATCGCTTGGTGAAGAGGTTCTCTAATTCTGAAAATGTCTTCACCGAACTGTTCGGTAATTCTGTATACCAATCAAAGGCGATCCCTGACAGGCTGCTGACAAATTGTCGGAAGAGTAAAGAATCACTTCCGCCGACATTGCAACAACTGGCACGAAAATGTGCAACATGCTGCCGAGGGTTTCCGGTTCCGTCAAAGGTCTTGAACAGAGGTGGTACAAAGCCTTTCGGATATTGGACAGCGTCGAATTCTTCGGGGTAAGGTCTACCCGTCCGAATGGATGTCCCGCTCTTTGATTGTGCCAAGGCTTCTCGCACTCCGCTCGTTCCACCATGCTCTTGATATCCTTCTCCGAAATCATATTCGGGTAGAATCTTTCTTTGGCTGATCGTCTCCGTTAACGGATGTAATCTCGTTTCCTCTGTCTGTAATATGAATAACTTCTGGAGGCGTTTCTCTTGGGGGTTGAGCCTGACTCTGAAGAGTGGCTAGGACTGCAGCCATCTCTTCCATCCTTTTTGCCAATTGAGAGATTGTATATTCTTTTTCTCGAATTTGTGCTCTTAATGCTTCCGGTTCATCTCTTTCCACAGCTGTTAGAGCACCTTGCAAAGCTGACGATGCTCGTGTTTCAACCATGTTAATTTCTGCATATTCATCATCCATGAATTCTGACGAGTTGACTTCATCTCTGAATTTTTCTTCTCTTTCTCTTGCTAATCGCTGAATATCAGTTCTTAGCTTTTCCATAGCATCTTCCAATGGTCTTTTTTGTTCGGTTTCGCAGTTATCATGCGATGGGTATCGGGTTTCCTTTTTGGGAGTCCCCTTCATTGCAGTGGCGCTTTCTTCGGATTCGAGTCTCCTAACGAGACTTTCCTTTTCTGGTCGTTGTTTCGTTCTTAATTAGCCGGTAGTAGGATGCCATACCATCCTTCTAGCAGCAGAAGGCCTAGGACCGGATGGTCTGTCGGCTGAATGCTGGAAGGTGGTATCCTCCCTGATCTGTAAACCTGAAACAACAACAGGTGGACTAGCCTTCATCTTCTTATTCGACTTTTCGCAGCGATAGCAGGGTTCTACTCGTGGCCCAAGACGGGATTTGGCCGGCACCCGTCCTATCCTTCTTAAAATCTCCGATACAGGGCATTTCTCTTTCTTTGCTAACTTCTCTATCACAGTCTGTAGTCGGGCAAATGGTGTAATCCTAGCCCTTTTCTTTCGACTGTCGCTATAGTATGCGGGTCGAGGTAATGTGGAAGCAATCATACGGACATTTTCCTTGTCAGCTACGGCGGAAAGGGGATGGAATTACGGCGGAAAGGGGATGGAATCTACTTCCTTCCAAAAGCGCTGTATACTTAGGCAATGGTATGTACTCAGGTAGTGGTGTGTACTCAGGGATTTCTTCTAAGAAAGCGACTTCGCAGTCTCCGGCCTTTACGGCAATCTTCCCCGCCTCTGTTTCTTCTCGAGTCCGTGTTAGGGGTGGAACCCTCGAGCTGGACCCAATTTCAAAAACGAAGGTCTTGCACGGAAATCCGTACCCTCCACGGTAACATGCTCGTTACAAATTCGAACTTCCTTCCCCTTCGGCTTGGCGGAAGCCGGGGTAGGTGCGCAGACGACTAGACCGGTGGGGGTAGAGATAACGGTCCTCCTATGGACGGTAGTATTCCTCTCGAGCTGGAACCCTTTGCGGGGAGGGAACTCTTGAGTTGACTTAAGGTTGAACTCGATCAAAGGTCTTTCGGCTTCGGATACTTTGTCCGTTAGTGCGAAAAGGGTAACGTCGGTGATCTTGACATTTGTGTTCTCGAATCCTTGTCCAAGCTGGATGATCCCATTGTCGGGCAGCTCATCCTTGTAAACGAGTGAAGTCCGATCCATTGGTGAAGGAGAAAATCAGTTTTGGAGCTTCCATTTCTGCAAGGTAGATTCTGATTGTCAGTCCCAAGTTATGCTTCTTCTCATCAAGACGAAAAGAAAGGAATCGAAAAGAGTCCGAACACATTCCCGTTTATCTTAATGTATTTGTGGTATTAAAAGAAAATTTATTTAGATAATTGTTTTTTCGAAAAGATTTGTTCATTAAGACGAAGAAATTATTAAAAGAAGGAGAGTTGTAGGAAGGGTAAAGGAATTGATTAGGAACTGGAAAAGGAAGAGAAAGTCTTGTAGAAACTTCTCGACCCATAAGACCGCTCCTAAACTAATACCTATTGGGGGTCCACCCCACCTCAGAAATGAGGTAAAAGGATCTCAGAACCTTTATGTTTAGGAGTGTCTAAATAGTGGCTCCTAAATCCGAGAGAATGTTGGCTATACTCGTTCAAGGTAGAAATGAACATAGTATTCCAACGGGAAGAAGGGTACTTTGATCCACTAAGGACATGGATACACTACCGATTTTTGAAAGCAGAACTATCTGATTAAAAATGGAGAGAGGAATTCTTCCCTAGCGGAGTCGCCAGAAGTTGTCGGCATATTTTTAGGTTGTGTGTTTTATTTTGAAAAGGGGGTCGCCTACAGAAATTGTCGGCGAATTTTTTATATTTTTTTAAATTTAATTTAAATATATAGTTTAAAGATAACATTTGATTTTGAAAGTAGTTTTAAAAATTTTAAGATATGAAATCAAACTGATCTCACATCTCGAATAGTTTATATAAACGAGCACCATACCACAAACCGCGTGTCTATTCTGAAGACTAGGCACACTGCTTGATGGTGGGGCTCGATTAAATAAACTAGAAGGTTTTTGACATCCATTTGGTATGCGAAACCATTTTTATAAGCCGACAAATTCCCCTGTTTAGTACAAAAACATTAAACAGGGTTTATATTACCTGGGTTCTTAAAATTCCCTATAAGGGCAAGCCCCTATAGTTAATTACATATTAAGTGACGGGAATCACCTAAGAAAACTCTCGATAATAATTAGTACTTCTGCTCTCAAGAATTTCAAAGTTTAAATTTTCAAGGGATTGAATTTTGGAATTTCAATAGGGAATGGATCAAATTTGGAACATTTTATTTTGGGAATTCAAAGGGAGTAAGGTAGGCAAAATCATAGATTCGAAGCGAACTTCGGTAATTTCCCGACTATCCTATTATTTGGCTTGAATTTAGGAAGGCCCTAATGTTTATTTAATGTTTTGATCTTGCTAATTTTTAATTAATTAGGACTTATATTTGTATGATGTGATCACACAAATAGCCTCGAAGATGTGAGGGTTTATGTCGTATCGGACGACTACCTCGGAATCCTAAGACCAGGTTAGGGCTTAATTTGCAATGCAAATGCCTAACAAAAGGTTGAGGATTTATGTTGCACTAGGAAAACTACCTCGAAGTCCTATGGTTTAGTTATTTAATTCTAAGAATGGTTTAGTTGAATTAGAGTCGAGTTTTGTTGATGACGACGGCCGTGCTGCCCACCATGCTCCGAGCTCTTTGTTGTTGCAGAGGTTTAGTTTTAGAAGTCATAAATCAGGAGATGAGAGAAGTGTTTTGGTTTAGAGAAGGTCTTAATTTCCAAGTGTTTTTTTATGTTTTAATTAAAACAAATCTTAAAGTTGATTATAACAACACCGGTTAAGATCCCACGGTTCCATCCTTCCGCATCGTTATTTTTATCGGATTCACTTAGTCCAGTATGAATTTGCTAAACTCAACTAAATGAGTTCCACACTTTCATTCGGACCGTGGGAAATCCCGTTAGCAACACGTAGGTTACATCATCCGAGGTATTCCCGATCATCCAACAAGACGTTTTAATTTAGTTGTAGTTGTAGTTTTGTTGTTCCGTTTGTGATTAAATTTTGAGTTGTTTTATATTTTGAAATGTTGTGGCGGTGAATTTTATCTTGTAATGACTTTTAATTTAGTTTTGGTTTCAGTTTTAGGGACTATCCTAAAGGTGTGGGTTTTCATGCAACAGTTGCTTATCATGCAAGAAAAGTAAGTGCGATGCGATTAAGTAAATTGCAATAAAATAAAAGCGTACCTGGAGGGTCTTCCCGTCATCCCAAGCTGCACTTAAAACACAATTAGAATATTTAAGCATTTAAAGCAAGTTCCTAGGTAAAGCTAGGTAAAGCTAAGGGAAGGGTTATGGTTTTCTACCAAGTTCCTAATCCTATAGCTAGTCATCTCCTATGACGTCTAGGTTCTTTGTGTTCGGGTTTGAGGACGATTTTCTTCATCAAAGAACAATTAATTTCAATTGTTCTTATAAATATCCTATCATATCGAGGAAGTGCTTAAGACGAGTCTTAAACATCTTTTCAATACCTCTAGGATTGTTTTAAGTCCAAGAGAATTTAATTATACAAATGAATTAATCATCAAGAGTTCAAGTTTTGTTGTTATCTTGCTCAGTGAACTAGGACATTTGAATATCCTATGAGTGAAGTAACACTTCACTCAATACTCCGTTTAGGAGTTATGACAACAAGAGCTTTTGAGGGCAAATTGATGTTCAAGTGATTTGTGATTTAATTTAATTTCAATTAATGGGTTTAAGTTTGGAATAGTGTTCAAGTTGTTTTAGATTTATTTTGAGTTCTTTATGTCTTAAGTGATGTTATTTTTAATTCAATTTAATTTAATTTTGATTTGATTTAATTTGGTTTAGTTTCAGTTTTAATTTAATTTATTTAATTTAATTTAATTTTAATTTTAACTTGATTTTATATTTTTTTTATTTTAATTTAATTTAATATGTTTTAATTTAATTTAATTTAATTTTAATTTTAATTTAATTTAATTTAATTTAATTTAAACTTTAATTTAATTAAATTTTAAATTTTAAATTAATTTTATTTTAGATTTTAATTTAATTTAAGTTTTAATTTAATTAAATTTTATTTTAGATTTTAATTTAATTTAAATTTTAATTTAATTTTATTTTTAATTTTAATTTAATATTTTATTTTTTATGTTTTAAAGATGATTTAATTTTAATTGTTAAAGTATTAATTTAACTGAAATTTTAAAAGGATTTAATTTAAATAATTTAACTTTAATTTACTTTAATGATTAAGTCTTTTAGCATTTTAAATTTTAAATTTGGATTATGATTTTAATTAGGAATTAAATATTATTGAGGTGATTAATTTAGGGATTCTTAAATTAAAGAACAAATCTCCTCCTAATAATATCCCTATTTTAATAATTCCAATTTTATTATTCTTTCAAATTTAATTAATTATTTAATTAAGGTTTATCTTAATTATTTTCAAATTGTTTGGTAGGTTTCTACCCTTTAATTATTTAAATTTCAATCATCCAAATCAGATTAGGATCAAATATTTTACTCTTTCATTTTATTAAGCCTAAAGTTTTAATTAAGGGTTAAAATTTTAATTACCATGTTGCCCTTCAAGCTTAATAATTTCATAACTCACTAAATTGAGCTTAAATGAATTTGAAATTTTTATGTGGCTTCACTCACATGTCAATTAAGACATTAGAGGAGAAAATGTGATTTTTTTTTGTATTTAATTTATTTATATAATTATTTTTTTATAGAAAATAGGGATTTCAAAGGAAAATTCAATAAGATGACCAAGGGAATTTTTCTGTCCTTAAGAAAATTACGAAACATTCATAATGACCGGAGAACCACTTGGACCAATTTTTGTGATTTTTTGAATTATATTCTTTTTATTATAATCATTTTGACTTTTGGAATATTAATTAATTTAAAAATGAAATAAAGGTTGAAAAATGAATTTTATATTTTAAAAAAATCTCTCTGCTATCAAGGAAACCAGAGGACCAATTTTTACAATTTTCTGATTTTTCTTTGATTTATTAGAATTGTTTTAGTGGAAATGCTAGAAAATACATATTTTTTTTTAATTTTAAAATTACCTTAGGGCTTTAAAATTTAATATCTCATCATAGAGACTTAAGAAAAATATGGGGTTTGTTCCTAAGTGATTAAAATTCAAAATGTGACATTTTGGTGAATTTTATTATTTTTGTGATTTTTATTATTTTTTAATTATTAAAAATATTAAAATAATGCAAAAAATCAACTTTTTTAGAAAATTGCAATTTTAATTTTCTTAAATTTCCCTAATATCAGAGAGGCTCCAAAACCAATTTTGTGAATTTTTGAGAAGTATTTTGAAAGTTATGAATTTTTGAAGTTTAATTTTGGCTAAATGGCTTAATCAACCCATTTGATAGGGCTAACCAAGTCCAATTGACTTCAAACTTTTATGGTGGGTTCCTCTGATCCTAAAGGTCAGTGGAGAATTGATTTCAAGTCAATTTGATGTATGATTAGCTCTAATTAATTAAAGCTCCATTTTGGGTGTTTAAGCCAATTAGGGTTATTACAAGTGAGTTAACTCAAAAACTATTTTTCCTAGGGTCCTCTGGTCATAAGAAACATCACCAAATTTTCCTAGAATTTATTTCACAACATGCTAATTATTGGAATTAAAATACTCAGAATAGTGACCTAGGATTGAAAAATCAATAACTCTTCATAGGGATGGCCTCTGACTTTGGAAAATTCAGGGAATGTTCCCAAATTCAGAGGCTTCAAAAGCCCTATGGTCTCATGTCATGGTGAATTGTATACATGCATGGAGAATTGAAATAGTGCAGAGAGTAAATAAATAATTAAAAATAAAATACTTGATGAAATTACATGATTTCTTTTACACATTATTCTCCATTGTTCACTGAGCAAGAGGGTATTTTTATTTTATTTTTAGGATTTTCCTACACAAAGTTATGAATTTTCCAAGTTCTGGTAATTAATTAAATAAGAAAAATCCTATTTTTCTACTTAAGTGACGCGGCTCCAGCTCAACCTCGGCAGCTCCGAACGCACACGCATCGTCTCCTGATTCGGCGCCGCCATCCGACTCAGCGCTCCAGGGCCCCGAGGTTCACGTACCATCGCGCTGTCCGGCTCAATTCAGACCGTCCGCTCGATACACGCTCGATCCGACGGCTCCCAGTCATCGTCTACGACTGGTGTGCATCCGTGACTGTCAGCCTTCTAACCCTAATTTCTCACTCGATTCTCAACGGATTTTTGTGTTCTTATGCGCTATGGATTCGTCTTAAAGAGACGAACACATCCATACGGTAAACATGCATTGAAATTGACTCAAATTAAATGGAGAATCTCTCGTAAGCTCGGGAAGAAGAATGAGTCCATACCTTTGCTCGCAGAAGTGAAGCTTTAATCCGAGGGTTGTGTCACCTTCGATTGGGTCCAAGCAAGCTCCGGATGAAGTCCCTCGGCTCGGTGAATTGTCCGTGTATGATTTCGACCACGACCAAATACAAAGCTTGGAGTCCGGAACAGGTGGGTGGCCCGGAGAAGGGGCTTTTGCTGGTAAACTCCTTCTCTTGGTCTGGTGAAGGTGTAGGACCAATCAATTTGGGGATTGGCTCACTGTGGAGAAGTGTCCTGTTTTTTGGGTGGAATTTGGACTCTGAAATTGAGCTCTGTTAATGGGGATTAGGGCAAATGGGCACTGGAGCTCAATTGCTCTAAGTGTGGAGAGTGGTCTGGGACAATTTTGGCGCAGTTTCGGTAGGTTTGTTTTAGCACCTCCTCCATGGCCGAAAGAGGTGGGGTTTAAATAGGAGTGGTCGGAGGGCCTCCCGTGGGGAGTTAGGGGTTGGGATCGACCTGCTCCGGTGAGGAGAAGAACAGCCATGGTGGCCATTGGGCATGGGGCAACTCAGCAGTGAGAATTCCAAGCTCGGGCTCACATGATGCTCTCGGGTGTGGTGTTTTCCGGCCGCCTGTGGTCGGCCGGCAGCAGCATGGGTCACCCTCGGGGTCGGAGGCTCGGGGCTTGATGTTTGTGTAGGGAATCGGCAATGGCCATGTGTAAAGTGGCCGGATTGAAATGGAATGGGGAGTGGCTCATTTTGGGTTCAATTTGGTCAACCCATGTATTTGGGCTTGGTTCACCTTCCCATGGTCGGATTTTGGGCCAGGGAATCAGTTAGATCACTGCCATGGAGTGGTGAAGTCTCCATCCATGGTGAGGTGGCTAAGCATGGTTTAGTGTGTGACATGCTTATGGTTAAAAAGGCTTAGGGAAGGATTAGGAAAGGGGGCCCTCATTTTGCCATTAATGGCTTGGTCACATGTCAAACCTCCCATGGCTTTATATGGCTTGTAAATGGCTTGCTCATGGCTCCATGTGGCTTGGGACAAAGCTTGGTCATTTACATGAAAGAAGGTTTTGAATTTTTGGGACTTATGGGTGATTTTGGCATGAGGCCTAATTTAGGATTATTTGATGATTGATTTAGGACTTAAGGGATGATATTAATTAATGGAGTGATGAAAAGAATGTCATATGGGCTTTAGCATGAAGTTTGGGCCTTTGCAATTTAGTGAAGATGGGCTTTTAAAATGGTTTAGGGAAGTGGGCTTTTTGGATTTAAAAAAAAAGGATTCTAGGATGAAAGTTTGGTAAAGGCTTGGGCCAAATAATTGTTGGGTTTGGTTTAGGGATATGTCATGAGTGATTTGAAATGAGTTTGGAGTGATTTGGGTTTGAATGGGGTTGGATTTGGGCCAATGTAGGTCAAATTGGGCTAACTTGGGCCAATGTTGGGCTAGGGTTGAAATTGTTGTAAAATTAATGTTGGGAAATGTTTATGGGAGTGTTTCAAAGAGGTTTTGACTTTGGATGGGTTTTGATTTTGGGGTTTGGGCTTATTTGGGTTAGATTTGGGTTTAGGTCAAATTGGGTCTTTTAGCTTTGGGTTGAATTTGAGTGGGGTTTGGGTCTAAATTTTGGGCAAATCATGTTAGTGTTTTGTTTGTGGGGATGTTAGGGAAGGTTTAGAAAAGATTTGGGGTTAATTGGAGTTGAATTGGGTGAGTTTGAGCTAAGTTTGGGTCATGGGTCCAAATTGGGCTTTAAGGTCAAAAGTGAAATTGGATTCAAATGTCAATCAAATTGGGCTTGGATTTGGTCTAGATTGGTGTTGGGGATGTTGAATTGAAGTTTAGAATTGAATTGGACCAGAATTTTGGTCAATTGGGTAAGTTTGGTTTGACATTGGGTTTACTTTGGGTTAAAATGGGTCAAATTGGGGATTTTGACAAAAGTGGGGTAAATTGACAAAATTGGCCCATGGTGTAGTTGAACAAAATGAAATTGGGAATATTTGATATTTTTTGGATTTTTATAGGAATTTTCTGAATTTTTTGATTTTTGGGTCAAGAGGGGCATTTTGGGTATTTGGAGGGTATTGGGGGTATTTTTGGAATTTTTGGTATTTTTGGCTATGGATGATCAATTTGAGTGATGTGGGAATGTTTGAGATTGGTTTTGAGGAATTTGGGTGATTTTGGAAAATTTTGAAAAATTTGGGTAATTTCAAGGGTTTTTTGGGTAGACTAGGCCCGGGGGTCAAAAATTGAAAATTTGGAAAATTGAAGATTGGGTGAATGTAAGTGGAATGAAATCATTTTGGTTGAGCCATGAAGCCATATTAAGCCCATATGATCCATGAAGGGACTCATTCGAGGCATTCACTATGTTGTTCCTAACCCTCTTAGCCAAGGGCTTAGGGGTTAAGGACCATCCATGTGAATCACCTTCATGAGTCAGGAGGTCAAGTTGGGTATAAGTGTGGTTTTAGGAGGTGTGTGAAAGTGTAGGTATAAGTGTAGTGTGTGTGTAAGTCAGCCCTCACCAGACCAGGCCACCCAGGGCAGTCCTAAGGCCAAAGAGTCCTATAGGAACTCATCCTTTAAACTCCCACATTTGATTTCAACCCCCTAGGTGATTAGGGGTCTACAATCAAGTTTTTGGAGTTTGCAGGGAGTTAAGAAGTGGTTTGAATTTCTAAGTGGTGGGTCCCAATTCTAATCCTCTAGGATAGTCAAAGGAAAAGCCTAAAGCTAGATCCCAAGTACTAAAAAGAAGAAGAGAAGACCTCATCAAAAATGAGGTCAACAGGAATATGCTTTGAAAACTGATATGGTTGATCTTCAAAAATACTCATGTCATCCACATCTCCAACTACATGGTTACTATATTCGTCCTTGGGATACAGAGGCTTCCAAGGAAGAAGTACTCTCTCCCAATTTTCATATGGCACTAGTGATTGACTGCAAAGAAGAAATATGGTGGAAAGTGGTACAAGCCCATATTTTGATCTGTGTACGATCAATCCCAAAAAAAATTTTACAATACTAGAACCAATATCAATAGGCATCCCCATTTGAATATAGTGATTCAAAATAGCACATTCCTTTGTCACTTTGGTGATTTTCAGAGTGAGTAATTTTGCATGTATAAAATAATGCAAGTGTTTTAGCGTAGGATTTAAAAGTGTGGTAAAAAAACACACATACCTGTTATCCCTTATCTCCCAATCATCATTTTCATATGTCAAATATCTGCTTATATCGTACATACTGTCTTTCGTCAGGATAAAATTTGAATAATGACAGATCGACACATTCTCAATCATATATAAGTCATTAATCTTCACAAGAGTAAAATTAACAAACTTAGCTCGCACATAGACTCATCCTTAGTTGATTCCATGAAGATTTGCATAAATTTCTTTCACAACTGGGACGACTACGGCAACAGAAGTGTAGCATAAAACTTCCCAACATCTTTAAATAATAATTTCATTAATCCGAGTAGTAGGAGAGTCCAAACCTTGACTCACAAAGCCTCACACCTTAATCAGCCTATTCTTTGAAATGCTTCTATCACAGACATTGCGCTTCGAAACTGATGAACTTTCTAGGTTTGAAAACTTAAAATCTTGAAGTTTTGATCAAGTCAGAATCCATTTAGATGAGATTTGGGATCTTATTATTCATTTCTCTGGCGGTTTTGGAGTTCAGAGGCGATTTTGGAGAGTTTAAATGTAAGCACTGTGCCTAAAACCACCAAAATTGAAATTTAAGGATGAAAAAACTGTTTCTGGTCAGTGGCGCGGTCTAGAGCTGATCGTAGCGTTGTCCGGCGCTCGAGCACAGTTCTAGCTAAATTTTCATTTCATCTGATTTAGTTCCAAACTTTAATTTGATTTTTTTCTTTAAAGTTGTTTACGATATTTAAGTATGGGTAGAACTTAATTATGTGGCAATCTAACAAAAATAACAATTCAAACAAGTAAAACACTAAAACTAACCGTGGTTTGCCTCCCACAAAGCAGTTGGTTTAACGTCATTAGTCTGACATAACCTTTAGTTATTCAGGTTGGTTCAACATTAAAACTTCTTTAAAATTAGGTTTATTG
Organism: Papilionanthe hookeriana x Papilionanthe teres; assembly: GCA_022702705.1. NCBI lineage: Eukaryota > Viridiplantae > Streptophyta > Magnoliopsida > Asparagales > Orchidaceae > Papilionanthe > Papilionanthe hookeriana x Papilionanthe teres. Next base: position 12,820,477 of record CM040423.1, read on the forward strand.
CCTTCAAAATATGGTTTTAATCTGTGTCCATTAACTTTAAATATTCTTCCAATTTTAGGGTCTTCAATAACAACTACTCCGAGTTGATAGATTTTTATAACAGTGAATTTTCATATTCATCTAGATTTCAGCTTTTCAGTAAATAATCTCAATCTAGTGTTGTATAATAAAAATTTTTTGTCCTAGCTCAAATTCCTTTTTAACAATTTTCTGATCATGCCATATTTTCATTATCTCCTTATATATTCTATCATTGTCATATGATTCATTTCTGATTTCTTCCAATTCATTCAATTGTAACAATCTTTTCTCACCAGCATCTTTCAGATTAAAATTTAATTTTTTTATCACCCAATATGCTTTACATTCTAATTCAACTGGCAAGTGACAGTTCTTCCCAAAAGTTAATCTATAAGGTGACATTTCTATAGGAGTTTTATATGCAGTTCTGTATGCCCATAAAGCGGTGTCTAATCTAGTAAACCAATCTAATTTATCAGGATTTATGAATTTTTATAAAATTTGATTAATTCCACGATTAGATACCTCGGCTAAACCATTGGTTTGGGGGTGAAAGGCTGTAGAGATTATATGCATAATATTATATTTTTCAGCCAATCTCTCAATCAGATTATTTTTAAAATGAGATCCTCCATCAGTGATGATTACTCTAGGCATTCCATATCTTGTGAAAATATTTTTCATTAAAAACCTTGAAATGCTTCTAGCACCACATTTTGGTAAAGCTATTTCCTCAATATATTTAGATACGTAATCCACAACAATTAATATATATGAATTTCCAAATGAATGAATAAATGGTCCCATAAAATCCAATCTCCAAGCATAAAAAATCTCAACCTCCAAAGTAAAATTTAGAAGCATTTCATTCCTTTTAGATATATTGCCTACTCTCTGACATCGATTATAGGATTTGATAAATTTATAAACATCCCTAAAAATAGCAGGCCAATAAAATCCAGATTGTAAAATCTTATGTGTTGTTCTATCAGTTTTGAAATGTCCGCCTAATTTAGAATCATGACATCCTCAAATAATTTGTTTTGTTTCTTCATAAGGCACACATCTCTTAATAATAAGATCCTTACATTGCTTGTACAAATAAGGATCAGCCCAAAAATAAGATTCAACATCATATATGAATTTTTTCTGTTGTTGCATTGTTAATTTTGGTGGTAGAATGTTATTAACGATGTAGTTCACAATATTAGCATACCATGGTAAATTTCTTTATTTGATATTATACAGTTGCTCATCAGGGAAAGTATAAGTTATTTTCTTTCTAAAATTAGACAATTTATGTTGTTCAAGTCTAGATAAATGATCAGCTATTTGGTTATGGACTCCTTTCCTATCGACAATCACAAAATCAAATTCTTGTATTAAAAGTATCCATCAAATTAATCTTGGTTTAGCATCATTCTTTTGCATTAAATTTTTAATAACATAATGATCAGTATGCACTATACATTTGGTTCCAATTAAGTATGATCTAAATTTTTCAAAGGCATAAACTATAGCTAATAACTCTCTTTCTGTGGTAGTATAATTAGCTTGTGCATCAGTAAGAGTTTTTCTAGCATATTATATAACTTTAACCATTTTCTCGTACCTTTATCCTAAAACAACCCTAATAGCATAATCACTTGCAGTGCACATTAGTTCAAATGGTTTATCCCAGTCGGGTGAAACTATTATAGGAGTAGCGATTAATTTTTTCTTTAGTGAGTCAAAAGATTTTAAACATTCTTCGTTAAAATCAAACTTCTAATTTTTTTTCTAAAAGTTGGCATAAAGGCTTAGTTATTTTTGATTAATTTCTAATGTATTGCCTGTAGAATCTAGCATGTCCCAAAAAGCTTCTTACCCCTCTCAATGTGGTTGGAGGTGGTAATTTTTCTATAATTTGAATCTTTGCAGGATCAACTTCCATGCCATATTCAGATATTTTATGCCCAAGTACAATTCCTCCTGTAACCATAAATTAAAATTTTTCCCAGTTTAGGACAAAATTTGTTCTTACGTATACCTCTAAAACTTTTTCTATGTTGCTTAGGAATGCATTAAATGAGTCTCAAAATACTGAGAAATCATCCATAAACACTTCTATTCCATCATCTATCAAATTACTAAATATTGACATCATGCATCTTTGAAATGTTGCAGGTGCATTATATAATCCAAAGAGCATTCTTCTAAAAGCAAAGGTTCCATAAGGACTAGTAAATGTATTTTTCTCTTGATCCTCAGGAGCAATAAGTATTTGGTAATAACATGTATATCCATACAAAAAGCAATAATACTTGTGCCCAACATGTCTGTCTAACATTTGGTCTAGGAAAGGTAAAGGAAAGTGATCTTTTCTGGTGGCGGCGTTCAATTTTTTGTAATCAATACATATTCGCTAACTAGTGACTAACCTTGTTGGTATAATTTAATTCTTTTCATTTATGTCAGGTGTCACTCCTCCTTTCTTAGGAACACAATGAATTGGACATACCCAAGAACTATCAAAAATGGGATATATGATTCCAGCATCTAACTACTTTAAAATTTTTTCTTTACTACTTCTTTCATCATTGGGTTTAGTCTCCTTTGGGGATCCACTCTAAGTTTATGTTCATTGTCCAATAAAATTCTATGTATACAAATAGAATGGCTAATTCCTTTGATATCAGCTAAAGTCCAACCAAAAGCTCTTTTCTATTTCTTTAACATATCCAGCATTTTTTGTTCCTGTAATTCATTTAAATTTTATGATATAATAACTGTTAATGTTGATGATTCCCCTAAAAATTCATACTTCAAATGTTTTGGAGGAGTTATCATTTCAAGTTTAGGAGGTTTTACAATAGAAGGAATTAAACTTTTTTATTCAGGTTCTATTTAATCAAACATTTCAAAGTTTTCCTAAAAATATTATATTTCTTCATTATCAGTCTCATCAGAATCATCTTTTATCTCATCATGATTCTTATTTTTCAGATCTTCATGTTCTATTTTCACTTCAAATTTTTCTTTGAAATATTCCTCTCTCAAATAATCATATATTACCATTCTAAAGCATTTATCATCTTTTTCTATTGAGGGATATTTCATTGAATTTGACATGTTAAATGTTACCTCTTGGTCATTTACTCTCATAGTTAATTCTCCTCTTTGAACATCAATCATAGCTCTTCCTGTAGCTAGGAATGGTCTTTCCAAGATAATAGGTATTTCCTTATCTTTTTCCATTACTAAGATAATAAAGTCTACAAGAAAGAAAAGTTTATCGACCTTGACCAAATCATCTTCTACAACCCCCTTAAGATGAGTAATAGATCAATCAACTAACTAGAGAGTTACAGAAGTTGTTGTAATTTCTCCTATTCCCAATCTGTAAAAGTTGATAAAGGCAAAAGATTTATGCTAGTTCCCAAATCACACAATGCTCGTCCGTAAAATTTTTCACCTATAGCACACAGAATATTAAAACTACCAGGATCTTTAAGTTATTCAGGAAGCTTTTTCTAAATTATAGCACTACACTCTTCACTAAGTGCAACAATCTCATTATCTAGTAATTTCCTCTTTTTGTTGAGTATATTCTTCATAAACTTGACATAATCAGGCATCTGTTCTAAAGCTTCAACAAAGGGAATATTCACAGATAACTTTCTTAAGATTTATAAAAATTTAGCAAATCTTTTTCCTTTATCTTGTTGCATTAACCTTTGAGGAAATGATGGTGGTGGTCTTCCTATAGTGATCTTCATTGGTTTTAATGGATATTCTATTACTAGATATAAATTTTCTTTTTCAGTTTCCACATTTTCTTTTTCAACTTCAGTTTCTTTTTGGGCCCTTGTTTCCAATTCTTTTCCACTTCTTAATTGAATTGACTTGATTTGTTCTTTACCTTGGTCTTTGGATTTACTTCATTATTGCTAGGGAGTGTTCCTGAAGGTTTATTGCTAAGTGTAGTAGCAATATGTCATAATTGATTTTCTATATTTTCAATTGCAGCTCCCTGGCTTTGAAATTGATTTCCCATATTCAGAACCGTTTCATCTGTAGACAACTTATTTTCCTTAAATTGTGGATTATTATAGAAGCCTGGAGAACAAAAAGGTCTATAATTCATATTTCCCTGGTTGTTCAATTTTCCTAATTGGTTCATGGGGTTGTTCCCCCACTGAGGATTAACAGTGTTAACATTATTGTTATTATTCCAGTTTAAATTTGGGTGGTTTTTCCAACCAGGATTATAATAGATCGAATAAGGATTGACTTGCCTATTGTTTATCTCATTTAAGGTTTCATATGAAGATTGAGCATCTATATTTCTTCCTAATGAATTTTCTTCTAACAACGGAGGCATTTGAGGACAATTCAGTCCGTATTGATCTATTTTCTTTAAAAGAGCAATGATTTGAGAAACTATCATAGTTATAACATCAAAATCATGAATACTAGCTACTTCCTTAGGATTTTCCTTTCAGCAGGCCATAGAAAATTATTAATAGCATTTTCTTCAATTTAAGCATAAGCCTCTTCAAAAGGTTTTGACATTAGTGATCCACCGACAGTAGCATCTATAATTATTTTAAGAGATCCTACCAATCTATTATAAAATATTTGAATTATTAACCAATCTGGTAGAGCGTGATGTGGACATTTCCTAAGAAGATCTTTAAATTATTTCCAAGATTCAAATATTGATTTTCCCTTAAATTGACTGAAAGATGTTATATCATTTCTATGCTTACCAGTCTTTGCTGGTGGAAAATACTTTGATAAGAATTTTAATTTTTCTGAAAGTTCTCCTCAAGTTTTAATAGATCCAGGTGTTAACAAATTTAACCAAGACTTGGCTTTATCCCTTAATGAAAAAGGAAGAAAGCCTTAGTCTGACATCATCATTTGACACTCCATCTTATTTAAATGCACCACATAGTTCTAGAAAATTTACAAGATGTAAATCAGGATCTTCATTCGATGTTCCACCGAATTGTTTTTTTTTGAACCATTTGGATAATAGTAGGTTCAAGCTCAAATGAATTAGCAGCTACATCAGGGTTTTAGACGGTTAAGTGAATTTCATCTAATGTTGGGTTAGCATAATCTCTTAATGGTCTTAGTTGGTTTTCATTTTCAATTCCTTGATTGTTTAGATTGTTCGCCATTTGATTTAAATTTCTAAGTTCTCTGTTTTTTTTTTAATCTTTTTAATAGTACGCTCTAATATAGAATCGTATGGTATTAAATTTTTAGTTCTGAATCTACGCATGCACAACCACAATAAGCACACTAGCAATAAGCAAGCACACACAATTATGACTTGTAATTTAAATATAAGTTTTCGAGTACTACCGAATTTACTTTTACTGTTACCTCCCTGGCAACGACACCAAAACTTGGTGTGACATTTTTAAATGCCAAAATTTTATGAACTCATATATATGTATATATATGTATATATATGTATATATATGTATATATATATGTATATATATGTATATATATATGTATATATATATATATATATATATATATATATATATATATATATATATATATATCGATTTAGATTTCGAGTGAGTCACACATTCAAAACACAAGTATATATATCACTCAAGAAATACAGGGTTCTAGTGGAGTCTTGGTTATCGATCCCACGAGGAAGTTTGCAAACTCTATAATGGAGCACCGAAATCATCACTCGAATCACAACACAATTGCAGCAATCACTAATAATTTAAGGATGTTCAGACAGTTGTAGTTACTAAATCTAACAAATTATGTTCTACTCTTCCAAGATAATTAACAAACACAAGACTAAATTTTATAACAAAAGTTCAAATTGCAAGAAAGAATCCTCCTCCCTTCCAATGATAATGTGATTCTTTAGTAACATAGATCAGTGATACAACTGTACTATGCCAAATAGGAGCATTCCTATTCTTTACTGTCTTCCGAGAAATATAAAGAATATTTGCAAATCCTAGGTTTAGTCCCTAAATCCGTGGTTAGGCTGAGAGGATACTGATTGTCACCACAGAGCTCCCACTTCCCTTAGCTTGAAGGCTAAATCTCGCTTTAGTTTCCAAACCATACGACCAAATTGGGGATTTCAACATGTCACTTTAAAATCTCCAATTCTACACCCATCAAAACATATTTTCCTATTTATTTCCACCCAACCCCCATAAACTACATCACTCATTCATGGACAATGAATTTGACCTTCACTTTTGCTGTAGAACTCATTGTCCTTCCAGAAAATATGTCTCACAACAAGTTTTAACAATTCAGATGGCCAAATCAAAAAGTAAATGAAGTTCAAAGTGAAAAGGTCATCAAAAATTTTTCATATTAAATTGACACATCATTTCCATCTCACAATATCAACACATCACATGAAAAAGAGGAAGACAAATAAATCTACTTAAGACTCATGGGGAAATTACGAAAAAAGATGGATTATATATATAAAAGCAACATCATACAAACAAAGTAAAGTAAATACAACTTATCTCAATGTCTTCCCAAAGCGAATCTCTTGAAATCTTTTAACTCCTCTTCTTTCTCCACAACAATACATAATTCTCTCTTAAGATGAGTAAAGAAGAAGAAATCTCTCATTTTTCCTCTCCTCCTACACTCCCTCGTAAAGAAAACACACTAAGCACTAATCCCTAGACTCTCTCTAATGAACTCAACACTCAAGAACAATGAAAAGAATCTGAGAAACACTGAAGAGACTCTCTATTTTTGGCTCCAAATTCATTTAAAGTCAGGTAGAACCAACTTTCCTAAGAGTTCCCTCAAGCACCCCTCCAAAATCCAGCCAAATACTTTGAATCTAGATGAATTTCACGATAAGGTGTGGTCTGACACTCGATAAGGAACCATCCATCGCTAATTTTAGTCTTCCATCCAAATTCTCTAGATTTGGGCACAGTCCGGTGCTGGTGAAACCTTTGTTCAGTGCTATAGGTCAAAATGTCCAATTTGCCTCATTTTGCTCTGAATTCACTCCATTTTGCTTCTAGTTGCTTCAAAGGACTGAAATCATCAAGCCTGCATGAAATCATGAAATATACCCTTCTTTAAAGTGCAATATCATCAAAAATAGGTATGAAATAAGCATTAAAAAGCTATCAATTTTTTAATGGATCATTGCCCCTGTTAGATTGGTTATTTCAGATTCGGGGGTGAAACCCCTCAAACCCTTGACTTTGTTTGATTATCTTTATGCCCTTCGAGGGTCATGATAGCAGAAATGATTTTGGCTATGTTCTTACTGTCTTTAGTGATGTCGTAACTAATTACAACATATCTAACCCCGATTTTAATTTCCAAAATGATCTTCAAATCATAATACTTCCCAATGAGAATGTTGATGAAAATGAATGAGATATCGACAACACCAGTTACGACACTATGGAAAGAGAAGAGCTAATTCTCAAGTGCAAAGGAACTCTGCTTGTAATTAACTTGGACTTTTCAGATACAGAAACAATACCAGAATATTTAGCTACAACATCAGGAGAACGTCCAGGTCCACAGGAGGAAGAATTCACGGAAATGAATCTCAGAAGTGGAAGTGTGCTACCTCAAAGGATAGCTCCATTAAATAAAAAATAAAAAAGATAATTACTCAAGAAGAGGTGCCTCAAGCAACAGAAGAAGTACAAATTCGAGGTGAGATAGAAAACTCAAACAAATTAGATTACAATGTACTAGCTCATCTTAGAAAGTTGCTAGCCAGACTAAGCATTTACGAATCTAATCCTGTCAAAAGAGATGAATGAAAAGCTGATCAAGGCTCTACTTGATCTAGATATTTACTTGGCACAGTTGGTTAGCACATCCTCAGATGGCGTTTGTACTTTGAATGAACAGTCTGGCGTAACCTTCACTGACACAAATTTGGTACTCGGTACGGCCAATCACAACCATCCACTCTATATATCTGTCATCATCAGCATGTTTGTACTTTCAGTGTGTTGGTAGATCCTAGAGCATCGCTCAACATAATGAGTCTACGGACGTTGGCCTACATGGATATCAACAGAAGAGAGCTCTCCACAGATAAGATGATGTTAGGAGGATTCAACCAGAATGGAAAAAGAGCCCTCAGATCTATAACACTACAAATGAAAGTTGGAAATCTTGTAACAACCGCAGAATTTCATGTCATTGATGCAGATACATTGTTCAACACTCTTCTTGGTCGACCATGGCTTCATGAGTATAATATGGTCCCTTCTTCACTTCACCAGTGCTACTACAAAGATGGACAAGAGCATTACAATAAGGGAGATCTACAGCCATTCTCAATACATGAAGTGGGCATTCACGAAAACGCTGTCTACTATGCTTCCTTGATGAAAACAGTCTTTTCAACAGAAGTTGTGACAAGAAAAGTTGATGATCCGGAAGAACCACAAGAACGAGACCATACAGATCTACTTCAATGATGTCCTAGTACTCCTTCACAATGAGTTTGTGGAGGCTCTTTTAGCCCACTCATTCGAGGTCAAGGTCGGGATGTGGGTGAAGAAGAACTCACCAGATTATCAAATGGACAAAGCCAGTAATTAGCTTTGACATAGAAAGAAGCTTCGAAGAAGATAAATCCAATGAAGAAACAATGATGATAATTCAGAAGAAGCCTCAATTCGAGATCTCTCTGGATGACACAGAAAAGAATGTATATGAGTTGATGTACAATTGGATTAACCATTATGTTCAAGCAATGACCCTGACTTTGGTCCATCCTCAAAAGATCAAGAGTATGGAGGTCAAGGAGATCCATAACGGTAGTTTTAAATCGATCAAGTTTTATCGAGCTTCCCCTTCTACTTATGAACCTTGTGTAACTCTCGAAGAAAATGATTCCAATGAATTAATGGAATTACCTTTTAGTTACTTCTTGCCATATGTATAAAAATTATTTCAACAAGGATATGTGCTGAAGCAAATGCCAAAAGATAAGCTACAATTGTTTGTAAAATTATGGAATCCAAAAGGAAAGAAACCCAGTTCAAAACAAGGTGTTGGGTTTGGTACTATTGGACCTGTCAATGACTCGAGATTTTGCATGGTTGTTATTAGTCAGTCAAAAGAAGATTACTTAGACATTCAAGATGAATTCAAACATCAACTGATAGATGATGCTCCACCAGAGTTTGTAGAAGAGATAAAATCGATAGTGGATGAATTAAAAGAATTAATCTCAGGACTGAGGAGCAGCGATGACCAACTTTCATAAGTTTGTTACTTAGTGAGGAAGAGCCTATGGATTTGATTAAGCTATTGTCAGAATATAAAGATTGCTTCTCTTGAAATTATGATGAAATGCCAGGACTATCCTTAAAAGTCGCAGTTCACCAACTCGGGTAGATCAAAGTACAACACCAATGAAGAAAGTTCCTAGGAGAATGCACCTCAATATAAAGAAACATGTGATTGCTGAGGTGAAGAAGTTAATAGATGCCAGCTTTGTCCGAGAAGAATAGTATCTTACATGGTTAGCTAATGTCGTGCCAATAAAAAGAAGAATGGACAGATTCGAGTATGTGTTGACTTTAGGGATTTAAACAAGGCATGTCAAAAGGATGAATCATGTTACCAATACTAGAATTAATGGTGGACATCGTGCCATCACATTAGATTTTATCCTTCATTGATGGATCATCGGGTTAAACCAAATCAAGATGGCTCTAGATGATACAACACTTACAACATTAAGAACTCCGATCGATACACTGTGATGTTGTTTGGGTTGAAGAGCGCCAGAGCAACCTACCAACAAGCAATGACGAAGATCTTTGCTGACCTCATTCACAACTAAGTGGAATGCTACGTGGATGATTAGGTCATAAAAAGCAGAGTGAAAGATAACCACCTATATGATTTGAGGATCGTATTTAAATGATTACGGTAATACAATCTTAAGTTGAATCCCTTAAACTGCGCCTTCAGCATTTCCATAAGGAAATTTTTGGGGTTCATTGTCCATCATCAGGGAATTGAAATTAACCTAGAATAGATTAAAGCTATCCTATAAATGCCTCCTCCTAAAGGCTTGAAACAACTACGTTATTTCTAAGGTAAATAGGCATACTTGAGACGCTTTATATCCATATGTCAGAAAGGTGTCTACCCTTTTCTAACTTACTTTGAAAGGATATCATATTTTTTAGGGAGAGCCATGCCAATGAGCTTTAGAAGATATTAAGTGATACTTGATGACACCCCCCTATTTTGATAGTCCCTATCCTTGGTAGACTGTTGAAACTTTATACTGCGTCTTTAGACGAGTCCCTCAGATCCTTACTTGCCCAAGTCAATGATGAGGGTAAAGAGAACGCACTCTACCACTTGAGTTGACTTCTAATACCCGTGGAGGTAAAGTACCCTCCTATTGAAAAACATTGTCTAGCTTTGGTTTTTGCCGCTCAAAAGCTTAGACACTACATGTTGGCTCATAAGGTCAACATGATTTCAAAAGTTAATCCATTGTAATCTTTGATGACTCAACCAATACTTTCTGGATGTTTAGTGAGGTGGTCGATGATATTATTGCAATTTGATATAACTTTTGTGCCTTTCGCACTATCAAAAGGCAGATTCTTGTGGACTTTCTTACAGCGCACCCACTACCAGGTGGGTGCCCACTCAATGATGAATTACCAGATGAACAATTACTACAAGTGGAACAGCCCAGTGCCAGACGTTGGGAAATGTACTTTGGTGGAGCTTCATTAGCCAGAAGAGATAAAGGACAACAAATAGTGGTACCTGACAAAGCAAGAATTAGTTTAATCTTCATGACTCCGGATCAAGGAATGTTAAGATTCTCCACCATCTGACAAAGTCGTGTACCAATAACGAAGCAGAATATGAAGCACTGATAACCGACTTGGAATTGGCAATACTAATGGAAATAATGAGCATTTCCATTTATGGGGACTCACAACTCATCATACAGCAAGTGGCTAGACAACATAAGATTATGAATCTAAGATTGGAAGAATACCACCGATATACGATGAAATTGCTAGAGCAGATCCCAAGTGTGATATACGACCTCAACAGTTTGGACAAAAATGGAAAAGAAGAGATAAAAGCTACAGTGTTAGATGATACAGAAGACTGGCATCAACCGATAACAAAATATTTACAAATGGGAAGGTTTCATGAGGACAAGTCAGCATTGCATCAGATCCAGAAGGGGGCTCTTTCTTATGCCTTAATCGATAATATTCTGTACAGAAGATCTTTCGACCAGATGTAGCTCAGATGTCTCGACAAAGTAGAAGCACAAAAAATTATTGTGTGGAGCACACCAGTCAGGGCCGAATATGAAAATGAAAATCGAAAGACGCAGATACTATTAGCTGGTAATGATGACATATTGCATAGACATAACAAAGAAATGTCATTAGTGCCAAGTGCATGGAGTGGTCTTGCATCAACCTCTGAATCTTCTACACCCACGATTGCCTCATGGCCATTCGAGTGTTGGGGCATGGATATAGTGGGTCTGATAGACCCTTCATCTTCAAAAGGACACCGGTTCATTCTAGCAGCTACAAACTACTTCTCTAAATGGGCTACGGTAGTGCCGCTACGGGAAATCACAACACAGTAAGTTCTACAATTTTTCAAGAATCAGATCGTCTATCGCTTTGGTGTCTCATGCAGAATTATTTTTGATAATGAGTCCGCTCTCAAGAGCACAAAAATTAACAGTTTCGTCAGACATCAAAGGATAGACTAGCGATACTCGACGATTTACTACCCCAATGTAAATAGCTTGGTAGAAGCCTTCAACATGTCGCTTGTTCGGATCTTAAAGAAGACACTCAACGACAATAAAAGAGGATGACACGAGAAGTTACTGAAAGCTTTGTGGGCCAACAGGAAGACAGTTAGAATGCCGTGCAGTCTACACCTTTTGCACTTGTATACGGGTCTGAGGCAGTTCTTCTACTAGATGTTCAGCTACCATCATTCTGAGTCACCGTCTCCAATCAAATTACCATAGAAGTGAATGCTAAGCTACGACTTGCAGAGTTAGAAAGTCTTGAAGGAAAAAAATTGCTCATGCAACAAAATTTGGAACTCTATCAAGCAAAGATGAGTCAAGCCCATGATAAATTGGTCCTCCTAAGGTTATTCAAAATCGGTGGCCTCGTGCTCGTTATTAAAAGGCCTATTCCTGCACACTTCAAGATAGGTGGAAAAATTGAATCGACTTGGGAAGGGCCATTCGTGGTGGAACAACTTTACTCAGGAGGGTCGTACCAGCTGGTGGATTCTCAAGGGGATAGACCCATGTTACCAATAAATGAACGATATCTAAAGAAATACTACGCGACGTGATAAATCTGAAGAAGGATATTCATTTTGATATAGCCATGTGGCCAGTGTCTGTGACTGGGTCCAAATTTTGTAATGAAATAAAATTAAAAAAATAAAATAATATTTTCTCACAAGATAAAATAAGCTTGTTAAAACTCTAATTCCAAAATTTGTAAAATCATATTAAATAAGATAATGACATCAAAATAATTGCAAAAATCATTGAAAATAATAAAATAAATAAATAAATAATATATATATATATATATAATAATAATAATAATAATAATAATAAGTTTTTTATTATTCTTGTTCGTGCAAAACACCAATGATATTCATTTCCACTTGTTTGCTTACGTAGAAAGTGTCGGGTTGCGAGTTAGTGTTTGCTTTCAAAGATGGCTTGGACCTTGTATTCCGAAAAGAAAGAACACATACAGGAAGGCGGAAAATATGAAGTTAATGATGAAAAGTGGTCGTAGAGAGACTAGATGGACATCAGGATATGGAGACACCGGAGGTTTTGTTGACTCGCACCTCCTCGCTAAGAGACACAGTCAGATTCCAACCATAAACACTAATCCAGAGAGTGTTCTTATTGCTGCTACAGCTAAGAGAGTTCCAGATGCACCATTGGTACATACAAAAAGAAGAAATGAAAATCGCCGAAAGCATTGCTTCTTGGACAAAATAGAGAGGAGACAGGTCCGGGAGTTAGCCGCCGAGCTACCACATATTCTAAAGGAATTCTATGACCCAGAAATGAAAGAAACTGACGACAGTACGCCGCGTACAGATATTGAGCCGAAGACTACTGAAGACCAGCACCGACAAGGGATTTGATAAAAGAAATTTTAACTAGGTGCTCGACTTGGAACTTGAGTCTACCCCGACAGCCTTCAGTGACAGAGGAATTTTCAGAATGGCCGCAGTGTCGTGTTCTACAATTAGAGGAGGATGGCACGTTTGAGGCATATGTAGCCGCATCAATGCTACTCAGCAGTAGGGAGCATCCTGAAGTAGAGCCATACGTACCACTATTTATTCTGCCGCCGCAGCAAGGATTTCTAGACTACGTGATGACAATGATCAGAACAATTAGAAAAAATGAATTCCAACATTATGAAGAAATACAAGGAAGATTTGTCAATATTCTAGAAGGCCTTGAGCTATATACATACGTGTTTTTGAGGAATGATCAATAAAAGATTTTAGATTGCATTTTCACCCTCCAGGACTTGGGCAGAGCGGGTCGTCTAAATGAGAGGACATATACGGAGCCAACAAAATGGGAGAGAGTAAAGGACAAGGTCACCATTCAGTGTGGATGCTGCTACAACCTCACCAGAGATCGACAGGGTAATCCCCATGATATTTTACAATACGATGAGGTGGATCCGTTGCTGCCACAGATAAAGAAAATGATAAAAAGAATGGCCGAGTGGCATGTACTGCCTGTAGACAAGATTCTCATCAGCTGCATCATAAATATCTATGACGATGGGGACTGTATCCTACCTCATATCGACCACCATGACATTGTAAAGCCTTTCTGCACGGTCTCATTTGTAAGTGATGTCGGCGATAGAAACTCGTCGGGATTCCCGGTCACCGCCAATTCCTGGGCGTTGTGTCAAATGTCAAGGAGTGGCTAGTCTATTTATATTGCCCCAGCCTTTAGTCCTCTTTTGAAAAAGGTGAGAAAAGGAACAAAATAAACAATCATAGAAAAATGTAATGTGATATCATTTTAGGGAGAACTCTAGATTGTTCTTATCCTTCCAGGAAAAATCGCAAGTCTGGTAACCAGAGATTTTTATGTATTTAATCTATTCTGAGTTCTTTTTACTTCTCCTATAAAAGCAAGCTTCTGTAGTTAATTACATCCTAGAAAATTCTAGTTTTGCCTAAGAAAACATTAATTAATGTTAAAAACACATTTTTCTGAATACTTTTTATGAAAATAACAATACGAATGTTTTATTCCTAATATTTATCTCATTTTGTCATGAGATATTATGTTAATTATTTATGTCATGTGGTATCTTCTATAAATATTTTATTATTTTGTTTATGATTTTTTTTTGTCATGTCAAATGTCATATCAATGTCAATGTTTTTGTTTTATCATTGTTTTAATGTCATTTTGTTATTTCCTCTTCTTTAAGTTTGGTGACTATCCTAACAGTTCCAGTTTTATTTTATTGACGACAATCTTAATAGTCTAGTTTGTTTTGTTAACGGCTATCTTAATAGTCTAATTTTGTTATTTTTGTTTTCATGTCATTTTTGTTGTTTGTTTAGGTTTCATGGCTAACCTAAAAGTTCTAGTTTAATCATTTTTATTATTTTTTGTCTTTTTATTGTTGATTTTTAATATATTTTAATGTCTTCGATTATTCTACAAAACAGAGTTAGCACACCCTATAACATGCAAAGAAAATCTAAACGAAACTTGCCTTCATCCTTTAAAGAAAATATCATCAGAAATAATGTCGTAAAAATATTTAGATTACCTGATAAAAATGTCGATTGTTTCAGAGTTGTCGGATATCCAATTTTGGTTGAAATATTCACTTGATTTGGAAAATTAAATTTTTAATTTCAATTTAAATCAATTTGGGTTTGATAAGAATTTTGATTTAATAAATTTAAGAATTAGACTTTTAAATTCAGTTGTCATCTGAACTTAATAAGTCTAATAAAATTTTAGACTCAATGTCGTTTAATTCTAAAGGTTTGGAGTTGATTTTGATTTATAGATCGTCACTTGAATTTTAATAAGATTTTTAGACTCGATGTCATTTGAGCCTAAAGGATTGGATTTTAGATTTATGGATTCAATTGTCACTTGAGTCTAAATAAGATTTTTAGACTCGATGTCATTAGAGTCTAAAAGTTTTTAGTTGAGTCTAATAGAAATTAGACTTTGAGAATTTAGATACAGTATTATTTGAATATAGGATTTCTGAATTTTATGTTGATTTAAGTTTTACTTCTCAGTTTTAAATTTAATTTTTCAATTCAAGTTTAATTTATTGATTTATGTCAAGTCGGGTCGGTTTATGTCAAATTATGTCATGATTGATTAGATATGTCAATTTAAGTTAAATTATGTTATTTTACGTTGGTTTATATTGTTTTAGATTTCAATTTAAATTGATCTTAAGTTTTTCATCAGATTGTGTTGAGTGAAGTTTAATTTGAGTCGAACTTAGGTTTTATGTTTAGATATGTCGAGTTAAGTTCAATTTTAAATTTTTGTCAAATTAAATTTAATTTAAATCAAACTTTAAAATTTATGTTGGATTAAGTTTGATTTAGGTTGAACTTTGAACATTATGTCAAATTAAGTTCGATTTAGGTTGAACTTTTAAATTTATGTTGAATTATGTTATATTTAGGTCGAACTTAAAATTTATGTCGAATTAATTTAACCTATGTTTAATTTTGACTTAAATTTAGATTAGATTAAATTCAATATAGATTGATTTTAATTTGGGTTTGACTTAGGTTTAAGTTAGATTAAACCTATGATTTGGGTTTGACTTGAGTTCAATATAGATTGAACTTTAGTTAGGTTCAATGTATGTTGAACCTTAAAGGTTTAAAATTATGACTTAAATTACTGATGATTTAGATTCATGTCAAGTTGAATCTGAATTATTTTGATTTAAGTCCAGTATGGCTTAGATTTAAATTAAGGTTTGACTTAGATTCATGTCATATTGAACCTAAGTTCAGTTTAACTTAAATCCAATGTGGGTTGGACTTAAGTTAGGTTTGAATTTGATTAATCTTTAATTGGTTAGGGTTTAATAGTTTTAAATAGATTTAATTATGGTTTAAGTTTGGTTAAATCTTAGTTAAATAAGATTTAATAGTTAGATAAGTCCAATGTGGTAGACTTAATTATGGTTTAAGTTTGATGTAGTTAAGGCTTAATGATTAATTAGGTCTAATGAGTTAGGCCTAATTGATGTCTTAAGTTTGTTTAATGTTAATTAAGCCTAATGTAGTTAAGGCTTAATGGTTCATTAGGTCTAATGAGTTATACCTATTTGATGTCTTAAGGTTGTTTAATGTTGATTAAGCCTAATGGTTAATTAGGTCTAATGAGTTAGACCTAATTAATGTCTTAAGGTTCTTTAATGTTGATTAAGCCTAATGTAGTTAAGGCTTAATGGTCAACTTAGTCTAGTGAGTTAGACCTAATTGTAGTTTAATTTGTCTTAAACCTAATATAATTAAGGTCTAATGTTTTGATTAAGTCTAATTTAATTAAAACTTAATTAAGCATTAATTTAATTTAACTAAGGTTTGTTGTTTTGATTTAGTCTAATTTAATTAAGACTTAATTAAGGATTAATTTATATTTAGCCTAATTAAATTAAGGTTTAATTTCTTGATTAAGCTTAAGCCTAATTAAAGTTTTATTTATATTAAACCTAATGATTAATTAAGCTTCATGATGTTTTAGCCCTAATCAGGGTTTGTTTTGTATTAAACTTAATATCCTTATGGATTAATGATGTCTTAGACCTAATTGAAGTTTGTTTATTATTAAACCTTATGTCTTTAAGTTTTACTGCTGGTTAATTAAGCCTAATTATGTTTTAGACCTAATTAATGTTTGTTTATTATTAAACCTAATGTCTTTAAAGTTTAATGATGGTTAATTAAGCCTAATGATGTTTTAGACCTAATTAATGTTTGTTCTTTATTAAACCTAATGTCTTTAAGGTTTAATGATTGTTAATTAAGCCTAATGATGTTTAAGACCTAATTAATGTTTGTTTATTATTAAACCTATTATCTTTAAAGGTTTAATGATGGTTAATTAAGCCTAATGATGTTTTAGACCTAATTTATTAAACCTAATGTCTTTAAAGTTTTATGATAATTAATTATGCCTAATGATGTTTTAGACCTAATTAAAGTTTGTTGTGTCTTAAACTCAACATGATTAGGGTTTAAATTATTGGCTAAGTCTAAACTGATTGGACTTAATTAGAATTTACAGTATTTTTAGGGTTATTTAAATTAAATTAAATAATTTATATTTATTTACCCTAAGGATTAAAAATGTCATTTTTAAACTTTTCAAAGGCTAAGTTATGTCACTTTAGAGTTTTTGTTAGTCACTCTAAATTACTTAATTAGTTCTCAATTTTATTTCCTTGTTTTCATAATTTTTATAATAATTTTGGAAATAATTACAAAGTCACTTAGGAATTAGAAAAAATCACCCTAATAAATGTGAGGGGATCATTTTGTGAAAATTTCAAAATTTTTACAGTTATAATTAATTTTTAATAATTAAATTACTCTAGAGATCAATTAATTAGTTAAAAATTAATGACAAAAAATAAAATTATGATATTGGTCTCATAATTTTCTCCTCTTCATACTGAGTTTAGGGATATTTTTGTCCCATTTTTGTGATTTTTAAATGTCAAGATATTGAATTTTGATTATTTCAAGGTTTTACTATATTTAAATAAATCTAGATAAATCAGATGGCGTCGCGTGTCATCATACTGATCGAAAAGTGCTCGATCCACTACGGGGAGGTGATTAGCGGAGCAGGTATTGTTTAAGCTAAGTCGTCCATCCTTTAAACAGAAGATCAGATGGCTCTCCATCATCTTCCTCTTCCCATCTCAACCCGAACACTGTGCGTTCTAAGCTTAATATCTCGGCCAATTCTTGATGAAATTTCATGAATTTGTTTCAGAAGCTTCATCAAGAGGAACCGAACACATCCATACAGATTTATATAGGTTTTGAATTACTTCGTTTCACAATGTGTGAAACCCGAACGAGATTAGGGTTGAGTAATCCATACCTTGGTCACAGTGGGTCTAGCTTCAAATTGATTAGTCTGGAAGCATCGTGTGGTCTTGAGATGACTTTCCCACAGTCCAATTTGAGCTCAAATCAAGTCTTTGCATGTCTTTGATCAAAGGGAGGCTCAGCTTGAGGGATTTGATCAAAGGCTATATTAGAGGCTATTAGGAGGCCTGATTTTGATTTGGCTCCTCCTCTTTCAGTCCCTAAATGGATTTGGCATGGTTAATTTGAAGGTTTGTGGAGTTTGATTTCAAACTTCCAAAATGCCTTGGTTTTAGGCTTATTGGATGCTCTCAGGCTAGCTCAATTGAAGGGATTGAGTGGATTTCATGGCTTAATTTGGGGTGGGATCAATTGCTAAGGTCCTAGAGAAGAACTTTAATGTTCAAAGTTTTAGAGTTTGGGCATTGTATATTGTTTTTGGATTTCTTCCTCCCTCTCTCAATGGGCTCAGGTTCACCCTATTTATAGCCATGGCAAGTCCATGCCTGAGCTTTGGATGGCTTAGGTTCTTCTAAGGATATTCTTAACCATGTTATTAATGCTTTGTATAGAGTGGCTGGTGTCAATTAAATGGATTTTGGGATTTAAAAATGATTAACCCTTGTAGGGTTTGCTCATGGTTACCCTTAGGTTAAGGTTGAATTGTAAAATTAAATTCTTCCTATTTGATCCTTTGGGTGGTGGATAATGCTGGTCACAAGGCTTAGTAGAAACTCCCTCACATGTTTTCTTCACTCATTTTGAATGAATTTGATGAGAACATGACAAAATAAGTGATATGACTCATTTCATGCTTAATATTTTCATCATTTCATTTTTACCCTAGTAATGGCTTAATCCAAGCTCTTCACTTCTTCCATTGGATGTTCTTGAGGCATAGGAGGCTACTCTTTGGATGGCCAGCCACATCACCTTGAAAGGAGAGGTAAATCATGCTTTGAGTTAGGGAGAGAATGCCACTTCAAATATCCCTCATGATGAGTTTTAACCCATGGTTAACTATGATTAATCCTAAGTTTGTCGTGTATGAGTTTATGTCATGATGAGTTTATTGATTCATGGGTGACCCAGTAGTGAACCTTCATAATTTAATTTTTATTTAAAATAAATTATGGGAAATTTTGTGTCATATGTAGTGTCATGTATCAAAGTTTTATTTCTAATGGTTTTAAAATTACTTTTCCATTTTAATTAATTATTTCATTAATTAAAAAGAGTGAAAATTATATTTTAGGCAATAAATTAATCAAAAATAATTTTGGAATTAATTATTTGATTGATTTTATAATTTTATTTCAAAATTAGGTATTTTGACTAAATTTGATTCATGTTGCCTAGAAGTGACCATTTTAAGGGTTTAAGTCACTCCAAAGACCAGGTATTTTGACCAAATTTGATTCATGTTGCCTAGAATTGACCATTTTAAGGGTTTAAGTCACTGTAAAGACCAATGTAGTGACTTTTGGTTTAAATTTTAGTCAATTTGATTAATGTCAAGTTGATCATGCCAATGTTTGTATTTTAAGTCAATTTTGTGGTCAAGGGGGCATGGGTTAGACATTTTGACCAATTTTAACCATTTTAGGTAACGAATTGACCAATGGCATTAATGTAGTTGTCTTTATATTATGTATGGATTGTTTTGACTAAATTTTAATTACTTAATTAAAAAGATTGACTGATGAAGTCAATATAATATTTTTTGGTCATGGTTTGATCATTTTAGCCTAATTTGTCATTTTAGGCTATGAGATCCGTGTAGTGGTGTTTAGGTCATAAGTTGACAATTTATATCTTGTTTATGTCAAAGATTGATCATTATTGATCTAGGTTGATCATGATTGATCAATTTAGATCCAAGGTTGACCCAGATGATTTATTTAACCTTGTCATGGTTAATTTAATCACATGGTTATTAATTTTAGTAACCATACCTAGGTTTAACTAAGTTTGGTAATGTTGGGTTAATTTAGTATTGTCAACTGATTAAAAAAGTTATATTTGATCAATTTAATACCTTAGATATTTTAATGGTCAATGTGGTAAATATCAAGTCAATAAGGAGGTCATTAAGTCATTGATTCACCTTTTGACCAAATTTTGATCATTTAAGTAAAAGATTTACTAATTTGATCAAATTTATTTAAATTAATCATTTCAATGTTTTTAATTACTGATTTGATTAATTCACTATGTAATTTATAAGTTAAAAAGCCTTTGCTTGAGTTTTACCCTAGTTTTTTAGGATTTGTTGTCCCTTGTTAAATTTTAGGAGGTCAATATAGATAGACTTCCTTTCTTAATATATCTTGTGAATGACCCTCACAAAAGTGAGGTCAACAAATGGGCCCTCAATATGTGTGGGATACTGTAAAAGTATGCCGCACATATTGGCGTTGACCTAAACTATCTGGATGTCATAAATGTCAATTTTTCTGAAGGTATTTTATATTATTATTTGAAGGATGAGAATTTATGTCATAAATGTCGAGTGTCGATATGTCGATTTCAAGAAGAAATACAATGTGACTTATATCTTGTCTTGAAGGAAGAATTATAGGAATGTCTTATCGTCGTATCAGGAAAAGAGAAAATGGATGTCAAGTTCCATTTCTCAGAAATGTCTAATGTCTATGTCAAGTTAGAGGAATGTCATAAATTCCATGTCAGGGAAGGACTTATATACAATAACTTTAGAGAGAAAATGGAATTCATATTCCATTTCTTGGAAATGTCAAATATCGATGTCAAGTTAGAGGAATGCCATAATTTCCGTGTCAGAAAAGGACTTATATCCAATAACTTTAGCGAGAAAATGGAAGTTATATTCCATTTCTCGGAAACGTCATATTTTGATGTCAAGTTAGAGGAATGGCATAACTTCTGTGTCAGAAAATGAATTATATCCAATAACTTTAGAGAGAAAATGGAAGTCATATTTCATTTCTTAAAAATGTCAAATTTCGATGTCAAGTTAGAGGAATGCCATAACTTTCATTTCAGGAAAGGACTTATATCCAATAAATTTCGAGAGAAAATGGTAGTCATATTCCATTTCTCAGAAATGTCAAATGTCGATGTCAAGTTAGAGGAATGCCATAACTTCTGTGTCAGGAAAAGACTTATATCTCATAACATTAGAGAGAAAATGCAAGTCATATTTCATTTCTCAGAAAAGTCAAATGTCAATGTCAAGCTAGAGGAATGTCATAACTTTCGTATCAAGAAAGGACTTATATCCAATAACTTTAGAGAGAAAATGGAAGTCATATTCCATTTCTCAGAAATGTCAAATGTCGATGTCAAGTTAGAGGAATTTCATAAAATTTGTGTTAGGAAAGGACTTATAACCAATAAATTTAGAGAGTGGAAGACCCACTAGGAAAAAATGTATTCGCTGGCGATATCCATTGGGGGTCTGACCATTACAGATGAGAGAATAATTCTTAGGTCAGTTATTATGTTGTCATTTTTATTTAAAGGAATTATTTTGGCGCTATAGGACCTGCCGACACATGATAGACAATAGGGAATATTTTCAGCATTTTATTTTAATCCAAAAGATAATGTACAAAAGTCACTGGTACATATCATTGCAAACAAAAGTTAGTGGTACATATATGTACATATATCATATAGCACGCATGCTACAAACTACTGATATATCATATGTCAAAAGCTTTAATATCCTTCCTTTTGTCATAACATAGCCTTGGATACTATTAGACCTACCATAAACATCTAACACTCCATGACATTGTTTGAAACATGTCTCAGGTGTTTGGACATTTACAGGGTCGTGGTCACTCCAAAGGCTTCAACCCTTCAAGTTCTGGAGTAGCTTGATATCCGATGGGTCTTTTGTCTGGCAGCATTCGACGTAGAATGATCTAAATGTGAGGTCTATCGACACTGGGTATACAGTGTTTCACCACGTCAGCACCGTTTCCTTATAGTAGAAGAACTGATCCTCATGTTAAAAGGACCTGGTATGTTCCTGCAAATTCTCCTGGTCCAAGGATCTTATTTCCCTTCTGAAAATGATAGAACACTGGTACATCAAGGACACCGTGCAAAATGGTCTTTCAAAGTCATGACTTTTGATGTGAGGTGGGATACAATCCCCCCTCGTTGTAGATGTTTATAATACAACTATCTGGAACACACCTTGATGGCATGATTCCACAGGTAACAAGTTGTTTAATAATTTGAATGATTACTGTAGGCAGTGGATCTACCTGTTCGTGCCGTAGGATTCCTGAAGGATTTTCGTTCTTTGTCTCTAGAATAATAATAGCAACATCTATATTGGATTGTCATCCTTCCCTTACCACGTACCATTTGTTAGGCTCGGAGTAGGTTCTCCTTCTAAGACGTCCAGCACGGCCTAGGTCTCTAGCTTCCATCACATGCTCAATGATGGTTACCTGTTCATATTCATCAAATACTCTGGTGAGCAACTTAATACCTTCAAGGATATTGATTGTTCGTACGTTGATATGCTTGAATTGTTCAAAGGATTGCCAATTAATAGCTTGAATTCATCATAATTCTACTTCCGAGATTTTTTTTCCTAGGGATTTCTTTCTCTGGCATTGTCGTGATAGGATAAATTTTAACAATTGAAGTCTCAAGGTCAAGAGATTTAAACTGGTTGATGTCATCTTCCTTAATTTTTCTATCTTGTAGTTGTTTTTCTTCTTATCGCTTTAGACGTTTGTTTTGATTTCACCTTTGTGAATGAGTAAGTCCTACTGTCGTCTTGTTAACCTCTGCAACCTCCTGAGCTGCAATCGACACAACTGATTTTAGTTTCCTAATATTAGGATTCGGTTCATGATTAACAGTTTCTGATTCATCCTCGAAATCATATTCTTCCAGAAGTTTAAATTCTATCAGAGGCGTCTGTTCTTTAATTTCATTTTGATCGACTAGGTACTGTAATGAACCATGGTATATCGATTCAATCTGTAGTAGATCAAAGTTGAAATGAACTCTTAAACCCTTGTCAAAGTTTTGGTAGACGAGTGTAAAAGTTGTATCATTTTGAATAGTGAAAAGTAGCCTATTGTCAGATATTTTCCTGCAAATGACAGAGTTATGATATTTCAAACTACATTTCATTTTCTAAGTGTTGTTATTATTATTATTATATATATTTTTTAAAATTTTGAGGAACTGTGCTCACAAGTGTATACTCAGTAAGCAAGAAGAAAATGTCAAGAGACAAACTCAAATTTGTACCAACGAGGCGAACGATTATTATTATTATTTTTCCAGTTCAAAAACAACTCATTATCTTATGTCGCATAAGTTTTTTTCAAGAAATGCCCATTAATTGGGGGCAAAACTCTATCTCTTTGACAGTCAACTAACTGATAGTATCCTCCTGAATAGGTCTTTTCAATTACATATGGGCCCTCCCACTTTAGCTCAAATTTCCCAGCTATTTTTCTGTGAGCACGAAAAGGTCTTCGAAGTACTAAGACCAAATATCCAATTTGAAATGTCCTAGGATGAACCAATTTATCATGGGCCTGTATCATTTTGGCTTGGTACAGTTCAAGATTTTTTTTAGCTTGAATTCATTTGCGCTCTAGATTTTCTAGTTCTTCAAGACGTAATTTTGTGTTTTCTTCTTCAATGATTTTGTTTGTAACCGCAATCCTAATGGAAGGAATTTGAATTTCTAATGGAAGTATGGCTTCAGAACCATATACCAAAGAAAATGGTGTTGATTGTGTTGGTGTTTAGTATGTAGTTTTATAAGCCCATAACGATTCAATTAATTTTTCATGCCATTGTCTTGGATTGCTAGTCAATATTTTCTTTATAATTTGGACTAATGTTTTATTGAAAGCTTCAGCTAAACTGTTGGCCTTTGGGTAATAAATTGTTGAATATCACCAATCTATTCCATGTCTTTGAATAAAATTGTTTATTTATCTGAGATAATCCTTCGAGGAACTTCGAATCTATAAACAATTTGTGTCTTGAGGAAATGAAGAACTTGTTTTGCTTTGACTTCCCTAAGTGGTACTGCTTCTGCCTATTTTGAGAAGTAATTGGTGGATGCTAATATAAATCTATTTCCTTTTGTTGACGGAGGATCTATAGGGCCCACAATATATGTGCCCCAACATTCAAACAGCCAAGGTGTAATTGTCAGATGTAATACATTTGGCGGTTGATGTAAAACCACCCCATGAACTTGGCATTGATGTCATTTTCTTGCTACTTCAAGGTAGTCGGTCATCATTGACGGCCAACAATACCCAATTATTTTTATTTTTATTTTCATCTGGGACCAGACTGGTGTGCACCACATAAGCCTGAATGAACTTCTTTGACGAGTTCTTGAGATTCGAATTGACTTAAACATCTTAACCACATTTAATAAAAAGATTGAAGATAAAGAACATCATCTATTTAGACATAAGATAATGCTCTCTGTTTAATTTAAACTGTAGTTGAATTGTTGTCAAGAAATGTTCCATTTCGTAAGTATTCAATAATTAATTGTTGCCAATCATCTTTCTTTTCTTCATTGATAATCATTATTGCAATATTTTCTTCCTTTTTTGTCCAAACTATCAAAATCAACTTGAGATAAAACTCGTCGTTATTTTACGAATATTGAAATGTTTTTCCCTTCAGGACAAGAAAATTCTTTTGCATGTTTTGCCAAAGCATATGCTAGTGAATTATCTTGCCTTGGAACTAGGAAAAAACATCACATTAGGAATATTATGCAATAATTCCATAATGTAATTAATATATTGTTCAAGTCGTGATTTTAAAATTTTGTATTTTCCTTTTGTCTGATTAATAATCAGTTGAGAATCACCATAAATGTTGAGATTTTTTATGTTCATTTTGATTGCCAGTTCTAAGCCAATTATGAACGCTTCTTACTCAGCTTCATTATTTGTACATGGCGTAGTTAGATGATAGGAAAATGGTATCATTCCTTTGTCTGGAGTAATAAAAATTATTCCTACCCCTGCTTTGCTAGGTATAGTGGTTTTTTTGTCTTTATTTTTTCTAGTGGAAGAAGCTTCATCAAAATATAACTCCCATTGCTTTGAGTCAGAATCTTTTATTTTGAATACCTGTTCATCAGACAAATCATCATTAAGTGGAGATTCATTCGATGCGGGGTGTGCTGCTAGAAAGTCTGCCAAGATTTATCATTTGACAGCGCGCAACGACACAAGCATTATATCAAATCGAAGTAAAACATTACCCATCCTGTCTATCTTCCAGAAAGAGTTGGTGGAGTCATTAAATATTGTAATGTGTTAATCTTGGAAATAAGGGTCACTTTGTGTGATAACATGTAATGTCTTATATTTTGAGCCGCAAAAATTAAATCTAAACAATGTTTTTTGATCTCAAGATACCTTATTTTAGTTGTATTTAAACAACAACTTAGGTAGTATAGAGCATTTTCTTTACCTTCGTCATTATTTTGAGTCAGCATTGCTCCTAAAGAATTTTCTAAAGTTGTAGTGTAAAGTATAAGAGGTCTTCCTAACACAGGGGTTGGTAGAACATGAGGTGTCATTAGATATTGTTTGATATTTCCAAAAGCATATTGGTAATTTTAATCCCATACAAATTTGGTGTCTTTTCTAGTTATGGCAGTGAGAAGTTGACATCTTCCTGACAGATTGGAGATGAAACGATGAATGTATGCTAATTTTCCTTGGAAAGATCATAATTATGTTAGATTTTTGGGAGGAGACATATTCATGATAGCTTCAATTTTGAGGGGGTCAATTTCAATCCCCACGATGTCGAACAACAAATCCTAAAAAGTTTCCTGAGGTGGCACCAATGGCACACTTAAGAGGATTAATTTTAAGATTAAATTCTCATAATCGTTCGAAGACGATTCTTAAATCACATATATGTTTGTTTTTTTTTATTTACTATTAACAACTAAGTCATTTACTTAAACTTCAACTTACTTGTGAATAAGCTCATCCAAATTCTTGTCACGGCTCTATATTAAGTAGCACCAGTGTTTTTTAGTCCAAATGGCATTACTTTATAACAATATATCTCAATGGGTGTTCTGAAAGCTACTTTTGGTTCATCTTCAGGGGACATTTTAATTTGGTTATATCCTGACGTTCCGTCCATAAAGGAGAATACTACATGTGTCGATGCAATATCTACCATTAATTCAAGAATGGGCAATGGAAATTCATCTTTTGGACCGGCTTTATTTAGATCTCAGAAGTCTATACAGGCTCGGATTTGGCCATTTTTCTTCTTTAGTGTTACTATATTGGCCAGCCATATTGGATATTTTCTTCTCAAATAAAATTGGCCTCAATTAGTTTCTTGACTTCTGTGATGACTTGTTGTGCTATGTCAATATGCATTCTTCTTGGACCTTGTTTTACAGAGTTTTGATCTATCCCTAGCTTGTGAACTACCACTTTTCGATCTATCCCATGATACTAGAAGCTCCATCTGAAACTTCTTGTTTCCTTGCATTCTTTTTTAATTTAGAGTTATGCTTTTTTTATTGTAATTGTTCTCCATCTCGTAGCTTGTGTTCAATAGCCTTCATCTTTTTTTATGTTTCTTCAGCTTCCAAAAGCAATTTATTATGTTTTATACTGTTTGTCAAAGTAACTATCTTGTTTGTTTTTGATTTTGAACGGAGCTTAGTTGGCAATAAATGGACTTATCATATTCAAGGATTTTTCATTTTCATTGCAGTGCTAACTGCACATTCCATTTTATCCAATAACTTGGCAATTGAACATCTATCTTTCTGTGCTAATCGTTTGAATATAGTGTGTATTGTTTGGATAGTTGGAAAATTTTCTTCTTTTAAAGATTGATACATACCCTCATTATATTCAATAGATACGAGGTAGCATTCAGTTTCTTCCCAAGGGTATGTATATTTTTTATATCCAATGAGGGTAAACTTTTAAATTTCATTTTCATTTAAATTCTTGTTCTTTCTTTGAGTATGAGTTAAAGGAACAGTTTTGGAGTTGGATCCAAACTCATACATTGATCTTGAAATATTGTCTTCTTGTTCTTCATAAGTCCTTTCCTTTATTTTTAACTTCCTCAGAGCTATATTGTTCCATAGGAACTTGTTGAGATAAAAGAAAGTATTCTTCATAAGGATTTTCATAAATATTTGGAAAATATGGAAAAGGTTCTATTATCATGGGAGGATTATTCCAAATATATTCAGCTTCATCATCGAATATTTCGAATCCATTTGTGGAAAGTAAGCAGCTTGATTAAACAGTGAATTCATATCTTGAAAATAAGTAAAATCTAAATCAGGAGAATCCATGACAGTTTTCTGTCAAAGTCCAGAGAAATCTTATGTCAAAATTTTATGATAGACTTGTCTATGAACTGGAATCATTATTGTTTTATCGAGAATAGCTCTTTAAAGGTGCTAAAAAACATGATATTATTTGTCGAATGATATTTTGAAAAATGAGTATTTTAACCAAATATGAATAGAAAGAATCTATAAAGATCAAATCCCCAGCGGAGTCGCCACTCTCTTGTTGGCGATGGAAACTCGTCGGGATTCCCGATCGCTACCAACTCATGGGCGTCGTGTCAAGTGTCAAGGAGCCACCAGTCTATTTATATTGCCCCAGTCTTTAATCCCCTTTTGAAAAGGGTGAGAGAAAAGGAACAAAATAGACAATCATAGGAAGAGGTATGTGATATCTTTATAGGGAGGACTCTAGAATGCTCTTATCCTACTAGGAAAAATCACAAGTCTGGTAACCTGAAATTTTTAGGTATTTAACCTATTCTGAGTTCTTTTTACTTCTACTATAGAAGCAAGCTTCTGTAGTTAATTACATGCTAGACAATTCTAGTTTGCCTAATAAAACTCTTGATTAATGTTGAAAACTCATTTTTTTAATACTTTTTAGGAAAATAAACATACGAATGTTTTATTCCTAATGTTTATCTCATTTTGTCATGAGATATTATTTTAATTATTTATGTCATGAAGTATCTTCTATACATATTTCATTATTTTGTTTATGTTTTTATTTTGTCATGTCAAATGTCATATCAATGTCAATGTTTATGTATTATCATTGTTTTAATGTCATTATGTTATCTCTTCTTCTTTAAGTGTGGTGACTATCCTAACAGTTCCAGTTTTGTTTTGTTGAGGGCTATCCTTATAGTCAAGTTTGTTTTGTTAACGGCTATCCTAATAGTCCAGTTTTGTTGTTTTTGTTGTCATGTCATTTTTTTTTGTTTGTTTAGGTTTCGTGGCTAACCTAAAAGTTCCAGTTTTGTCATTTTTATTGTTTTTTGTCTTTTTATTGTCAATTTTTATTCTATTTTAATATCTTCGATCATCCTGCAAAATAAAGTTAGCACACCCTATAACATGCAAAGAAAATCTAAAAAAAACATGTCTTCATCCTGCAAATAAGATATCATTAGAAATAATGTCGCAAAAAAATTTAGATTACCTTGTAAAAATGTCTGTTGTTTCAGACTTTTCGGATATCTAATTTTGGTTGAAATTTTGATTTGATATCAAAAGTTTAATTTTTTATTTCAATTTATATCGATTTGGGTTTGATAAGAATTTAGATTTAATGAATTTAAGGATTAGACATTTAAATTCAGTTGTCATCTGAACTTAATAAGTCAAATGAAATTTTAGACTCAATGTCGTTTAATTCTAAAGGTTTGGAGTTGATTTTGAATTTTAGATTGTCACTTTAATTTAAATAAGATTTTTAGAATTTATGTCATTTGAGCCTAAAGGTCTGGATTTTAGATTTTTAAATTCATTGTCACTTGAATCTAAATAAGATTATTAGACTCGTTGTCATTAGATTCTAAAGGTTTTGAGTTGAGTCTAATAGAAATTAGACTTTGAGAATTTAGATTCAATATTATTTGAATCTAGAATATATGAATTTTATGTTGATTAAAGTTTTACTTGTCAGTTGTAAATTTATTTTGTTAATTTATGTCAAGTCAGGTCGATTTATGTCAAATTGTGTGAAGTTTGGTTGGATATGTCAAATTATGTTAAATTATGTTATTTTATGTTTGTTTATATTGTTTTAGATTTCAATTTGAATTGATCTTAAGTTTTTCATCAGATTGTGTTGAGTTAAGTTTAATTTGGGTCGAACTTAGGTTTCATGTTTAGATATGTCGAGTTAAGTTGAACTTTATATCAAACTAAGTTTTATTTAAATCAAACTTTAAAATTTATTTTGGTTTAAGTTTGATTTAGGTGGAACATTAAAATTTATGTCGAATTAAGTTCGATGAAGGTCGAACTTTAAAATTTATGTTGAATTAAGTTTGATTTTGGTTGAACTTAATATTTATGTCAAATTAAGTTAACATAAGTTTAAGTTTGACTTAAATTTAGGCTAGATTAAATTCAATAGAGATTGAATTTAATTTTTGTTTGACTTAGGTTTAAGTTAGATTAAACCTAAGATTTGGGCTTGACTTGAGTTCAATATAGATTGAACTTTAGTTAGGTTCAATGTATGTTGAACTTTAAAGGTTTAAAATTATGACTTAAATTATTGTTGATTTAGATTCAAGTTAAGTTGAATCTGAATTATTTTGATTTAAGTCCAGTATGGCTTAGATTTAAATTAAGGTTTGAGTTAGATTCATGTCATATTGAACCTAAGTTTAGTTTGACTTAAATCCAATGTGGGTTGGACTTAAGTTAGGTTTGAGTTTGATTAATATTTAATTGGTTAAGGTTTAATAGTTATAAATCGATTTAATTAAGGTTTAGGTTTGGTTAAATCTTAGTTAGTTAAGATTTAACAGTTTAATTAAGTCTAATGTGGTAAACATAATTATGGTTTAAGTTTGATGTAGTTAAGGTTTAATGATTAATTAGGGATGAGTTAGACCTAATTGATGTCTTATGGTTGTTTAATGTTGATTATGCCTGATGTAGTTAAGGCTTAATGGTTAATTAGATCTAATTAGTTAGACCAAATTGCTATCTTAAGGTTGATTAATGTTGATTAAGCCTAATGGTTAATTAGGTCTAATGAGTTAGACCTATTTGATGTCCTAAGGTTGTTTAATGTTGATTAAGCCTAATGTAGTTAAGGCTTAATGGTTAATTAGGTCTAGTGGGTTAGACTTAATTGTAGTTGAATTTGTCTTAAACCTAACATAATTAAGATTTAATGTTTTGATTAATTATAATTTAATTAAGACATAATTAAGGTTTAAAATTTTGATTAAGTCTAATTTAATTAAAACTTAATTAAGGATTAATTATATTAAATCTAATTTAATTAAGGTTTAATGTTTTGATTAAGCTTAAGCCTTATTAAAGTTTGATTGATATTAAACATAATGATTAACTAAGCTTAATGATGTTTTAGCCCTAATTTGGGTTTGTTTTGTATTCAAACTAATATCTTTAATTTTAATGATGTCTTAGACATAATTAAAGTTTGTTTATTATTAAACCAAATGTCTTTAAGGTTTAATGATGGTAAATTATGCCTAATGATGTTTTAGACCTAATTATTGCTTGTTTATTATTAAACATAATGTCTTTAAAGTTTAATCATAGTTAATTAAGCCTAATGATGTTTTAGACCTAATTAAAGTTTTTTTATTATTAAACTTAATGTCTTTAAAGTTTAATGATGGTTAATTAAGCCTAATGATGTTTTAGACCTAATTAATATTTGTTTATTATTGAACCTAATGTCTTTAAAGGTTTAATGATGCTTAATTAAGCTTAATGATGTTTTAAACCTAATTAGTGTTTGTTTATTATTAAACCTAATGTCTTTAAATGTTTAATGATGGTTAATTAAGCCTAACGATGTCTTAGACCTAATTAATGTTTGTTTATTATTTAACCTAATGTCTTTAAGGTTTAATGATTGTTAATTAAGCCTAATGATGTTTTAGACCTAATTAATGTTTTTTATTATTAAACCTAATGTCTTTAAGGTTTAATGATAGTTAATTAAGCTTAATGATGTTTAGACCTAATTCATGTTTGTTTATTATTAAACTTAATGTATTTAAGGTTTAATGATGGTTAATTAAGCCTAATGATGTTTTAGACCTAATTAAAGTTTGTTTATTTTCAAACCTAATGTCTTTAAGGTTTAATGATGGTTAGAAGCCTAATGATGTTTTAGACCTTATTATTGTTTTTTATTATTAAACCTAATGTCTTTAAGGTTTAATGAAGGTAATTATGCCTAATAATGTTTTAGACCTAATTAAAGTTTGTTTTGTCTTAAACCCAACATGATTAGGGTTTAAATTATTGACTAAGTCTAATGTGATTTGGCTTAATTAGGATTTATAGGCTTTTAAGGTTAATTGAATATAAATTAAATAATTTGTTTTTATTTACCCTAAAGATTTAAAATGTCATTTTTTAGTTTTTCAAAGGCTAAGTTAAGTCACTTTAGAGTTTTTGTTAGTCACTCTAAATTACTTAATCAATTCTCAATTTTATTTCCTTATTTTTCTGATCATTACAATTATTTTGGAAATAATTACAATGTCACTTAAGAAATATAAAATGCCACCCTAAAGAATTTTCCTATCCATAGAAAAATCAGGGAAGATGTCTAAATGTGAGGGGATCATTTTGTGAAAATTTCAAAATTTTTGGAGTTATAATTAATTTTTAATAAATAAATTACTCTTGAGAGTAATTAATTAATAAAAAATTAATGACAGAAAATAAAATTATGATTTTGGTCTCATAATTTTCTCCTCTTCATGCTGAGTTTAGGGATATTTTTGTCTCATTTTTGTGATTTTTAGATGTCAAGATATTGAATTTTGATTATTTTAAGGTTTCCCTGGATTTAAATAAATTCATATAAACTCGATGATGCCGCGTGTCATTGTACTGATGAAAACACACTCGATCTGTTGCGGGGAACTGAATAGTAGAGCAATTATTGTTTAATTTGAGCCATCCATCTTTTAAACAGAAGATCAGACGGCTCTCCATCATCTTCCTACTCCCATCTCAACCCGAACACCATCCGTGTTCTAGGCTTAATATCTCAGCCAAATCTTGATATAATTTCATGAAATTTGTTTCAGAAGCTTCATTAAGAAGAACTAAATACATCTATATGGATTTATATAGGTTTTTAATTACTTTGTTTCACAATGTGTCAAACCCGAATGAGATTATGGTTGAGTAATCCATATCTTGGCCACAGTGGGTCTAGCTTCAAATTGATTAGTCTGGAAGAGTCATGTGGTCTAGAGAAGACTTTCTTGCAATCCAATTTGAGCTCAAATATAGTCTTTATATGACTCTGATCAAAGGGAGGCTCAGCTTAAGGGACTTGATCAAAGTCTATATTAGAGGCTATAGGGAGGCCTAATTTTGATTTCTCTCCTCCTCTTTCAGTCCCTAAATGGATTTGGGATGGTTAATTTGAAGGTTTGTAGAGTTTTATTTCAAACTTCCAAAATGCCCTAGTTTTAGGGTTTTTGGATGCTCTCGGGCTAGCTCAATTGAAGGGATTGAGTGAATTTCATGGCTTGACTTGGGGTGAGATCAATTCCTAAGGTCTTAGAGAAGAACTTTGATGTTCAAAGTTTCAGAGTTTGTGCATTGTATATGGATTTTGGATTTCTTCCCCCCTTCTCTCTATGAGCTCGAGTTCACCCTATCTATAGCCATGACAAGTCCATGGCTGAGCTTTGGAGGCTTAGGTTCATCTAGAGAAGTTCTTAACCATGTTATTAATGCTTTGGATAGAATGGTGGATGTCAATTAAATGGATTTTGGGATTTAAAAATGATTAACCCAAGTAGGGTTTGCTCATGGTTACACGTAGGTGATGGTTGAAATGTAAAATTGAACTCTTCCTATTTGATCCTTTTGAAGGTGGATAAGTCTAGTCACAAGGCTTAGTATAGCCTACCTCACATGCTTCCTTTGCTCATTTTGAATGGATTTGATGAGAACATGACAAATAAGCCATATGACTCATTTCATGCATAATATTTTTATCATTTCATTTATACCTTAGTAAAGGCTTAATCTAAGCCCTTCTCTTCCTCCATTGGATGTTCATGAGGCACAGTAGGCTTCTATTTGGATGGCCGGCCACATCACCTTGAAAGGAGAGGTGAATCATGCTTTGAGATAGGGAGAGAATGTCACTTCAAAAATCCCTCATGATGAGTTTTAACCCATGGTTAACTATGATTAATCCTAGGTTTGCCATGTGTGAATTTATGTCATGATGAGTTTAATGAGTCATGGGTGACCCATTGTGACCCTTCATATATTAATTTTGAATTAAAATAAATTATGGGAAATTTTGTTTCATATGTAGTGTCATGTATCAAAGTTT
Source organism: Papilionanthe hookeriana x Papilionanthe teres (assembly GCA_022702705.1). NCBI lineage: Eukaryota > Viridiplantae > Streptophyta > Magnoliopsida > Asparagales > Orchidaceae > Papilionanthe > Papilionanthe hookeriana x Papilionanthe teres. Next base: position 12,854,100 of record CM040423.1, read on the forward strand.
CATTTTTATGATTTTAAAATTATTTTTCCATTTTAATTAATTATGTCATTAATTAAAAATATTGAAAAATATATTTTGGCCAATAAATTAATTAAAAATAATTTTGGAAGTAATTATTTGATTAATTTTATCATTTTTGTTCAAAATTGGGTATTTTGACCAAATTTGATACATGTTGCCTAACATTGACAATTTTTAGGGTTTAAGTCACTCCAAAGACCAATGTAGTGACTTTTCGTTTAAATTTTAGTCATTTTGATTAATGTCATGTTGATCATGTCAATGTTTGTATTTGAAGTCAATTTTGTGGTGAAGGGGGCATGGGTTAGCCATTTTGACCAATTATAAGCCTTTTAGGTCAAGATTTGACCAATGGGGTTAATGTAGTTGTCTTTATATTATGTATGGTTTGACTAAATTTTAATTACTTAATCAAAAAGATTGACTAATGAAGTCAATATAATTTTTTTGGGTCATAGTTTTATTATTTTAACCTAATTTGTCATTTTAGGCTATGAGATCAGTATAGTGGTGTTAGGTCATAAGTTGACCATTTTTGTCTTTTTTTTATCATTGATTGATCATTATTGATCTAGGTTGATCATGATTGATCAATTTTGGTCCAAGGTTGACCCAAATGATTTATTTAACCTTGTCATGGTTAATTTAATCACATGGTTGTTAATTTTAGTAACCTTATTTAGGTTTGACTAAGGTTGGTAATGTTGGGTCAATTTAGTATTCTCAATTGATTAAATAAGTTATATTTGATCAATTTAAAACTTGAAATGTCTTAATGGTCAATGCGATAAATACCAAGTTAATAAAGAGGTCATTAAGTCATGGATTGACCTTTTTACCAAATTTTGATCATTTAAGTAAAATATTTACTAACTTGATCAAATTTATTTAAATTAATCATTTTAAAGTTTTTAATTATTGATTTGATTAATTCACTATGTCATTTTTAAGTCAAAAAGCCTTTGCTTGGGTTTTACCCTGGATCTTTAGGATTTGTTGTCCCTTGTTAAATTTTAGGCGGTCAATATGGATAGAATTCATTTCTTAATATATCTGGAGAATGACCCTCACAAAAGTGAGGTTAACAAGTGAAAGTAACATTTTGTTCGACCGGGAAATTTAAATTGTCGGACCAGGTGAGTTCTAAGGTTCGGTCGAGATCCCTTTACCATTTGGGGTCAGCGCTGGTGCTAAAAAGAAACAGAGTAGATCTTGCCAACCACTACATACCAGGATTCACAAGATAAAGAGGGTCATTTACCTTCATAAGAATGGATGAGGATAAGACACTATTTTATTACGAGCCAGATCCAGAATTGGAAAAACTTCATCCATTGCCATTGTGACAGCAGTACCTCTGGGTGCTTGCAAGGGGACTTCCTGGAGCGTAGCCTTGGTAGGTTGGCTTGTTCATGGAGTAGCCTCAGATGGCAGAAATCTACTACCTCCTACACCGGGACACAACAGTTGTCTCAAATTTTTTGTCAACATGATATGATATGATAGTTTTGTTTAGCTATGTACACTTGATTGACTTTTGAATGTGTGTCAGCATATGATCAGTTGTACAACTGCTTTCAGCAAAGTTAATGAAGATTTTTGTTTTAGCTTGCCAAGTTTTTTAGAAACGTTTCTTTTGACGCGACAGTCGAAATCCGCTGGACCATACATTGGTCCCAAACTAAAAATAAACAAAGAACGATACAAAATTAAAAAACAAATTCAAAAGAAAATTAAATATGAAATTGGATAAAATAAGATGAAATCGAATAACATGAAATCATATGAAATAAAACAAATTGAAAGAAAATGATAAATTAAAGACAAATGATAAGCTGATTCTCTCTCTCGAGACTTCGAGTCCTTGCACTCACCCTCAAATTCTTCATTTCCAAAATCGCACCGCTAAATTTTGTACTTTACACAATGTCACTTCTCACAAATCCAAAATGTCACAAAATTCTACAAATATTGCAATGGCTACTAGTCTTGGGTAAATTGCACCAATTCTAATTTCTTAAAAACTTAATATTAAAATTTACCTAAATCTTGTCACGTGAAATTCTGGGATCAGAGCCTAACTTTTGATTCCCTCCTGTCACCCCTTGGGCTGGATGTAAGTCCTTAAACTTTCCTCTCTAGAATTCTCTAAATTTCCTTGTATTTTCATTTCACTTCCGAGATATTTTCCGCCCTCCACGATATTTCTAGGTCAGAGCTCAGTCGTCTGACTCCTTAAATTCCCTCAATTTCCACATCCTATCAGATAAATTTTCCACCTTTCATGAAATTACAAGGTCGGAGCTCAGTCATCTGATTCCTTAAATTCTCTAAATTTCTACACCCTATCCGAGAAATTTTCCACCTTTCATGAAATTACAGGGTCGGAGCTCAGTCATCTGATTCCTTAAATTCTCTAAATTTCTACACCCTATCCGAGAAATTTTCCACCATTCATGAAATTCCAGGGTAGGAACGTAGTTGTCTGATTCCCTAAATTCCATAACTTTCCACATCCTATTTGAGAAATTTTCTGCCTTTCATGAAATTCCAAGGTAGGAGCTCAGTCATTTGATTCTCGAAATTCCCTAAAATTCCACATCCTATCCGAGAAATTTTCCACCTTTCATGAAATTCCTGGGTCAGAGCTCAGTCGTCCGATTCCCTAAATTCCCTAACTTTCCATATCTTTTCCGAGAAATTTTCCACCATTCATGAAATTACCGTGTCGGAGCTCAGTCTTCTGATTCCATAAAGTCCTTAGATTTCCATATCCTATCCGAGAAATTTTTGCCTTTGATAAAATTCTAGGGTTGGAGCTCACTCGTCTGATTCCCTTAATTCTCAAAATTTCTAGATCATATCCGAGAAATTTTTCACCTTTAATGAAATTCTAGGGTCGGAGCTCAGTCGTCTGATTCCTTTAAATTCCCTATGTTTTCTACATCCTATCCAAGAAATTTTCTGCCTCTCATGAAATTCTAGGGTCGGAGCTCAGTTGTCTGATTCCCTAAATATCCCTAAATTTCCACTCCCTTTCTGAGATACTTTCTTCATTCATGATATTTCGAGGTCGGTACCCAAATTCAAATTCTCATTTCCAAAACTGGTACCTAAATTCTAGTTCTGACATTTCATGACTGGAACCTAAATTCTAGTTCTCACCCTCTGGGATCAATATCTATATTTTGATTCCCTTTTTCCGAGACTGGTACCTAAATTTTGGTTCTCAGCCTCTAGGATAAGTAACTAAGTTCTGATTCCTTTTTCCGAGACTGGTACCTAAATTACGGTTCTCACTCTTTGGGATCAGTATATAAGTTATGATTCTCTTATTTCAAGACTGGTACCAAAATTCTGGTTCTTACCCTTTGGGATTAGTACTTAAGCTCTGATACCCTTTTTCTGAGACTAATACATAAATTATGGTTCTCACCCTCTGGGATCAGTATCTAAGTTCTGATTCCTTTTTTCTGAGACTGATACTTAAATTCCAATTCTCACCCTCTGAGATCAGTATCTAAAGTTATGATTTCCTTCTTCTAAGGTCGGTACCTCAATTCCGACTCTGCACTCACTTAAACTCGAAGATTCCCATGAAATTGAAACAAAATAAAAAAATTCCCATAAATCCTAAATTTCCATAAATTTCCATAAATTGCATAAGGCTCAAAATTAAATTCAAACTCAAAATTTAAATTGAAATCTAAATAAAATTCGAAATTCAAGTCAAATCCTAATTCTAAATTCCAACTTCATATCAAATTGGATTGTACTCCTTCAAAATTTGGAGGTTTGAAATTCATAGCTCCCTAATGAAGGTATTTCATTTTCCCTCTCCAACGAGAATTTCGGATTTGAAGGTTTTCCACCAGATAAACCCTAAAAGAAACTTCATTGTTGAATTCTAGGTTTTATCTTGAGCTTTAACTCAGGCAGTTGTGTTGGTTTTGTTGATCTCGTCGGTCAACACCAATATGTAAGGTGTGCTTGTCTGACAGACCACACTAATTGGGGTTCCATTTGTTGACCTCAATTTATTTGAGGTCTAGAACTTCTTTAGAATAGCTAGGTTCTAACCATAAGACTTCCTTGGTGACTATCTTAGAAGACTAGCAATGGAGCCCTCACCCTATAGAAATCCGAAACACTTCATTTAATCATTTAAAGTTTTAAATTGCTTAAAGTCTAAAATCTAAGTATTTAGGAGGATGAGACCAATCAAGAGGAGTTCCTTATAGGATGATCAGGCCTTAGGACTTATCCTGGATAGTCTGGGTGAGGTTCACACACACATTTACACTCACACTCTCACACACTACCTTACAACTCTAAACCAAACTTCTCCACACTTGATTCCACTATTCCTTTGGAATCTCATGTGGGTGGTTTTCCTAAGCTCTTAGCCTCAGCCTAGTGTTTGATTAGTACCAGTACATGGAGTATCTAAATGGGTAATTTCATCTGTCCGTCGTTCAAATGAGTTATCAAAAGAACTCGTTCTCCTCATTCTCAGAGTTTAAGTTAAATTGATTTGGAAAAGAAAGCCCAATGTTAAAACATATGATTATTCAAATTACATATCTTATTAAATTAATTATCTCCCCACAATTATTTTTCTCATCCAAAATTATTGTTCTAATTAAAATTTGAATGATTTTTCCAACCTAGGTTGTAATAAACAGAATAAGGTTTGTGTATCTAGATTCAAATGAGTTATTTTCAATAAATTGTCCAAATGAATTTTTCTCAATAATTGGGGGTCCTTGATGATATCTTTTTATATATTGATCTAACTTTCTAACAATATCTCCAACTTGAGAAGTTAAAATAATAAGCATATCTTAATGAAAATTCACTGCCCTCTTGGGATTTACATTATCAAAGCTACTAGCATTATAATCAAAATCGAAATGTTCATTTATTTTGTCCATCCACAATTTCTATCATAAATTCATGGAGTATTTTCTTATTCATAATCCACCTAACTATTCTCTCTTGATTTGAGTCGTAAGATTCATGGTCTACAGCTCTTGAGCAAAGCATACGAATCTAAAGTCTTAACTAATATGACAAATATAAAAAATATTTTTGGTATTTTGGATTTTCTTTTAAATGAACACATAATAATTAAACACAAAAAATAATAAGACTACAACATCAAAATCTAAGTCTTACAAGTTTAGATAAAATTCTTTTAGAACTCTTACCATAGCTTCCCCGACAACGGCTACAAAAACAAGGCTTAACACGCATTTACACAATTATTTAAGTTCCCAGAAGATGAAAAAGAACTTGACCCAATTTATATTTAACATTTAGTGTGCAAAATGGATATGATATAAAGTTTAGAAATTGTTTTATAGTTTACACACTAGGGGTTCTACGCAAGTGCACGTATCGTTTCAAGTAATATAGGGTTTTCTGTAAACACCCCAATATCAATCCTACAGAGAAGCAAGGTAAGAAATCCCTTATGCTAATTCTAATCCACTAACATTAGAAATTAGTTCAAAATTTTTTGTTTTCCTAAATTTACTAATTTACTACAAAATTATAGTTAACTAAATTAACTAAAACCCTAAAGAAAGGAGATTAGTTAAATTTTGGAATGTTCTTATATAATTAACATCCATTTTCTGTTGCGATAACATTGTAATTAGTGTAGGAATCAAATGTTTAAAGTAGAAATTATACTTTTGTGACAAATTGGAGTACACCTATACTTTATCCTCTCCTTGTTGACCTCATTTTGGGTGAGGTCTAAACTTCCTCTTAGCTTATAAGATCTAGCCATAGGGTTTCCCCTTGACTATCTTAGAGGACTAGAGATAAAGTCCACCACCAAGAAAAGTAAACAACTTCCTGGCTTTTCTTAAAACCCTACATGGATGATTACAAACCTCAAAACCACTTAGAAGGTTGAAGACTGACATGTGGAGGTTCAGAGATGAGTACCCTTATGAATGATTGAACTTAAGGCAACCCTGGGTCACTATGGCTTAGCTTGATGACATAACCGTAATCATTTGAATTCCCCACTAATTCTAAAACCCTACACTAATTCCCCTTCACCCCTTTAGGAATCTCACATGGATGAGCCCGAGTCTCTAATCTTTGATTGAGATGACTAGGGACATGTATGTAAAGTTTCATAAAGAGGTTACAACTTTGCTAGGCTTGGTCCCAAAGTGGTTAGGCATGGCTAAGGCCCATGGTAAGATACTCCTAAACCCTTGTTCCACTCAGTCCTAAAATTAAAATCCCAAATTCCTAAAAATTTACCAAAACCTCCAAGTTCATTCCAAAATCTCACCCAAATCAATTTGAACCAAAATTAGCCAAATAACCAAAATACCCCCAAGATACCCAAAATTGCAAACATTCAAATTTCACCTAATTTAATCCTAAAAAAATCATTTGAAACTTCCCCACATCACCCAATTTTCCCAAATTTTCCAAATTTGACCAATTATGACCGAAATCCCAATTTTACCTCTAAATTACCAAATCCCTAAATCAACTCAAATTTTCACCCAGTTAATCCCAAATTTTTTCAATTCCAATTCTAAATGGCCAATCTCATTTGAAACCAATTTGAAGCCCAATTGAACTAAATCTAATCCCTAAAATCAATTTTGAACCAAAAACCCCAATTTTGACCTAAAATCCTAAAATCCCCAAATTGAACTTCATGATCAATAAAAATGCTCGAATTTCAAATTCACATCAAATTTCAACATGTAAAAATCCAATTTCAACCAATTCCAATCTAATTTGATTTTTCCATGATCGATTTCAAAAATCAAAATCATCACATGCATGTTTAAAAAGCACACCCCCTTATGCATTTCCAAAAGCCTGTGGCATTAACTTTAAAAGCCCAATTTGAGCTCACATGATCAAGAATCAATTCCTCATCATCTCTTGGCATTTAATACATTTAACCATAGAATCATACCAACCCTAGCCATGCCTACATGATTACATATCCAAATTATGCATTTAACCTTTAATTTAAAAATCATGAAAATTCAAAATTCATTTGCATGAAACTTTCTCATGGCCTCATACATATCATGACATGACCTATGAAGCCTCCCATGGTCATCCCAAGGACAAATTTGCAAAAAAATGACAAGTGGAGATGACCACTCTCTCTTTTCTTCTTCACTTGAACTTACCCTGCATGAAACATTTAAACTGTCTTTTCCCAAGCCCAAAAAAACATGTGACTTCACTAAAACCTGCAAAAGGGCGTTAAGACCAACTTTAAGCATTTTTGGACCAAACTTAGCCCAAGTAACCAAGGGGTTAAACACAACCTAGCTCACTTAACCAAAACTTCAATTCCATCTTGGATTTCCACCTTGGAGCCACCATTAACCTAAATTGATTCCACCACTCAACCTCTATGGTTCATCTGTACCTTAGGGTGATCTGACCCTGGCTGGCCAACCACCTCAGCTTTCGGAAAACACCATGGACGAGAAGAAAAAGATGACTTAAACGCAAAATTGAACCCACCTGATGAGTTACACTGCCATTGGCCACTGAAGAACTGCTTCTCTCCACCTAGGCGGCCTCTCTGCCAACATGGCTGGCCTTGGTGACCCCCCAGCCACCTCTACAAATTAAGCCACCCTCCACGGCCAAAAAAGATGATGCATCAAACCTTAATCAAACTCTGTTAAAATTGTTCCAAACTGTTTCTAGAGCCTACAGAAGCCCATCCCCGCCATTTTTCAGCCTCCATTGCCACTATTTGAGCTCAATTTTAGAGCCCAAAATTAAGACAGAAACAAAACTTCCCTCCAAACCCCATCAATCCCCTAATTGAATTATTCCTAAGCTTCAACAAAGCAAGGGAGGAAGCATTCCACTCAAACCCCCATCAATTGGAGCCTCAGCACCAGACTTCCACCTATGTTTCGCACCTGTTGGAGGAAGTCATACTCAGCTCCATTCTCAAATGAAATCAACACATCCAGGAGGTTTGACAGACTCCACTGAAGCTTCTCCAAGCATCTGATTGAGGCCTCCCCTCTCAAACAAAATTATCCACAAAAGCTTCTCCTTGCAGTCCATGTTCTATTAACCATATAGATTGGTTCTCCTTGAGTAGATGAAGCTTTATGAACAAATCCCATGTAGTTTTGTTGAGCATACAGAAAGATATTAGGGTTAGAAAATGAGTGGTTCTCAGTTTGAATTAGTTGGGGATGAAGAACCTGGCTGTCTAACAGCATCTGTAATTGATGGAGGGCTCTGATTGTGTCGGATAGAATAATGGAGCTTTAAAGCGAAGCACAGTCAATGTTGTCTCAAAAGATGACGTCCAATGGAATGGCGACACACGTAATTTTGGGGCCTCCCTAAATTGACATGGTTAAGTGAGAAAATAGGTTATTCAATGAATTTATTTAATTCAGAAAACTATAAAAATGCATAACTTGGTACAAAAAATACACAAAAATAAAATAAAAATACCCTCTTGCTCAGTGAACAGTGGAGAACAATGTAGAATAAAAATTAAAATTATTTGACCTATATATACCTTTAAATTAATTAAATGGTCATAAAATTCATTAAATCATAACTTTCAATATTAATTACCATAATTTGAAACAGGTGGGTTTAAACATCTCTTATTAGGTGTGCTCTTTGATTTTTTCAAGTACTCAGAACACCTCTAAGTATGAGATCATTAACTTTTATGTTAAACCACCTATGTCCAATTAAAAATTCATAATAATTAAAATACAAATCAGAAAAATATAAAACATACTTTAGTGGGTTCACTGAGATCAGAAGATCCTAAGAAAATATAAAATGGTTTTTATTAATTAAAAATCTCACTTTATGTAATTAACTCATTAAAACATAATTGAAAAAATAATTAAAATACAACAAGAAAAATCACAAAACTGAACCCACTCTAAAGTAAATGGTTAGGGGAACTCCCCATAGAAATTTGAACTCAATATGGATTGATTTGATTTACTAAACTTGATTTTCTAAGTAAAATGGGATTTTTGCATTAAAATAATTATAATAATTAAATAACAAGTGAAAAAAATTACAAAAAATGGCTTTGGGAGATCCTTGTGACCAGAGGAATTTAGGAAAAATAAAATTAAAGTTAAAAAAATAGTTCATTTTTAGGCTATTTTCTAATTTTAAAATAATTAAAATTAGTTAAAAATTAAAAAAAATCACTAAAATATTAAAATGCACCAAAACGTTCCAAATTGTTTCTTATAACTTGGGGACAAGTAAAATATTCTTCTTAATTTTAAATATGATGTTATAAATTTTAAAAGGCTTAAAAATGAATTTTAAAAGGCTTAAAACGAAATTTTCTTATTTTTCATAAATAAGAGTACTAATAAATAAAATAAAAAACACAAAAATATGAAACTTGTTTCACTTGATTCCTTGAACTTAGAGAGATATAAGAAAAATATTAAAAATATATTTCAAGTTAAATAATATTTTACATTCGATTAACACTCAAATCAAAAAATAATTATAATAATTAAAGTAAAACTAAAAAAATTATGAAAATTTGCTTAAATGATCCTTTGACTTAGGTGAACCTCTAAAAGTTTTCTTAAGGATAGATGATTAGTCTTGGATGATTAAATAAATTAACTTGAAAAAAAATACCTAATTTTGGATTAAAATAATTATAAAAAATAAAATAAAAATTAGAAAATTACATTTTCTCCTTTGTTATTTCAATTGATCCATGAGTAGAGAAACATAAAAATTTTCAAATTCATTTGAGTTAAATTTAAAAAGCTATGAAGTGATAAGCCTAAAAGGGCAGAAAATGGTAATCATGGAAATTAAGCTTTAATTAACATTTAGGCTTAACCAAAGGGTAAATGGGCAATGGAAAATCTTAATTAACCTTCTTAAATGATTGGAAAATATTGGACTAAAAGTTAGAAACCAACTCACCACTTTTCCACATTAAGGGTAAAGTTGTAAATAATTAAATGCCACCTAAAGTGAGGGGTTTGCTAGCAAAATCTTAATCCACTAATTCAAATCCCGTAATCAATGGTCAAGTAGTGATGAAAGCCTTAACAAAGATTAAATGCCACCTAAATCAATATTCACTTTAAATTACAAATTTATCCACAGGTGCTTAAGATCTAGATAGTGAACTTGGTTCGATTCAAACTTCAAATAATGAGGTCTAGAAAAGAGAACATAATCATTTATAAAGCACTACTAGCCCAACTTCAATCAAATTTGCTAAGTTCGTTAACAATTAAACTTCCCCTAAAGGCTTTCATTCACATAACTTTTTTAAATGAAATGTTAAATGCATGTTACCCCACTCAAGAGAAAATCAAAACAAGTAAGTTCACAGAGAAAGAATTAAGACATCAATTACAACCCTTAATTGAGCATGGGTGCTTAATTGAACTATATAATGATATTAAATGAGCTCGAAATGACCCTAAAATTTTTGAAAGGATGTTAAAAGTTATACCCCGAGCACTTCCTCGATCTAATGGGATATTTTATAAGAACAATTTGATTTCACTATTCTTTGTTCAAGAAAAATCATCCTTAACACACCTTAGAGACCCACCAAGTTATGAAATAGGTTCCCTCTTTGAATTTCAATCATCTAACCTTAATTTCTACTTTTATATCTGCTTGTAATGCTAACTTTTCAGCGGATGTACTCGAAGGCTGTCAGATACACATTTATGATTATTCCATTTTACATTGCTTTATTTAAATGTTATACTGCTTCTTCCATGTCATACCTATGATAACTGTTAAAACAACAAACCAAAAATAACCACAATTTAAAAAATAAAATATAAATATCTTCCAATAAACAATTAAAACTTAATACATCCTCTTTGGATGATTGGGAATCCCGTAAAGGAGACAACCTAAAGCTCCTAACGAGATTTCCCCTAGTTTGAATGAACTTATTGAATTCATTTAGATGAGTTTGGTCAATTCATTTGGACTAAGTGAATCTGAATAAAATTGTAGTGCTGTAATGAGGGAATCATTGGAACCTAACCGGTGTCTCTATAATCAACTTAAATCCCCCTTAATAATACATGTGACATTAAACTTAACACACCAAAACATGAACTCTAAACACGTTACCTCTGTCAACTTCCTAAATTTGACAATTTAAACAAAAATCTAACACAGTGAGAAGCTCAGAGTAAACACTGTGGGCTGTCGGCCGTTAAAATTTTAATTTAAGTATATATACAGTTTTTAATAGTTTTAAAAAAATGATATTTGATTTTGAAAATACGAGACCAAACCGATCACATATCTTTAATAGTTTAAATAATTAAACACTGCACCATAAGCTATGCATTTATCTAAAAAAATATACACATTTATTAATAATGGAGTTTGATTAAATAAACCAGTAAATTTACGTCATCTGTTTAGTCTGCTAACCATTTTTTTATTTGCCTACAAATTCCCCTATTTAATGCAAAAAAATTAAATAAAGTTTATATTAAGCTGGGTTCTGAAATTACCTATAAGGGTAAGCCCCTATAGTTAATTATATCTTAAAAGATGGGAATCACTTAATAAAACTCTTAGTTAAGATTAGTGGTTCTGCTTTTAAGAATTTCAATGTTTAAGTTTTCAAGGTTGAACGTTGGAAATCAAAAGGGAATGGATCAAATTAGGAACAATTATTTTAAGAGTCCAAAGGAGTGGAAAGATAGGGGATTTCATGGATTCGATGCGAACTTCGATGAATTTCCAACTATCCTATTATCTGGCTTCGATTTAGAGAGATATTATTTGATGTTTCAATCTTGCAAATTTTAATTAATTAGGACTTATATCCGTATGACATAATAATACAAATAGCCTGAATATTATGAGGGTTTATGATGTAACGAACGACAACCTTGGAGTCTTAAGACGAGTTTAGGGCTTAAGTTACATAATATGATTATGCAAATGTATAAAGGACGAAATAAGGATTTATGTTGCGCCAGGAAAACTACCTAGAAATCCTATGGCTTGGTTGTTTATTTACAAAGGAAAGGAAAGCTGAAGTAGACGATCGAGCTATCCACCACACTTGCTCCGATCTCCTTATTGTTGCAGAGGGTTTATTTTAATAAGTGGCAATCAAGGGATGAGAGAAGTGTCATGGTTAGAGGTTGAGTTTCAAATTCAATGTCATAATTTTATTGGGGAAATATTAAAATTGATTAAGCAGAACCGGTTAAGATCCCACGGTTCCATCATTCCAGCACCACTATTTTCATCGGATTCACTTAGTCCAAATGAATTTGCTAAACTCAACTGAATGAGTACCACACTTTCATTTATACCGTGGGAAATCTCGTTAGCAACACGTGGGTTACAACATCCAAGGGATTCTCGATCCTCCAACGAGGCATTTTAATTTAGTTGCAATTGTAGTTGCGTTGTTTTATTTGTGATTAAATTTTTAGTTTCTTATATTTAGAATGTTGTGGCGGTGAATTTTATCTTGTTTTGATTTTAATTTAGTTTTGGTTTTAGTTTCGCGGCTATCCTAAGGGTTTTAGTTTCCATGCAAGGTGATATTTTTGTTTAACATGCAAGCTTGTAGGAAAGTAAAGTATAGCGCAGGTAAGTAAATTGCAAAAAAATAAAAGCGTACCTGGCGGGTCTTCTTGTCGTTTCCAACTGCACTCAAAATTCATGTTAGGACATTTAAGTATTTGAAAGAAAACACCTAGGTAAAGCTAAGAGAAGGTTCTGGTTGTCTACCAAAATCTTAATCCTATTACTAGTCAATTCCTAAGGTGTGTTTGAGGATGATTTTCTTCATCAAGGAACAATGAAGTTCAATTGTTCTTCTAAAACATCCCATTGGACTGAGAAAATGATTAGGACGAGTCCTGAACATCTTTTGAATGCCTCTGGGATCATTTTGAGTCCAAATGAATTTCAATATGTGGATGAATCGATCATCCGGAGTTTAGTTGAGTTTTAGTTCTTGCTCAGTAAACTTGGATGTTTGATTATCTTATAAGGTGATATTTCATTTGACACTTCTTTCAAAAGTAATAATGATAAAAAGCCTTTAGGGGAAAATTAGTTCATTAATGAATTTAGCCAATTTTAATTGAAGTTGATTCAACTATCATTTTTGAAATGATTAAAATTAATTTCAAAATTTTTATTTAATTATGATTGTTTAAAATTGTCTTAATTTGATTATGTGGATTTAATGGTGTTATTTTAAAGTTATTTTGATTTAGTTGTACTTTTTCAAAATTTGATTATCTCATTCTTAAAATAGTTTTAACTTAAAGGATTTAAGATACACTTAAGTCAATTATACTATTTTGAAATCGTTTTCCTTTAATTTATTATTTTATGCAAATTTCATTTAATGAGTTCTCTTAAGTCTTATAAATGGTTTCTTGATTGGAAATGACATTGAAATGAATGAATCTTTACTAATTCATTAATTAGGGGTTTAGATTATTGAATTAAAGTCTTCCAAAATTGAACCCCTTATTTAGCATCTTCTCTCTTTTAATTAAACTCCAAATTTTAGTATTTAAGGAAATTATAATTCTTCTTTTAATATTAAAAAAATGATAAATGAATTTCTACCTCTTAACTCCCTATGTTTCAATCATCTAAGGAGATTACTTAGGATTTTCCATTACCCATTACCCATAGTTAAGCCTAAACATTAATTTAGACTAAAATTCAATAATTACCATTTTGCCCCTTAGGCTTGTTTATCTCATTATTCATTAAATCAAATTCAAATGACTTTGAAATTTTTATGTCACCTCACTCACATGTCAATTAAGACATCAGAGGAGAAAATGTAAATTTTCCATTTTTAATTTAATTTACATAATTATTTTAATGGAAAATAGGGATCTTCAAAGAAAATTCAATAATATGACTAAGGTAAAGTTTCTATCCTTAGGAAAATTATGAGAGGTTCCTACTAACCAGAGCACCACTTGGACTAATTTTGGTAATTTTTTGAATTTTAATTTAATTATAATAATTATTTTAAGTTTTAGAGTGTTAATTAATTATAAAATAAAATTGAGGTGGAAAATTAGGTTTTATATTTTTTTAAATCTCTCTGAGGTCAGAGAACTCAGAAAAATAATTTTATATTTTTTTATTTTTCTTTGAATAATTAGAATTATTTTAGTGGAAAGGTTGAAAAATCCATTTTTTAACATTAAAAATTACCTTAAGTCTTTAAAATTCAATATCTTTACATAGAGACTTAGGAAAAGTATTTGGTTGGTTCTCAAGTAACTAGTAGACCAAATATGATATTTTGTTGAATTTTAATATTTTTATGATTTTTATAATTTTTAATTATTAAAATATTAAAAAATAGGATAAAAATAAAAATTTTATGAAAATTCCAATTTTTATTTTCTTAGGCTCCTCTGATCTCAGAGAACCCCCAAAATTGATTTGATAAATTTTTGAAATGCATTTTGGGTTTTATGAATTTTTTAATTAAAAAAATATCATTAAGCTTAAGAAATTCATTTGGGTGATCAAATCAACTCCAAATGTTTTGAAATTTTGTATAATGGTTCTCTTAACCATAAAGTACAGTGAGAGTTGACTTCAAGTGATTTTAATGTGTGGCTTCTGCTAATTATTTTAATTTCACTTTTGAGTATTTAGACAAATTAGGGTTATTTTTAAGGAATTAAACCAAGAGATAATTATTTTCGGGTCCACTGGTCATAAGAAACTTACCTTAATTTTTCTATATTTTTTTAAGCAATATGCTAATCACTATAATTAAAATAGCAAAACAGATGCAAAATAATGGAAAATACATATCTCCTCATGGAGATCTTCTCTGGGCTTGAAAAAAATCTTGAAAAGAAGTCCCATGAGGAGTGATACACTGAGTCTTAAAGCATTCCATAGTGGGTTGTGCAACAAAAAGGAGAATTAAAATACTAAAAACACCATTTAATTAATTAAAAATAAAATATGCATAAAATGAAAATAAATTTGTTTCCACATTGTTCTCTGTTCACTGAGCAGGATGGTATTTTTATTTTATTTTTTTAGAATTTTCTATAAAAAGTTATGATTTTTTAAAGTTTGGTGTCAAAAATAAATAAAAAATCCCCCATTTTCCCTCTCAAATGACACGTGTTAAGCCACGTGCCACCCTCTGATTGGCCAGCGTAGTTTAGTTTGGCGGCTTGTGTATGGATCAGTGCTCAGTCCGACTCCCTCTCAGTCATCCATCTTCAAACGTTAATATCTCCCTCGATTCTCAACCAATTGAGTGCGTTTTTTTTTTTAAATATTCATCTAACTTACGAGATCATATCTATACGGCTGAAGATGCATTTAAATACATGTAAATCGATATATTTATTTTTGTTCCTTAAAAAAAAAAAGATAGGGTGGTATGGGTGTAAATTCTTTTTTTTGTCGATAATAGATACGTAAATGATAAAGAATTAAGTGGTATGCATAGAGACATCAAAACATATGAAATCAAACATTAAGCTACATAAGTATAAAGTGACATGTATGTAAATCTTTTGTTTTTGAAATTTGTTATGTAAATACAAAAGAATCGAGTGGCATGCATGTAATTGTACCCTTTTTTCATCGTGTAAAAAAAAGAAGAATTGTGTGGTATGCATGTAAATCTACCTTTTTATTAGAAAAAAAAAGGATTTAGTGTTAGAAATGTAAATATTGAAATATTGAGTAGCATGCATGTAAAAATTGGAAAAAAATAAAAAGAAAAGAGAACTGTTGCTCGATTTGGAGGAGAAGAAGAATTTGCTTCTTGCTGTAGGATGAGATGTGTAAGTTTTCTTCCTTCCTTTTTTTTTGGTTGGCTCTTGGAGATGAGAGGGGATTGGAGGTGAGAAATGAGGAGTTTAGGTTGCTATGTGGGTGGTTGTGACTTGGAAGAGATGAAGGGGATTGAGTTGATCTTCACGGCTATAGGAGAAGGGAGTGAGGAGTGTTGCTATGTGATGTGAGGGAGAGTAAAAAATAAAAAAGAATCCAATAGAGAGAAGAGGGAGGAAGGTAAAATCCAAAGGGGACTTGGAGTTTGGATTAGGTTGGCTAGACTTTGGTTTAGCCTTTGGTCCATAGGCTAGATCTTTTCCCAAAGTGTTTGGAGCTGGTCCTAAGGTCCATGAGCAAGTTTAGGTGAGTTTGGGAGGCTACCATGGAAGTTTGGGGTTGGATTTGAGTGCTTAGGAGTGAGGGAAATTTGATATGAGGGGAGAAGGGAAGGGTCACTTCCTTTTTGCCCAATTTGGCAAGAATTTACTTTGGGTGCCCATGGAAGGCTTCATGGGTCATGGCATGGCATGTATGATGCTATGAAAAGTTTCATGAAAACGGTATTTGGATTTCCATGATTTTTAGGAAAATAAGCCAACATGCCCAATTTGGATAAAGAGCCATGTACATGCATGGAAGTTTGGTATGATGCCATGGAATGGTGGATAAAATGCCATGGAATGGTGTTTTAAATATCATGGGATGATAATATGATGAAAATATGTCATGTGGGCGCAATTTTGGCCTTTTTGGTCAAAATTGATGTAATGGGCTTTTAGGAATGCATAAGGAAAATGGACTTTTATCATGCATGTAAAGATTTTGAGTTTTTGAAATTGATTGTGGGCTAATCAAAATGAAATGAAAATGATAGAAATTGATTTTGGAAATGTTGAAGTTTGATTTATAATTGTTTTGAGAATTTAAACTGGTTATGTGATTCAATTTGTAGGAGATTTGGGCTTTTAGGACAAAATTGGCCTTTTGATAAAATTGGGCTAAATTACTAAAATTGGGGTATATGATAGTTGAAGAAAATGAAATTAGGAATATTTGGGAAATTCTGGAATTTTTTTGGGAATTTTTGGAATTTTGGGCTAAGAGGGGTATTTAGGGTATATGAAGGTTATTTAGAGTGTATTAGGGTATTTTGTTGTATTTAATAGGTGGGAACTGTTTTGAAATTATTTTGAGAAATTTTAGGAATTTTGGGTAATTTTTTGAGAATTTTGGATTATTATTGGATGATTTGGTAGTTGTAGGGGCAATTTAGGTAATTTCGCGTAAGTTTAGGGACCCGGGGTCAAAATTTGGAATTTTAGAAAAATGAAGTGGGCTTCAAATAGACAAGAATGGAACCATTTATTGTGGAGTTAAGATTGAGTATAAGTGGTTTGGGATGGAATTAGGGTTTAGGAGTATGAACCATGGACCTTGGCCAATTCCAACCACTTTGGGAGCAAGTCTAGCTATGATTATTCATATATTAACCCTAGCCATCTTAATAAAAAAAACTATTGGCTTTGGTTCCATCATGTGAGTTTCATAAAGGGTAGAACTAGAAGGGTTCAAAGTTTGGGTTAAATTGCTTAGGGGTGTGTGTGTTCAAGAGAAGCTCAAGTCACTTAAAGTTACCCTAAGTCCAAACACTCCTATGGGAACTCACTATTGGTTGCTCATATGGTAGTTTTAACCTTCCAAGGTGATTTAAAGGTTTGTAACCATCCAAGTGGGGTCCCAAGAGGAGTTAAGAAGTGGCGGAAAATTTCTAAATGATGGATCCCAACTTTGGTCCTCTAGGATAGTCCAGGAGAAGTCCTATGCCTAGATCCTAAGCACTAAGAGAAAGACCAGACCTCACCAAAAATGAGGTCAACATGGGTAGCACGATGAGACATGCAGAAGAATGTCTTCAAGAGAGTAAACAGATCTATAACAGTAAACCTTCTTAGAAACAAACAACAATTCATAAGACTTCGAGGTAGTTCTTCTAGTATGACGAAAACACTCACATAATCTTTTAGGCTTTTGAACACTATGAAATATAAGCCCTAACTCATCTTATGACTCTGAAGTTGTCGTTCATCTTAGGCTCTGTAGTTTTCGTTCGTTATGAATTTAACTCATTTATCTTTCAGGCTACTTGTGTGATTATGTTATACAAATATAAGTCCTAAATAAATAAAACTGGTAGGATTGAACTATCAAATAATTTCACTTTCAAAATTAAAGCCACACCCTAGGATAATTTAAGAAGTCACCAGGGTTCTCCTCTGGATCCGTGACATCCTCTACCACTCATTTCTTTGTACTTTAAAAACAATTGTTCCTATTTGCACCAATCCCATTTGATATATCCAAGTCCATCCTTGATAACTTTAAACTTTGAGATACTTGAGAGAAAAACCACTAATCATTATTGAAAATTTTCTCAAGTGACTTCGGTCATTTAAGATGTAATTAACTATAGAGGCTTGCCTCTATAAGAAACTTTAGAACCCAGGTAATATAAACCCTTCCTAACTTTTTATTAGGTAGGGAAACTTTTTGGCCAACATAAATGGTTCGTAGACTAGATGGATGTCATAAATTTCATAGTTTACTTAAATCAAGTCTCACTGTCAAGCAATGCATCCATTCCTCGTGAAAGATGCATGGCCTGCAATGTAGTGCTCTTTTGTTTAAACTATTGCATATATGAGATTTGTTTGACATTGTATTTTTCATTTAAAAAATATATATTACTTTCAAATCATATATATATAAATTAAATCTATTTCAAATTAATCACACCACACTCATGAAAAAAAATAAAATTTTGAAATCCACTTTTAAACGGCCGACACTCCTTAGCACATAAAGAACATTGGCTAATCTAAAGTTAGTTCCTGATTGTATGGTTAAGCTGAGTAGATTCTAGCATCTAACTTCTAGATTAACCACAATGCCCTCTCAATAGAATTAACAAGGGATTCAAGTTCCAACTCTAGACAAATTTTTTAAAGGATGTAGGTTGTTGCTCTAGAAACACCAATTCTACGCCCATCAAATTTTATCTCTCTATTTATTTGTTCTCTCCTTAAGTCTTGGTTGCCCTCCATCGTAACATTGGTGTGTTTTTTACTAGTTAGGTGAAATCATAGCCCTTTGAGGTCTTATTTTACAATAGATTATAACATTACATGTGATCAGTTTGCAAAGTAAATTAAGAACTAGTGAAAATACCATCATAATTTTGGAATAAATGAAATCTTGAAAGCGTTCTAATCCCACACATGATTAATTCTTTTCACAAGGAGAAAGAGTGTGGAAAATTACTTATTAATCATGAAAAAAAAAACAACAAATAACTTTGTTTAAATTAAAACAAATTCTCTAGAAAAGTGTTTACAACAATTATAAGATAATGAAGAACACAATACTTAGCTTTTTCCCTTTGAATGAAAGATGACAATCATTATAAAAAAGTCTCCTTCTGATCCATGTAATGCCCAAGAAATTAATTACAGATACCTCTCAAAATCTGTCACTAATCTCTTTAAGAAAAGGTAGAAATTTTAAGTCTCCTACTCATATAAACATACACACCCATGTGTTTATGAATAGGCACGCCAAACTCCCTCAAGACTCACTAAACTCTCCTCCTAAACCTCTCGTATGAGAGTCGCCAGCAGCCCTTTTTAATGAGAAACCAAGCACTTTCTCATTCCAAGAGACACAAAAAACTTACGTGTGTCTAGATTCATTGCATAACTCTTTGAGCCATGTATAGCTTCCTAGAATCTTCTAATACCACTCGGAATAGCCCGAAATCACCCAAAACTGCCCCTAAACCATTTTTGGAGCCTAGGAACCAGAATGTGGCACCCAGGCACTACTTTTTGGATGAAATTGGCACATAATCACCACCTATTGGAAGCACCTTCATTTCACTCTATTTTGCCCCATTTCAGCTTCAGCCCACTCAAAGTGTTATACCTATAAGATAAACATGAAAATATCCTTTCTTTAAAGTGCAGTTTCATTCAAAAACATAAGATAAATGTCAAGGAGATTAAGATAAAAAGCCATGTCAAAATGCGTCAGATCAGAATTTTCTTCCTTGCTTGATTTTACTCAAAATTGCACTATTTTTCCTCCATTTTATCCAAAACTCCATTTCTTGTACTTAGAACAAAATACATACAAAAAATAAATTTCTTTAAAGTGAAATATCATTAAATATGAGCATGAAAATTTGTATTAAAAAATATATAATTTTTAGGCATATCAACCGCCGATTACAATCATCCCTTGTAGATTTCATTTGGCATAGATAGATTAATAAAAACAAGATTGTTCCTTCAACCTTGGAACAATGCATAAAGTATTGTGTAGATGGAGAAGAATGTTGCATAAAGAGAGATTTACAACCATTTTCAATATAGGTGATAGGCATTCACAAAGACACCACCTATTATGCTCCAATAAAGAAAACAGTAGTTTTTAGAGATGATGTACCAGAAAAGAATGAAAGATCAAAGGAAGGACAAAAGCAGAATCATCCTGTGTCAGCCTAAATCTCTCCCACCATTTCTCCACAACAAAATGGTGGAAAATTTTCGGTTTTTGCATCTAAGTTTAAGACTGGAGACTTGGGTGAGGAAGAGGAAAAGAGATCGATGTACAAAAGAACCAAACTATCAGCCAAAGGAAACCTCGACTCAAAATAACCATGGAAAATGAAGATGAATATTCTCTTTAAATTCCATCTTAGTTTATATTTTTCTGATTTTTATTTTATTTTTTATAATATATTTTTTAAATATTTATAATTTTGATGAAAAATTAGACATTTTGGTGCTTGGGAGATCCCACGACTTTGAAAAAATCAAGGAACATCCCTGATGACAAAGGGAATAATGTCTAAATAAATCATTATCTTTTGTTTTATAATTATTTTCCTATAATTAAACTACCCTATAGGATATTTAATTAATTGAAATATAAAAAAATTATTTTTGTTCCTTTATTTTATGAGTTTAAGAGTATTTTCATTTTATTTTTGTGATTTTTTCTTCATCAAGTTATGAATTTATCAATATTTGAGGTAATTTTGGATTTAAATAATTTTAAAAATCCTGATTTACAACTTAATCCACGTAGTGCTCCGTCATCGTAGTACGCGTCGAAGGTCTGCGTGGTGCTCCGTGGTTGGTTGTACTCAACACCTAGGCGCTGAGCTAGCCCGCAAAAAAGTGATGTGCTCAGCACGGTTCGCTGTCTCCACTTGATCTTCACCACCCATTTCAAATACACAGTAACAAGCGACATTCATTCACCATCCCCACGAGACAGAGAACTGAGAACCATTAGAACTCAAACCCTAAGATCTCATGCTACACTCAACCAAATCACATGGGGATTGATTCTATAGCTTCACCTAGATTAGAGGAAACTATCTAAACAATTAGAAGGGTATGCATTGTAGTTTTTTCTTAAAAAAAGATGAAACTGAGAGAAAAAATGGTGAATTTGAGCCATTACCTTATCCTAATAGGTGAGGCCTCGATTGACCTTGACAAAGACAATCACCTTGATGCGGCAAAACTCTCCCTTACCTCAATTTGCTCTATGGTTTGGCCTAAGTATGTGCTAAACTAAACCTAATCTCAAGTGTCTCTGGTTATAAGTGTCTCTGGTTTTAATATTTTGAATCATTATTATTTTGTTTTTTGAGGAGTTCAATTATTCTCTAATTCGCTTAGTGAATCTTGGTGACTCCATATTTTAGGATTTAGGTTGATGTGTCTAAGGTTTATGTTGATGTTGATTGGTATTAAGAAAAAATTTGGTGATGCCAAAGTTTGACTTTGGTGCCTCACTTATACACCAAAATTATGTTAAGGTTTTGTTATACAATTTATACTCATTTTTTGTGATATTGCACTTTAAATAAAAGTATTCTTCATATTTTGCTGCAGGTATGATAATTTTAGGTGATTGGAGAAAAAGAGAGTGAAAAGGAATGAATTTGGAGTAAAAAGAGGCAGAATGGAGAAAAAATGTTATGGCGCCGCCAGTGCCCAATTTTAGAGACGTATTGAATTAAAGGGCAGCTCAGCGCCGCCAGCACCCTAGTTAATGCAGCCATAGCCCAATGTCGGTGAAACTCAAATTCAATGTATTTGGACGCTTTTTGAAGGGATTCTTGAGGAAACTCTTAGGGAATTCATTTCTAGACTACTTTAGACAGTTATGGATGCCACTTTTGGTGGTGTATGTGAGTGTGGAGTGTGAGACATGTGAAGAGATGTGAAGAGAGTGTGTTAGGGTTTGTAAAGAGTTTGTAGAAAGTGTGATTTTTGGGGGATTCTTCTCTAAGGAGAGTAGAAGGAAGAAAGTGAGAGTTTGCTTCTTCCTTACTATTCTAAAGAGAGAATTGAGTGTTGAATAGAAGAGAGAAAATGATTCAAAAGAAATTCAAGTTATTCTCTAGGGGAAGAAAGTGAGAAAAGTTGTATTTACTTTTGTTGTTTGTATGGCTTTACTTTTATATATAAAATCCATGTTGTGTTGTGTCTTCCTCTTGAATTCTGAGTATATTTCTCTATCTTTCTTCTTATAATGTTATGTGGTGAAGTGTTGATGTAGATTTGATGTGTCATAAAAATGTTAAGAAATTGTGATGGTTTTTCACTTTATACTTTATTTACTTTCGATCTGGTCAATTGAATTGTTAAAATTCATTATTAAAGATCCAATCCGAAGGGACTAAGTGTTCTACAACAATAGTGGAGAATCCATTCAATGTCCATGAATGAAGTGCGTAGTTCATGGGAATTGAGTGCAAATAAATAGGGAAATATGGTTTGATGGGCATCAAATTAGAGGTTTTAGAGTGACAGACTAAAATCCCCAATTTGGTATTAAAGTTTAGTAACTAAAGTGAGCGTTAGCCTTCAGGTGAAGGGAAGTGGGAGCTGTAAAGCGAGAGCTAGTATCCTCCCAGCTTAACCTTAGATTAAGTGACTAAGCCTAGGATTTGCCAATGTTCTTTTCATACTTGGAAGAGGGGGTACACTGACAAGGGTAAAGAATATTAATGCTCCTATTTGGCACAAAATAAAATTTCTATCAATCTATATCAATCAGTCATCATATACACATTGCAAGAGGAAAGATACGTTTCCATATTTGAACCTTTCAATACAAAACTTAGTGTGTGTTAATTAGTCGTGTTTGGAAGTTTAGAAATTAATTGTAGTTAATTTAGTTTAATTATATTTTCACGAGCAACTAAAATAGTGCTTAAATTTACATTATGAATTTTGTCTTGACTTTCAAATCATGGCTATAATTTGATAATTTATAACCTTCCTCGTGGGATTGATAACCAGGACTCCACTAGAGCCCTGTATTACTTGAGCAATACGTGTACTTGCGTTTACTGGGTGACTGCCTAATTATTAAAATGGATCTTATTGTGAAACTAAACTGAAACTTTCTTTTGAATATTATTTTAGAGACTGTATATCTGGCAGCACTGAAACCACAATTTAAGGAAAAGAAGTTGTCTACCGAAGAATTACTTTTAAATATGGGTAATCAATTACAAACTCAGGGTGTTGCGATTAAGTGCATTAAAAATTAATTCAGACATATTTTCTCTTCACTTAATGATAGACCTTCAGGAACTCTTCCCAGTAATGTTGAAATCAATTCGAAAGATCAAAAAAAAGAGAAAATAAATTTTATTCAATTAAGAAGTGGAAAAGAGTTTGAAACAAGAGTGTAAAAAGAAGTTAGAACTGAAAAAAGAGAAGGTGGAAACTAAAAAAGGAAATAATAGAATATATGCAGACTTAGAATATTCCCTTGAACCAATCAAAATTACTATAGAAAACCACGGCCACCTTTTCCTCAAAGAATAAAAAACAAAATAGGGATAACCCATTTACCAAAATTTTTAGAAATCCTTAAGAAATTAACGGTAAATATTCCCTTTGTTGAAGCATTAGAAGAGATGCCTGATTATGCGAAGTTTATGAAGGATACTTTTAAAAGGAAAAGAAAGATCACAGATCACGAGACAGTTGCATATAGTGAAAAGTTTAGTGCAATTATTTAGAAAAAAACTTTTTAAAAGACTTAAAGACCCTGGTACTTTCACTATTCCGTGTGTTATGGGTGAAAATTTTTTCGTAAGAGCTTTAGGTGATGTAGGAGCTAGTATTAACCTTATGTCTTTATCAACTTTCAAAAGATTGGGCTTAGGAAAAATTTCACCTATATCTGTGACTCTTCAGTTGGCTGATCATTCCATTACTTATCCTAAATGAGTGGTGGAAGATGTATTAGTGAAGGTGGATAAATTTATCTTTCCTGTGGACTTATTGTATTAAATATGGAGGAAGACAAAGAAATACCAATTATTTTGGGAAGACCATACCTCACTACTAGAAAAGCTATAATTGATGTTCAAAAAGGAAAATTAACTATAAGAGTTAATGATTAAGAGGTGACATTTAGTATTCTGAAATCTATGAAATATCACTCAACAAAAACATATGATGAATGCTTTAGAATGGACATCTGCGATTATTTGAGAAATGATCATCTTAAAGAAATATTTAAAGAAAAAATAGAATATGAAGATTTGGAATGTGAGGATGATAAGGAAAATGAAGATGATTTCAAGGATTAGACTTTGTTCAAGAAAGATTTGAAATGTTGGATACTATGAAAATGATGAAAAAAGTTTAATTTCATCTATCATAAAACCTCTTGAACTTGAAATGAAAATTCTTCCTAATCATTTGAAATACATGTTTTTAGGAGAATCATCTACCTACCAGTTATTGTATTTTTAGATCTGAATGAATATCAAGAACAAAAATTATTGGATACTTTAAAACGATACATAAAGGCTTTTAGTTGAACCTTAGCTGATATTAAAGAAATCAGTCCTTCGATCTGTATGCATAGAATTTGGTTGGATGAACAACATAAACCAAGAGCTGATTCGCAAAGGAGATTGAACCCAATGATGAAAGAAGTAGTAAAGAAGGAAATTTTAAAATGACTTTGTGTTGGGATTATTTATCTAATATCAAACAGTGCTTGGGTAAGTTGGATTCATTGTGTTCCTAGGATAGGAGGAGTGACTATTGATGTGAATGAACACAATGAGTTTATAACAACAATACAAGTTAATGGATGACGAATTTGTATTGATTATAGGAAATTAAATGCCTCCACCAGGAAAGATCATTTTCCTCTTCCTTTTCTAAATCAAATGTTGGATAGACTTGCCAGACACACGTACTATTTCTTTTTGGATGGATATACCATGTATCATCAGATACATATTGCTCCTAAGGACTAAGAGAATACTACATTTACTAGCCCTTATGGGACTTGCTTTTAGAAGAATGCCCTTCGGATTATGTAATGCACCTGTAACTTTTCAAAGATGTATGACGTCTATTTTTAGTAAACTGATTGATAATGGAATTGGAATATTTATGGATGATTTTTCAATATTTTTAACTTCATTTGGAATATGTTCGAACAACTTAGAAAAAGTTTTGGATCTTTGTGAGAAAACAAATTTAGTTCTAAATTGGAAAAAATGTCAATTTATGGTTCCAGGAGGAATTCTACATTGGCATAAAATTTCTGAACATGGAATGGAGGTTGACCCTGCAAAAATTCATTTTATTGAGAAATTACCACCTCCTACTTCGGTGAGAGGGGTACAATGTTTCTTAGGATATGCTGGATTTTACAGGCGTTATATTAAAAAAGTTTCAAAAATTACTAACCTTATGTGCCAACTTTTAGAAAAAGATAGAAAATTTGATTTTAATGAAGAATGTTTGAATGCCTTTGAACTATTAAAAGAAAAACTAATCATTGCCCTATAATTATTTCACCTGATTGGGAGAAACCATTTGAGCTTATGTGTGATGTTAGTGATCTGGGGATTGGATGTATTTTTGGGCAAATGTATGATAAAATATTGAAGGTTATTTACAATGCTAGTAAAACTTTTATTGAAGCTCATATTAATTATACAACAACAGAAAGAGAATTATTTGTTATAGTGTATGATTTTTTAAAGTTTAGACCATATCTAATTGGAACTAAATGTATAGTTCATTCGGACAATTCAGCTATCAAATATTTAATGCAAAAAAATGATGCCAAACCCAGATAAATTTGATGGATACTTCTAATGCAAGAATTTGACTTTGTGATAGTTGATAGAAAAGGAAATGACAATCAAATTGTTGACTATCTGTCTAGGCTGGAGTATTATAAACTCGCTGAATTTTAGCAAGGAATTACAGAAACTTTCCCTGATGAGTAACTTTATAACAATAAGGAAAGGAACATGCCTTGGTATATAATATTGTGAATTATTTAGTATGTAATATTTTACCACCTGATTTAAAAAGGAAACAACAAAAGAAATTTAGATATTATGCTAATTTTTACATTTGGGATGAGCCCTACCTATATAAATAGTGTAAGGATGTTATTATTGGAAGATGTGTTCCATATAAAGAAATTGAACTAATTATTCGGAGTTGTCATGATTTAGAATTTGAAGAACATTTTGGTATTGATAAAACTGCTTATAAGATTTTAAAATCTAGATTTTATTGGCCTACTCTTTTTATGGATGTATATAGATATATAAAATCATGTGATCAGTGTCAGAGAGTAGGTAATTTTATTAGAAGAAATGAAATGCCTCTAAATTTTTCATTAGAAGTTGAGATCTTTGATGTGTGGGGATTAGATTTTATGGAACCATTTACTCCTTCATTTAGAAATTTATATATATTGGTCGTTGTTGATTATGTCTCAAAATGGATTGAAGCCATTGATTTACCTAGATGTGATGCTCAGAGTGTTTAAATTTTTTTAATGAAAAATATTTTTATAAGATATGGAATGCCAAGAGCAATCATAACCGATGGTGGATCTCATTTTAGGAATAAGCTGATTCAGAGATTGGTTAGAAAATATAATATTATTATAGAATCTATACTACTAATCACCCCCAAACTAGGGGTTTAGCAGAAGTATCTAATCGTGAAATTAAAAGAATTTTGGAGAAATCTGTGGATCTTCACAAATTAGTTTGGTCTGTGAGATTAGATAATGCATTGTGGGCATATAGGACTGCTTATAAGACCCCTATTGGAATGTCTCCTTATAGAATAGTATTTGGAAAGTCCTACCATTTACCTGTAGAATTGGAGCATAAAGCATATTGGGCGATAAAAGAACTCAATTTTAATTTGAAAAATGCAGGTGAAAAGAGATTTATATAATTGAATGAGTTAGAAGAAATCAGAAATGAATTTTATCAGAATGATAAGATTTGTAAGGAGAAGATGAATTAATGGCATGATCAAAAAATATTAAGAAAGGAATTTGAACCTAGACAGAAAGTTTTGCTAAACAATACAAGATTGAAAATATTTCCTGAAAAACTTAAGTCTAGGTGGATAGGTCCTCTTATTGTTATAAAAGTTTCTTCTTTTGGAGCTGTTGATATTAAGAATCCTAAAACTGGAAAGATATTTAAAGTTAATGGGCATAGATTAAAACCATATTATGAAGGGTATCGACCTGATTTTAAAGGGGATTTAATGTTAAGTTATTGTGAATAAATGAATATTTGTCGGGCTGACGACATTAAACCACGTGCATTGTGGGAGGCAACCCATATGTGTTATCTTTATGTTTGTTTGTTTGCTTCTTTTTAGTAGTTGTACTTGTAGTTATTAATATTTGAGTCCTACTCATTCATAAATATCATAAATGTTGAGAATTTTTGGATCGTATTGAAGAATTGAAATATTTCAGAACAAAACGAAGTTTGGTGCATTTTTGAACACTGGCGCTGCCGGCACCAGAATGGGCACCGCTGGCGCCCAAATCTAGAGAAGAATGCACATTTTATTTTGATAGAGCGCTACTAGCGCCATATCAGTCGCTGCTGGCAGCGAGAACCAGTGGACAGTTCCTAGAGTTCAAAAATATTTTTTTTGGCAGTTTTAGGCAAGATTTCGTCTTAATAACTCCACAAAACGTGTTTTTTACCCCCTAAACTTCATAAAAATGAAAAATTCCAATCCTAATTCACTTCCAATGGATTCCAATTCCGTAGAAACCCCGAGATTTATAGTTTTCAACCAAAGAAAATTCATCAGTTTCGAGGCGCAGCGTTTATTCAACAAAGTGATGATGAAGAGGAGGATTATCAAGGGTAGAGGCTTTATAAATCAAGGTATGGATACTCCAAATACTCAAGTAGAAGAAAATATATTACAGATATGTTGGGAGATGTTATGCTACACCACTCCTGTTGTAGTCGTTCATGTTGTGAAAGAGTTTTATGCAAATCTTCATGGAATCAATCAAGGATTTGTCTATGTGCGAGGTAGGTTTGTACCATTCACTCCTTCGAAGATTAAAGATTATTTTATGATTGAGAATGTGCATATCTTTCATTATACAAATTTTGATGTGACAAGAGAAAATATGAATGGAATTTATCGTTATTTGACGGATTAAAATGAAGATTGGGAGATAAGAGACAATGGATATGAATGTTTCTCTACTGCATCTTTAAATTCAATGTCTAAGCAATGCCATTACTTTATTTCTCCAAAGTTAATTCCTACTATAAAAATTAGTAAAGTGACTAAGGAATGCACCATTTTGAATTATTGTATTTAACTAGAAGGCCAATAGATATTAGAACTATAATTGTGAAATTTCTATTGGGATTGATTGTTCATGGATCTAAATATGTGCTTGGATATTCCTCCACTATATTTCTTCTTTGTATCCAGTCACAAGTTCCTTATGAAAGTTGGGAAAATGTACTTCTTCCTTGGAGACCTATAGCAGTAGAAGATGAGAATGATATGAGTCTCATTGCAGATCAACCATCTCAAAGTTCATGACCTATTTCGTCTTACTTTCCTGAAAGTTCTCTAGTGATTCTGAAGAAGATAAAGAAGTTAGAGAAAGAGGTACAAAATCTTATGAGTTATATTAGTAATATCTCTGATTTATTTGATCACTTGGATTGGAGGATGGAAGAATAGTTTGATCACACTGGTAGAATTGAAGATAGTTTGGTAAATGTGATGCAAAAGGAATGCTTTGATTGCTGAGGATTTGACAGATGAATACCCGTATCGTCCCTTCTACAATATTTTTGTGCATCGTCAATCAATTAAAGATATCAGAGGAGAAGATAGTACTGAGACTGATGATGAGAAGTGACTCTGTTTTATATTTAGTATTTTATATTTCTATTATGCTTTTGTGTACTTAGTGTTGGTTAGATTTATTTTTTAGTTGATGTTTTGACTTATTATGTTTAGATTATAGGATTGTGTAGTTTTCATCGTTAGAGTATCGTAGTACATTTGTGATGCTGAATTGATATGGCTTGATGAACTTATTTAATGAATGTTTAAGTGTGTATGTTGTAATATGGATTTTATATATTAAAGTGATGTTTTGTGTTGTTTGTGTAAATATGTTGTTAGTTACTACTTAATTAATGAAATAGATGCTTAAAGAGGCTAACTATGTGATGATGTAACGTCGAAATGATCAAAATTGCAAAAATTTAATGGACCCATAAAATATTTAAACTGGCGCTGTCGGCGCTGAAATACAGAGAGTTTGGCTATTTTTTTAAATAGAGCACCACCGACGCCCAAACCAGCGCCGCCGACAGCTAAACCAGTGCTGCTTGTGCCCGAATATATAAAACATTCAAACCTTCTTTATTTCATGATTTTTGCCTTAGGACCCACCTATTTTGCCATTTCTATCGTCTTCTACCTCCAGCCATCTCATTTTCGAGACCTAGGGCTTACTAGATCAAGGATTACAAGCAATTTCAAGGCTTAAGGAGTGTGGATCTTAACTTTTCTTGGTAAGAGTTTCACTCTATACTAAAAATTTTGATTTTCAACATGGGAATTTCTAACATTGCTTAGATCAAAAAATTGAAATTTTTGATGAAGTTTTGAGATTTTCCATAGTGATTTAAGCTCTTATTTGCTTAGATTTGCTTTAAAAGTCTCCTACATTGTGATCTTGAAATTTCTTAGATTTTCTTGCAAATGTTTAGAATTTCTAATGGCTCCTAGAACAAGCAAAGGCAAGTGAAAGTTGGATTTTGATAAAGATAACTTTATTAATGTTAAGACATAGTTCCGTTTCAATTCATTTCTACAAAATAAAAAGTGTATACAAGATCGGGCTTTTGAAAATCTGGGCAGATCTATAGAGCAGTTGATTTTTGATAGGAATTGGTAAAGATTCTGTTATTTCACTGCTAATGCTATTATGGGTACTGTGCAAGAATTTTATGCAAATCTGCCTTATAGCGAAATGGAATATGTGCTTGTTCGAGAAAATATGGTAGAATTCACCCCTCAGCGTATTAATGATTTTTATCAGTTACAGGGGGTGAGATTTTTATGATTTTCTATTTTTATTTTTTTTTGTAGTACTTTATTGTGTTGTTATATGTGGTTCTATGACTTATATAGTTTGTTGATGTATCTTTATTGAAAAATGAAAATGTAATGAACTCTGTGTTAGTTGTTTAGTAGTTTAGTTTGAGATTGTTATGTTATCTTGGATGTCTGATGCTTACATGTTAAATATTTCTTCCCCCTATAAAAGTTTTAATATTATATATATATCACTGCTTCTAACCGTATCATGCGTGCTAGCTTAATTTATTGATTAATATCACATAGCTTCAGAAAATTTCAAAATCCCAGCACAAAAAGGTTAGTTTTCTTTTACTCTCTACCTTTGCAAATTTATAAGTGATGAAGAGCTTAAGTTTGGGGGGAGGGTAAAAACATTAACTCTTATTTGTTCTAAATTAATATAATTTCAATATTTATTAGCATGAATTTTAATAATTGAACTTAACTTGAGATGACTAAATTTTTGAATTCATCTAAATATTATGGTGAATTTGAATGAAAGTATTTAGTAATGAAGGTTAATTTTATAGTTTGAGATGTTTACTATAAGAGAATTGGATTATAGTTCACTATTTAAAGTAAAGAGAACTGTATTTTTGGAATGTTAAGAGACTTATAGAACTGTTTGTGAAGAAAGGATTGTGACTATATGATGAATTATAAAGCTAATATATATTTATAAAGTAAGGAGGTGTTTCATGTTTCAACTTTAGAAAGAGAAGAGTGAAATTCAAAACTGTTAAAAGCTATCTAGATATAGTAATCCTCACAAGAAAAAAAAAAGAAAAAAAAAGAAAGAGAAAAAGAAAGGATTGAAAAAATAACAAATAGAATAT
This sequence comes from Papilionanthe hookeriana x Papilionanthe teres, assembly GCA_022702705.1. Classification (NCBI taxonomy): domain Eukaryota; kingdom Viridiplantae; phylum Streptophyta; class Magnoliopsida; order Asparagales; family Orchidaceae; genus Papilionanthe; species Papilionanthe hookeriana x Papilionanthe teres. Next base: position 12,885,331 of record CM040423.1, read on the forward strand.
ATATATATATATATATATATATATATATATATATATATATATATATATATGTGTGTGTGTGTGTGTGTGTGTGTGTGTGTGTGTGTGTGTGTGTGTGTGTGTGTGTGTGTGTGTGTGTGAAAAAAAATGGAGGTGGCGGCTGCTTGTGCTCTGCTAGGATCTCAATGGAGCTGTTAACTATCCTGGTGGCGGCGCAGCCTACTGGGGTGGAGAAGGTAACTGGAAGGAAGAAGGAAGCTTGTCTTCTTTTCAAGATTCACTAGTGCTGGCTTAGGAGTGGTCTTATATATTCCCAGGTATTTCTTTTTTGAATTTGTGGAAGTGGTTACTGTTCCATTGAAGTCATGGCAACAGATCTTACTAGAGCTGATCCTAACTTTGTTGGGAGGGGCACATTTGCTGAAGTGATTGTTAGAAAGGAGGGAGGAACCACACTTGGGGACAAACTGATTTTACCCCAGTTATTCCATGATGCTATAGAAGGTAAGGCCGAATGCGAATTCATCAGAAAATGCACTAAAAAGGCTGAAAAGCTAGCACTAATTTTTACTGAGGAGGAGCTTGCTAAACTTTCTGAGCCTTATAGATTCACCTTAGTTGGGAAGTTTTAGTTTGGACACCCCAAACTGGAAATTTTTAGAAAAGCAGTGGAAGACTTCAAACTATTAGGTAGCTGGAAAATAGGGGTCTTTGATAGCAGACATATTATGCTGCAGCTCTCCTTAGGGGAGAATTATGCTCAAATTTTTTTCTAAGAAGGTCATTATGATAGATAGGAAACCTAGAAACTGCTGAAATGGACATTGGATTTTGATCCTACCAAGGAACCACCAATTGTCCCTGTGTGGTTCAGTCTACCCAACCTTAAGCTTCCCTTTAATAATCACAGGATTATTTATGATATTGCTGACTCAATTGGGAGGTCACTAAAGCTTGACATTCCATCTACTAATGTTACAAGGATTTCCAATGCTAGATTTATGGGGGAAATGGATATTACTCAGCCTTATATTGATGGTGTTTGGCTAGGCACTGCCAACAATGGGTATTGGCAACCCATTGTCATGGAATATCAACCATTATATTGTAAGCATTGCCATTTATTTGGTCATACTTTGGAGAAATGTTTCAAGCTGCATCCAGAACTCAGACCTTATAATGTGGCTAATAAAGGCACAATGACTACTGAGCAAACTTCAACCCCTCAGGTTATTCCACAAGGCCCAGCTCAGGTGGGTATAGCAGTTGTTCCAAAAATAGTAGAGTTACTGGCTGATCCTATTCAGGATGAACAGATATTACCACAGCAAGACAAGTTACTGAATTTAGTCCCCTCTAGAACTGGTGGGGATGTTGCTGGGAAGTATGCTGATCAGGTTATAGAAATTAGAGATCCTTCTGATGAGTTTGCACAGATCAAACACAATTCTTTAGAGCTCAACTCCCCTGAAGAAGAAGTTGTACCTTTCAGTTCTGAAGCAGGTGATACATTTATAACTCCCAAAGATCCAACTGCTGGTGACTCAGTTCAGCTTGTGCTTGAGGAGCTAACCACAGCAGCAGAGGGAGTCTGGTCTCAACAGAAAAGTAGGAGAAGGAGAAAGACACTATGATGCTACAAAATTTATCTAAGTCAAACATAATTGGTATGGAAAACTCTTCAGCCACTCCCCCTAGGTTAACTAGGGCTAGTAAGGCTATTCATCATAATTAATCTTCTTTGTTGGAATGTTAGGGGTGTTTCTAGTCCTGACACCCTTAATAGACTTCTACACTTAAACAGGACACACAAACTTTGAATTTTTTCTTTGCTAGAATCTTTGGTGCATACTAATATCTCTAAGATAACAAAAAAATTTCCTGGATTTCATTTTCAGTCTAATTATAACAATAATATATGGGTTTTTACTAGGAAGGAATTGAGTTGTAATATTGTGATGGATAACTATCATTTTTTGCCTCTTCAATTTGGGTTGGATCAGTTCAATGGCTTTGCAACATTTGTTTATGCTGGCTGCACTAACACTGATAAGTCTTCTTTATGGGCTGAGTTGATTAATATCAGTGCTAATAACCCTTCCAACTGGATTGTTGGAGGGAACATTAATTGTATCAGGGATCCTAGTGAGAAAAAGGGTGGTAGAACTCGTGATTTACAATCAATGCTTCAATTCTCACAGAACATAACTACAGCATGTCTCTTTGATATGGGTTTCATTGGGTCTCCTTTTACCTGACAGAGGGGCAAACATCTGGAGAGAATTGACAGAATCATGTCTAATGACTCTTGGTTGAATACATTTCCTATCACTCAGGTTCATCACCTTCATAGATCCACTTCAGACCATTCCCCTCTTTTGATTCAGGTTTCCTTTCGCCCCTATAATGGTTATTCCCCCTTCAGATTTTTTAATGTGTGGAGTGAACACTCTAACTTTTTAGAGGAGGTGAAAATAGCTTGGGTTGTTCCAGATTATCCTATCTGCAATCCAATTATTAAATTTTGGAGGATACAAAAAAAATGTGGCATATCATTTAAGGAGCTGGAATAAACACAGCTTTGGTAATGTGTTTCAGCATGTTAGAAATGCTGATATTAAAGTACAACTGCTGGAAGCTAACCGACCAGGGATGGGATCATACTCAGGAATTGATCACTACACAAACTCAATTATTACAAGCTCTGGAAAGGGAAGAATTATTTTTAAAACAAAAAACTGCTGTAAATAGACATCTATTTGGGGATAGGAACACTAAGTATTTCCATGCAGTGTTTTAAACACAGGAGGATTATTAATGCAATTCTCAGAATCAAGGAACCTGATGGTAATTGGGTAACTGATCAACAGGCTATATCACAAAGTGTTGTGCAGTACTTTCAATCACAGTTAGCTGCTCACCCCACCTCCCCCTCTTCCTTTATTACTGATGTATTTCAAGAAATTTTGCTTATGTACAACAACTTAATCTAACCTTACTGCTTGATGAAGCTGAAATTCTACAAGAATTGAAAAGTATTGATGGAAGTAAGACTGCTGGACCAGATGGATTCACCTTAACTTTTTGCCTCAAAGTTTGGGATATTGTGAGCACTGATCTTATAAAGACTGTTCAATCTTTTTTCTCTGGCACGGAACTACCAAAGTACTTTGCTGCTACTAGCATTGCTCTCATTCCAAATGACACCCAAAAATCAAGCTGGACTGATTTCAGACCTATCAGTCTCACCTCCACTTTTTCCAAATTTATAAGCAAGATCATTGTTGGGATATTACAACCTCACCTTAATCATTTGATTAGCCCTAACCAATCTACTTTTGTGCAGGGGAGAAACATCACTGATAATTGTCTGCTTGCCCAGGAATTGTTACTTGATATTGATAACGAGTTGTAGGGGCGTAACATCATCTTTAAATTAGATCTCAAAAAAGCTTATGACTCTATTAATTGGCAATTTATTGATCAGGCATTAAAAGCTCAAGGTTTTCACCCTTCCTTCTGCAATTTAATTCAGAGATGGCTTGCTAGTGCTTATTATAGTGTCTTAGTGAATGGCAGCAGCAATGGGTTCTTTAATGCAGGTAGGGGGTGACCCGACCCGCAATTACGCAGTAAATTAACTTCCAAAAGATGGCCAAAAACTTGACCCGATTTATAAATAGTGGCTAGTGTGCGAAATCATAAATGATATAAAAATTAGAAAATATTTTACATACTAGGGGTACTACGCAAGTATACGTATCGCTTCAAGTAATATAGAGTTTTCTTTAAAAACCCCAGTATCGATCCCACAAGGAACTGAAGAAAGAAGTCTTTAGTCAAATTCTAGTCTACTACAATTACTCTTTAGGTTGGAATGTCAATTAAAATTTTGTTTTATCTAGCAAGTACTTCTAAATGCAAGTGTTAAATGTAATAGTAACTATAACTAAATGCAAATAATAATTCTAAAGATAACCCTTTTTGGATGAATTGGTTTGGAGAATTTTGAGATATTAAAAACTACTATTCTTATGTAATGAAATAGATAATGTATAGGATTGAGATGCATTAAATATTGTATGTGCCAAATAGGAGCAATCCTATTCTTTACCCTTTGGTCCAGGCATAAAGAACATTGACTAATCCTATGCTTGGTTACTGAATCCGTGGCTAGGCTGGGAGGATACCGACTCTCACTTCGGAGCTCCCACATTCCCCTCGCCTGAGGGCTAACATCTCTGCTTCAGCACCCAAACTAGAGGACCGAATTGAGGATTTTAGCCTGTCACTCTAAAATCTCCAATTCTACGCCTGATAATTATATTTCCCTATTAATTTGCATTCAATCCCCATGAACTTGACCATCCATGGAATTTGAATGTGGTTTCACTTTGTTGAGAATTACACCGCCCTTTCGGATCAATGCAATTACAACGAATTTTAACACTACAATGGGCCCTTATTGCAATGTAAATGAAGTGCAAGTAAAAACCATCACATTTATAATTAAATTCACTCCTATCATGCATCACAAAATCCTAAACATGATTTCTACTCATTACAAAAGAAAAGTAAAATAAAAATAATGGCATAATCTTCTCATGTCGCTATTTTCAAAGAAGAAGAAAGAGTATGAGAGATGCGTCACAAAGCACGAAGAAAACACAACAGAAACTTCATTTAACCAAAGCAAATCCACTAGGTAATTGTTTACAAAATTATAAGATAATGAAGAACAATACTTATCTTTTTCCCCTTGAAAGAAAGACGAAGATCTCTCCCATAAAGTCTCCCGGCGATCCATGCAATGCTAGCAAAATCCCTTACAAAGTCTCTCAAAATCTACTCTCCAATCTCTCCAAAAGGGTAGAAATCTACATTTCTACTCACTTTTCCCCTCTCCAATTCCTCCCTTTTCTAACCTATATTCTCCATTTTAAAGAGTATGGATGAAGTTTGAAGAGTTTCCATAAGCACCCCCTTCGAAAAAGCATCTAAATACGTCGAATATTGGCCCAAAATCGCCAAAACTCGGTTCATGGTCGTCCGGGCAGCTGTCGATGGGTTCGAGGCTGCTGTCGGAGGCCTTTTTGGCCATTTTCCGGCTGTCTCTGGAAAATCTCACCATCGGGGGGATTAAGGCCGCCGTCGGCGAGATGACTCTGCGCAGCTCCACCGTTTCACTCCGTTTGGCTCCGTTTTAGCTCTGATTCGCCCCGTTTCAGTTGCGTTGCGTTCGTAACAAATAGCCCTACAAAATAAGCATAAAAACAACCTTTCTTTAAAGTGTAATCTCATTCAAAAATATGCAAGAAGTGTAAAAGAGATTAAGCATCAAAAGACTTATCGAAAGGTGTCAGGGCAGAACTTTATTTTTTGCTCGTTTTTGCTCCAAATTGCACCGTTTTTGTTCCTTTTGCTCCAATACCATTTCTTGTACCTAAAACCAAAAAACATATAAAATACCTTCCTTTAAAGGGTAATATCATCAAAAATGAGTAAAATGATATAGCAAAAAGAGTATATATTTTAGGCGTGTCAAAATCCCCCAAACTTAACTGTTACTTGTCCTCAAGTAACACTTTTACTAAAAAAAAATATAACTCAAGGAAATGTACTTTTCACCTGTAAGAAACTAAAATTTTTCATTTAAAAGAATATATTGGTTAGACTTTTAGAAAGGAATTCAGTAACTTAGGTTAACACTACAAGTATAAGAATATTCAGCAATCAAGTCTAAGGGTTCTAGTCTTCTATTTATTTCAAGATAAACCATAATTTGTTACATTAAGAGTGCCTTGAAAGATTATGTGAAAAGGAGTTCATGCAAACTTCATCAGAATGTAGGTCAATACTTTAAATATAAATTCAGAAATGAAATAAAGTTCTCCCTTTAGGGTGACTCAAGTGAAGCCAATTTTTGATTAGACATCTCCTCAAGCTTCTCCTCATAAATATTTTTCTTTCCTTTTTTTTCTTTTCTTTCGGGATCATTTTCAATCCTCTTTTTGTTTCACTCTCTTTTCTTTTTCTCTTTTTTTTCTTTCTTTTTTTTTTAACGAGGATTACTATATCTGGAGAACCTGTAATGATTTTGAACTTCACTCTCCTCTTTCTAAAGTTCAAACTTGAAACACATCCTTAACTTTATAATTAGGTATGAGCTTTATTATTCATAATAAAGTCAAAATCTCTTCTTAACACACAATACTTTAAGTCACTTAACATTTCAAAAATACAGTTTTCTTTACTTTAAATAGTTAACTATAATCAAATTTTTTCATACCAAATATCTTATCCTTATAAAATTAATTTTTATTACTAAAAACTTTCATCCAATTCTTCCATAATATTCAACTAAAATAAAAAGTTTTAGTTATCTCAAGCGAAGTTCAATTGCCAGAAGTTATGCTAATAATTTTTGAAAATATAACAATTGAGAACAAATAAGAGTTAATATTTTTCTTCCCCCCAAACTTAAATTTCAAAAATATTTTGCAATTAATTCCATAAAATATAGCAGGAAGAAAAAGTAAAGGTTGAATCTACTTACTACTACAACATCTTATCAAATTCATCTACGTGCATAATCAGGATAGAATGACTGTAGGAGAAAGTAAAGCTAACCTAAAACATGCTTGTAATAAAATTACACTAAAAGGAAGTATTTTCACATTAAAATTTTATTTTTCTTCTTACCCCAAAACTTAAATTTTAACATATATAACATTCAATACAGAAAGTATAAGCAGGAAGAAAACAATTTAGAAATTCTATCTACCACAATTGTCTATATAAACCATTTATAAGTATTCATTAGGACAGAACAATATGCAGCTGAAAGTAAATCTAAACTAATCATGCCAAAAAGAAATAATCTAAACCAAAGTCTAACTAGCATTGTAGGTATCAGTAAGGGAATATAAAAATGTTCTTCAATACCTAAATAAAGTTGTAACACAAGCATAAACACACATATGATAAATGAGGTTAATTCATCCTTTAACTCATCCAATCTCACTATGTTACCTTCAATTTTTAACGGAATCACTACACTAGTAAATTAGGTACTTTAAAATGATTTTATAGATTATATTCCCAAGGATAAGATTATCCCTAATAAATTGGTTTCCGGACACCAATCTCAGGCATCATCTAGTCCCTGTAATTAAGCACCTCTAACAGTTATAAAGATAGTGTAAGATCATCCTAATGGTATTCATCAAATATGTTCGCGACTTCTACCTAATGAAAATGAAGTTGCAGAAAGGAAGTAACAAATTAAGATAGAACTATCATTGTTCGAAATTTATGATTTCTCTTGTAACACTCAAGTCTGGGTGACACCCAAGTCACTGTGGACTTGTTAATCCAACTACTACAAGAGATTAAGTCTAGCAATAATAAGAAGTTAAGGAATCACCTCCCTCAAGGTACACAAAGATCAAATCAAACTACTAATAATCCAAACATCTACCAATCATCAATCAAATTGATCAATCCATAATGACACATAAACATCAATTAAATCCACTCTAATGCAAACACAATACAACACTAACAATCATGAATCTCAAGCACACTAAATCAAAGCACACTGATAACTATGGGTTTCCTCTCATAAAGCGCTTGGTTTAACGTCGTTAGCCCAAAAAATGATTCCACCTGGATCAAAATTCCATTTAAGTAATCCTCGATCAATCGCCCAATCATTTTCAGATCCAGGGATTCCTATAAAATCCTCAAATTTTAATTTTTCATTTAGCTCTTCATTTTCAGTTTGATTTATATCATAATTCCTCATATTTCTTTCTAGATCCAATATTCTTCTATTGATTTTTTCAATCCGCATATTATTATCATCCTTGAAATTTATAAAAAATGGATCTTTATAAGATACTTCAATATCTCCCAAATTTTGGGTTAGATTCTCTCTAGATAATTCAGATTCTGGATTAAATTCTTCTATGTCACTCTTATGATTCAAGTTATCTTCCAATTCTTCCCCTTTATAATTATTAAATGATTGAGGATCTATCTTAGTTGGGGAAATAAGTTTTTCTGATTCCTTAGGAATTTCTTCCGATTGTCTTCCAATATCCTTATCCTCTTTTCTCAACTCAAAGCTCTTTTGAAATATATCCTCAAATTCTCTTCCAAGTCCTAGTTCAATAATTTTATCTTGTTCATCATTTAATTCAAGTTTTTCTTGTGATTGAGTCGAATCTAAAGATATAAAGATTGGTTGTGTAGATGAATTTCCTAAATAAATAGGCTTTAAAATTGTATGGGGTACATCCATCTTAAGTTCATGAGATTTTTAATAAATGGAATTAAAAGTTTACTATTTTTGGTAGCGTCCATCATTTCACACCTCTCTTGAACATACATACAGTCTTCCTTAAATAACATTTTAGAATCATCATGAAGGTTTATTTCATTCTCATCTTTTAACTTACACTCAAAACTTTCTTGGAAATGGTCTTCACTTAGATAATCAATTTCATCCATCCAAAAACAATCATCATCTTTTCTGTCAGCTGGATATTTCATAGTCTTTAATACATCAATAGTGACTTCATGGTCATTAATATTCATAGTCAACTCTCCTTTTTGCACATCTATCATAGCTTGTCCAGTAACAAGGAAAGGTCTCCCTAAAATAATTGGAATTTCTTTATCTTCTTCCATATCTAATACAATAAAGTCCAAAGGAAAGATAAATTTATCCACTTTAACAAGCACATATTCTATAACTCCTTTTGGATAAATGATAGATCGATCAGCTAACAAAAGGGTTACAGTAGTGGGAGAAATATCGACTAAACCTAACCTTCTAAATATAGATAGAGGCATCACATTAATGCTCACTCCCAAATCACATAAAGCTTTTCCACATAATTTTTCTCCAATTGCACAAGGAATTGTAAAGCTACAAGGATCTTTAAGTTTTTGAGAAAAATTTTTCTGAAGTATGGCACTGCACTCCTCACTTAGTTCAATTGTCTCATAATCCCCAAATTTCCTTTTCTTATTTAATATATCGTTTATAAACTTTGCATAACTTGGCATCTGTTCCAAATTTTCAGTGAAAAGAATATTTATCGTTAACTTCTTAAGTACTTTCATGAACTTTGAAATTTTGTTAGCCAACTCATGATGTCTAAGTCTTTGAGGAAATGAAGGTGGTGGTTTTTTCAAACTCATTTTAGTTGGAGATATTAATTTTTCCAGATCCTTAGAAACATGTTCTTCAGGACTTTTAGTTTCCTTTGTTTCTCTCTCAACATCTTTCTTATTTCTAACCACATCCTCTATATCTCTTCCAATTTTTAATTGGACAGCTTCAATTTCTTCATTAGTGTTCTCTTTAGGGTTGATCTCATTGTTGCTAGGAAGTGTTCCTTGTGGTCTATTGCTAAGTGAATTAGCAATTTGTCCCAGTTGATTATCTATGTTTCTAATCTCAGCATTTTGACTTTGCAACTGGTTTCCCATTTGCAATACCACTTCTTCCATAGACATTTTCTTTTCCTCAAATTATTGATCATTGTTAGAGTCCGGTGGATATGAAGGTCTATAGTTTGTGTTCCCTTGATTATTCCAACTTCCATTATGATTTGCATGATTATTTTCCCATTTTAGGTTTCCACCATTAGTAGTATGATTCTAGTTAAAGTTAGGATGGTTCTCCCAATCTGGGTTGTAAAAGTTAGAATACGGGTTGTTTATGTTATTTAAAGTCTCATACGATAATTTAGAATCAATTATAGGCCCTAATGAACTTTCCTCATTTACAGGAGTAAATTGAGATTGGTTCATTCCAAATTGGTCCAACTTCCTTGATATTGCAGCAATCTGAGATGCAAGAATTGTAATCGTATCTGTATCATGAAAACTAGCTACATTTTTATGATTTACCCTTGTAGAGGGCCATTGAAATTCATTTGTAGCAATTTCTAGTTTTTCGAGTCCTTTCTATATTTTTATTTTTTTACTTTCTTCAAACTAGGGATCATAAGGTACAAGTCCTGCAGATCATTTGTTTCGCATACGCAACATAACAAACAATACATTAACAATTAAATAAATAATAAATGAAATATATTCAACACAACAAAACATTTTCACGAACACCTTGTTTTTCACACAAATAGTTTTTTTTTCACAACACTTTTTCATACAACAAAACACTTTTCACACAAAAATGATTTTTATGACACTACAATTTTCCAAGTCTAAGCCTAATTATTTCAACTAAAATTCTCCTAAAGTTCTTACCGAAGCTTCCCGGCAACGGCACCAAAAACTTGACCCGCCCCGCAATTACGCAGTAAATGAACTTCCAAAAGATGGCCAAAAACTTGACCCGATTTATAAATAGCAGCTAGTGTGCAAAATCTTAAATGATATAAAAATTAGAAAATATTTTACACACTAGGGGTACTACGCAAGTATACGTATCGCTTCAAGTAATATAGAGGTTTCTTTAAAAACTCCAGTATCGATCCCACGAGGTAGTGAAGTAAGAAGTCTTTAGTCAAGTTCTAGTCTACTACAATTACTCCTTAGGTTGGAATGTCGATTAAAATTGTGTTTTATATAGCAACTACTTCTAAATGCAAGTGTTAAATGTAATAGTAACTATAACTAAGTGCAAATAATAATTCTAAAGATAACCCTTTTTGGATGAATTGGTTTGGAGAATTTTGAGATATTAAAAACTACTATTCTTATGTAATGAAATAGATAATGTATAGGATTGAGATGCATTAAATATTTTATGTGCCAAATAGGAGCAATCCTATTCTTTACCCTTTGGTCCAGGCATAAAGAACATTGACTAATCCTATGCTTGGTTACTGAATCCGTGGCTAGGCTGGGAGGATACCGACTCTCACTTCGGAGCTCTCACGTTCCCCTTGCCTGAGAGCTAACATCTCCGCTTCAGCACCCAAACTATAGGACCAAATTGAGGATTTTAGCCTGTCACTCTAAAATCTCCAATTCTACGCCCGATAATTATATTTCCCTATTTATTTGAATTCAATCCCCTTGAACTTCACTATCCATGGAATTTGAATGTCGTTTCACTTTGTTAAGAATTACACCGCCCTTTCGGGTCGATGCAATTACAACAAATTTTAACACTACAATGGGCCCTTATTGTAATGTAAATGAAGTGCAAGAAAAAACCATCACATTTATATATAAATTTACTTCTATCATGCATCACAAAATCCTAAACATGATTTCTACTCATTACAAAAGAAAAGTAAAATTAAAATAATGGCATAATCTTCTCATGTCATTATTTTCAAAGAAGAAGAACAAGTAAGAGAGATGCGTCACAAAGCACGAAGAAAACACAAGAGAAACTTCATTTAACCAAAGCAAATCCACTAGGTAATTGCTTACAAAATTATAAGATAATGAAGAACAATAATTAGCTTTTTCCCCTTGAAAGAAAGACGAAGATCTCTCCCATAAAGTCTCCCGGCGATCCATGCAATGCTAGCGAAATCCCTTACAATGTTTCTCAAAATCTCCTCTCCAATCTCTCCAAAAGGGTAGAAATCTACATTTCTACTCTTAATCTAAGAATCCTAAACATTCCTCAAGTTTTTCTCCACTTTTCTCCTCTCCAATTCCTCCCTTTTCTAACATATATTCGCCATTTTAAAGAGTATGGACGAAGTTTAAAGAGTTTACATAAGCACCCCTTCGAAAAAGAGTCCAAATACGTCGAATATTGGCCCAAAACCGCCAAAAGTCGGTTCATGGTCGTCCGGGCCGCTGTCGGCGAGTTCGTGGCCGCTATCAGCAGCCTTTTTGGCCCTTTTCCGGTTGTCTCGGGAAAATCTTGCCTTCGACGAGATCGAGGCCGCCGTCGGCGAGAAAACTCTGCATAGGTCCACCGTTTCGCTCCGTTTGGCTCCTTTTTAGCTCTGATTCGCCCCATTTCAGTTGCGTTACGTTCATAACAGATAGCCCTACAAAATAAGCATAAAAATAACCTTTCTTTAAAGTGTATTCTCATTCAAAAATATGCAAGAAGTGTACAAGAGATTAAGCATCAAAAGACTTATCGAAAGGTGTCAGGGCAGAATTTCATTTCTTGCTCGTTTTTGCTCCAAATTGCACTGCTTTTTATTTCCTTTAGCTCCAATCACCATTTCTTGTACCTAAAACCAAAAAACATACAAAATACCTTCTTTTAAAGTGTAATATCATAAAAAATGAGTAAAGTTATATAACAAAAAGAGTATATATTTTAGGCGTGTCAGGGGGTTAAAGCAAGGAGATCATCTTTCTCCTACCATTTTCATATTGGCCTTTGATTATCTTTCCAGGATTGTTAATGCAGCTCATAACAACTATCCATATCTTAATTATAAGCATAGCTCCTCCCAAATTATAAGTCATCTGGCTTATGCAGATGATGTAATTCTTTTTACCAATGGTAGTAAGCAGGCCATCAGGAAAACATTACAGATGCTGGATCATCTATCACATGTGGCTGGTCTTGAGCTAAATAGGAGGAAATGCCAGTTTTTGGCAGGTAAACAGTACAAACATCAGAATTGGCTTAAAGATTTTACTAGCTTTGCAGCTGCTGAGCTACCTTTAAACTTTCTAGGGGTGCAGTTGATTAAAGGTAGGAGAAAACAATCACAATATGATGAGGTGGTTCACAAGATTGCCTCAGCTCTAAACTACTGGACCAATACTTTCTTGTCTAATGAAGGTAGATTAACATTGCTAAAGAGTATTTTATCAACTTTTCCTCTCTATACTATGCAAATGGTTAGAATGAAAAGGAGTACTCAAAAAATGATTGAAGCCATCTTTAATAAGTTTTTTTGGGAAGGGCAGTACAAACAACCTCATTGGACAGTTTGGAAAAAACTATGTAAACCTACAAAATATGGGGGGTTGGGAATCAAAAGCTTTCAACATATGAGCCACCTTTATTATTGTAAACAACGGATCAAATTTAGACAACAAGATACTATGTGGGCATGATACTTAAAAGAGAAATATTGCAGGAAATTAGATTCTAATGCTGTTCTGCCTAAGCTGGGAGACTCTAAATACTAGAAAGGCTTGCTAAAGGTGAGGGAAGCTGCTAATCAGTTCATCAGTTGGGAGGTTGGAGCTGGGAATATCAATTTTTATTTAGATCATTTGCTTCCTGATGGTCACTTCTCTTTCACCAATGATTATAGCCCTCATCAAAACGTCTCAGATTTCTGGGTGGAGGATCAGTGGGATGTGAACTTACTTAGAGGTGTGCTGGATAAGGATAGTGTGCAACATATTCTTTCCATCCCCATTGACTCCATTAGACCTGATAAAATATTGCTAAAGCAATCCACCAAACAGTCTTTTAAGAGTGATACACCAATCCTTTACTTCCTGGCCTGACACCACTTGGGAGGAGAAGATATGGACTAGGCATTTGTCTCCCTTAATGTCCTTCTTCTGTTGGAGATTATTCCATACGTATCTTCCTTTGAATGATATTTTGAAGTTAAAAGGGTTGAGAACTACATCTAGATGTTAGTTATGCCACTCTCACGAAGAAACTTATTCTCATCTATTCCTTCATTACTCTATGACCAACCAAGTGTGGAATGTTGTATTACACCAACTGAAGCTCTCTCAACATAGGCACAATTGGATATCATTTGAAGCTTGTTAAGAGGATTAGAAGGAGAAGCATTGGTACCATATTCCTTTAGTCATCAGCTGGTTTGTATGGATGGCCAGAAACCAGGCAAAATATGAGAACAAACTTTGTTTGATTAATACTGTTGTGGTGAATTGCTATAGCTTCAAAAGTAAAAACTCTAAGATGGTTAACCCCATTAAAAGAAAAGCTGTTTTGCTGAATTGGTCCCTGCCTTCCAAGCCATGGTTTAAAATCAATATTGATGGTAGTTTCACCTCTTTATCTGCTGGTATTGGTGCTGTCTGCAGGAATTCTCTTGGACAATTATTGTGGTTTTTTCAAGCCCCCATTATCTCTTCTTCAGCCTTGGAATCCGAGCTTCAAGTTGTACATTGGGCATTGTTAACTGCTAAGCTCTCAATTATCATTATGTTTGGATAGAGTCAGACTACCAACAAGTGATTAATATTATGGCTCTCTCCCACTCCCTGGAATTTGGTTTATTTACTTAGGAATATTCTCTCTGTTTTTGGTTTTTTTACACTCAAATGGTCTCATATCTTTAGAGAGGGTAACCAACTTGCCAATTTGGTTGGCCAAAGCTGCTGCATCAACTAGTAATATTATTTTTTCTGTTACACCTTTTGAGCCTTTAAGGCTTTTACCTTCTGGGGGATTCGATTAAACTTCCCTTCATCAGATGTATTTAACCTTTATTATTGAATGAAATTTTTTCCTTTTTCAAATATATATATATATATATATATATATATATATATATATATATATATGTATATATATATATATATATGTATATATATATATATATATATATATATATATATATATATATGTGTGTGTGTGTGTGTGTGTGTGTGTGTGTGTGGAGAAGCTTGAGGAGATGCCTAATTAAAAATTGGCTTCACTTGAATCAACCTAAAGGGAGAAGTTTGTTACATTTCAAAATTTATATTTAAAGTATGTGCCTACATCTAATAGAGTTTGCATGAATTTCTCTTTCAGATAAGTCTTTTAAGGCACCCTTAATGTGATAAATTATAGTTCATCTTGAAATAAATAAAAAACTAGAGCTCCTAGTCTTGACTACTGAATGTTCTTATACCTATAGTTTTAACCTGAGTTACTGAATCTCTCTAAGAATTTTACTATTATATTATGTGAATAAAAAATTAAAGTATTTTGTAAGTGAAAAGTTCACTGCTTTGAGTTATATTTTTTATTTTATTTAAGGATTACTTGAGGATAAGTAATAGTTAAGTTTGGGTGATATTGATACATAAAAAATATGTTAGGCTATTGGTATACAATTTGTACTTATTTTTGGTGATATTGCACTTTAAAGAAAGGTATTCTTCGTGTTTTACTGAAGGTATGATGATTTTAGGTGATTGAAGGAAAAGGGAGCAAACAGAACAAATTTGAAGCAAAAAGAGGCAGAATGGAGAAAAAACTTTCTGGCGCCGCCAGCGGCCAATTCCAGAAAAATATTGAATTAAAGGACGGCTCAGCACCGCCAACACCCTAGCCAATGTTGTCAGCGTCCAATGTTGGTGGAATACAAATTCAATGTATTTGGATGCGTTTTGAAGGGATTCTTGAGGAAACTCTTAGGGAAATCATTTTTAGACTATTTTAGACAGTTATGGATGCCACTTTTGGTGGTCTGTGTGAGTATGAAGTGTGAGACAAGTGAAAAGAAGTGAAGAGAGTGTGTTAGGGTTTGTAGAGAGTTTGTAGAAAGTGTGATTTGAGGGAGATTCTTCTCTAAGGAGTGTAGATAAAGGAGGAAAGTGAGAGTTTTCTTCTTCCTTACTATTCTAAAGTGAGAATTGAGTGTTGAAGAGAAGAGAGAAAGGATTCAAAGCAAATTCAAGGGATTCTCTTGGGGAATAATGTGAGATAAGTTGTATTTACTTTTGTGGTTTGTATGGCTTTGATTTTGTATATAAAATCCATGTTGTGTTGTGTCTTACTCTTGAATTTTGAGTAGATTTCTTTGTCTTTCTTCTTGTAATGTGATGTGGTGAAGTATTGATGTAGATTTGATGTGCCATACAGATGTTAAGAAATTCTGAGGGTTTTTCATTTTGAACTTCATTTACTTTTTAATCTGGCCAATTGAATAGTTAAAATTTGTTGTGAAACATCTTATCCAAAGGGACTAAGTTTTCTACAATAATAGTGGAGAATCTATTCAATGTCGTAGTTCATGGTAATTCAGTGCAAATAAACAGGGAAATATGGTTTGATGAGCGTCGAATTGGAGGTTTAGAGTGACTAGGCTAAAATCTCCAATTTAGTCCTAAAGTTTGGTAATTAAAGCGAAGGTTAGCCTTCATGTGAAGGGAAGTGGGAGCTCTAATGTAAGAGCCAGTATCCTCCAATCCTAACCTTAGATATAGTGACTAAGCTTAGGATTTGTCAATGTTCTTTTCATACTTGGAAGAGAGGGTACTCTGACGAGGGTAAAGAATATTAATGCTCTTATTTGACACTATACAAAATTACTATCAATCTATATCAATCACTCATCATATACACATTGCATGAGGAAAGATACTTCTCTATAACTAAACCTTTCAATATAAAACTTAGTTTGTGTTAAATAGTCTTGTTTAAATATTTAGAAAGTAATTGCAGTTAATTTAGTTTAATTATATTTGCACTAGAAACATAAATAGTACTTGAATTTGCATTGTTAATTTAGTATTGAATTTCAAATCTTAGCTATAATTTGATAAGTTACAACTTTTCTTATGGGATTGATAACCCGGACTCCACTAGAGCCCTATATTACTTGAGTGATACATGTACTTGCGTGTACGGGGTGACTGCCTAATTATTAAAATTGATCTTATTATGAAACTAAACTGAAATTATCTTTTGAATATTATTTTAGAGATTGTATATCTGGCAGCACTGCAACCACCCGATCACTCACCCCTCCCCCTGGGGTTTAAATTTTAATGTCATAAGGTTTCTGAGGCTTTTAGGTAATGTGGTAAGAACCCGTCATTGGCCTAGTCATAACCTCCTGTCTGATGGGCTTTTCCTAGTTCAATAAGAATCACAGAATAGTACTTGGTCATTAGGAGAATTCCTAATGCTTTGATCTCCATGGGTAATTGATCTACCTAAAAAATACCCATTTTTATGCCTTATTTATTATTCACTTCTTAAGGATATTATGCTTTAATGAAAGGTATTTTTATGTTTTTGGATGTAGATGATTAAAAAAGAGTCCAAAAAGAAAAAGAAGGAAAAAGGACCAAAAAGGAGAAAAAATGGAGCTTATGGAGTAAAATTTTGGAATAATTGGCCTACACTTAGGCGCCAGAATCCGGCGCCTAAGCGCCAGTTCGATACAGACACTGTCAATATTTTTGATGACTTTGGGCAGTTATTTTGACGGTGTTAAGCGGTTATAGGATCTTCTAGAAGACTGGAAGTTACTCCTAATATATAGGACATGTGATAAAATGTTTTTGGACACAAGGAAATGGTCTAGATCGCGAAGAGGTGCGATCCAAAGTGAAGAGGTGCGAAAGACCTGGTTACGGAGTCCCAGCGCCTAGGCGCCAGATCCCAGCGCCCAGGCGTGACAGTTACCTTCTAGAAGATTCATTGAATTTGGATGAATTTTGAAGAGGTTCCTTCAACAACCCCTAGTCAAATTCAGAGCTCTATAAATAGGAGCCCATTCTACAGAAAAAGTTGCACCACCCCCCTTACTACCTATACCTCTTTTAGCATCTTCTCTCCCTCTTTAGTTTTACTTAGTCTCTTTCATACTTAGGGTGCCACTTTATTTTGTATCTAGTGAGTTTATTTTGAGTATTTATTGTGTGTTGTTGCTGTTGGAGTCTTTCATCATTGCTTTGGAGTCCGTAGAAGTCGACGGATCACTTGAAGGAACATTCAGATAAGTATTTGTACTTTGGTTCAAAGTTTTATAAATATGTTTTGTTGTGTTATTTCAATGTGTTCTGAGTAGTTAGTTATCTTTCTCCTTTCAACTATGAAAAGATAAAAAATTAATTAAATTTTGTAGGAGAATTAAATTTAAAATATTTTAAAACATTGTGATGATATTAATACTTGATCTTAGTTTACTTTTTAAATTGGTCATTTAAATTGTTAAAACCTGTTGAAGAATTTTGAGACCTATCCGGAGATAAATTCTTAACTAGTAGATATCAATGAATCCTTAGCTAATTGCAGGTTATACGCAGATTATTTTAGGTGAAGTGCAAATAAATAGGAAGATATTATTTATTGGGCGAAAAATCAATTAGTTTTTAGAGTGACAGACTAAATTCTAATAATTTGGTTTATAGTAAGGGAACAAGTCACTGGTAGGGCCGAACATAGCCACCCTTGGATATCTAGCAATGTGAGCCTAGATTAACCCATTCTACTAATAAAACGTCCTCAACCGATCTACAAATTAGTTAATTTTCTTTGCACCTGGACCAAAGGGTAAAGAATAGGAATGCTTCTATTTGGCACAATACCATAATCTAAATTCCCTACAAAAGATAATTATCTATAAATCTTGGATTAGTTAAAATGGAGAAAGTCGTTTTTAAACATGCATTGAATTTTAATTATTGCTTACTTTACTTTATTATCGCTATCGCTTACTTCGCTTATAGTAAAAATTGTTAGTAAATTAAATTTGAATATATATATATATATATATATATATATATAAATATATATATAAATTGCATTTAATTTGAAAATTCCAAAATATTCTTACATTTCTTACTTTTTATAAATTTACTATCCCTGTGGGATCGATAAACCAAGACTCCACTAGAGCACTGTTTTACTTGAACGATATGTATACTTACGTTTAAAATTGTGACTTTTACAATAATTATTACAAAATCTAAATATAAATTAATAAAAGTAAACCTCGCACATCAAGTTTTTGAAGCCATTTACCAAGAATTAAATATTCTAAAAAGTGGTATCAAATTCTTGTATTTTAAAGCATATATAAAGTCGCATCGCACCAAGTTTTTGGCATCCGTTGTCGGGGATAGTATAAAAAATATGTATATAAAAAGTAAAAAGAAAGATAAGATAAAAATATATAAAAACATAAAAACAACAAAAAAAATAAAAATATTTTTTAAATTTTATGCGTAGTTCTGGATCTGGATGATTACTACCTTTTGATTTTGAATTAGAAAGAACAACTAAAAGAATTAAAAAAAGAAAATGAATTTCAAAACATCAAGAAATGGCTAACTTACATAACAATAATCAAAATCCAATCGAAATTAATGAACAAAATATTTATAAATCATTAAGGGAATATGCAAACCCTACAGCCGATGAACTTCATGATAGTATTCAAATTCCAGCTGTAGATGCTAATTCTTATGAGTTTAAACCTTCTATTATTCAAATGGTTCAAAATAATCAATTTGGAGGAACACCTAATGAGGATCCAAATTTATATCTTGCTAGTTTTTTAAAACTTTGTGCTACCTTTAAATATAATAATGTTTCTAATGATGTTATTAGGCTTAGACTCTTTCCTTTTTTCTTAAAAGATAAAGCAAAGATGTGGCGTAATTCATTAGCAACTTGTTCTATTAAAACATGGGCAGATATGACACAAAAATTTCTTTCTAAATATTTTCCTCTTCTAAAACTGTTAAATTAATAAATGACATTACTTCATTTACGCAATTTGATGAAGAAACAATTTTTGAAGCTTGGGAAAGATTTAAAAAACTATTAAGAAAATGTCCTCATCATGCTTTACCAGATTGATTAATTATTCAAACATTTTATAATGGACTTATTGGATCACTTAGATCTATTATTGATACTGCTGCTGGTGGTTCTTTAATGGCTAAGACATTTGAAGAAGCCTACACTTTAATTGAAGAAATGGCTAATAATAATTTTCAATGGCCTTCTAAAAGGGTTAATCCTAAAAGAATGGCCAATATAAAAGATAATGAAGCCTTTTCTATTTTAGCTTCACAAGTGGCTGTGATATCTAAGAAATTAGATAATTTCTCTATTAATATATCACATGTAAGTAATGACAATTCTGCTAATTCTGATGATTCTCAAACAATGGAAACTTTGCAAGCTATTGTTAATAAAACTAATAACCCTTATTCTAATTATTATAATCCTGGTTGGAAAAATCATCCTATGTTTAATTGGAGTAATGGATATCAAGTTAATCCAAATTGGAACAATCAAGGAAATTCAAACTATAGGCCAACTTATCCTCTTGGTTATAACAATAAATAACAAAAGTTGTCTGTTAAAGAATTGATCTTGCAACAAAGCAATCAGCTACAAAGTCAAAACACTGCTATTCATAATATTGAGAATCAGATGGGTCAAATCGCTAATTTCATTAATTATAGACCACAAGGAACACTGCCAAGCAATGTCAAAATTAATCCTAAGAATCTGGAAAAGAACATGAACAAGCAAAAGCTGTACAACTCAGAAGTGGAAATGATTTAAAAGAGAAAACATGGAATGAGATTGAAAAAGAGAAAGAAGTTGAAGAGATTGAAAAACCTAAAAGATACCCTTTCTTCAAGTAAAGATCAGACTGTTGTACCTATTGAAGTGGAAGTTGAAAGACCACCAACAACTTTTCCTCAAAGACTTAAACAACAGAAGCTTAACCATCAATTTTCTAAGTTCTTTGAAATTTTTAAGAAACTTACCATCAACATTCCTTTTCTTTGAAGCTTTGGAGCAAATGCCTAGCTATGCAAAATTTATGAAGGATATTTTAAGGAAGAAGAGAAAATTTGAAGCTTATGAAACTGTTGATTTAAGTGAAGAATGTAGTGCAATAATTCAGAAGAAATTACCTCGGAAACTTAAAGATCCTGGAAGTTTCACTATACCATGTGCTATTGGAGAAAAATTTTGTGGAAAAGCCTTATGTGATTTAGGATCTAGTATTAATTTCATGCCATTTTCAATCTTTCAAAGGTTAGATTTAATAGAGATTTCTCCTACCACTGTAACTCTTCAGTTAGCTGATCGATCGATCACTTATCCTAAAGGAGTTATAGAGGATGTTCTTGTTAAGTTAGATAAATTTATCTTCCCTGTGGATTTCATTATTCTAGATATGGAAGAAGATAAAGAAATACCTATCATTTTAGGAAGACCTTTTCTAGCTTCCGGTAGAGCTATGATTGATGTGCAAAAAGGAGAATTAACGATGAGAGTTAATGATCAAGAGATAACGTTCAATGTTCTGAAATCAATGAGGAATCCTGATAAAGAAAAATACTATCGGATGGATATTTTTGATTATATAATTGAAAAGCATTATCAAGAAAAATGTAAGGTCATTTCTGATGATAAAGATAAAGAATCTATGTTATATAATGAGTCATTAAATGAAGAAAATTTATCTGAAGAAACTCATTATATTCATGAAAACCTGGAAATTTTAGACACAACTAAAAATGATATACTTTTACCCTCAATTGAAAAAGCCCCTGAACTGGAATTAAAAATGTTACCTGCACATTTAAAGTATGCATTTCTTGGAAATTCATTAACTTTACCTATAACTATATCTTCAGAATTAAGCAAAGATCAAGAAGAGAAATTAATAGGAGTTCTGAAGAATTATAAGAATGCTTTTGGTTGGACTATTGCAGATATAAAAGGAATAAGCCCTTCAATCTATATGTATAGGATTTTAATGGACGAAAATTGTAAACCCACTATTGAACCTCAAAGAAGATTAAACCCAATTAAGATAGAGGTTGTCAAGAATGAGATTTTGAAATGGTTAGATGCTGGAATTATTTATCCTATTTCGGATAGCCAATAGGTGAGTCCTATTCATTATTTTCCGAAGAAAAGAGGAGTAACTGTCATTGTTAATGAAAAAAATGAATTAATCCCAACAAGATAAGTTACTGGATGGCGAATTTGCATTGACTATCGAAAATTAAACAATGCCACTAGAAAGGATCATTTTCCTTTACCTTTCTTATATCAAATGCTGGATAAACTAGCTGGACACTCATATTTCTATTTTTTGGATGGATATTCTAGTTATCATCAATTTCTCGTTGCTCCTGAGGATCAAGAAAAGACAACATTTACTAGTCCTTATGGAACATTTGCCTTTAGAAGAATGTCTTTCAGTTTATGCAATGCACCTGCAACTTTTCAAAGATATATGATGTCAATATTCTGTGATTCGATTGATAAAGGAATTGAAGTATTTATGGATGATTTTTCTATTTTTGGAACTTCTTTTGAATATTGCTCGGAATATATAATGAAAGTTTTAAAGAGATGTGAAGAAACAAATTTAGTTCTAAACTGGGAAAAATGTCAATTTATGGTCACAAAAGGAATTGTACTTGGACATAAAGTTTCACAAATAGGGATGGAAGTTGATCAAGCAAAAGTGAAAATTATTGTTGAACTGCAACCACCTACAATCATTACTGATGTGAGAAGTTTTCCGGGTCATGCTGGATTTTATAGGAGATATATAAAGGATTTTTCTAAAATTGATAAACCTTTTTGCCATTTATTGGAAAAAGAAGCTAAATTTGAATTTAATGAAGATTGTCTGAATGCGTTCAATATTTTGAAAGAAAAATTAATCACTGCACCAGTCATTGTTGTACCTGACTGGAATAAACCTTTTGAATTAATGTGTGCTGCAAGTGATTATGCAATCGGAGCTGTATTAAGACAAAAATACAATAAAATTTTCAAAGTTATATACTATGCTAGCAAAACTCTTACTGAAACTCAAATAAATTACAGTACTACTTAAAAAGAGCTTTTAACAATAGTATATTTCTTTGATAAATTTAGATCATATTTCCTTCGAATAAAATGTATCGTGCATACTGATCATTCTGCTATTAAGTATTTAATATCTAAAAAGGATGCTAAACCTAGATTGATCAGATGGGTTTTACTCTTACAAGAATTTGATTTTGAAATTGTGAACAGAAAAGAAACTAAAAACCAAATTGCTGATCATTTATCAAGAATCAAAAATAATAATGAGAAGATTTATGAAGAAAATATAAATGAGAAATTCCCAGATGAACAATTATATGTCATTCAAGAATTACAAATGCCTTGGTATGAAGATATAGTTAACTATTTGGTTAGCAATATTTTACCATATGGGTTGAATGGAAAATACATTAAGAAATTCAAGAATGATTCTAAATCATATATTTGGGAAGATCCTTATTTATTTAAAATAGGAAGAGATTCTGGGATTCGAAGATGTGTACCTTATGAAGAAACTTTTGCAATTATTCAAAAATGTCAAGATTCTGAATTTGGAGGACACTTTGGAGTGGAGAAAACTGCATTTAAAATTTTAAATTCTGGATTTTATTGGCCTACTTTATTTTAAAATGTTGGACATTATGTGAAAACTTGTGATCGATGTCAAATAATGGGAAATATATCTAGAAAAAATGAAATGCCTCTAAACTTTATATTAGAAATTGAAATTTTCGATGTATGGGGTTTAGACTTTATAGGACCTTTCGTACCATCATCTGGAAAGATTTATATTTTATTAGCAGTTGATTATGTTTCAAAGTGGATCGAAGTTGTAGCTTTACTCGATCGTGATTCCAAAAGTGTTTAGAAATTTTTAAAGAAAATGATTTTTACAAGATTTGGAATGCCAGGGATAATTATCACAGATGGGGGAAGTCATTTCAGAAATATAAGAATTCAATCATTGCTGGAAAATTTCAGAATTAAACATAGAATTGTAACTGCTTATCATCCTCAAACAAGTAGAATGGCTGAAGTGTCAAACAGAGAAATTAAAAGAATATTGGAAAAGATTTTTAATCCTAAAATAACTAACTGGGTTGATAGACTTGATTCTGCATTATGGGCTTATAGAATAGCTTATAAGACACCTATCGGAATGTCACCTTATCGGTTAATTTATGGTAAACATTGTCACTTACCTGTTAAACTTGAACATAAAGGTTATTGGGCAATAAATGAGTTCAATTAGAATTTGAATACTGCAGGAGAAAAATGATTATTACAACTGAATGAAATGAAAGATATAAGAAATGAGTCTTATGAAAATGCAAGAATTTATAAGGAAAGAATGAAGAAATTGCATGAAAAATTGATTTCAAGGAAAATATTCAAGCCTGGACAAGAAGTATTATTATTTAATGCTTGTTTAAAACTTTTTCCTAGAAAATTAAAATCTAAATGGACGGGACTATTTATAATTGAGAAAGTATACCCTTATGGAGCTGTGGATATTAAATATCCCAAAACTGGAAAAGTATTTAAAGTTAAGGGATTAATATTGAAGACTTATATGAGAGAAATGAAATTAAATTACAAAGAGGCTTATGAGCTGAGTCTAGCCCATTAATTCAATTAATTAGGTCGGGCTGACGACGTTAAACCAAGCGCTTTATGGGAGGCAACCCATATTTATTAGTGCGAGTTAAATTATTGATGTAAGGTTATGCCTTAGTCTTGACTAAATTTGAATATAACTTCTGGAAATATAAGGCTAACAAGTCTGTATTGGCTTAAGCTAAACATTTTCTTGAAGTATATAGAATTTGGACTTGGACCACTCCATGTCAAATGTGAGTAAAAAGGAGATCGAGTCTTGTGTTAGTATGTTGAATATCAAATTTGTGTGTTTGCTTAATTGTTCAATGTGTGTTGTTGGATTTGAATGTTTGCTTTGAATATGTTGTTGTTTGTGTTATTTATAAAACTATGAACCTTGATATAGTCTTGTACTGAAATTTATTGAATTTGGAATGGAAATTAGGGATTGGAATTGAAGAATTTGGATACATTTTTGTGGATCTATACTATCATTTTAAATTGATTGTGAAAATATTTGGAGGATATAAATTGGATTAATACTCTCATAAGAGTAATTAGGAGTCAAATTTGATAAGATTTTGTGGAAAATATAAAATTTAAATTGAATTTTAGGAAAGGCGAGTCTGGCGCCAAGGCGCCAGAATTTGGCGCCTAGGCACTGGTTCGGCCTGAACCCAAAAACTTATCTTCTTAACCCCCCCCCCCCCACGCCATTTTTGATGCCTAAGCTTCCTTCTCCACTGGTTTTCGCAAAAATACTACTTATAGATCCCATTTAAAGACGAATTTTCAAGTTTTTGAGCTTGAACTCACCTGATTTCTTCATCCCGAGGTCAGATCTACATTCTGAACTCATTATTTTTTATTTTTACCATGGATTTTGTTCTCATTGAGAAAAACCAAAATTTTGAGAAAAATTTTGATTTTTAAGGTTAAATTCATGAAATTTTTAAGCCCTTTCAAGTTTGAAAAGCTTAAATTAGTTTATTTTCCTAGAATTGTTGAATTTATTTTGTGTTTTTATTTCACGTTTAGATGGCACCCAAATCTAAGCAAGGAAAGGAACGAGAAAATTTTGATCGTAGCAAGTTCGTCACTGCTACTGCACACTTCCGATACAATGATTTTGCTATGACTCAGAAATTTATCTCGGAGCGAAGTTTTTATAATCCTGGAGGAAGAATTGAAGAGACAATCGTTGCGCTCAACTGGCAACGATTCTGCTGTTTCACTACTGTTGTCGTTATCCCGGTTGTTAAAGAGTTTTATGCTAATTTCGTGGATGCTGAAGAATACGATATTTTTGTTCTAGGAGTTGGAGTAGGATTCACTCCTGAACGCATCCATATTTTCTATGGCCTACCGCTAAATATTGAGTGTTATTATTCCGGATTATCTCCATCTGAGGGAGATTTGGATATGATCATTGCCTACCTGACTAATAGTACTGGTGCGTGGAAGATTCGGAATGGAAAAAGGGTAAATTTTTCATCTTCTAAGCTTACTGGTGTTTCAAAAGCATGACACTACTTTATTTCTGCTCGTCTCCTTCCATCCAATCATCTGAGCGAGGTTACCAAAGATAGAGCAATTCTCAACTACTGCATTCAGGAGAGGAAGCCTATTGATGTAGGGAGCATTATTTATGATTCTGTAGAGGCTACTGCTCGCTCTAGCACTTCTATTGGACTTGGTTTTCCATCTCTGATATATTCTCTATGTCAAAGTGCTGGACTAGTTGCTGAGCTTTCTGAGGAAAAGCTCAAGTCGACAAAGCCTATAGGAAGAGAAAGCGTCAGTATTTATGATCGACTTCGAGGTAAAAGTTTTACTGCACCTTCTGGTTCATTACCTACTTCAAGTAGAGCTTCTACTTCTAAACCGTCTACTTCTGCTGAGCCACCATCTACTTTTTGGGAAACCATGCATGATCAATTTATAGCGCAGCAGAATGAGTTATTCCTAACTCATTATAGAGTAGATACGATAGATAAGAAGATCGATCATCTTTTTGAGTATACATAATGAAAGAGTTATTACAATGCTGAGTATTTTGAGTCTTTAGTGAGATTTCTGAAGGGTGAGCACGATGTTCAGTTCCCTACTTGTCCCAGATTTTCATCATATGTTGATCCAAAGGATGTGGAGTTTTCTTTTAGTGATGACGATGATGAAGCTACACACAGTGATTAGTAGCTTGACTTACCTCTGGAGATTGTTGATTTTGCTTTTTTAGTGTGTTTCTTGTTTCTTGTGATATTTAGTGTGATGTTATTTGTTAGTATTTATGTGAACTTTTTTATGTTGAAACTGTTTTTAGATTATCTGATGTGTGTTTAAGACTGAAATATGAATGAATTTTTATAAAAGTTTATTTATGTTTCAGCCTACTATTTAGCGTTCAGGAATAGTTAGTAAAATTGCATGTTCAAAAATAAAAATAAAAAAAGATTTTTTTTTAGAAAGTAACTCCTGCTCTGCAAAAATTTTCTATATATGCTTAATCATTTCCGTTATATTCATATTGAAGCATGTGTAGAAGTAGAAGTTAGTTTTTCCTTACTACATAATTATTGTACTTAGATTAATTCATGTTTATTTCTTTTTCTCATGCTTTAGAAAATTTCATGATTTATATTTATACTAAAGCTGAAGTTTAGGGGAAGGGAAAACATTTATCAAATTTAAATATTATTTGTCCTTAAAGAGCAAATATTTTCTTTAAAAATATATTAACACAACATATGGAATGAAAAATTTGTTTAAGATTACCTAAATTTTTGAATTTATAAATAATTTAGTAAACTTAACTAAAATTTCAAAAATTTTGATTGATTTTAAGAATAGAATTATTTAGCATAAAGATAAATAAGATCAAAATTTTTCTATTTATAGTAAAGAGAATTGTATTTTTGAAATACTAAGGAATCAAGATTATTGCTTGAAAAAGAAAAGATTGAAATAATTTTTGAAAAATAATAAATTATTTATATCATATTAATTAAGTAAGAATGTATAATTTTTTGAAAATAAGTTAAGGATAGTGAAGTTGAATCATTAACAGGCTATCCAAAAATAGTAATCCTCACTTAAAAAAAAATAAAAAAAAAAGTAAAGAGAAAATAAAATAAGTGAGGAGAGGCTTGAGGAAATGCCTAATCAAAAATTGGCTTCAGTTGAATTATCTTATAGGTAGAAAACTGATTACATTTTTAACTTAATTTCTATGTACAAATATTTTTACTAGAAAAATATTTCATGAAAATCTTTTTCTTGTAAATATTCTATGTGACCTTAATATAATGAACAACAACTATTCTTGAAATAAATGAAAAATTGGAAGTCTTATGATTTGGTAGTTAAATGTTCTTTAATTCTTAAAATTAAACTTAATTAGTGAAATTTGGTTAATGATTTGCTAAAGCATTTATAAAACCAAAAATTATAAGGAATCTTAAATATTTTAACTTCATTCCAAATGTTATCTATTTTTTGTAATTAAAAGAGTTACTTGAGGACAAGTAACATTTAAGTTTGGGGGAATTTGATCTACCTAAAAAATACCCATTTTTATGCCTTATTTATTATTGAATTCTTAAGGATATTATGCTTTAATTAAGGTATTTTCATGTTTTTGGATGTAGATGATTAAAAAAGAGTCTAAGGAAGAAAAAGAAAGAAAAATGAACAAAAAGGAGCAAAATTAGAGCTTATGGAGCAAAATTTTGGAATTATTGGCCTGGCGCCTAGGCGCCAGAATCCGGCGCCTAAGCGCCAGTTCAATACAGACGCTGTCAAGATTTTTGACGACTTTAGGCAGTTATTTTGACAATGTTAAGTAGTTATTGGAGCTTTTACAAGACTGGAAGTTACTCCTAATATATAGGACATGTGATACAATGTATTTGGAAACGGTCTAGATCTCGAAGAGGTGCGATCCAAAGTGAAGAGGTGCAAAAGACCTGGTCACGGAGTCCGGTGCCTAGGCGGGACAGTTACCTTCTAGTGGATACATTGAATTTGGACAAATTTTGAAGAGGTGTCTTAAACAACCATTGGTCAAATTCAGAGCTCTATAAATAAGAGCCCATTCTACAGAAAAAATCGCACCCCCCCTCTTAGTACCTATACCTCTTTTAGTATCTTCTCTCCCCTTTTAGTTTTACTTAGTCTCTTCCATACTTAGGGTGTCACTTTATTTTCTATCTAGTGAGTTCATTTTGAGTATTTATTGTGTGTTGTTGTTGTTGGAGTCTTTCATCATTGCTTTGGAGTCAGTAGAAGTTAGCGAATCACTTGGAGGAACACTTCAGATAAGAATTTGTACTTTAGTTCAGTTTTATAAATATGTTTTGTTGTGTTATTTCAATATGTTCTAAGCAGTTAGTTATCTTTCTCCTTTCAACTATGAAAAGATAACAGATTAATTAAATTTTTAGGAGAATTAAATTTAAAATATTTTAAAACAATGTGATGATATTAATACCTGATCTTAGTTTATCTTTTAAATTGGTAATTTAAATTGTTAAAACTTGTTGATGAATTTTGAGACTTATCTGGAGATAAATTCTTAACTAGTAGATATCACATGAATCCTTAGGTAATCGTAGGCTGTATACAGATTATTTAAGGTACAGTATAAATAAATAGGAAGATATTCTTTTTTGGGCATAAAATTAATTACTTTTTAGAGTGACAGACTAAATTCTAATAATTTGGTTTATAGAAAGGGCACGGGTCACTGGTAGGGCCGACCATAGCCACCCTTGTACATATAGTAGTGTGAGCCTAGATTAACTCATTCTACTAATAAAATATTTTGAACCCATCAATAGATTAGTCAATGTTCTTTGCACCTGGATCAAAGGGAAAAGAAAAAAATGTTTCTATTTGGCACAATACCATAATCTAAATTCCCTACAAAAGATAGTTATTCTATAAATCTTGGATTAATTGAAAAGAAGAAAGTCGTTTTTATACTTGCATTGAATTTTAATTATTGCTTACTTTACTTTATTATTGATTACTGCTTACTTGCTTATAGTAAAAATTGTTAGTAAATTAAATTTGAATATATATATATATATATATATATATATATATATATATATATATATATATATATATATATATATATATATATATATAAAGTATATATTAATTGCACTTAATTTGAAAATTCCAAAATATTTCTAACATTCCTTACTTTTATAAATTTACTATCCCTGTGGGATCGATAACCAGGACTCCACTAGAGCCATGTATTACTTGAACGATACGTATACTTGCGTTTAAAATTATGACTTTCACAATAATTATTATAAAATCTAAATATAAATTAATAAAATTAAACCTCGCACATCAAGTTTTTGAAGCCATTTACCATGAATTAAATTCTAAAAAGTGGTATCAAATTCTTGTATTTTAAAGCTTATATAAAGTCGCATCGCATCAGTAATCTAGAGCATCCTCAACCTATAAGAAGTCGAATTTGATTTCTACTGGGCTGTACCTTTGATCATCTCAACCAAGGGTTGAAAATTTTGTCCTAACCTAGGAAGTGAGTGTGGGAATGATTTAAATTTTCATATGGGTGTGTTTCATCTCAAGTCATCTATGAAGGTCACTAGGCAATCGTAAGGCTAAATCCTAGGTTTCTGTAGAGAGAGGGGTCCTCACAAATGTGAGATAAGCATGTCTTTAAGTTATCTTTCTAGATTGGGTTTGGTGTTGACTCATTGGTTGGCTCGTCGTAGCATTTCTCTACACTATTTATGTTAGTAGCACTCCCTTTAAAATTACGATAACACGTTTTAGTTCTAAGGCTATAATTAACTCTCTAGAATATTTATGTATCTTCATTTACAGAACTCATTATTTCCTATTATATACACTCTAAAAGAATCCCTTAAAATTTCTTTTTGTAATCCTGATAGGATGACCCAAATCATAAGATCATTTCTAGACAATTAAAGCCTATCAAGATAAGAGACAAATTAAGTTTAAGTTCTAAAGCAGGTAACAATAAGGATTTTGTTTCTTAAGATTATTACTACAGTAATTTAAATAAAAATTTTAATTTGAATTTCAAATAACATGAAGTAATTTATATCATGCTTTTTTTTTACTAATTAGATTTGCAAATAACTTTGAGTGCTATTTATGTTCAATTGCCTATTTTTATTAATATCACTAATTGAACGTATATCAAATTAGAAACTTATTTTATGGATTATCTAACAGGCTAGAAATGTAAAATATGAAACTCTTTTCTAATAAATATATGTTTTAAGAAAGTTTAGTTAAAACATTATTCTTGGCCTAGAATTTTATATAAGACAAATTTTCAGTTTCTCAGAGCCCAAACCCCTATTAAAATTCCAAATTTAATCGTTCAATTTTCATATTTTGCTAGTGTATAAGGGAGTAGAATAAGTAATAATTTCGACATAGATAATCGACTTTAGTATTGTTAGCCATAGCAAGTTTTGGGATTATTGTCACGATAGGCCTAGGACTTTGGTGAGATCGCGAGCGTTGAGTTGGGCATCAATTGTAGATAGTAGACTTGCAGGTAATAGCAGTTGTATCGATAATAGACATTAACCTTGTTAATCTACGACAAGCATCACCATATTGATAATGGTGAAAGTTTTCCCATGCTAGTGACAACACCTGGTGGGATTGAGGATGACATGTGTCAGCAATTGTCATGATCGTAATTGTTGACATTTATGTTGATAACACACTAAACTCATTTCCAACAATGGAGGGCAATTATGCTATTATTAGTCATGAACATAGACATTAAATAGAGTTCTGATGATCATATAATTGATCCCAAAAGATTTCAATTCTAAACCTAAAAGCATTTTGTGACAAGATTTATGTTTTGAACATATACTAATATTGAATATAGACTAAGTAACAACTGAATAAAATATTAATATTAGCTGACAAAAGTATAATTTTTCTAGGGAATAAAATTAATCTTTCTATTTAGAAATCTTTTCCACAGTATGTCGCTCAAGAAAATATTTTCACTTGACTAATCGCATTTCAAATTATAATTTTTTTTTGCAATGTAACTGTCAATGCATTATCTTATATATTGTGTTAGGCTGAATTCAAGAAGTTTGCAAAAGGAAACGAGACTCAATACTAATAGTGCCAAATGTCACGAACCAAAGAACTTCCTGGTCCACATTAATTTCGAAAAATAGAGAAAGTCACAGCCCTTCTACAAATGAGAAATTCAAAATGAACAATATTAGAGCGGTAGACAAAGTAAGTCCAAATTTATGAACAAGTCTATTTTTCCGTAATTTAGCAGCTGCTTCTTTCTACAAAGAATACTAGTCCGGTAACACTCATCATATGTATCTATAAAAGAGCTCGATCCGACAAGCAGCAAATGCAACTTATACCTCAACCACTTGTAAGGAATATTGATCCATGGCCTCCATCGTGACAGTTTTCCGCTCCTTCTTCCTCATGGCCTTGGTGGCCATCACCTTCAGCTTTCTTGCAACATTAGGGGCGGAAAACAACCACCTTTTATCCGGCGATAAACTCAAAACCGGTGAAAATATTTCGGATATAAATTACAGCTTAAGTATGCAACGAGACTGCAACCTCGTTCTCTACGAAAAAAATACTGAGAAAGTAGTTTGGAATACCCAAACCAACGGGAAAGGTATTGGATGTGAGCTCAGGTTGCAGACTAATGGCAATCTCGTCGTCGAAGACGAGAACCAAAAGCTTGTATGGGAAAGTAAAACTAACGGAGCAACTGGAAATTATGTTCTTCTCCTCCAACGAGACCGTAACGTGGTGCTCTACAGCAAACCGTTAAGGAGCTCTAACAGTAATCTTTGAATTACATAAGCAGGTCTCAAATCAACTACCAAGAAAGACATAATAATATTACATCTGTTTTCAATCCATGCATGTGTGTCGCAGGACAATATCTCATGAATAAATGTCTATCAAATAATAAATCTCACGAGCATTTTCTTTTTTGTTTTTCTGGGCCGTGAAAGTGTGATATCATATTATTAAATTACATTATTTGCGGTAGTACGTATTAATTTTTTATAATTTTTATATATCTAAAATTCCTCAAAATTAAATAACATTATTTGATCTGAGGAACAACTTTTGTATGTACATCTGATTTACTCCTATATACGTTAAGGTTCACTTATATGGAATTTTCTAGTAATAAATATTTTTGTTACTTCAATATCTTTATCAGTTTAAACTGTTTTAAACTGAAACTGTATATGAATTCAACTTCCTCTCTCCCATTTATAAGAAAGGAAAAAAGCAAATTTAGCGGATCATGTGTATAATTTGCTGAAACATATAATTAGCTTTTACAAACTTATTAATTCTGTCTTTTATAATTTGCTTTGATTAATAATTTATATATTAAGAAAAAATAATTCAATTCATTTCTCTCTTGAGATGATCTAATTGTGTGGATCGAATACGGTATCAACGAGGGGGGAATAATTTAGTTTCCTTCCAAACCAAAATTTCTATGTATTTTGAAAATTATGATTCCAATGAACTATGCAGACACGATAAATTTTACATAATGGTAGTGATGGTGATGGTGGTGGCGTTCCATGGTGATGGATGTACCAAGGATAACCTATATGAAGTTAATATGGATTAAGAAGAAAAAAGGTGGAACCAATAGGATTGTAGGAATATTAATTTAATGTACATGTTGGCAGAATGGTACAAGGTGCCCAGATCAACGAGGGAACATTGTGGTCAGGGTGATAATCTGCTCAACTCAAAGCGAGAATGACCCCCGTCCATGAAAGACTGATTTACAAAGCTTTGTTAACTTTCAATTTGCAGTTTCTCTGTTTTTTGGTAGATCTATTGGGTTTTCTTTTTTTGATCTGCAGTTTTGTTATGTATAAACTTCTTTCTCTTTTTGAGATCTTTATTTATTTTCTTAGATCTAGATCTTTCTTTTGTGTTAGTATGTTATTTATGGATGTAAGAATTCTATCGGTCCCCTCTCGCTACTCTCGAGAGCTAGGAGCAAGAAGGGCTCCGTCGCTCTTCCGATGGCCTCTGATGGCAATTCCAGCGGGTTCCCATGATAATTGTAAGTTAGAGGTGTGATATTGTTCATGTAGGTGGAAATTCTAATTTGATTTTTGTATGCTTTATACGATATTTTTCTGATTGAAGAAAACAAAAGGTTAGATGTTGTAATTGTATTTATCTTTATTTTATTTCTTATGATACACACGAGAGTTGGGAGCTGGGGCGGTTTATACATCTGTTGTAAATATATTCACTAAACAAGGGCAGAATAGTATTTTATCTAGCAACAACTGTCAATAAGCCGTTCTGAATAAGCTCCGTCAAACAACAAGCTAGCTTATCCTGTTAATCTACAGATTATCAGATTATCAGGATAATCTGCTTATCAGCAGATTATAAATAATCTACAGCTGCCCCAAACAGACCCTAAAGCATTTTTAGTTAATTAAGATTAAGGAAAGAATCTTGATGTATGGTTTAGTCAAGTTTTTGGTATATAGATTAAATATTGTGTGTGTGTGTGTCAAATTAATAAATTTCAAAATAAATCATAGTACAAGACATCTAGTCCCAAATAATTAGATCTAATTTCAAATAAATCTTACCATATATGGATTAAAATTATATATTTTGAATTCATACACACCTTAATATTAATGGATCTCAAACTTTAATATAAATATAATACATGACAGATAAATTCCAAATAATTTTTATAATGTCTATGCAACAAATTAAGCAAACATTCCTATACATTAAATCAACATAAAATAAAATTTAATTGATGACATCAAAAACTCGTACTTCTAAAAGGTAGTGGAGGAGTTTTGCATTAGAATTTGTAGATTAAAAAAATAGAATTTTATCATTTTCTAAAGATTTGAAGGTTCTGGGACATATGGGAGTTGTCGACTTAGAGAAGAATGAAGGGAAGAACGAATTGGAGTTTTTGGTGTTGATTTGGGTAATATAATAGATTACCAGAGGATTTTTTTAGCAATTTGTAATCCAAATATTCTATGGAAGATTCCACCGAAGATAAGTGACATAAAAGCCTATAGACTTGCCATCGAAAATTTTATCAGAATTTTTTACTGGAAAATTTCTTCTCAAAAAGCATATATTTTTTGGAATACTGTCTGATAATAACTTTGTTAGATATCTCTATTTTCTTATAGTGAAAAAAGAATGATTTATAAAAATTCAATGCTGAATAGGCCTTGTTCTGTTAATATACCCTTATTACGATTTGTCACTACTTATATGGTTTAAGATGCACTTCCTTTTTTTTTATTATTATTTTTGGATACCTACTAATGAGGGTTTCAAAGCGTTACAAATTTTGGATCATTGAAGATTTGGGTCTGTCTACTTTTTTTTATTGTGCCTTTTCTATTTTGAGCATTTGAGAACTAGTTTTCTTAATGGGGTATTTTTTTCTTCTTTAGCATACCTTCATATAAATTGGATGTCTACACAAAAAAAATATTAGAGATAAAGATGCATATCAATATTCAAGAGGATGAGAATATTATATTATTCTCTTACTTGTAAATTTATTTCAACTTTGTAAGACATTACCAAATACCAATTCTTCAACCTCTATAAACATAGTTCTTTCTCCATACTTATTCCAGGCCACTTTCTTTATTCTTGTTAACTTGAAACAAAGTGAAATCTTCTATTTTTTAATCTTATATATAATTTCCACATTCTTAATAATACTTTCAGGTCCTCTATATTCTTTAGTATAATATTTAGGTCAGTAACAATTATAACACTTAACTTGAGATTTATTATGCCTCGAGTCTTAACCTCCTCTATCAAATTAATCCTCATGTTGATGAGCTTTCACGCCATATATAGTGGTTGTTATTTTTGAAACCACGATCCTTGTTTGCTTACACGAGCTTGTCATTTTCCATGACCTATTATACATTAATTTTAATCATTTTTGAAGCTTTCTTTTTTTGTCTGCTTGGTTGTATATACATCTCGAATAGTTTTTATGTTATCTCTTTATTCATCTTCTTAAATTTTTTCTTTCATAGGGTTTTAACGGACTTAAGCATTATAAATATTCTCATGGTTTTAGGATCCTTAAATATATACTTTTTATGGTCCTATCAAATATTGAATCTAATAATCAAATTTTTTAAAAATAATATACACATCTTCCAACTTTCCACCATTTCTTTTTAGAACATAAGACAAGGCAACGTCTCAAAAAAAGTAATTGGAGAAGAACTTGTCTTTATTCATAAATAAAGCATTAAAGTGTTTCTTAATTTTTAAAGGCATTTCATTTTAACATTTTCATTTATGTGAGAAGAATCATGGAACTTCTCTCATGATTATTTGGCTGAACATATACTTGAGACCTTCTCGAAACTCAATATTGAAATATTTTTCTATGAAAAAGAGAACAATCTTTTCTCTCTTTCTTATGTCTCTCAAGTTATCTTTTTTTCGGAAAACATTGTTGCCTCACTGCTTGGCTTATCGTAACCTTTCAAGCCACTATCTATACTGGTACCCTTTTAGAAGAATTACGAAAGCACATTTTAATTCTAAGGCTTTAAATGACTCTCTATAATTCTCTCATATCATCTATTACAAAAGTCTTTTATTGTTATTATAGATTTTACTAAGGAATCCTTTATAATGTCTCTATAATTTTTATAAAATTATTTTAGATTATGGGATCATCTCTAGCTAATTAATGCCTTGTTAGGCATGGATCAAATCAAATTTAATTTCCAGCATATGCAACAATAAGAATAGTTTTTCCTTAAGATTAATGCTAAAAAAATTTAAAGAAAAAAATAAACTTTGAATAATTTGAAAAAAAATGAAGTTATGGTTTGGTTTCTTGTTTTTAATAACATTAACTAAAAAATTATCAAATTAGGATTTTATTTTTAGGATAATTTAATCGATTATAAATGTGAAACGTTAAAAAAAATTCTGATCAATATAAATTTTAAGCAAGTTTGGTTAAAACAACGTGCTTATGTTCGATGTATCAATAAGACCAGTTGGCTCTTTAAAAAGCCAACCTAAAACGCATTTAATAATCTAAGTTTTAAGCCTTAAATTTCTAATTTTTGTATATATTGCCAATATAAGAGAGATTGCAGTAAGCATTGATTTGAACTTAGTTTTATTTGCCACAGTAGGAGTTGAGAAATTGACATAGTTGGCCTAGGATTTAAGTGAGATGGCAAGCATCGAATCTGGTGTTAACTACAGACGCTAGAATTATTGGTATTAGCAGATGAAATGGTTTGCGTCAATGGCTGACATCGACCCCGCTGTACACAGTGAGCATCACCAGATTAGTAGTAATGATGTATGTTGTCATATGCTAGCAACAACATGTGTTAGATTTAGGGATGGCGTGTGTAAACATTGTCATGATTGTAGTTGTGGACATAAATATTCATAACATGCATCATTGTTAATCACAAAAATTGAAATTAAATAGAATATTAGATAAAGTCTATATGATCATAGATGTGATCCTTGAAGGTTTTAATTTGAAATTTCAATGTGCCTTGGAACGGGATTTCTATTTTGCTGATAAATAATATTGAATGTAGATTGCAGGACAATTAAATAAAAAATAAAAGTAGGCAACCATAAAGATAAGTTTTTTGTAGGACTAAAATGAATCGTCTTATTTGGAAGATTTTCCTAGAGTTTTTGGCACAAGGAAAATTTTTTTCTGACTATTTGCATTTCAAATTGTAATTTACATGCAATGTAACTTTCAATGCATAGTCTTTTGTCTGGTGTTATGCGAATATCAAAATTTTATAATTGGAAATGATACTCTTTATTAATATTAGCGCCAAATGTGGCCGACCACTGTGATGACTTTCCCCTCCTCCCGCTTGGCGATGGGGGTCATTGCCATCTGACTTCCTAAAATAGGAGGCTCGACCGATAACAACCTTTATCTAACAAAAAATTCAAAATGGGAGAAAATATTTTGGACATAATTTACAGGTTATTAATGCAACCAGACAGCAACCTCAATCTTTACTAAATAATCCAAGAGAAAGCTATATGGTAAACCCAAACTGACGACGAAAGTTTTTGATGTGAGCTCACGTTGCAGATTGATGGCAATCTGATCACCTAAGATAAGAACCACGTATGTTATAAACATTCAAAACAACTAAAAATTAATTTCAGTGTTCTGAAGAATATGTTAATTTATTTTAAATAAATAAATATATATATATATATATATATATATATATATATATATATATATATATATATATATATCTATATAATACACTACAGAAACATGTTTAATATAATGAAAATCGAAAAAAAAGTAGCAAAATTAATCCCGATTAAGTCCTAATACTTTGACTGGTCCCACTTGTGCCTTATTTTTTATTTTTCTTTTAGTTAAAAAAATACTTTTTTAGTAAAATTTTTACTTGTTTCTATTTTTGTTTTAAAGAATAAATTAACATATAATTAAAAGCATTCAAAATATTTTAATTTTTTTTTTATGTTTTAAAAATAATCAAATATGTTATAACGTATTAAATATATTTTATTTTAAATAAGCATTGATACGCCCCCAATAATTTTTCATCATCCGACGCGAATATCGGTGCAATCTTTTAAGCAAGATATATTCAAATTTTGATAAACAGTCAACTAGAGTTCTGATTTTAGCAAATTTATAGTCAAACTGACCAGATCGATGAGACGAACTTAATGATATTAAAATTAGTCTAACCCGAGTCAAATCAAGCTCAAATCAAGTCATCAAACCACTCTTGGAAGATTTTTGGACATATTTGGAAGGTCAAACAGATGCCAACACTAGCAAGCCTATACTCGAATCGAGCGTCTCGACGAGACGAATCCAACGAGTCTAAGATCACTCAATTCCAACATCGTTAAGGTCATCACATGTCTCTTAAACGCCGTTTAATGAAAGGGAGCCTTCTGAACCGTCCAATCGAAATTCGTCGCATTAATCGCACCTGTAACCCTATAAATGTACCCCAACTCTCACATGAGGGGGGGGGGAGGGGCGAAAGGAGAGAGTCTTAAAACTTGAGGAGAGGAAGCAGCTCTGCATCATCGCCGATAGCCGTTGATCACCATCAACAGCCGTCGACCACCATTAATCGTCGTGGACCACCGCCGATCGCCGGGGACCACCGTCGATTGTCGTTCACCACCATCATCCATATACCGTCAGCCGACGTTGTAATCTACATCATATAATTACCCTTTCCCGTCTGTGGGACGAGGGATTTCTGTAAACGTCAATCAATAGTGGATTCTCACAACTGGGCCAAGCACCGTGGTTTTTCCCTTTACGGGTTTTCCACGTAAAAAGTTCTGGAGTCACTGTTTGTTCCTTTTTCCTCTGTGTGCGTGCTGAATTCTCGTACAACGCTAAGATGATAATTTATTACTCTACCGCCGCGAATTTTCTAGCACGCATCAAGCATTAAATTTTATACAATTAAAAGTTAAAGTGATTCCAGAATGTCCTTGAGTTTCCATAATCATTTTTATTGAAATTATAGTTATTTTAAGGAAATCTAATTAATTCAACTTGGTGAGAGAGAGAGAGAGAGAGAGGGAGAGAGAGAGAGAGAGAGAGAGAGACGAACATGTTTTTAGGTGCGCAAAAATTGTTTTCTTTTACAAGCTGAGGTACAGTATTATTTTGTCATCTTTTATATTTCAATCTTCTAACAGTCAGTTTAAAATTATGTGCACATTTTGATATCTATTTTAGCTTCAATTATTTGACCTTATTTCATGTTGTCACCGTTATATACATTTCTGAGATGTATGGATTAAACGAAACTGATTTTTAACAATCATGTTAAATCATCTTCTAATTTTTTATGAAGTTATTTTAGTCTCTAAATCAAAAAGAATACAAACAATCCTACTTTTCCAATTATTAAATGGGTTAAAAAAAACAATTTCATTGCTTGCTGAAGTGGCAAAGTTGCTGCTGATGTGGAAATTTTGTCAATTTAGAAGATTTTATTTTTTGAGTGTTGATTTAATTTTTTAGTGTTGGCAAGAAAAACCCTATTGTCTGTCTTGGAATAGCCATGTTGAGAAAGATCAGAAAGTACCCCAGTATTTAGTTTTTTTGCTCAACTTTTTTGAACATTTTGATTTGACTTGCCTAGCCATCTTCTCACATGTCGCCAACTTACAAAATCTCTGACCCTATTTCTCTAGTTCTTGCTCTATCATCCAACCAAGTAGTCGAACTAAGGAATATCCTTCCACTAATTCTCATTCGCTCATCAGTTTGAGAAATCAAATTATGGATCCTCCTCTCTCTTACATTTGAGTATCAGGTCTTCTCAACTCGAGCTTCACAATCTTCTCATTGTCATCCAAGGTACCTCAATATCTTATTCTTCAGATTTCACATTTACATCCAAGTCTATATCTTCAGTCTCTCTCATAACTCATAACAACAATTCAAATATTAACCTGCTCATCAGGGAGTAAATTGAGGCACTACAAAAAATTTATAGTGAAATTTCTAGTTCTGAACAAGCATCATAATCCTTTGTCGAGTAACCTATCAGTCTATTAGCACACCAAGAGATATTATCTCATACTTCTAGTTTCCAGGAAAATAAATTAAAGCTTTGGAGAGTGATCCATGAAAAAAATACCCTTTTTTATGCCTTGATTTTTATCAAATTCTTAAGGATATTATGCTTTAATGAAAGTTATTTTTTGTGTTTTGGATGTATGTGATGCAAAAAATGTTCAATTAAGTTAGAGGACCAGTATGAACAATTTTATTTGATTTCTTTGAATTATATTTTAATTTTTATTTTTTTTATATGGTAGTTTTTAGGAATAAAAAAATAGAATA
The DNA here is from genome assembly GCA_022702705.1 of Papilionanthe hookeriana x Papilionanthe teres. Taxonomy (NCBI): domain Eukaryota; kingdom Viridiplantae; phylum Streptophyta; class Magnoliopsida; order Asparagales; family Orchidaceae; genus Papilionanthe; species Papilionanthe hookeriana x Papilionanthe teres. The sequence goes on from CM040423.1 coordinate 12,925,371, forward strand.
AATATATTATTATCACTAAAATTCCTTTTTATATTATCCATAAATCTCTCTAACCTCAAGGAACACAGAAAAATTTACTCTATACTTTTCTCACTTTTATTTTTATTTTAATAATTTTAAAGGGAAAATAGGCTAAAAAATAATGTAGTCATTTTAAATTCAATTTTATCTTTCTTAAGTACCCTTGGTCACAAGGAAGTCCTCAAGCCACTTTTTATATTTTTCTATTTTTTTAATTTATATAATTAATTTAAGCAAAAATTCAAATTTACATAAAAAAAATATTTTTATACCAAAAATAATTTTAATGACCTTAGGATTGTTGCAGAAGCCTCATAAAGTGGAAGATTCAATTTCGTAATTATTTTAATTATTTTGTATTTTTCATAATTTTGATATTTTTCTTAATTTTAAAAAAGAAAATTAGAATTTAGAATTTTAAAATTCAATTTTTTTTTAGGTTTCTCTGACCACAGCGAACCTGCTAAACTCATTCTCATTATTTTCTATTTTATATTTAATTTATTATAATTATTATAAGCATATAATGGTGATTATCCTTGAAAATTAGAGTTTGTCATGTTAAAGATGCTATCTGACTTTGAAAAAATCAGAAAACATACCAATGTATGTGAGGAATGAATCCCACAAATTTCACATCTTTGTGATTATTCTTTAATTATTTATAATTAAAAAAATACTCTAAAGTACTTAATAAAAAGGAAAATACATGATAAATATTTTTAATTTGTGTTCACATTTTTCTCCTTTATTCAATGAGCACATGAGTATTTTTATTCTATTTTTATTAATTTTCTACACCATGTAATGAATTTTAAATGTTTCTGAATTATTTTAAATAAAAAATGCCCTATTTTTATACTTATCCATGTCAGTGCTGACTTGGACCGCACTTTATGCTCTATCTTCTCATTCGATGCAATATGATCCGCCCAACTAGTACACGCACTATCCAATGGCTCCGCGTCTTCGTCCCCAACTAATGTGAGTCGAGAACTGTTGACCCACAATTTTATATTATGATATTTTTAATTTAATTGCAACGACGCCAAAAACTTGACCCCGCTATTTATATGTATAGAATTGTAATTGTTTATGTTGTGGATGCTACGGAAGTATACGTATCGTATCGAAGTAATACTGAGGCTCTAGTGGAGTCCCAGTTATCGATCCCACGAGGAAAGAGAAAATTAAATAACAACTAATTTTAAAATAATATTAATAATTTTTTAAAATAGTTTACGAAAATTTGGAATTCTAAAATTTGAGCGCAATAAAGTAAACTAAGTATTTTAATTAAGTAACTTAACTAAGTAGAAAATTAATACATATTGAAAGTGCGAGAAAATTAAACTAATTGCTAAATAAGTCTTAACTATTCGGAAAAGTATTTTTCCCTTGTTTAGAAATTTTAAGTGATTGATGAATTTAAATAGATAATTTTAAGGTATTGTGACAAATAGAGCATTCCTATTCTTTACCCTTTGGTCCAGGTGTAAAGAATATTGACTAATCCTATGTTTGATTACCGAATCGCGGCTAGTCGGGAGGATACCAACTGCCACTTCGCAGCTCCCACATTCCCTCGCTTGAGGGCTAACATCTACACTTCAGCTCTCAAACAATAGGACCGAATTGAATATTTTAGTCCGTCACACTAAAATGCTCAATTCTACGCCAATGATATTATTTCCCTATTTATTTGCACCTTCCTTCCAAGGCTTTTGAATTCCCCGAATATCAGATGTAATTTTTACTATAGTTGATAATCAACATATTTTAACAAATCAAATGGCCAGTTTGAAAGTAAAAATTATCACAATTTATTAATATATATAAGTATCTCTATTTTAATTTCATCAAGTCACTTAATTTCATAAACAGAGAGAAAGACTAATAAACTACTCAGAATGCATGGGAACTAAACTAAGCATGGATTTCATTTAAAGTTAAAAACAATAAATACAAATACTTATCTCGATTTATCCCCAAACAGACTCCTCGTAGTTCCTTTCGACTCTTCCTTCCAAGTACTAAGACGACTCACTAATTACTCACTAAACTCACTAAAGACAGACAACTGCACAAAAATTAACACAAAAGACTAAAAGATTGCACAAAAGACACACAAAAGACTGATTTTCGGCCTCTATATAGAGGTGAGCAAAGGTCCAAGAGGTGTGTAAGCATCTCTTCAAAAAGTGTCCAGGTTCAATGTATCTGTGCCATTTGAACTAGCTCGCTGTCGGCGACGAACTACCTCGCTGTCGGCGAGGCTTCTGAAGATCTTCGAACCGCTCTAGCTCGGCGTCGGCGGGCTCGGGCTCGTTGTCGGCGAGACGATTATAAATTATTCGAATTTTCTTCTTGTAACCTCGCCGTCGGCGAGCTCGATCTCGCCGTCGGCGACTCAAGCCTAAATTGCATGATTTTGCTCCAAATTCACTCCTTTTTATGATTTTTGCTTTTATTACCTAAATTATTCATTCTCGCAATAAAATAAAGAAAATACCCTTCTTTAAAGTGCAATTTCATAAAAAATAGGTATGAATTTCTTAATAAATTTTTCAGCGATCAAAATCCCCAAACTTACTTATTACTTCGTCCTCAAGTAATTTTAATACTACATAAAAATAATGAGTTTTATAATAAGATTTTTCAATTTAAATAAACTATGAATTAGATTAATTAATATCATAATAAAGTTAAACAAAAATAATTCATGTAATTTAATTAATCTTATAGAAATAAATTATTTAGTTATCGAGTCTAAGATTTCTAAATTACTTATTCATTTCAGGAATGACTATATTTAAAAGAATAACTACTTAAGATATTCATATGATAAGAAATTCAAGAAAATACTATTAGGTAAAATTCTAATCCATAAACATAAGTTTGGAATGAAGCCAATTTTTGATAAGGCATCTCCTCAAGCTTCTCCTCATTTTTCTTTTTCTTTTTCTTTTTCTTTTTCTTTTTCTTTTGAGGATTACTGTATCTGGAGAGCTCGTTAATAATTTTGAACTTCATTTTCATCTTCCTAAATTTGAAACTTAGGAATATTTCTTTGCTTATATATACTTCATAGTTTTTACTTTATTGATTTTCAATCTTTTCTTTTTCACTTGAATACTTAAGAATTTTAATTTTAAAATATAGTTTTCCTTACTAAAAATAGTTTACTATATTCTTATTCCCTTTAACCAAATATTTTATTCTATTTAATTAATTAAAGTACTAGAAATATTTCATTTAACCTTTTATAATAATTAAATAAAATAATTCATATTAAATCAAATTGAATAATTTGCTATAAAAATCATTTTTATAATAATTTGAAAATAGAAATTTGAGAACAAGTTAATAACTAAATTTGTATTTTACTCCCCCCCAAACTTAAATTTTTATATCTATTCTAAATAATGAAAAAGGAGAGTAAATAAATCATACCTTTGAAGTTTATGTATTTTTTTTCTTTGAAATTTTTGCAGAACTTTTCATTTTTCATTGAACTCGTATCGTTAGTATTCTACATATATATATATATAACAAGAAAAATGCGGGGATAAAATCCGAGATAAGTATTAAACACAACAATTAAAATTAACTCTACATTACACCTATGAATTACTAACATATTAAAAACAATTGAACTAATCGGATTAACAATTTTAAAACTTAAAACAATACGAGAATAAAACAAATTAAAGAAAAACTAACATCCTATTTAACATAAAAACAAATGCAATTAGCTAACACAAAAACAAAAACTAACTACTATAACAATCCAAGCAAATAATCTAACTAACATCCAATGTCTCAAAACATAAAGTACTTGAATATTACAAACATATAAAAGTTTTTTTTTTTAAATATTAAACTAACAAATAAATAAAATCCTAATCTTCAACATTAAAGTCCCGAGCTATATCATCTCCTCCCCGATCCGTAAGTACATTGAGAAGACCGAGCAGGTGATGCCGAGTGTACTCGGGGCATTCGGAAAGACAACATCTAAATCTCCACTCCTATAACGACGTTCAGCTTCATAATATGCAATTTCGTATTCCGAATGTCGCTGGAGGTATTCACTATCATAATCATGTCTCCTCTCCAGATTATCAATCCTTCGATCAAAATGATCAAATCTTCTCCACATTGTATCTCCAAACTGCTCAAAACTTCTTCTATGCAGAGTCAATTCATTCATCAGATCTTGTAGGGTAGGGGTGGTAGGCTCAGGAGGTTCATAGCTAGTAGAGGGTATATCTCACCGGATCGAGTGAAATAACTTCTTACTCCTGCTCTCCACCCTTCATGAGATTCATACTTCTTAATATTGGCGATTGTGAGTGGTTTCATTGGTTCTACCCATTCTTCATTATCTCTAGCCTCAACTCCAAAGAGTTGGCAGAGTGGAAAAATTAATCCAGGGTGTCCCAATCCAGCTCCACTCTCATTTCGAGGAGTGGCCAGGATGTTTCGATAAATAATTCTCTCGATGTTGATGCTTCTATTATTCGAATATAGAAATTCGAATTGCTCCATCTCGTGTTACCTCACTCTGTGGTGATAGGTAGGTAACGAGTAGAACAAATAAAGTAATGCCAGGCTTTGGAGATCGCATTTAATTTAGAAAGAGGAAAATTCACTCTTTCTCGCTACTTAATTTTCCAAACTCCGGTCCCATCAGTGAGAAAGTTAATGACTTCCTCCAGTGGTCCTTCCATCATTCCAAAAGTTTCATACTCGCTAAAGGGCGAGTCATGAACTTCATAGAACGCATTTATTCTTGTAGCATTGAATTCTACAAAAAACCCTCGTACCTTTACTCGGTGCATCCTCACGTGAGTTAAATTGGCATAAAATTCTTTAACCACTTCCACAGTACGCTCTATATCGAACGTAACGTAAATTCTCCCAACCTCATTCCTTAATAATCCGCTCTACTTCTCCTCCCGGATTTTTGAAAACCCGATCTGCAATGCACTTTCTTCCTTGAATATTTTCAAAATATTTAGTCTGTGCTCGTGCATTGATGAATCGGTCTTTGTCGAATTCTACTCGACGTTTTTGTCGTGGAGCCATACGATCGATCTGTGAAAATCATGAAAATTTTTACTAAACTTAAAAATAATCCTAAGAAGGCTTCCTACAACAACTAAAATCCATTTAAATTGATTTCTATGAAATTCTTCCAAGTATTTTTTTCATATTTCAAAAATTTTTCAAAATATCCCAATGTAGAAGAAATCAAAGGTGAAAATCAAAAATTTTTGCATAGGAGTGAAGCTCTTACCAAGAGAAGATGAAATCCGATGTCAAAAAGTGTTGAAATCGCTTCAAATCCAAGATCTCTCAAGCCCTAGGTCGGTTTTTTCGAAAATTTTAGGAAGGGGATGATGAATAGTGTCGGTTGACCGGTCAAATATAGGTCTTTTCGCGTTCTCGGCTGTCGGCGAGATTTTTCTCGCCGTCGGCCGAGCTAATTAATTCCATAAGGCAAAAGTTTCGGGAAAAATTCACCGTCGGCGAGATATTCTTCGCTGTCAGCGAGATCGATCTCGCTGTCGGCGGGATTTTTCTCGCCGTCGGCGAGGTCCTAAAAATTTCAATTTTTGAATTTCGTCAATCATTTTCAACCTCGATTTGCCTTATATTATATTTCCGATCATATCATTTATTAATTTAATATGAAGATTAGCTACTTATACACAATCATATTCACACAACACAACAAATTAACTTTAATATTGAAATCCATGAGACATACAAACTAACATAATTTTAGACTCTATAATCAAACTTCAAACTTCAATCCTTACTACTAATCAGCATCGCAAACCAATCCACGACACACAAAATGCTGATACAAAACTATGATGCATATCTCAATTAAGTTTGAGATATTCAAATCATCAATCCACACATAATAAAATCTAAATCAAATCAAATAACATAAACATAAACATACTATGGAAATCTTTACTACTACTCTTCAAGGTCGAATCTTCATCTTCTACGATATTTCCGATATGACGATGATGCACAAATAAGTTATAGAAAAGCTCGAAGGGAAATTCCGAAGCAGATTCTTCGAGTGATCCAACCCTTCGTCTTAGTAAATGAAGAAAGCTAGCTTCCATGTGTCCGGAATGATCAAAGTGTTCCTTCATCCTCCGATCAATGTGATCAAATAAATCAGATATATTGTCGATTAAATCTCTCACTTTCTGCAGTTCTTTCTCCATTCCTTTAATTTTCTTCATAAGTAACTCCGTTTTATCTGAAATAGGCCTTGCTATAGGATTATTCTGTGAAGCTCTATCAGAGATAAATGTAATGTCTTCATTATTGTCCAAAGTAGGGAAAATATCTGTAGGATCAAGCGGCTTCCAAGGTAACAGAACCTTTTCCCAAGCTTCATAAGAAACTCCGGTACCGATCGCATAATGCAAAAATAGTAGATGGGTGTCCTAGTCCGTGAACTGATCCATGCACAATTAAACCCAATGCAGACTTAACAATTATTGATCCAACATCAATAGGCAATCCACTTTGAATACAATAATTCAATATAGCGCATTCCTTCGAAACCTTGTTTACCCTCATTGTAGGTAATAATTTAGATGAGATGAAAAAGTGCCGGTGCTTTGAGACGGGATTCAAAAGTGATGCGGAGAAACTAACATACCCGTCTTCCCGCATTTCCCAATCTTCCGGTTCGTCGAGTTAGATATCGAAATATCTCATTCATATTATATCGAGAAGGCACAAAATTTGAATAGTGACATACCGGGGTGTTTTCTATAGAGAATAATTCATTTACTCTTGATGGAGTAAACGTCACCCATCTTCATCGGACGTAGACATTCTCATTGTTGATCGCATGTAAATTAGAGTAGAACTCTTTCACAATCGGAATAACAACGGCGGACGTAGTGTAACAAAATACCTCCCAGTGCCGCTGTGCGATCGTTTCTTCTATCTTCGTAGTGGAATTCTCTAATCCTCGATTGACAAATCCCCGTTCCTTGATAACTCTTTTCTTTACCAAAACCTTGTTGAAGATCCGCTGCGCTTCCGCACTCACAAATTTCCTCCAGTTAAACACTCCAGATTTAGAGGAATCTAAGAATTTGGAGGCCATTATGGTGAATGGAATGAATTCTAGTGAAGAAGGCAGACTTAGAATGGTTTAAGAATGGGTTTTCACAAAGGAATTGGTGTTGAAACCGTTCAGATCAGCATTTAAAGTATATATAACTCATTTTTATAACTTCCTCGCTGTCGGCGAGGACGTTTCTCGCCGTCGGCGACTTAGTTATAAAAACTGTCTTTCCGGTTCTCGCTGTCGGCGAGCTCGTTTCTCGCTGTCAGCGAGCTCGATAAATAAACTGAATCTAAATTAGGCGCGAACCTCGCTGTCGGCGAGTATCGACCTCGCCGTCGGCGAGATTTCAAAATAATGTCCAATTTCGCTCTAAATCGAATAATTTCTTTTCTCATCATAATGGTTCGAATATGTGATGATTCTTAATAATAATTGAGTAGTAAAGTTTCAATAATATAAACTAACTTATTAAGATACAATAAAAATAGATAACTAATATGGGTTGCCTCCCATAAAGCGCTTGGTTTAACGTCGTCGGCCCGACCTAATTTCAATTATTAATCGATGTCGACTAAGCATTAAAACCTCTTTATAGTTAGGTCTTATACCTTCGAAATATGGTTTTAATCTATGTCCATTAACTTTAAATTTATGTCCAGCTTTTGGATCTTCGATTTCTATAGTTCCGTATGAAAATATTTGAGTTATGGTGAAAGGTCCTAACCATCGAGACTTCAATTTTCCAGAAACAATTTCAATCTAGTATTATATAGCAAAACTTCCTGTCCTGGTTCAAAATTTCTCTGATTAATCTTCCGATCATGCCATGATTTCATCTTTTCTTTATAAATCCGATCATTATCATACGATTCATTTCTTAATTCTTCCAATTCATTTAATTACAACAATCTTTTCTCACCAGCTTCCTTCATATTATAATTAAATTCTTTAATCGCCCAATATGCTTTATGTTCTAATTCAACTGGTAAGTGGCATGTTTTTCCATATATAAGCCTATAAGGAGTCATTCCAATCGGAGTTTTATAAGCGATCCTATAAGCCCATAATGCGATTGTCTAATCTAATAGACCGATCTAACCTATTCGGGTTTGCGGATTTTTCTAAAATACGTTTAATCTCACGATTAGATACTTCAGTAATCCGTTGAGTCCGTGGATGATAAGCGAGTGGATATCTTATGAGTAATATTGTATTTTTCTACTAGTTTGTGAATGTATTTATTTCTAAAATGAGTTCCTCCGTCGGTGATAATCACTCTCGGCATTCCAAATCTAGTAAAAATATTTTTCTTCGAAATTTTGAAACACTCTTAGCATCACACCTAGGTAAAGCTTGTGCCTCAATCCATTTGGAAACATAATCAACGACTACTAATATATATGAGTTTCCAAACGAAGGAATAAAAGGTCCCATAAAATCTAATCCCCAAACATAAAAAATTTCAACTTCTAATATAAAGTTTAGAGGCATTTCGTTTCTTCAGATATATTTCCTACTCTTTAGCATTTATCGCAAGTTTTAATATATCTATATACATCTCTAAATAGAGTAGGCCGAGTAAAATCCAGATTGTAGAATCTTATAAGCGAGTTTTATCGGTCCCGAAATGTCCTCCAAAATCGGAATCATGACATTTTTGAATAATTGGTTCGATTTCTTCATAAGGTACACATCTTCTAATAATTAAATCCTTACATTGCTTATATAAATATGGTTCATCCCAAAAATAAGTTTTTGTATCATGGATGAATTTTTTCCGTTGTTGCAAAGTTAGCATAGGTGGTAAAATATTACTAACTATATAGTTTACTATATCGAGCATACCATGGTATTTTCTACTCATTGATATTATATAGTTGTTCATCGGAAAAGCGTGCATAATTTCATTTTCAATATCGGATAATTCATGATTTTCTAATCTTGATAAATGATCCGCAATTTGATTATCGAGTTCCTTTCTTATTAACGATCTCAAAATCGAATTCTTGCATTAATAGCATCCATTTAATTAATCTTGGTTTGGAATCTTTCTTTTGCATTAAATATTTGATAGCGGAATGATCGAGTATGCACGATACATTTTGTTCCAATCGGATAAGGTCTAAATTTATTAAAACCATATAATACCGCTAATAGTTCTCTTTACGTAAGCTCGTATAATTTATTTCAGCATCATTTAGAGTTTTACTAAGCATAGTATATAACTTTAAAAATCTTTTCATATCTTTGCCAAGAAGCTGCTCCTACAAGCATAATCACTAGCATCACACATAAGCTCGAATGGTTTCTCCCAGGTTAGGTGAAACTATTATAGGTGCTTGTAATTAATTTTTCTTTTAAGAGTTCAAAAGCATTCGGGCATTCGATTGTAAATTCAAATTTCTTATCCTTTTCGAGAAGTTAGCATAGAGGTTTAGTAATTTTTTAAAAATCTTTTATATAGCGTACTGTAGAATCCAGAGCATGTCCAAGAAAACTTCTTACCCCTTTTACCGTAGTTGGAGGTGGTAATTTAGCTATAACTTAAATTTTGCAGGGTCCACTTCCATGCCTTTTTCCGAAATTTTATGCCCTAATACAATGCCACCCGCAACCATAAATTGACATTTCTCCCAATTTAGAAATAAATTTGTTTTCTCACATACTTCTAATACTTTTTCGAGATGAGTTAAGCATGTGTCAAATGATGTTCCAAATACGGAGAAATCATCCATAAATACTTCTATTCCATTGTCAATTAACTTACTAAATATAGACATCATACATCTCGCGGAATGTTCATTGGTGCATTACATAATCCAAAAGGCATTCTTCGAAAAGCGAAAGTTCCATAAGGACTAGTAAATGTAGTTTTCTCTTGATCCTCGGGAGCAATTTGTATTTGATGATAACCGGTGTATCCATCTAGAAAACAAAAATACTTATGTCCGATTAATCTATCTAACATCCGGTGCTAGAAATGGTAAAGGGAAGTGATCTTTCCGGTGGCGGTATTTAATTTCCTATAATCAATACATATACGCCAACCAGGTAACTTGTCTTATAGGAATAAGATCGTTATTTTCATTGGCGAGTGACGGTCACTCCTCCCTTCATAGGAACACGGTGAATTGGGCTTACCCAAGCATCTGTCGGAAATAGGATATATAATACCATTATCTAACCATTTTAAAATTTCTTTCTTAACTACTTCTTTCATTATCGAGTTTAATCTCCTTTGGGGATCCGCTTTAGGTTTATGTTCATTATCTAAAATAATTCTATGCATACGGATTGAAGGACTAATTCCTTTAATATTTGCTAAAGTCCAACCAAAAGTTTTCTTATATTTTTTTAAAGTTTCTAAAAGTTTTTGTTCTTGAGATTCGTTTAATGCAGATGAAATAATAAGCGGTAAAGTTGAAGAATTACCTAAATAAGCATATTTCAAATGATCGGGTAATATTTTTAGCTCGAAGTTCAGGAGGTTTAATAATTGATGGAACTATATTCTTGTCAGTGTTTTCAGTATTATCCAAAAATTCAAATCTTTCCTGAATAAAATCTAGTTCTTCATGATTATCTTTAATTAATTCAGTGTTTTCTTTTTCTAATTTATCCTCGTAATATTCCTTTAAATGTTCTTGTTGTAAATATTCAAGTATTTCCATCCGAAAACATTCATCATCTTTTTCTAGCGCAGGATATTTCATTGATTTTTCAATATTAAATGTAACTTTTTGGTCATTTACTCTCATAGTTAATTCTCCTTTCTGAACATCAATCATAGCTTTTCTAGTAGCTAAAAATGGTCTTCCTAAAATGATAGGAATTTCTTTATCTTCCTCCATATCTAAAACAATAAAATCTACTGGGAAGATAAATTTATTCACCTTTACTAACACATCTTCAATAACTCCCTTAGGATAGGTAACCGAACGATCAGCTAATTGAAGGGTTATCGAAGTAGGTGTAATTTTTCCTAATCCTAATCTCTTAAAAATCGATAGAGGCATTAGATTGATGCTTGCTCCTAAGTCACACAAAGCTTTTCCATAAAATTTTTCTCTCTATAGCGCAGGTATAGTGAAACTACCGGGATCTTTCAATTTTTCGGAAGCTTCTTCCGAATAATAGCACTACACTCTTCACTAAGTGCGACAGTTTCATTATCAGTGAATTTTCTTTTCTTATTTAGAATATCTTTCATAAATTTTACATAATTTGGCATCTGATCTAAAGCTTCAACAAAAGGTATATTAATTGTTAATTTCTTTAATATTTCAAAGAGTTTAGCAAATTGTTTATCTTTTTTATGTTGAGCTAGTCGTTGAGGAAATGGTGGTGGGGTTTTTCAACAGAAATTTTCATAGGTATTAAAGGATGTTCTAAGTTTGAATCTTGTTGAATTGTTTCCTTTTCAATTTCCACTTCCTCTTTTTGGCTTTCAAGTTCTTTTTGAATTTGAGGTTCTAATTCTTTTCCACTCCTTAGTTGTATTGCTTTAATTTGTTCTTTTCCTTGATCTTTAGGATTTATTTCCACATTACTAGGAAAAGTTCCGGATATTCTATTATTTAGCGCAGTAGCAATATGTCCAAGTTGAGTTTCGATATTTTTAATAGATGTTCCTTGAACTTGTAATTGATTTCCTTGAATTTATAGTTGATTTCCTTGATTTTGTAGCTAATGAACCATATTCAAAATTAATTCATCCATGGATAATTTCTTATCCTTGAATTGAGGGTTGTTGTTATTAAATCCAGGTGGGTAATTAGGTTTATAGTTTGGATTTGCTTGATTAGGTTGATTCATCCATTGTTGATTAGATGTGTTATTCCAATTAAAATTTGGATGAGTTTTCCAACCGAGATTATAATAGTTTGAATAAGGGTTATTAGTTCTATTATTAATAGCATTTAAAGTTTCATAATTAGTTTGAGATTCTATGATTTGTCCAAATGAGTTTTCTTCTAAAATAGGAGAGTAGTTCATTCCAAAATGATCTAATTTCTTAGATATAGCAGCAATTTGAGAATCTAACATAGATATTGCATCGTTTTCATGAATGCTGGCTATCTTTTTAGGATTTACTCTATCAGCGGGCCATTGGAAATTATTTGTTGCCATTTCTTCGATTAGTGCATAAGCTTCATCAAATGGTTTAGACATTAATGAACCTCCAGCGACGGCATCGATGATTGATCTTAAAGATCCTACTAATCCATTATAAAAGGTTTGAATAATCGACCGATACGGTAGCGCATGATGTGGGCATTTCCTAAGAAGTTCCTTAAATCTCTCCCAAGCTTCATATATTGATTCTCCATCTAACCGACAAAAAGAAGTTATATCATTTCTAAACTTAGCGAGTTTTAGATGGTGGAAAATATTTGGATAGAAATTTTTGTGATAATTCTCCCCAAGTTTTAATAGATCCAAGTGCTTAACGAATTCAACCACATTTTAGCTTTATCCCTTAATGAAAATGGAAAAAGTCTAAGTCTTATAGCATCGTCAGATACTCCTTGATATTTAAAAGTAGCACAAAGTTCTAGAAAACTAGCAAGATGTAAGTTAGGATCTTCAGTAGGTGAACCACTAAATTGATTGTTTTGTACCATTTGGATAATTGCGGGTTTAAGTTCAAATGAATTAGTAGCTACATCGGGGTTTTGAATAGTTAAATGAATTTCATCCGATGTAGGATTGGCATAATCTCTTAATGGTCTTTGTTGGTTCATATTTTGAATTTCGAGAATATTCGCCATTTGTGTTAAATTTATAATTTGTTTCTTTTGTTTTCTAATTCTTTTAATTGTACGCTCTAATTCGGAATCGTAAGGTATTAAATTTTCGTTTCCAAATTTGCGCATACAATTTCGGAATAGATATTAATTTATTTATTATGATTATTTTAAAATAGTCCGTTACTTTAGTAAATTTTTCTTACTCTCCTCAAGCAACGGCGCCAAAAACTTGGCCCACAATTTTATATTATGATATTTTTAATTTAATTGCAACGACGCCAAAAACTTGACGCCGCTATTTATATGTATAGAATTGTAATTGTTTATGTTGTGGATGCTACGCAAGTATACGTATCGTATCAAGTAATACAGGGCTCTAGTGGAGTCCTGGTTATCGATCCCACAGGGAAAGAGAAAATTAAATAACAACTAATTTTAAAATAATAATAATAATTTTTTAAAATAGTATACAAAAATTTGGAATTCTAAAATTTGAGCGCAATAAAGTAAACTAAGTATTTTAATTAAGTAACTTAACTAAGTAGAAAATTAATACGTATTGAAAGTGCAGAAAATTAAACTAATTGCTAAATAAGTCTTAACTATTCGGAAAAAGTATTTTTCCCCTTGTTTAGAAATTTTAAGTGATTGATGAATTTAAATAGGTAATTTTAAGGTATTGTGACAAATAGGAGCATTCCTATTCTTTACCCTTTGGTCCAGTGTAAAGAATATTGACTAATCCTATGTTTGATTACCGAATCAACGGCTAGGTACGGGAGGATACCGACTGCCACTTCGAGCTCCACGTTCCCTCGCTCGAGGGCTAACATCTACACTTCGGCTCTCAAACAATAGGACCGAATTGAATATTTTAGTCTGTCACACTAAAATGCTCAATTCTACGCCCAGTGATATTATTTCCCTATTTATTTGCACCTTCCTTCCAAGGCTTTTGAATTCCCGAATATCAGATGTAATTTTTACTATAGTTGATAATCAACATATTTTAACAAATCAAATGGCCAGTTTGAAAGTAAATTAATTTTTAAGTAAAAATTATCACAATTTATTAATATATATAAGTATCTCTATTTTAATTTCATCAAGTCACTTAATTTCATAAACGGGGAGAAAGACTAATAAACTACTCGAATGCATGGGAACTAAACTAAGCATGGATTTCATTTAAAGTTAAAAACAATAAATACAAATACTTATATCGATTTATCCCCAAACGGACTCCTCGTAGTTCCTTTGACTCTTCCTTCCAGAGTACAGACATGACTCACTAATTACTCACTAAACTCACTAAAGACGAACAATCGCACAAAAATTAACACTAAAGACTAAAAGATTGCACAAAAGACACACAAAAGACCGATTTTCGCCCTCTATATATAGAGGTGAGCAAAGGTCCAAGAGGTGTGTAAGCATCTCTTCAAAAAGTGTCCAGGTTCAATGTATCTGTGCCATTTGAACTAGCTTGCTGTCGGTGACGAACTACCTCGCTGTCGGCGAGGCTTCGAAGATCTTCGAACCGCTCCAGCTCGCCGTCGGCGGGCTCGGGCTCGTCGTCGACGAGACGGTTATAAATTCTTCGGAATTTTCTTCTTGTAACCTCGCCGTCGGCGGCTCAATCTCGCCGTCGGCGACTAAGCACAAATTGCATGATTTTGCTCCAAATTCGCTCCTTTTTATGATTTTTGCTTTTATTACCTAAATTATTCATTCCTGCAATAAAATAAAGAAAATACCCTTCTTTAAAGTGCAATTTCATAAAAAATAGGTATGAATTTCTTAATAAAATTTTCAGCGATCAACTGTCCACATTCAAACCCTAATATCTCGCTCGATAATCAATGAAATCACATGGGATTTGATCTTACACCTTCCTCTAGTCCAAAAAAACTTATCTACATGATCACGAGCATATAAAATTAATAATTTCTTCATAAATACCTAAACCGAGCTCAAATTTGGCGAAAATTGTGTATACCTGAGCCTAAGAGGTGATGCCTCAATTAGGATAGTCCTGCAGCTTCCCCTTGGTCCCTCGAACGTCCTCCAAGCGTTAGTTCAAACTTTGCCATTTTATACTTATCCACTTCTTACTAATAAAACTACAAATCATTATGACTTTGATACAATGGAACAATGGGATCTTGACCAAATCATGCTAAAAAACATAAATAAAACATGAAATGCCAAAAAATAAAATTAATCTTTTAAGAAGTCTTAAGCAACCTAAAATTTCAACTCCCAAAATCCGAGAAGTTATTAAAACATAAATGAAACTTTATCGAACCAAGATAGTGTAACGTAAATTGAACTCTTGCTGCCAATGTCTATGAAGATTACTTGGACGGAACAACCCATGGTTGCTAACAAGAATCTTTTGGTTGGATAGGTTTGACCAACTCTTAAGACTAATTAGATCAGGCAACCTGACAAACCCAAATGAATGGAAAGCCATGTGCAACTTGACCAGGCTGTACAAAATAAAAATAACAACCAAACAACTAAATCAAAACATATTTTATGTTAACTTTATTTTGTTTGGCTATTGAAGAAAAAAGGAAGACATCACCCAAGATTTACTTTGCATGTTATTAGGGTGTTAAACTTGCTTTGTAATGATACATATTCAAAACTATGAGTGGAAGGATGAACCCTGATCACATAAAAATATGTTAAGAAATTCATACCTATTTTTTATGAAATTGCACTTTAAAGAAATGTATTTTCTTTATTTTTATTGCAGGAATCAAGATTTATAATTGATGAATGCAAAAAGCATGAAATGGAGCGAATTTGGATTAAAAAGGAAGAAATTCATGCAAAATGAACTATGTCGCTGACGGCGAGATCGAGCCCGCCGATGGCGAGATTATTAAGAAAATTTCTGAAGGATTTATAACTACCTCGCCGACAGCAAGCCCGAGCCCGCCGACAGCGACATCGCGTGGTTTGGAGACCTTCTAGAAGGCCCGCCGACGGCGAGATTGTTCAAAATGTCAGATACATTGAACCTGGACGCTTTTTTGAAGAGGTGCTTAAGTACCCCTTGGACCTTTGTCTACATCTATAAATAGAGGACGAATTTGTGTCTTTGTGTGTCTCTGTGTGTGTCTATTTATGTTTGTGTGTCAATTTTAAGAGTTTTAGAGTGTAATTAGTGAGTTTAGAAGTGTGCTGTACTAGAAGGAAAAGTCAAAGGAACTTCAAGGAGTCTACTTGGGGAGAAAATTAAGATAAGTATCTTTGTTTATTGTTGTTAACTTTAAATGAAATCCATGCTTTGTTTAATTCCCATGCATTCTGAGTAGTTTTCTTAGTCTTTCTCCTTGTTTATGAAATTATGTGAATTGATGAAATTAAATAGAAGTGTCTAATATATTAAAATAAGTTGTGATAATTTTTACTTAAAACTTAATTTACTTTCAATCTGGCC
Source organism: Papilionanthe hookeriana x Papilionanthe teres (assembly GCA_022702705.1). Classification (NCBI taxonomy): domain Eukaryota; kingdom Viridiplantae; phylum Streptophyta; class Magnoliopsida; order Asparagales; family Orchidaceae; genus Papilionanthe; species Papilionanthe hookeriana x Papilionanthe teres. The sequence continues at coordinate 12,941,713 of CM040423.1, forward strand.
CATTGATTTGTTAAAATATGTTGAATTATCAACTATAGTAAAGATTACATCCAATATTCAGGAAATTCAAAAGCCTTGGAAGGAGGGTGCAAATAAATAGGGAAATATTATTTATCAGACGTAGAATTGGACATTTTAGTGTGACAGACTAAAATATTCAATTTGGTCTTATTGTTTGAGAGCTGAAGTGTAGATGTTAGCCCTCAGGTGAGGGGAACGTGGGAGCTCTGAAGTGGCAGCCAATATCCTCCCAGCCTAGCCGCAGATTCAGTAATCAAACATAGGACTAGTCAATGTTCTTTACACCTGGACCAAAGGGTAAAGAATAGGAATGCTCCTATTTGTCACAATACAATAAAAATTCTATTTGAATTCATCTTTCACTTAATTTTCTAAAAACAAGAAGAAGGATATTTTTTCTGAAATCTTTTTAATCAACTTTATTTAAAGCATTAGTTTAATTTAGTTTGCTTTAGTTACTTTAAATTTCCGTATACTATATTAGTAAGTAAATCATTTAATTTAGCTGATACAAATCTATTAAAACTTCCCTGTGGGATCGATAACCAGGACTCCACTAGAGCCTTGTATTACTTGATACGATATGTATACTTGCGTAGAATCCATATTATACATTCCATCATAAAATCAGATATATATTAAAGCGGGATCATGTTTTTGGTGTTGTTGCTATTAACATAATTTGCAAACATATAAAAAGTGGGTCAAACCCCAAATAAATTTTTTTACAATAAAACAAAACCCTAGGACCGCTTAGAATATTAGCAGGATTCTTCATAATATTTGGGAATCCACTTCCCTTAGGATAGGACCTTGAAAATCCTCTCCTAGCAATGACATTTGAATTTTTTTAGGATGACTAACAGCCTTAGTTGGGATTTTTCTCTAGTGATACCCATATTTCTTAAGATGTAACTAACATAGGGCTTTCATTCATCAACACTTCTTTGAGATTATGCCTCTGAAGTTTCTTATGGGTATCTTTCTTGAATATATAGTATAAAGCTATCTATGTGACGTTCACCGTACAAAAGCTTCCTCACATGTTTCTTTTGTTTGTTCACATCATTATGTGCCTTAGACCTCATATATCTTCTCTCTTTAGACCACCCACATGATTAGAAATGAAAAGTTATTTCGAGTGAGGTTTTATAAAAAAATACAAATGGGTGGCACTGTTAACCTCATTTTTTATGAGGTCTTTTCTCTTCTCTCTCCTTAGTACTTAGGATCTAGCCATAGGGCTTCTCCTTGACTATCTTAGAGGACTAGAAATGGGATCCATCACTTAGAAATTCAAACACTTCTTGACTCCCTTCAAACCCCACAATTTTGATTGTAAACCCCCAGGCCACTTGGAGGGTTAAGACCAATATGTGGAGGTTTAAAGGATGAGTTTCCTATAGGACTCTTTGGCCTTAGGATTACCCTGGGTGGCCTGGTCTAGTGAGGGTTGACTTGCACACACCTCACTCCCACACACACATTCCAAACCCTAAAACTACCTTTAACCAATTTGACTCCCTGACTCATGTAGGTAATTCATATGGATGGACCTTGACCCCTAGGCCCCTGGTAAGAGGGTTAGGAACAACATATTGAGTGCCTAAGATGAGTCCTCTCATGGCTTTTGTGAGCTTAATATAACTTCATGGCTCAACCAAAATGATTTCATTTCACTCACACTTGATCAATCTTTACTTTTCCAAAATTTCAATTTTTGACCCCCGGGACCCTAAACACACCAAGCCTACCAAATGCCCTTGAAATTGCCCAAAATTTGCAAAATTGCCTAAATTACCAAAAATTCCTCAAAATCAGTCCTAAACACTTCCCCCCACTCAAATTGATCATCCATGGCCAAAAATACCCCCCAATACCCTCCAAATACCCAAAATACCCTTTTAACCCAAAAATTCCAAAAATTCCCAGAAAATTCCAGAAAATCCCAAATATTCCCAATTTCATATTGTTCAACTACACCATAAGCCATTTTTGTCAATTTGGCCCACTTTTATCAAAACCCCCAGTTTAACCTATTTTTAACCTAAGTGGACCCAATGTCCCACCAAACCAACCCAATTAACCTCAATTTTGATCCAATCCAATTCTAAGATTCAATTCAATATTCCCAATATCAATTTAGACCAAATCCAAACCCAATTTTATTAACATGTGGATTCAATTTCAATTTGAAGCTTAAAGCCCAATTTTGGCCCAAACCCCAAAATGAAAGCCCAACCAAAGTTGAAAACTCTTTGTCACACCCCCATAAACATTTTTCAACATTAATTTTACATCAAACCCAAAATTGGTCCAACCTTAACCCAAGTTAAGCCCAATTTGATCCACTTTGGCCTCATTACCAAAAAGCCCAAATTGAACCCATTTCAACTCCAAATGGCACCAAATCTCTTCTAAAATTTTCATGACACATTCCTAAACCAATCCCAACATTTATTTGACACAACCCCTCACCAATTTTCATCCATCATTTTATTTCAAAACTTAAAAGCCCACTTCCTTAAACCATTTTAAAAGCCCATTCCAAAACCATTTCAAAAGCCCAAAATTGGCTCTAAAGCCCACATGACAAATTCTTCTCATCATACCTTTAATTGAAATCATCACCTAAGTCCAAAACTCATCATGTTGATTAAACCAAAATGGCATCATGACAAAACCAATCAAAAATCCAAAGTTTTCAAAATTCCAAATAACCCTCTTCCATGAAATTGACCAAGCCATTTCCCAAGCCAAATGAAGCCATGAAGCCATGCATAAGCCATATGCAAGCCATGGGAGTCACTTTACACCTCACTATGTCATTTATGGCAAATGGAGGGGGCCTCTTTCTTAATCCCTCATTAAGTTTTTTAACCCCCTTCATTTCACACTCTAAACCAAGTTTAGCCACATCACCTTGGATGGGGACTTCACCTCCCCTTCCTAGCTGACCCAAATGATTCTCCCTCAGCCTAAAGTCAAGCCTTGGGGAGGTGCACCTAGCCTAAACCATGACTTGATCCATTTAAACCCAACAGAGCCACTTCCCCCATTCCATTTGAATTAATCCCTTTACAAATAGCATCAGCCAATTGAACTCACAAACATCAAGCCTTGACCTCCCTGACCTTGAGGGTGACCTGACCCTGGCCGGACCACCACCCAGTGGCCGGAAACCACCAGGCCGAGAAGGCTAATTTGATTCAAAAATTCAAATTGAATTGGCTGAGCTGTCCCAACCCAAATGGCCACCACAGCTCTTCTTCTCCTCACCAGAGCAGCAAATCCCAGCCCTCAATTGCCCTTGGGAAGCCCCTAACCATGGCTATTTAAACCAGCCATTCCTCTCGGCAAAAAGGTTGGATGAAATCAACCTTCACAGAACTTCACCAAACTCCTCACAGAGCTTCCCCTAGCCTAGAGCAATTCATCCCCATTGTCTTCCTACCTTAATTTCCATTGGTTGAGCTCAATTTTGGAGCTCAATTCTCAGCCCAGAATAGGACATCCCTTGAAACTCCACCAAATCCAAATTAACTTCTCCCACACCTTCACCAGAGGTAGAGAAGAAGTTCCCTAGCAAAAGCCCCCTCACCAGGACAGCCATTGCTTCCAGAGTCCAAGGTTTTGTCGGCATATTTTTAGGTTATGTGTTGTATTTTTTTTTTAAAAGGGGTCGCCTACAGAAGTTGTCGGCGAATTTTAAATTTAATTTAAATATAGATATAATTTAAAAAGTAGTATTTGATTTTGAAAATAATTTTAAATTTGAAAATTTTAAGATATGAAATCGAACCGATCTCGCATCCCAAATAGTTTATATAAACGAGCATCGCATCACAAACCGTGTATCTATCCCGAAGAATAGACACACTCGCCTTATGATGGGGCTCGATTAAATAAACTAGAAGATTTGTGACGTCCGTTTGGTCCGCAAACCAATTTTATAAGCCGACAAGTTCCCTGCTTAATATGAAAACATTAAACGGGGTTTATATTACTCAGGTTCTTTAAAATTCCCTATAAGGGCAAGCCCCTATAGTTAATTACATCTTAAGTGACGGGAATCACCTAAGAAAACTCTCGATAATAATCAATAATTCTGCTCTCAAGAATTTCAAAGTTTAAGTTTTCAAAGAATTGAATTTTTTGAATCTCGATAGGGAATGGATCAAGTTTGGAACATTTTATTTTGGGAATTCAAAGGAAGAAAAGTAGGAGAAATTACGGATTCGAAGCGAACTTCGGTAATCTCCCGACTATCCTATTGTTTGGCTTGGATTTAGGAAAGTCCTAATGTTCATTTAATGTTTTAATCTTGCCAATTTTAGTTAATTAGGGCTTATATTTATATGATAGAATCATACGAAATAGCTCGGAAGATATGAGGGTTTATGTCGTATCGGACGACTACCTCGGAATCCTAAGACCGGTTAGGGCTTAATTTGCAATGCAAATGCCTAACGAAGAGTTGAGGATTTATGTTGCACTAGGCAAACTACCTCGAAGTCCTATGGCTTTGTTGTTTAATTCTAGGAAAGTTTTGTTGAAGTGGGTTCGAGTTTTCTTGACGACGATGGCCGTGCTGCCCACCATGCTCCGAGCTCCTTGTTGTTGCAGAGGTTTAGTTTTAGAAGTCATAAATCAGGAGATGAGAGAAGTGTTTGGTTTAAAGAAAGTCTTAATTTCCATGTGTTTTTTGTGTTTTAATTAAAACAAGTCTTAAAGTTGATTAAACAGAACCGATTAAGATCCCACGGTTCCGTCATCCCGGCACCGTTATTTTCATCGAATTCACTTAGTCCAGATGAATTTGCTAAACTTAACTAAATGAGTTCCGCACTTTCATTTGGACCGTGGGAAATCCCGTTAGCAACACGTGGGTTACATCATCCGAGGTATTCCCGATCATTCAATGAGACGTTTTAATTTAGTTGTAGTTGTAGCTTTGTTGTTACGTTTGTGATTAAATTTTGAGTTGTCTTATATTTTGAAATGTTGTGGCGGTGAATTTTATCTTGCAATGACTTTTAACTTAGTTTTGGTTTCAGTTTTAGGGACTATCCTAAAGGTGTGGGTTTTCATGCAACAGTTGTTTTATCATGCGAGAAAAATAAAGTGCATTTGCAATAAAGTAAATTGCAAGAAAGTAAATTGCGGGAAAGTAAATTGCGATAAAATAAAAGCGTACTGGAGGGTCTTCCCGTCATCCCAAGTCGCACTTAAAACACGATTAGAATATTTAAGCAAGTTCCTAGGTAAAGCTAAGGTAAGGGTTAGGGTTTTCTACCAAATTCCTAATCCTATAGCTAGTCATTTCCTATGACGTCTAGGTTCCTTGTGTTTTTAGTTTGAAGACGATTTTCTTCATCGAAGAACAATTAAGTTCGATTGTTCTTATAAATATCCTATCATATTGAGGAAGTGCTTAAGAAGAATCCTAAACATCTTTTCAATATTTCTAGGATTGTTTTAAGTCAAGAGAATTTAATTATGTAAATGAATCGATCGTCCGAGGTTTTCAAGTTTTGTTAACTTGCTCGAGTGAACTAGGACATTTGAATGTCCTATAAGTGAAGTAACATTTCATTTAATATTACGTTTAGGAGTTATGATAACTAAAGCTTTTGAGGGTAAATTGGTGTTCAAATGGTTTGTGATTCAAATTTAAGTTCAAATTGATGATTTAAGTTTGGAATAGCGTTCAAGTTATTTTAGATTTATTTTTGAGTTCTTTATGTCTTAGGTGATGTTATTTAATTCAACTTAATTTAATTTAATTTTTTTTAATTTAATTTTTAATTTGATTTAATTTAATTCAATTTAGTTTGGTTTGATGTTACATTAAATTAATTTGATTCAATTTAATTTTTAATTTAATTTGATTTAATTTAATTTAATTTAATTTAATTTATTTAATTTAATTTAATTTTTAATTTAATTTAATTTAATTTAATTCTTAATTTAATTTAATTTTTTAATTTAATTTTTAATTTGATTTAATTTTTTAATTTAATTTTTAATTTGATTTAATTTAATTTAATTTAATTTTTAATTTAATTTAATTTAATTTTATTCATTTTAATTTTAATTAAAGAGTTCAATTATTTAATTTTAGTTTAATGATTAAGTCTTTCAATGTTTTAAATTTGAATTATCATTTTAATTAAGAATTAAACATTAATGAAATGATTAATTTAGGGATTTTTTAAATTAAAGAACAAATCTCTTCCTAATAATATCCCTGTTTTAATAATTCCAATTTTATTATTCTTCCAAATTTAATCGATTATTTAATTAAAGTTTAATCATTTTAAATTGCTTAATGGGTTTCTACCCTTCAATTATTAAATTTCAATCATCCAAATCATATTAGGATCAAATATTCTACTTGTTAATTTTTTATTAAACCTAAAGTTTTAATTAAGGATTAAAAAAAAAATTAATTACCGTTTTACCCTTTAAGCTTAATAATTTCATAACTCACTAAATTGAACTCAAATGAACTTGAAATTTTTATGTGACTTCACTCATATGTCACTAAAGACATGAGAGGAGAAAATGTGATTTTTCTGTATTTAATTTATTTATATAATTATTTTTGGTAGAAAATAGAGATTTCCAAGGAAAATTTAATAACATGACCAAGGAAAAGTTTCTATCCTTAAGAAAATTATGGGACATTCCTAATGACCAGAGGACCACTTGGACCAAATTTTGTGATTTTTTGAATTATATTTTATTTATTAGAATTATTTTAAGTTCTGGAGTATTAATTAATTTAAAAATAAAATAAATGTTGAAAAAATGAATTTTATGTTTTTCAAAAATCTCTCTGATATCAAGGAAACCAGAGAAGCAAATTTTGCAATTTTCTGATTTTTCTATGATTTATTATAATTATTTTAGTGAAAATGCTAGAAAATACATTTTTTTAATTTTAAAATTACCCTAGAACTTTAAAAACTAATATCTCACCAAATAGGCCTAAGAAAAATATGGGGTTTGTTCCTAAGTGATTAAAATTCAAAATGTGACATTTTGGTGAATTTTATTATTTTTGTGATTTTTATTATTTTTTAATTATTAAAAATATTAAAATAATATTAAAAATCAACTTTTTTAGAAAATTGAAATTTTAATTTTCTTAAATTCCCCTGATATCAGAGAGGCTCTAAAACCAATTTGGTGAATTTTTGAAAGGTATTTTGAAAGTTATGAATTTTTAAAGTTTAAAATGACTAAATGGCTTAATCGACCCAATTAATAGGGCTAACCAAGTCCAATTGACTTCAAACTTTTATGGTGGGTTCCTCTGATGCTAAAGGTCAGTGGAGAATTGATTTCAAGTCAATTTGATCTATGGTTAACTCTAATTAATTAGAGACCTATTTTGAGTGTTTAAGCCGATTAGGATTGTCTAAAATGAACTAACTCAAAACCTATTTTTCCTAGGGTTCTCTGGTCATAAGGAACATCACCAAATTTTCCTAGAATTTATTTCACAACATGCTATTTATTGGAATTAAAATACTCAAAACAGTGACATGAATTTGAAAAATCAATAACTCTTCATAGGGATGACCTCCGACTTTGGAAAATTCGGGGAATGTTCCCAAATTCAGAGGCTTAAAGCCCTATGGTCTCATGCCATGGTGAATTGTATACATGCATGGAGAATTAAATGTATGCAGAGAGTAAATAAATTATAAAAAATAAAATACTTGATGAAATTAAATGATTTCTTTTCCACATTATTCTCCTCCGTTCACTCGAGCAAGAGGGTATTTTTATTTTATTTTTATGATTTTCCTACACAAAGTTATGAATTTTTGAAGTTTAGGGAATTAAATAAATAGAAAATACCCCTAATTTTCTACTTATCCACGCGGCGCCGGCGAAACATCGGCGGCTCCGAAGGGGTACGTGTCGCGCTGTGATTGGGCGCCGCCATCCGAGTCGGCCGTCCCGGGGCCCGCTGTATCGTTCCGTCTCCTCATCCGGCGCGATCCCGGCCGTCCGTGCGCGCGTGTATTAAATGGACGCGCATCCGTTCATCGTCCCCAAATGTCCTCGCCCGAGAGCCGTCCACACTAAATCCCTAATATCTCACTCGATACTCAATGGATTTTCATGATCTTATGCTCTATGGATTCGTCTTGAAGAGACGAACACATCTATACGGTTACCATGCATTGAAATTAAAGCATTTGAAACGGAGAATCTCGAGAGGCTCGGGATGAAGAATTAGTTCATACCTTTGCTGCGAGAGGTGAAGCCTCGATCGGAGATGTTTGGCACGTTCGTTGGAGCTGCGGGAGGCTAGGGATGAAGCACGGGGATGTGGTGAATTGCTGGGTGTAGTTTCCACCAAGGCCGATCACAACCTTTGGAGTCCGGAACAAGCGGGTGGCACCGAGAGGGGGCTTTCACCGGAAAACTTCTTCTCTTGGCTCGGTGAAGGTGTAGGTGAGTTTAATTTGATTTTGGTGAAGGATTCGGGAATGTCCTGTTCGGCTCGAGAATTGAGCTTCAAAATTGAGCTCGATCAATGGGTATTGGAGCAGGGAGAACGGTGGGGATCAATTGCTCTAAGTTTAGAGGGAGTGAGGAGTGATTTTGGCGAGTTTTGGTATGGTTCGGTTCAAGCACCTCCTCATGGCCGAGAGGTGGGGAGTTTAAATAGGCGGGGCTGGAGGGCCTCCGGGGGAGTTGAGGGTGGGATCGGCTGCTCATGGCAAGTGAAGAACAGTCGCAATGGCCACCGGGCATGGGGCGACTCGGCGAGTGAGAATTCCAAGCTTGGATTGACTTGGACCTCTCGGCCATGGAGTTTTCCGGCGGCCGGGGTGGCTGGCCGGCAGGCGAGGGTCACCCTCGGGGTCGGGTGGGTCGGGAGCGGGTGTTTGTGCAAGCGATTGGCAAATGCCGAGTGTAAAGGCTTTGATCCAAAGTAGAATGGGGCATGGCTAGTTTTTGGGTCTAAATGGGTCAAGTCACCCATTTGGGCTTGGTGCACCCTTCAAGGTGGCTTTGGGTGCTGTGGGTGATCAAAGGGATCAGCTGGTTTGGCATGGAGAAGTCTCCATCCAAATATATTTGGATTAAATTTAGGTTTAGGTGAATCATGATTAAGGCTAATGAGCTTTAGGGATTAAGGAAAGGGGCCCTCCTTCCTACCCAATATGGTATGGTGACATGTAAAGAGGCTCTCATGGCTTCCATGTGGCTCATGCATGGCTTCATGGCTCACCTTTGGCTTGGGAAAAGTCAAGTCAATTTCGTGTAAATGGATTTAAGAAAAATTTTGATATTTTGATGTGAATTTGTATGGGCCTTGATTTGGAATTGTTTGATGATGGAATTATAACTTAGGGAATGGCTTTGATTAAATGGATGGAAAATGGAAATGTCATGTGGGCTTTAGGGCCAAATTTGGGCTTTTGTATTTGGTGGAAATGGGCTTTTAGGAAGGTTTAGGGAAGTGGGCTTTTAGGTTTGAAAATGAATTTATTGATAGAAATTTTGTAAAGAGGTTGGGCCAAATAATTGTTGAGTTTGGTTTAGGGATGTGTCATGAGTGGTTTGGAGTCAATTTGGTGTGATTTGGACTTGAATTGGTTTGAATTTGGGTTTAATTGGTAAGTGGGCCTATGTAGGTCAAATTGGACTAACTTGGGCCAATGTTGGGCTAGGGTTGAAATTGATGTAAAATTAATGTTGGGAAATGTTTATGGGAGTGTTTCAAAGAGGTTTTGGCTTTGGTTAGGTTTTGATTTTGGGATTTGGGCTCATTTGGGCTAGGTTTGGGTTTAGGTCGAAAATGGGCCTTTTAGCTTGGGTTGAATTTGAGTGGGGTTTGGATCAAAATCTTGGGCAAATCATGTTAGTGTTTTGTTTATGGGGATGTTAAGGAAGGTTTAGAAAAGATTTGGGGTTAATTGGAGTTGAATTGGGTGAGTTTGGGCTAAGTTTGGGTCATGGGTCCAAATTGGGCTTTAAGGCCAAAAGTGAAATTGGATCCAAATTTCAATCAAATTGGGCTTGGATTTGGTCTAAATTGGTGTTGGGGATGTTGAATTGAAGTTTAGAATTGAATTGGACCAGAATTTGGGTCAATTGGGTAGGTTAGGTTCGACATTGGGTTCACTTAGGGTTAAAATGTGTCAAATTGGGGGTTTTGACAAAAGTAGGGTAAATTGACAAAATTGGCCCATGGTGTAGTTGAACAAAATGAAATTGGGAACATTTGGGATTTTCTGGAATTTTCTGGGAATTTTCTGAATTTTTGGATTTTTTGGCTAGGAGGGGTATTTTGGGTATTTGGAGGGTATTGGGAGGTATTTTTGGAATTTTTGATATTTTTGGGTATGGATGATCAATTTGAGTGATGTGGAAATGTTTGGGAATGATTTTGGAGAATTTTGGGTGATTTGGAAATTTTTGAGAAATTTGGGCTATTCGGGGCTTTGGGTAGGTTAGCGGGTGTAGGGTCCGGGGTCAAAAATTGACAAGTTGGAAAATTGAAGATTGGGTGGATGTAAGTGGAATGAAATCATTTTTGTTGAGCCATGAAGCCATATCAAGCCCACATGAGCCATGAAGGGACTCATTTGAGGCATTCAGCTATGTTGTTCCTAACCTCTTAGCCGAGGGCTTAGGGGTTAAGGACCATCCATGTGAATCACCTACATGAGTCGGGAGGTCAAGTCGGGTATGGGTGTGTTTTTAGGAAGTGTGTGAAAGTGTAGTGTGTAGGTGTAGTGTGTGTGCAAGTCGACCCTTCACCGGACCGAGCCACCTGTAGGCGGTCCTAAGGCCAAAGAGTCCTATAGGAACTCATCCTTTAAACTTCCACATTTGATTTCAACCCTCTAGGTGATTAGGGGTCTACGGTCAAGTTTGTGGAGTTTGCAGGGAGTTTAGAAGTGGTTTGAATTTCTAAAAGGTGGGTCCCAATTCTAATCCTCTAAGATAGTCGAAGGAAAAGCCTAAGGCTAGATCCTAAGCACTAAAAGAAGAAGAGAAGACCTCATAAAAATGAGGTCAACAAATGGACCCCCAATAGGTGTGGTGAGTCGACGGAGCACACCGCGCGTATTGGTGTTGAACGAAGCGATCAACAAAACCAACACGGATGTCCAAGTAACAAACTTAGGACGAAGTAGAAGAGCTTCGGCTGGGGAGTGTCAAGTATATCTGCTGAACTGGAGATTCTTGAACTCTCGCTGGGGAAAGGAAAAGGAGGTGAATCCCAAATCACATGATTTGGGAGAATTTCGATTTAGATTTTATTTTGTTTCATGTTTAAGTCATGATGTGTGAGTTTAGATTTCAATTTGGAGTTTTAATTTAGATTGAAGTCTGTCAAGATTAATTTGAAGGGATTTGATTTGAAATAAAAATTGGAATTTTGAGGTTTTAGATGCAACATCTTCAACCCCAAAAGAAGATCGAATCGATTGGATTGGATCATTACAATGAGGAAAGATCTCAGAGTAATGCGGTATTGGATGTAAAATCCTTAACCTCAAGAGTTTGATTTTGATGTATTTCGGTGCAATAGGGAAAGAATCCTAAAGCGAGTGCGGTCTTGGATGTAAAATCCTCGACCCAAAAGTTTGAATTTGATGTATTTCAGTGCAATAGGGAAAGAATCCTAAAGCGATGCAGTCTTGGATGTAAAATCCTCGACCCAAAAGTTTGAATTTGATGTATTTCAGTGCAATAGGGAAAGAATCCTAAAGCGAGTACAGTCTTGGATGTAAAATCCTCGACCCAAGAGTTTGAATTTGATGTATTTCGAGTGCAATAGGGAAAGAATCCTAAAGCGAGTGCGGTATCGGATGTAAAATCCTCAACCTCAAAAAGTTGATTTTGATGTATTTCGGTGCGATAGGGAAAGAATCCTAAAGCGAGTGCGGTATCGGATGTAAAATCCTCAACCTCAAAAAATTGATTTTGATGTATTTCGGTGTAATAGGGAAAGAATCCTAAAGCAGTGCGGTATCGGATGTAAAATCCTCAACCTCAAAAAGTTGATTTTGATGTATTTCAGTGCAATAGGGAAAGAATCCTAAAGCAGTGCGGTATCGGATGTAAAATCCTCGACCCAAAAGTTTGAATTTGATGTATTTCAGTGCAATAGGGAAAGAATCCTAAAGCAGTGCGGTATCGGATGTAAAATCCTCAACCTCAAAAAGTTTGAATTTGATGTATTTCAGTGCAATAGGGAAAGAATCCTAAAGCAGTGCGGTATCGGATGTAAAATCCTCAACCTCAAAAAGTTGATTTTGATGTATTTCAGTGCAATAGGGAAAGAATCCTAAAGCAGTGCGGTATCGGATGTAAAATCCTCGACCCAAAAGTTTGAATTTGATGTATTTCAGAGGCAATAGGGAAAGAATCCTAAAGCGATGCGGTCTTGGATGTAAAATCCTCGACCCAAAAGTTTGAATTTGATTGAGGTTTGATGTGAGATCTGGAAAGATCGAATTTGAGATTTGAAATTTGACTGAGATTTGATTTAAGATCTGGAAGATCGAATTTGAGATTTGATAGAGATTTGGAATCTGGAAAGATTGAATTTGAAATTTGGAAGGATGAGTTTGAACTCGGTTGAAATTTGATTTAAGATTTGATTTGAAATTTGGAAGATCACATTTGAAATTTGATTGAGAATTTGATTTAACATTTATGTTGATTTTGTTTATCTTTTAATGATTCAAATTTTATTTTATCGTTTATTTAATGTTCATGTGAATTTGGTGTTTGTCATTTTTTTTAGATTTTTTTTTTAAGGAAAGTTTTCTTTTATTCTTTTTTTTATTCCTTTTACGTTCTTTTGTTCGAAGTTCATTTAACTTTAACGGCGTTTCCCAATCAATTTGCACAAAAGAGGTGAAGGCCAAAAGTGTGACATGGTCACTTTCATTCCAATCATGTAGAAGATACATCATACATCTTGATCTGGAATATATTTCATACAATCCATGTAAACTCAAAACGGACTGTGCATGATCTTTGTTGATCCATCCAAAGAAGCATCCGTCAAAAATCCATGTCCGAATAGTGGGGTACATGGTCAATAACATCACCTTCCAAGCCATCCTTGGCAAGGATGCCGTATGGATGTACATTGGAGGTGTGATATTTTCCATGTAACTCACGGCTCGTAAGGCCGGAGGCTCTCTAGCTCCGGTCCGGCCGGAAATGGTAAGGTGTCTTCCCGTCGTCCATCCTTCGAAAGTAACCGAGATCCGCTTCACCGGTACTCCTGGTATGCAATGCTTAGCGATATCTCGCTCCGTTGCCCTTCGGCATCATGACGGAACCTACCGGTAAAGGTATCTTTACCGGCCCTCGGAACTCACCTGGACTCTGCTATCCGGAGGTCGGATCCGAACATGATGTTACACTCGCTCGGAAAGAGACTGTGCGGAAAGGTCCGACAAAGTCGTGGTGATCTATGTGTGGGGGTATGCGATCACCCTGTTTGTAGATGTTGATGATGCAGCTATTGGGTATGCAATCTGGCTGGCAGTACCCTCCATGTTATCAATCTCTTTACCATTCTCTTGATGACTAATGGCATCGGATCCACTTGTCCATAACGGAGTATTCCGGTGGGTTTCCCTTCCTGTCCTCCGCAAAGTTAGTAACAAGATCCACATTGTATTGTAATTCTTCCCTTCCCCGGCATCCATCTCCGGGGTTCTGAGTATGTGTTTTCCCTTAGGCGGCCCGCTCGGCCCATTCTTTTCAAATCCCGGATGCAATCCACGATTTGCTGTTGTTCATACTCTGAGAATACGTCTGTATGTAGCTCGAGGCCTTCTAGTATATTGATTCTTCTGCCTTTAATTCTCTCAAAGTATTCAAAGGTTTTCTTTTCAACATTCTGCATTCTCTCCGACTCGTATTCCGGAATGATCCGCAGATGGCGAGGCCCAGTGACATATTGTGGAATATACGGTTCAATCCCTTCACGTTCTCCCGCATACCTTGGCTCCTCGGGGATGATGCCTGTCGGGACATCCCCGGGGTTAGCTTCGCAACAAGGTCATGCATCATCGGTGGTTCTATCCGGTGGCGTGGTAGCCTTCTCTTCTTCGATCTTCCGGAGATTTCCCCGGTTCTTTCTCGTCATCCTAGGAGCCGGCCTCCTTTCTTCGGGTTCCCGGTGAACCGGTGTCCTTGAAGTGTATGCACCGACATTAGCAATCTGTCTCGTCGCGGCTGGTCCGCGCCTAGTTTTGTTAACATCTTACGGATACGGCGATTCTTATTTCTTCGTTGCGTTGTCGTGAGAGTAGCTCTTCGAACTTCTTGAATCTCTCGTAGGCGCGGCGCCGATAAGCTCGCCTCGCCGTAGCGAGTACGGACTTCATTTTCTTATCTTCTTCAATGTTTGTCTTTCTTTTCTTGTTGCTTGGATTGGTGGCTTGGGCCACCTACTTTCATCACTCGTCTCGTCCGAGCGGTTCTTCTCGGTCAACCGGGACCCAGTCACTTTCTTCGTACTGTAGGCCCGCTGGTGCGAAATCCGAGTCAATCTCGATTATCGCTCCATCTTTCACCCTCTTTTCGTCGAGTGCAAGGCTTACGCCATTCTTAAAGTTCAGGACCAACCGCCCGTTCGACATTTCCCTGCGAAAAGACAAGGAAAAGGATCAGGGGCTGTACTAAGAACAAGAACATTAAGAAAATGTTTATTAAAGACATTTTTTTTATTATTCTTATATTTTTAAACTTAACAGGAATGAAGTGGGATAAGATCAGGAAAGAGATTTTGATTTGGAAAAGAAAACAAGGAAAAATTTATTATCAAGATTTTATTTATTTTAGCACATTTTTGTCATTTTTGGGTTCGGACCCAGTCATAAGTAATCACTTCACCCGTGCTTCTAGGGATGGAAAGTTCATTCCTTCGAAACATCGGGTAGCGTAATACTTTTTCAAGTATCGTCCATTGATCGGAAGCATATGTCGTTCTCCCTGGCAATTCACTAGCTGGTAGGAACCTCCTGAGTATACTGCTTCAACCACAAACGGTCCTTCCCAAGTGGGTTCAAATTTTCCTCCTATCTTGCGGTGTGCAAGAATAGGTCTTTTGAGAACGAGAACTAAATCACCAACTTTGAAGGTTCTTGGGCGGACCAGTTTGTCATGGGCTTGAACCATCTTAGCTTGGTATAGTTCTAAATTCTGTTGCGCTGCAAGTCTTTTCCCTTCCAGGCTCTCTAATTCTTCGAGTCGTAATTTGGCGTTTTCTTCTGTTGTGATTTTATTTGCAATCTGCAATTCGAGTGAAGGAAGCCGAACCTCTAAAGGTAACACTCGCCTCGGACCCATACACCGCGAGCGTAAGGTGTAGCTTGCGTAGGAGTTCGAAGGTTGTCCGGTAGGCCCATAAGGCTTCTAACAACTTCTCGTGCCAATTTCTCTTATTATCGTCTAAAGTCTTCTTTAAAATTTGAACGAGAGTTTTATTAAAAGCCTCGCCTAGGCCGTTTGCTCTTGGGTAGTAAATTGTTGAATATCGCCAGTCGATTCCGTGTCTCCCGACAAAATTGTTGATTTGTGTGCTTCGAATGCCGACCCATTATCCGAGATGATTCCGCGCGGCACTCCGAAACGGTAAACAACTCGGTTCTTGAAAAATTGTAGTACGTGATGTGCTTTCACTTCTCTAAGTGGAACCGCCTCGCCCACTTGGAAAAGTAATCCGTAGCCGCAAGAATGAAGCGATGTCCTTTTGAAGATGGTGGTTCTATTGGACCCACTAT
Organism: Papilionanthe hookeriana x Papilionanthe teres; assembly: GCA_022702705.1. NCBI lineage: Eukaryota > Viridiplantae > Streptophyta > Magnoliopsida > Asparagales > Orchidaceae > Papilionanthe > Papilionanthe hookeriana x Papilionanthe teres. The sequence continues at coordinate 12,957,528 of CM040423.1, forward strand.
ATCCGTGCCCCAACATTCAAATGGCCACGATGCAATTGTCCGATGTAGCACATTTGGAGGTTGGTGTAGAACCACTCCGTGCACTTGGCATTGGTGACGGCTCTCGGCGATTTTCATGCGGTCGGTCATCATCGAGGGCCGAGTAGTACCCTAGTCTTTTAATTTTCATTTTCATTTTCGGGCCCGATCGATGAGCGCCACAGAGTCCCGAATGCACCTCCTTAACAATTTCACGGGCCTCGGACCCGCTTAGGCACCTTAGCCACATTTGATCGAAAGACCTTCCGTATAACGTGTTGTTTATTAATGCGTAGGACGCAGTTCTTTTCTTGATCCGATGGGCTAGCGACCTATCGTCCGGTAGCTTTCCTGTTTGCGGTGTAGTTCATCAATGGTCGTCGCCAATCTTCCGTGTTTTCACGTCACTGTTGCAACTGATCCTTTTTCCTTTTCTGATTTGTGTATCGTGTCTATGTCAAGCTGTGATAGGACCTGGCGTCCGTGAACTGACACTTCTACCGATTCATCTTGCAAACAGGCAAATTCTTTTGCGAGACGGGCTAGCGCATCCGCTAAAGCGTTTTCTTTTCTGGGAATTTTGTAGATTGTCACATTTGGAATCTGTTCCAACTAGCTTGTATGGCATACCGGAAGTATTGCTCGAGTCTTGGTTTTAAAATTCCGTATTGTCCGGCGATCCGTTGAATGATTAACCGTGAATCCCCGTAGATGTTGATGTCCGTTATCCCCATTTGAATGGTTAATTCCGGTCCCGTTATGAGGGCTTCGTATTCCGCTTCGTTGTTTGTACACGGCTCCGTCAAGTGGTAGGAGTATCTTAACATCCCCCGCTCCGGTGTTATAAAGATTAGCCCGATTCCCGCCTTACCGGGCACTATCACTTGCGATTCTTCGTCTTTGTGTGCTCGAAGATGCTCCGTCGAAATATAATTCCCAATGTCGATCATCGAGGTCTTCTACGTTCATTATTTGTTCATCCGGCAAATCGTCATCGAGAGGAGATTCCGCCGCAAAGGGTGTGCTTGCAAGGAAGTCCGCTAAGATTTGTCCCTTTACGGCACGGAGAGGCACGAAAGTTATATCGAATTGCAATAATATCATCGACCATCCGGCAAGTCCGCCGAAAGCGTTGGACGAGTCATCAAGTATCGCAATGGATTAAACTTCGAGATCAGGTCGACCTTATGAGAAAGCATGTAATGCCCGAGCTTTTGAGCGGCGAAGATCGGGGTCAAACAATGCTTTTCAATTGCGGGATACCTTATTTCCGTCGGCGATAAACGACGGCTTAGGTAATAAAGAGCATTTTCTTTACCCTCATCATCGACTCAGGCTAACAGGGCTCCGAGAGAGTCGTCTAAAGCCGCGGTATAAAGTATTAGCGGTCTACTCCGAGACTCGGGGTCGCTAAGACAGGAGGTGTCATTAAATATTGTTTAATGTCCTCGAAGGCCCTACGGCATTTCTCTTCCCAAATAAATTTGGCGTTCTTTTTAACTAGTGCCGAGAAAGGCCGACACCTACCGACGAGTTCGAGATAAAGCGTCGAAGATATGCTAGCTTCCTCGAAAAGATCGTAGTTGTTTTAAGGTTTTGGGAGGCGGCATTTCTAAGATAGCTTTAATCTTTTCCGGGTCGATTTCAATTCCACGATGTCGGACAACGAATCCTAAGAATTTCCGGAGGTGACGCCGAAGGCGCATTTTAAGGGATTCATCTTAAGGTTAAATTGTCTTAATCGTTTGAAAACAATTCTCAAATCAGACAAGTGGTTGTCCTTTACTTTGCTTTTGATGACCACATCGTCCACGTAGCATTCGACTTGATTATGGATGAGATCATCAAAAATTCTTGTCATTGCTCTCCGGTAGGTTGCTCCTCGCGTTCTTCAATCCGAATGGCATCACCTGTGTAAGCAAAATACTCCGATCGGCGTTCGAATGCCGTAAGCTTTTCATCTTCTCGGAGCCATTTTTATCCGGTTGTATCCCGAAGATCCATCCATGAATGAGAATATTTCATGTGTTGAAGCAATGTCGATCATTAATTCCGGGATCGGTAGAGGAATTCATCCTTTGGACATGCCTTGTTTAAATCTCCGAAATCCACACAAATTCCGATCCGACCATTCTTCTTTCGATCGGGACTACATTGGCTAGCCAAGTTGGGTATTGTTCTTCACGGATAAATTTAGCGTCTATTAGCTTTTTAACTTCGGCTATGACTTGTTGTTCGATTTCTAGACGCATTCTTCTGGGACCTTGTCTGACTGGGACGGAAGTATGATCCACTCCTAGCTTATGGACTGCGACCTCTGGAGCTAATCCTGGCATCTCATCGTAGCTCCAAGCAAAACAGTCTTTAAATTCCATTAATAACTTGATTATTTCTTCGAGTCTTCTTTATTGAGTAAGGAGCTAACAAAGGTAGGTCTGAGGCTCTTCGCTAGTACCTAAGTTAACTTCCGTTAATTCATCTATCGTAGATTTGATTTCTTCTTCGAATTCGGTGGAGCGTCTCCAATTTGTAAATCTTTGAGTTCGTCCGTAGTTTCCATGCAGTTTTCATTAGATTCGCAAGTGACAACCAAGCAAAATTCAGTATCATCAACTGATCCTACTGTGCCGAATCCGATACCATGCTTTGAGTTGGGTGGACGACCGGAGTTATTCCATAAATTTTCAAAACGTTGTGATTGACCTTTTGTCCATTGTCTAGGTAAGAAACCACGCTGAATTAAATTTTGAACACGTGGAGAGTACCACTCAAAAGGCAATTCCATTAATTCGATGAAGTAGCATCTTCAAATTGTACATTATTTTCGGTTTTGGAGGAAGAAGCACCACGGTAGAATTTGATTGGTTTTGCACCACCGCTACGTACCTCTTTGACCTCCATACCCTCAATCTTATTAGAATGGATCGGGGTCAGGGTCATAGTATGTACGTAGTGGTTAATCTTCTCGTACATCGATTTATATTCTTCGTTTCTTTCATCTTCGAGAGGATTCGAATTGCGGCTTCTTCCGACTTATTGTCGCTGCTTCTTGTTTGATTTCTTTTTCTTCTTAGAACTATCTTCCCAATCGACATTAATGGTTGGTTTCCTCTGTCCAATTGTCCTAACGTCTCTACCACGACCTCGTCCCCGGCCTCGACCTCGGATGCGAGTTGTGGAGAAACCTTCACCATCTCGCCGTAAGGGAGTGGTGAGTGACTGTTGGACTAGAACTTCAGGGTTCTTCGTTGTCCCGAACTTTCTTTGCTTCATTTGTTATGGTATCTCCGGAGAAGATCGTTTTCTTCGGTGGTGCATAATAAGTCGCATCCTCGTGGATTCCAATTTCATGTACGGAGAATGGTTGTAAGTCACCTTTGATGCACTGTTCCCCTCCATCGTAGTATTTGATGACTGATGTAGAGATGATGGTACCATCCTGTTTTCATGTATCCATGGTCGGCCCAGTAGAGCGTTGAATGGTATTCGTCGTCCATGAATTCCGATGAATCAATCTCGTCTCCGAACTTTTCTTCTCTTTCTTTTGCCAATCGTCGGATATCGGTTCTCAACTTTTCCATGGCATCTTCTAGCGGGGCTTTCTGTGTGTCTTCGTGGTTGTCGTGCGATAGGCTGCCGGGTCCCCTTCTCACGAGTCCCCTTCATCGCGGTAGCACTTTCTTCGATTCAAGTCTCCTGGCGAGACTTTCTTTCTCGAGCTGCTCGTTTCGATCTCGATCTGCCCAGTAGTGGGACGCCATACCATCCTTCGGCGGCGAAGGTCTAGGACCGGATGGTGCGTCGGCCCCAAATGCTTTGGAAGGTGGTATCCTCCCTAATCCGTAATCCCGAGACGACAACGGGTGGACTAGCCTTCATTCTTTTAATTGGCTTTTCCGTCATGATGGCGGGTTCTACTCGGGGCCCAAGACGGGATTTGGCCGGCACCCGCCCTATCCTTCGTAGAATTTCGATACGGGGCGGTTTTCCTTCTTTGCTAACTTTTCTACCAAAGTTTGCGGTCGAAGCAAACGGCGTAGTTCTAGTTCTTTTCTTGCGGCTATCGTTGTAATATGCGGGTACGTGGTAATGTGGCGGCAATCTTGCGAATATTTTCTTCATCTTCTGCGGCGGAGAGGGGATGAAACACGCTTCCTCCCAAGAGTGGTATGTATTCGGGCGGCGGTGTATATTACAGCGGTTCCGGAATTTCCTCCAGGAAAGCAATTTCGGCGGCTACGGCTTCTCTAGCGATCCTTCTACTTCGTTTCTTCTTTGGGTCCTTGTCGGTGACGGAATCTTTGAAGCTGGACCCGATTTCGAAAACGGAAGGTCTTACGGAGAAGATCTGTACCCTCCACGGTAACGAGTCCATCATAATTACGGATTTCTTTCCCCTTTGATTTGGCAAAAGTCGGGGTAGGTGCGAAACAACTAGACCGGTGGGGATAGAGATAATGGTCCTTCTATGGACATCGGTACTCCTCTTAGTCGGGATCCTTTGCGGAGGAGGAATTCTTGAGTCGACCTGAGGTTGAACTCGAGCGGCGGCTCCTCGGCTTCGGATACCTTGTTCATCGGTGCAAAGAGGGAGACGTCGGTGATCTTGACGTTCGTGTTTTCAAATCCTTGTCCAAATCGGATGATTCCATTGTCGGGCGGCTCATCCTTATAGACGGCGAGGTCCGATCCATTGGTAAAAGAGAAAATCGGTTTCGGGGCTTCCATTTGCAGGGGTAGATTACGGTTGTCAGTCCCAAGTTATGCTTCTTTTCTTTAGGATGAAAAGAAAGGAATTGAAAAGAGTCCGAACTCATTCTTGTTCATGTATTTATAAGAAGGAATCACTTATTAAAAGAATCACTTATTAGAGGGTTTGTTTATTTAGAACGGAGTGTTCGAAGGTGTAGAGAAGGTAAGGAATGCGAATCGGAGTTGGAAAGGAAAAGAGAGTCTTAAGCAAGACTTCTCGACTCGAAGGATCACTCCTAAACTAACACCTATTGGGGGTCCACCCCACCTCGAAATGAGGTAAAAGGATCTCGGAACCTCTCTGTTTAGGGGTGTCTAAACGGTGGCTCCTAAATCCGAGAGAATGTTGGTTATACTTGTTCGAGGTAGAAATGAACATAGTATCCCAACGGAAAGAAGGGTAGTTTGATCCATAAGGGACATGGATGCACTACCGATTTTTGAAAACGGAATTGTACGATTAGAATGGAGAGAGGAATTTTCCTCGACGGAGTTGCCGAAGTTGTCGGCATATTTTTAGGTTATGTGTTGTATTTTTTTTTAAAAGGGGTCGCTACGAAGTTGTCGGCGAATTTTAAATTTAATTTAAATATAGATATAATTTAAAAAGTAGTATTTGATTTTGAAAATAATTTTAAATTTGAAAATTTTAAGATATGAAATCAAACCGATCTCGCATCCCGAATAGTTTATATAAACGAGCATCGCATCGCAAACCGTGTATCTATCCCGAAGAATAGACACACTGCCTTATGATGGGGCTCGATTAAATAAACTAGAAGATTTGTGACGTCCATTTGGTCCGCAAACCAATTTTATAAGCCAGACAAGTTCCACTGCTAATATGAAAACATTAAACGGGGTTTATATTACTCAGGTTCTTTAAAATTCTCTATAAGAGGCAAGCCCCTATAGTTAATTACATCTTAAGTGACGGGAATCACCTAAGAAAACTCTCGATAATAATCGATAATTCGCTCTCAAGAATTTCAAAGTTTAAGTTTTCGAAGAATTGAATTTTTTTGAATCTCGATAGGGAATGGATCGAGTTTGGAACATTTTATTTTGGGAATTCGAAAGGAAGAAAAGTAGGAGAAATTACGGATTCGAAGCGAACTTCGGTAATCTCCGACTATCCTATTGTTTGGCTTGGATTTAGGAAAGTCCTAATGTTCATTTAATGTTTTAATCTTGCCGATTTTAGTTAATTAGGGCTTATATTTATATGATAGAATCATACGAATAGCACTGGAAGATATGAGGGTTTATGTCGTATCGGACGACTACCTCGGAATTCTAAGACCGGTTAGGGCTTAATTTTCAATGCAAATGCCTAACGAAGAGTTGAGGATTTATGTTGCACTAGGCGAAACTACCTCGAAGTCCTATGGCTTTGTTGTTTAATTCTAGGAAAGTTTTGTTGAAGTGGGTTCGAGTTTTGCTGACGACGATGGCCGTGCTTGCCCACCATGCTCCGAGCTCCTTGTTGTTGCGAGAGGTTTAGTTTTAGAAGTCATAAATCGGGAGATGAGAGAAGTGTTTGGTTTAAAGAAAGTCTTAATTTCCATGTGTTTTTTGTGTTTTAATTAAAACAAGTCTTAAAGTTGATTAAACGAGCCGATTAAGATCCCGCGGTTCAGTCATCCGGCACCGATTATTTTCATCGAATTCACTTAGTCCGGATGAATTTGCTAAACTCAACTAAATGAGTTCCGCACTTTCATTTGGACCGTGGGAAATCCCGTTAGCAACACGTGGGTTACATCATCAGAGGTATTCCCGATCATTCAATGAGACGTTTTAATTTAGTTGTAGTTGTAGCTTTGTTGTTCTGTTTGTGATTAAATTTTGAGTTGTCTTATATTTTGAAATATTGTGGCGGTGAATTTTATCTTGCAATGACTTTTAACTTAGTTTTGGTTTCAGTTTTAGGGACTATCCTAAAGGTGTGGGTTTTCATGCAACAGTTGTTTTATCATGCGAGAAAAATAAAGTGCATTTGCAATAAAGTAAATTGCAAGAAAGTAAATTGCAGGAAAGTAAATTGCGATAAAATAAAAGCGTACACGGAGGGTCTTCCCGTCATCCCAAGCTGCACTTAAAACACGGTTAGAATATTTAAGCAAGTTCCTAGGTAAAGCTAAGGTAAGGGTTAGGGTTTTCTACCAAATTCATAATCCTATAGCTAGTCATTTCCTATGACGTCTAGGTTCCTTGTGTTTTTAGTTTGAAGACGATTTTCTTCATCGAAGAACAATTAAGTTCGATTGTTCTTATAAATATCCTATCATATTGAGGAAGTGCTTAAGAAGAATCCTAAACATCTTTTCAATATTTCTAGGATTGTTTTAAGTCCAAGAGAATTTAATTATGTAAATGAATCGATCGTCCGAGGTTTTCAAGTTTTGTTAACTTGCTCAGTGAACTAGGACATTTGAATGTCCTATAAGTGAAGTAACATTTCATTTAATATTCTGTTTAGGAGTTATGATAACTAAAGCTTTTGAGGGTGAATTGGTGTTCAAATGGTTTGTGATTAAATTAAAGTTCAAATTGATGATTTAAGTTTGGAATAGTGTTCAAGTTATTTTAGATTTATTTTTGAGTTCTTTATGTCTCAGATGATGTTATTTAATTCAACTTAATTTAATTTAATTTTTTTTAATTTAATTTTTAATTTGATTTAATTTAATTCAATTTAGTTTGGTTTGATGTTACATTAAATTAATTTGATTCAATTTAATTTTTAATTTAATTTGATTTAATTTAATTTAATTTAATTTAATTTATTTAATTTAATTTAATTTTTAATTTAATTTAATTTAATTTAATTCTTAATTTAATTTAATTTTTTAATTTAATTTTTAATTTGATTTAATTTTTTAATTTAATTTTTAATTTGATTTAATTTAATTTAATTTAATTTTTAATTTAATTTAATTTAATTTTATTCATTTTAATTTTAATTAAAGAGTTCAATTATTTAATTTTAGTTTAATGATTAAGTCTTTCAATGTTTTAAATTTGAATTATCATTTTAATTAAGAATTATGCATTAATGAAATGATTAATTTAGGGATTTTTTAAATTAAAGAATAAATCTCTTCCTAATAATATCCCTGTTTTAATAATTCCAATTTTATTATTCTTCCAAATTTAATCAATTATTTAATTAAAGTTTAATCATTTTAAATTGCTTAATGGGTTTCTACCCTTCAATTATTAAATTTCAATCATCCAAATCAGATTAGGATCAAATATTCTACTTGTTAATTTTTTATTAAACCTAAAGTTTTAATTAAGGATTAAAAAAAAAATTAATTACCACTTTACCCTTTAAGCTTAATAATTTCATAACTCACTAAATTGAACTCAAATGAACTTGAAATTTTTATGTGACTTCACTCATATGTCACTAAAGACATGAGAGGAGAAAATGTGATTTTTCTGTATTTAATTTATTTATATAATTATTTTTGGTAGAAAATAGAGATTTCCAAGGAAAATTTAATAACATGACCAAGGAAAAGTTTCTGTCCTTAAGAAAATTATGGGACATTCCTAATGACTAGAGGACCACTTGGACCAAATTTTGTGATTTTTTGAATTATATTTTATTTATTAGAATTATTTTAAGTTCTGGAGTATTAATTAATTTAAAAATAAAATAAATGTTGAAAAATGAATTTTATGTTTTTCAAAAATCTCTCTGATATCAAGGAAACCAGAGAAGCAAATTTTGCAATTTTCTGATTTTTCTATGATTTATTATAATTATTTTAGTGAAAATGCTAGAAAATACATTTTTTTAATTTTAAAATTACCCTAGAACTTTAAAAATTAATATCTCACCAAATAGGCCTAAGAAAAATATGGGGTTTGTTCCTAAGTGATTAAAATTCAAAATGTGACATTTTGGTGAATTTTATTATTTTTGTGATTTTTATTATTTTTTAATTATTAAAAATATTAAAATAATATTAAAAATCAACTTTTTTAGAAAATTGAAATTTTAATTTTCTTAAATTCCCCTGATATCAGAGAGGCTCTAAAACCAATTTGGTGAATTTTTGAAAGGTATTTTGAAAGTTATGAATTTTTAAAGTTTAAAATGACTAAATGGTTTAATCAACCCAATTAATAGGGCTAACCAAGTCCAATTGACTTCAAACTTTTATGGTGGGTTCCTCTGATCCTAAAGGTCAGTGGAGAATTGATTTCAAGTCAATTTGATCTATGGTTAACTCTAATTAATTAGAGACCTATTTTGAGTGTTTAAGCCAATTAGGGTTGTCTAAAATGAACTAACTCAAAACCTATTTTTCCTAGGGTTCTCTGGTCATAAGGAACATCACCAAATTTTCCTAGAATTTATTTCACAACATGCTATTTATTGGAATTAAAATACTCAAAACAGTGACATGAATTTGAAAAATCAATAACTCTTCATAGGGATGGCCTCTGACTTTGGAAAATTCAGGGAATGTTCCCAAATTCGGAGGCTTCAAAGCCCTATGGTCTCATGCCATGGTGAATTGTATACATGCATGGAGAATTAAATGTATGCAGAGAGTAAATAAATTATAAAAAATAAAATACTTGATGAAATTAAATGATTTCTTTTCCACATTATTCTCCTCCGTTCACCGAGCAAGAGGGTATTTTTATTTTATTTTTATGATTTTCCTACACAAAGTTATGAATTTTTGAAGTTTAGGGAATTAAATAAATAGAAAATACCCCTAATTTTCTACTTATCCACGCGGCGCCGGCGAAACATCGAGCGGCTCCGAAGGGGTACGTGTCGCGCTGTGATTGGGCGCCGCCATCTGAGTCAGCCGTCCCGGGGCCCGCTGTATCGTTCCGTCTCCTCATCCGGCGCGATCCTGGCCGTCCGTGCGCGCGTGTATTAAATGGACGGCATCCGTTCATCGTCCCCAAATGTCCTCGCTCGAGAGCCGTCCACACTAAATCCACTAATATCTCACTCGATACTCGATGGATTTTCATGATCTTATGCTCTATGGATTCGTCTTGAAGAGACGAACACATCTATACGGTTACCATGCATTGAAATTAAAGCATTTGAAATGGAGAATCTCCGGAGGCTCGGGATGAAGAATTAGTTCATACCTTTGCTGCGAGAGGTGAAGCCTCGATCGGAGATGTTTGGCACGTTCGTTGGAGCTGCGGGAGGCTAGGGATGAAGTACGGGGATGTGGTGAATTGCACAGGTGTAGTTTCCACCAAGGCCGATCACAACCTTTGAGTGCGGAACAAGCTGGGTGGCACGGAGAGGGGGCTTTCACTTGGAAAACTTCTTCTCTTGGCACGGTGAAGGTGTAGGTGAGTTTAATTTGATTTTGGTGAAGGATTCGGGAATGTCCTGTTCGGCACGAGAATTGAGCTTCAAAATTGAGCTCCATCAATGGGTATTGGAGCAGGAGAACAGTGGGGATCAATTGCTCTAAGTTTAGAGGGGAGAGGGGAGTGAGGAGTGATTTTGGCAGAGTTTTGGTATGGTCTGGTTCAGCACCTCCTCATGGCCGAGAGGTGGGGAGTTTAAATAGGCAGGGCTGGAGGGCCTCCCAGGGGGAGTTGAGGGCTGGGATCAGCTGCTCATGGCAAGTGAAGAACAGCTGCAATGGCCACTGGGCAGGGGGCAGCTCGGCGGGTGAGAATTCCAAGCTTGGATTGACTTGGACCTCTCGGCCATGGAGTTTTCCGGCGGCGGGGTGGCTGGCCGGCGAGGCGAGGGTCACCCTCGGGGTCGGGTGGGTAAGGGTGGGTGTTTGTGCAAGCAATTGGCAAATGCCAAGTGTAAAGGCTTTGATCCAAAGTAGAATGGGGCATGGCTAGTTTTTGGGTCTAAATGGGTCAAGTCACCCATTTGGGCTTGGTGCACCCTTGAGGTGGCTTTGGGTGCTGTGGGGGATCGAAGGGATCAGTTGGTTTGGCATGGAGAAGTCTCCATCCAAATATATTTGGATTAAATTTAGTTTTAGGTGAATCATGATTAAGGCTAATGAGCTTTAGGGATTAAGGAAAGGGGCCCTCCTTCCTACCCAATATGGTATGGTGACATGTAAAGAGGCTCTCATGGCTTCCATGTGGCTCATGCATGGCTTCATGGCTCACCTTTGGCTTGGGAAAAGTCGAGTCGATTTCATGTAAATGGATTTAAGAAAAATTTTGATATTTTGATGTGAATTTGTATGGGGCTTGATTTGGAATTGTTTGATGATGGAATTATAACTTAGGGAATGGCTTTGATTAAATGGATGGCAAATGGAAATGTCATGTGGGCTTTAGGGCCAAATTTGGGCTTTTGTATTTGGTGGAAATGGGCTTTTAGGAAGGTTTAGGGAAGTGGGCTTTTAGGTTTGAAAATGAATTTATGGATAGAAATTTTGTAAAGAGGTTGGGCCAAATAATTGTTGAGTTTGGTTTAGGGATGTGTCATGAGTGGTTTGGAGTCAATTTGGTGTGATTTGGACTTGAATTGGTTTGAATTTGTGTTTAATTGGTAAGTGGGCATATGTAGGTCAAATTGGACTAACTTGGGCCAATGTTGGGCTAGGGTTGAAATTGATGTAAAATTAATGTTGGGAAATGTTTATGGGAGTGTTTCAAAGAGGTTTTGGCTTTGGTTAGGTTTTGATTTTGGGATTTGGGCTCATTTGGGCTAGGTTTGGGTTTAGGTCAAAAATGGGCCTTTTAGCTTTGGGTTAAATTTGAGTGGGGTTTGGATCAAAATCTTGGGCAAATCATGTTAGTGTTTTGTTTATGGGGATGTTAAGGAAGGTTTAGAAAAGATTTGGGGTTAATTGGAGTTGAATTGGGTGAGTTTGGGCTAAGTTTGGGTCATGGGTCCAAATTGGGCTTTAAGGCCAAAAGTGAAATTGGATCCAAATTTCAATCAAATTGGGCTTGGATTTGGTCTAAATTGGTGTTGGGGATGTTGAATTGAAGTTTAGAATTGAATTGGACCAGAATTTGGGTCAATTGGGTAGGTTAGGTTCTGACATTGGGTTCACTTAGGGTTAAAATGTGTCAAATTGGGGGTTTTGACAAAAGTAGGGTAAATTGACAAAATTGGCCCATGGTGTAGTTGAACAAAATGAAATTGGGAATATTTGGGATTTTCTGGAATTTTCTGGGAATTTTCTGAATTTTTGGATTTTTTGGCTAGGAGGGGTATTTTGGGTATTTGGAGGGTATTGGGAGGTATTTTTGGAATTTTTGATATTTTTTGGTATGGATGATCAATTTGAGTGATGTGGAAATGTTTGGGAATGATTTTGGAGAATTTTGGGTGATTTGGAAATTTTTGAGAAATTTGGGCTATTCAGGGCTTTGGGTAGGTTAGCGGGTGTAGGGTCCCGGGGTCAAAAATTGAAAATTTGGAAAATTGAAGATTGGGTGGATGTAAGTGGAATGAAATCATTTTTGTTGAGCCATGAAGCCATATCAAGCCCACATGAGCCATGAAGGGACTCATTTGAGGCATTCACTATGTTGTTCCTAACCTGCTTGCGAGGGCTTAGGGGTTAAGGACCATCCATGTGAATCACCTACATGAGTCGGGAGGTCAAGTCGGGTATGGGTGTGTTTTTAGGAAGTGTGTGAAAGTGTAGTGTGTAGGTGTAGTGTGTGTGCAAGTCGACCCTTCACCGGACCGGAGCCGCCTGGGGGCGGTCCTAAGGCCGAAGAGTCCTATAGGAACTCATCCTTTAAACTTCCACATTTGATTTCAACCCTCTAGGAGATTAGGGGTCTACGGTCAAGTTTGTGGAGTTTGCGGGGAGTTTAGAAGTGGTTTGAATTTCTAAAAGGTGGGTCCCAATTCTAATCCTCTAAGATAGTCAAAGGAAAAGCCTAAGGCTAGATCCTAAGCACTAAAAGAAGAAGAGAAGACCTCATAAAAATGAGGTCAACAGGTTTGAAATCGGACTTGGTCACTTTTGTACCTAGGAAATTCCCCAGAGCCAGAGACTTCATCTGGAGCTTCCTTGGGTGCAATCGAAGGTGTCACAACTCTCTGATTGAAGCTTCACTTCTCAGAGCCAAGGTATGGATCACTTCTCCCTCTCGAGCTTCTGTGAATTCCCCATTTCATTTGAATCAATTTCATAGCATGTAAACTGTAAGGATGTGTTTGTCTCCTCAAGACGAATCCATAGAGCATAAGAGCACGAAAATCCGTTGAGAAATGAGAGAGATCTTAGGGTTTGAGTGTGGACGGCTCTCGGGACACACAAGTCAGAGACGATGATCAACCGCCGTTGGATCGAGCGTGTATCGAATGGACGGTGTAGATCGCATCGGACGAGTGAACGGGCATGAACAGTGGGCCCCCGGAGCGCTGAGTCGGATGGCAGCGTCGAATAGGGAGGCGACGCGTGGGCTTTCGAAGCTGTCGAGGATGAGTCGGCGCTGCGTGGATAAGTAGATAAGGTATTTTTGATTTATTTAATTACCTAGAACTTCAAAAATCCATATCATTGCATAAGAAAATCATTAAAATAAACTAAAAATACCCTTTTGCTCAGTGAATGGAGGAGAACAATGTGAAAAAAGAATTGAGTTAATTTGATGAGTATTTTATTTTTAATTAATTATTTACTGATTTCAGTATTTTAATTCTCCATGCATGCACACAATTCACCATGGCATGACATTTCCTAAATTTTCCTAGGCCAGAGGCCATCTCTATGGCATGTTATTGATTTTTCAAATTTAAGTGTCTGTTTTGGCATTTTAATTCCAATAATTAGCATGTTGCTTGGAAAATTCTAGAAAAATTTGGGGAGGTATCTTATGACCAAAGGAACCTAGGAAAAATGTATTTTGAGTTAATTCATTAAGAATAACCCTAATTGGCCTAAATACTCAGAAATGAATTTTAATTAATTTGGGTTAAGCATACACCAAAATAACTTGAAAATAATCCTCCACTGATCTTTAGGGTTAGAGGAGTCCCACATAAAAATTTGAAACCAATTGGAGGTGATTAGCTCCACTAAATGGACTAATTAAGTTACATGACCAAAATTAAACTTTAAAAATTCATTACTCCAAAAATACATTTTAAAAATTCACCAAAATAGTTTTGAGGCTTCTCTGATATTAGGGGAGTCTAAGAAAATTAAAATTAAAATTTTCTAAAAATTTTCATTTTTAACCATATTTTCAATATTTTAATAATTAAAAAATAATAAAAATCACAAAAATATTAAAAATCATAATAATGTCATATTTTGCCTCCTAATCACTTAGGAACAAACCAAATATTTTTCTCAAGTCTCTAGGTTAAGATATTGAATTTTAAACGCTTAAAACAATTTTTAATATTAAAAAATGAATTTCCTTATATTTTCACTAAATTAATTCTAATAAATCAAAGAAAAATCAAAAAAATATAAAAATTTATTTCTCCGAACTCCTTGAGGTCAGAGAGATTTATAAAAAATATAAAATCCATTTTTCAATTTTAATTTTATTTTATAATTAATTAACACTCCAAAACACAATATAATTATAATAAATAAAAATATAATTTGAAAAATAACTAAAATTGGTCTAAGTGGTCCTCTGGTTAATAGGTACATCCATAATTTTCTTAAGGATAGAAACCTTGCCTTGGTCATGTTGTTGAATTTTCATTGAAATTCCTTATTTTTTATTAAGATAATTATATAAATTAAATTAAATTCAGAAAAATCACATTTTCTCCTCTAGTGTCTTAATTGACATGTGAGTGAAGTGACATAAAAATTTCAAGCTCATTTGAGCTCAATTTGATGAGTTATGAAATAATTAGGCTTAATAGGGCATAATAGTAAATAAGAATTTTATCCCCTAATTAAAACTTTAGGTTTAATCAAAATAGAGGGTAAAATATTTGATCTTAATTTTCTCTTAAATAATTGAAACATTGGGAAATAAAAGGGTAGGAACCCATTAATCATTTCTAATAATAAAAAAAATGAAACCTTAATCAATTTAACAATTTAAATTTTGGAAGATTAATTGAAGTTTAAATTATTAAAATGGGGATGTAATTTAGGGAGACTATAATCACTTAAGTTAAAATCCCTAAATGAATCACTTTAATAATATTCAATTCTTAATCAAATTCAAAAACAATAATTGAAATTAATAAATTAAATAATTAAAAGGAAAATAAACCTTAATTAAATTAAAAACTTAAAACATTGAATAACTTAATAATCAAATTGAAATAAATTTAAAACATTAAAAATTAATCTCAAAGATCACTTGAAAGCAAATCTAAAACAAACTTGAAACATCAAAAATCAACCTAAAATATAATTCATAATTAAAAATCAAACCAATTAAAAATTAACCTAAAATATTTCAATTAAATTTAAATTAAATCATTAAAATCTAAATTGAATAATCTAAACACCTCTTTCAACCCAAATTAATCTAATACATTGAGATCATTTAAAATGTAAAGATTTAATTAAATTAAAACAACTTGAACACTATTCCAAACTTAAAATTATTAAAATTTCATAACTTAATTAAACCACTTTAAATCATCAATTCCAATTTTAAATCATAAAAATCTTTAATAAATTAATCTCCCCTTAAAGGCTTTCATTATCATAACTCTTAAATGGAGCATTAAGTGAAATGTCACTTCACTCATAGGATAATCAAACATCCTAATTCACTGAGCAAGAAGCTAAATTTAACTAAATTTTTGGATGGTTAATTCACCAGTACAATAAAATTCATTTCGACTCGAAATAATCTCAGAAATATTGAAAAGATGTTTAAGATTCGTCCAAAGCACTTTCTCAATATGATGAGATATTTTAGAAGAACAATTGAATTTAATTGTTCTTCGATGAAGAAAATCATCCTTACCAAAACAAAAGGACCTAGACGTTATAGGAATTGACTAGCTATAGGATTAGGACTTTGGTAGACAACCAAAACCTTCCCTTAGCTTTACCTAGGTGTTTTCTTGCAAATATATAAATGCCTTAACATGTGTTTTAAGTATAGCTTGGAATGACGGAAAGACCCTCCAGGTACGCTTTTATTTTATTGCAATTTATTTACTTACCTGCACTGCACTTTACTTTTTTCTTGCATGTTAAACAAGATTGACACCCCGCATGAAAAGCGAAAACTTTAGGATAGCCACAAAACCGAAACCCAAAACTAAATTAAAAGTCACAACAAGATAAAATTCACCGCCACAACATTTCAAAATATAAAACAACTCAAAATTTAATCACAAACAGAACAACAAAACTACAACTATAACTAAAATAATATGTCATGCTGGATGATCGGGAATACCTCAGTTGATGTAACATACGTGTTGCTAACGGGATTTCCCACGGTCTAAATGAAAGTGTGGAACTCTTTCAGTTGAGTTTAACAAATTCATCTGGACTAAGTGAATCCGATAAAAATAACAGTACCGGAATGATGGAACCGTGGGATCTTCACCGGTGTTGTTATAATTAACTTTAAGATTCCCCTAATAAAACACTAAAGACATTTGGACCTTAAAACTTTTCTAAACCAAAACACTTCTCTCATCTCCTGATTTTCACTTTCTAAAACTATACTTCTGCAACGATAAGGAGCTTGGAGCATAGTGGGCAGCACGACCATCGTCGTCAGCAAAACTGGAATCTACATCAGCAAAACCTTTCCTAGTTTTAAATAACCAAGCCATAGGATTTCGAGGTAGTTTTCCTGGTGCAACATAAATCCTCAACCTTTTCGTTAGGCACTTGCATAATCATCCTATGCAAATTAAGTCCTAACCGGTCTTAGGATTACGACATAAACCCTTCCATCTTCCAGGCTATTTGTATGATCATGTCAAACAAATATAAGTCCTAATTAATTAAAACTGTCAGGATTATAACATTAAACAAACTCTCAAATTGAAACCAAACACTAGGATAGTCTGGGAAGTCACCGAAGTTCATTTCGGGTCTATGACATCCCCTACTTCTCTTCATTTGGACTCTTAAAATAAACTGTTCCAAATTTAAGCTATTCCCTATTGAAATTTCCAAAATCCAATTTGTTTGAAACCTTAAACTTTGAAATTTTTGAAAGTAGAACAACTGATCTTAATCGAGAGTTTTCTTAAATGATTAATGTCATTTAAGATGTAATTAACTATAGGGGCTTGCCCTTATAGGGAAATTTAAGAACCCACGTAATATAAACCCTGCTTAATTCCCTTATATTAAGTAGGGAAACTTGTCGGCTTATAAAATTGGTTCGCTGACCAAACAGATGTCTCAAATCTTCTAGTTTATTTAATCGAGCCTCGTCATCAAGCAGTGTGTCTATTCTTTGGGATAGATACACGGTTTGTGGTGTTGTGCTCGTTTATATAAACTATTTGGGATATGAGATCGGTTTAATTTTATATCTTAAAATTTTCAAACTTAAAATTATTTTCAAAATCAAATGCTACTTTTCAAATTAAATATATTTAAATTAAATTTAAAATCTAAATTCGCCGACAATTTCTGTAGGCGACCCCTTTTTAAAATACAACTCAACTCTAAAAATAAGCCGTTCAAACACCACAACAACGACCCGACACGACTGACAATAGTGGCATCGCTTACCGAGGTTGCAGTCAGGGTGGCGCATCAAAGCATAAAACATTTTTAAATGTTTTTTAGAAGAGAATGCTCAGATGGATGAGTGGATTGACACATATAAACAAAATGCAAGATCAATATATTCATGATGTGATCTGTCCAGTTCCAATGGCCGACAAAACTAGAGAGAGTCATCTTATATCATTTAGTCACTTTAAACGTCATCCATATGATCAACCGGTTAGGGGAGTAGAAGTTTTAGATTTGACTTATGCTAAGAAAATCAGAGGTAGACCTAAATAAACTTGGAATGTGTAAAAATTGTCATGATTGTAGTGGTGGACATAAATATTCATAACACGCATCATTGTTAATCACAAAAATTGAAATTATATAAAATATTAGATAAAGTCTATATGATCATAGATGTGATCCTCAAAGGTTTTAATTTGAAGTTTCAATGTGCCTTGGAACGGGATTTCTATTTTGCTGATAAATAATATTGAATGTAGATTGCAGGACAGTTAAATAAAAAATAATATTAGGCAACCATAAAGATAAGTTTTTTGTAGGACTAAAATGAATCATCTCGTTTGGAAGATTTTCCTAGAGTTTTTGGCACAAGGAAAATTTTTTTCTGACTATTTGCATTTCAAATTGTAATTTACATGCAATGTAACTTTCAATGCATAGTCTTTTGTCTGGTGTTATGTGAATATCAAAATTTTACAATTAGAAATGAGATTCTTTATTAATATTAGCGCCAAATGTGGCCTCCCAGAGATTTTCCTAATCCATACAAATTTCCAAGAACCAAAAAAGTTGCGGCCTTGTTGCGAATTAAAATTCAAAATGAACAATGTTAGAGCATTATATAAAGTAAGTCCAAATTAATTAACATGTCAAATTTGATCATAATTCTGCAGCTATAAATGAATAGTAACCTGAAACCCTCAACATTTGTATCTATAAATGAGCTCGAAGCTACAATTAAGCAGCAAATGCAACTTAAACCTCAATCACTTGCAAGTAATATCAACCCATATTGGCTACCACTGTGATGACTTTCCCCTCCTTCCGCTTGGCGATGGGGGTCATTGCCATCTGACTTCCTGTAATAGGAGGCTCGACCGATAACAACCTTTATCTAACAAAAAACTCAAAATGGGAGAAAATATTTTGGACTTAATTTACAGGTTATGAATGCAACCAGACAGCAACCTCAATCTTTAGTAAATAATCCAAGAGAAAGCTATATGGTAAACCTAAACTGACGACGAAAGTATTTGATGTGAGCTCACGTTGCAGATTGATGGCAATCTGATCACCTAAGATAAGAACCACATATGTTATAAACATTCAAAACAACTAAAAATTAATTTGTGTGTTTTGAAGAATATGTTAATTTATTTTAAAAATATATATATATCTATATAATACACTACATAAACATGTTTAATATAATGAAAATCGAAACAAAAACTAGCAAAATTAATCCCAATTAAGTCCTAAAACTTTGACTGGTCCCACTTGTGCCTTATTTTTTATTTTTCTTATAGTTAAAAAAATACTTTTTTAGTAAAATTTTTACTTGTTTCTATTTTTGTTTTAAAGAATAAATTAACATATAATTAAAAGCATTCAAAATAATTTTTTTTTTGATGTTTTAAAAATAATCAAATATGTTATAACGTATTAAATATATTTTATTTTAAATAAGCATTGATACGCCACCAATAATTTCTCATCATCCGACACGAATATCGGTGCAATCTTTTGAGCAAGATATATTCAATTTTTGATAAACAGTCTTCTAGAGCTCTGAGTTTAGCAAATTTATAGTCAAACTGACCGGATCGATGAGACGAACCTAATGATATTAAAATTAGTCCAACCCGAGTCAAATCAAGCTCAAATCAAGTCATCAAATCACTCTTGGATGATTTTCGGACATATTTGGAAGGTCAAACAGATGCCAACACTAGCAAACCTATACTCGAATTGAGCGTCTCGACGAGACGAATCTATCGAGCCTAAGATCACTCAATTCCAACATCGTTAAGGTCATCACATGTCTCTTAAACGCCGTTTAATGAAAGGGAGCCTTCTGAACCGTCCGATCGAAATTACTGCATTAATTGCACCCAGAACCCTATAAATAGACCCCAACTCTCACATGAGGGGGGGGGGACGAAAGGAGAGAGTCTGAAAAATTGAGGAGAAGATGCAGCTCGGCATCATCACTGACCGCCGTCGATCACCATCGATAGCCGTCGACTACCGCTGATCGTCGTGGACCACTGCAGATCGCCGGGGACCACCTGATGGCGATGAAAATATATTTGGGTCGCATGTCATCGCCATCAATTCCCGTATCATGTCAATGTCAAGGAGTCGCCACTCTCTTTCTCTATTCATCACCCTAATTCTTATTCTACTTAGACTTTTTGTCAGAAGTCTTTGGAGAAATTGAATAAGGATTAATCATGATGGAGATTGAGAGAAAAAAAGATCGAATGATAATCTCATAGAATAAACCTTCAGATTGTGTGATTACTGAAGTTTTTCGTATAAGAAAATCATATGAAGATCTTGGGTAACCAGAGAGATCTTATAGGTGAAATACCTATCCTGAGTTCTTTATTCTACTATAGAAGCAAACTCCTATAGTTAATTACATCCCGAGCAATTAATATTGCCTAGGAAAACTCCCGATTAAGGTTAACATTTATCCTCGAAAAAGTGTGAGTGTTGTCGTGGCAGTGTGTTTTGTCTTGTAATGTCATTTTTGTCATTTTGTATATCATGTCATATGTCATGTCGGGATGTCGTAGTTTGTATGTCGTGTTATGTCATAATGTGATGTCGTAATTTCATGTCATTTTATGTCGTGTCTTAATGTGAATCATAATGTCATGTCATTTTATGTGATGTCGTAATTTCATAAGATGTCGTGACTAATATCTCGATTTGTCATGAGATATTTTATCTCCTATGTCGTTATTATTTCATGAGATACCTTCAATGATGTCAAGAAGATATCATTACTTATTTATTTTTGTTATTTTGTTTATGATTCCATTTTGTTTTAAATTTTGGTTTTGTTATGTCATTTTGTCATGTCATTATATCATGTCATTTTATATCATGTCTTAATGTGATGTCGTAATGTCATAAGATGTTGTGATTAATATCTCGATTTGTCATGAGATATTTTAACTCCTATGTCGTTATTATGTCATGAGATACCTTCAATGATGTCGAAGATATCATTACTTATTTATTTTTGTTAATTTGTTTATGATTCCATTTTGTTTTAAATTTTGGTTTTGACATGTCATTATTTTGTTGTGGTATAGAAATGTCGTTGTATGTTGATGTCATGTCGATGTCAATATTAATGATTTTGTCGTTTTATTTCAGGTTTCGTGGCTAACCTAAAAGTTCAGTTGTCTTTGTTGTTATGTAATTTTTGTTTTGTTGTTTATAGAAAGTTTAGGTTTTATGATTATCCTAAAAGTCCTGGTTTTGTTGTCAATGTTCCGTTGTCGATGTCCCGTAAAACGGAGTTAACACACCTCTATAACATGCAAAGAAAATGTAAACGAAACTTCATGTCTTCATCCTGCAAGGAAAATAGAGTTAGAAACAATGTCATATCAAGATATTTAGATTACACGAGTCAAAGTGTCTGTTGATCCGGAGTTGTCGGATGTCTGAGTTTGGTTGAAATGTCAATTTAGGTTTATGTCAGTTTATGTTAAAATTTTTATTTGTCTTGAATATTGATTTGGGTTGGATTGTCGATTTTTAATTTTATGTCGAGTTAAGTTCAATGTGGGTCAAACTTTAAGAATTATGTTGTTTTATGTCGAGATATATTGAGTTTGGTTTGAAATGTCGATTAATGTCTTTTAATGTCGGTGTTTATTAAATTTGGTTTAAAATGTCGATTAAAATTGGTTAATGTCGGTGTTTGTCGAATTTCGTTTGAAATGTCAATTAACGTCGATTAACGTCAGTGTTTGTTTAATTTTATTTAAAATGTCGGTTAATGTCAAATTATTATGTTTGATTATGTTTGGAATGTTGATTAATGTCAAATGTTGGATTTATGTCGAATTTGTTGATTAAATGCTTGGAATGTCAAATTTATGTCGATTTTGGTTTAGAATGTCGATTTTATGTCAGTTATGTTTGAAATGTCGAATTTATGTCGATTATGTCGATTAATTGTTTGGAATGTCAAATTTATGTCGATTATGTCGATTTTGGTTTAAAATGTCGATTTTATGTCAGTTTTGTTTGAAATATCAAATTTATATCGATTATGTCGATTAATTGTTTGGAATGTCAAATTTATGTCGATTATGTCGATTTTGGTTTAGAATGTCGATTTTATGTCAGTTATGTTGATATTGGTCTAAAATGTCGATTTTATGTCAGTTATGTTTGAAATGTCAAATTTATATCGATTATGTCGATTAATTGTTTGTAATGTCAAATTTATGTCGATTATGTTTGAAATGTCGAATTTATGTCTTGACTTAAGTTTAAACTTAAATCTTGAGTTCATGTCTATCTGAACTTAAGTTAAAAGGTTGAAAGTTAGATTCAATATTGATTGAATTAACTTGGGTTCATGTCTGGTTGAACCTAAGTTAAATTCAATGTTGATTGAATCTAATTAACTTGAGTTCATGTCTGTCTGAACTTAAGTTAAAAGGTTGAAAGTTAGATTCAATATTGATTAAATTAACTTGGGTTCATGTCTGGTTGAACCTAAGTTAAATTCAATGTTGATTGAATCTAATTAACTTGAGTTCATATTTGTCTGAACTTAAGTTAAAAGGTTGAAAGTTAGATTCAATATTGATTGAATTAACTTAGGTTCATGTCTGGTTGAACCTAAGTTAAATTCAATGTTGATTGAATCTAATTAACTTGAGTTCATGTCTGTCCGAACTTAAGTTAAAAGGTTGAAAGTTAGATTCAATATTGATTGAATTAACTTGGAGTTCATGTCTGGTTGAACCTAAGTTAAATTCAATGTTGATTGAATCTAATTAACTTGAGTTCATGTATGTCTGAACATAAGTTAAAAGGTTGAAAGTTAGATTCAATATTGATTGAATTAACTTGGGTTCATGTCTGGTTGAACCTAAGTTAAATTCAATGTTGATTGAATCTAATTAACTTGAAGTTCGTGTACGTGAACTTAAGTTAAAAGGTTTGGTTTAGATTAACTTGAGTTCATGTCCAGTTTGACTTAAGTCTAATGTGGGTTAGACTTAAGTTAGGGTTAGGTTACACTTAGGTTTATGTCGGGTTGAATCTAAGGTTTATGTCTTGGTTTAGGTCAAACTTAAGTTCATGTCTGGTTGAACCTAAGTATGATTTGACTTAAGTCTAATGTGGGTTAGACTTAAGTTAGTTTTATGTTAAACTTGGGTTCATGTCAGGTTGAACCTAAGTATGATTTAACTTAAGTCTAATGTGGGTTAGACTTAAGTTAGGTTTGAGTTAGGTTTGAACCTAAGTGTAGTTTGACTTAAGTCTAATGTGGGTTAGACTTAAGTTAGGTTTGAGTTAGGTTCATGTCAGGATGAACCTAAGTTTGGATGACTTAAGTCTAATATGGGTTAGACTTAAGTTAAGTTTTTGGGTTAGGTTCATGTCAGGTTAAACCTAAGTATGGTTTGACTTAAATCTAATATGGGTTAGACTTAAGTTATGTTTTGAGTTTAGGTTAAGTTAGGTTCAAGTCAGGTTGAATCTAGACTTAAGGTCGACTTAAGTTCAATATGGGTTGAACTTAAGTTAAGGTTTGAGTTTAAGTTAGGTTTAAGTTAGGTTGAACCTAAATTTGGTTTGACTTAAGTCTAATATGGGTTAGACTTAAGTTAGGTTTGGGTTAGGTTCATGTCAGGTTGAACCTAAGTATGGTTTGACTTAAGTCTAATATAGGTTAGACTTAAGTTAGGTTTGGATTAGACTTAGATTCATGTCGGGTTGAACCTAAGTATGGTTTGACTTAAGTCTAATATGGGTTAGACTTAAGTTATGTTTTGAGTTTAGGTTAAGTTAGGTTCAAGTCAGGTTGAATCTAGACTTAAGGTCGACTTAAGTTCAATATGGGTTGAACTTAAGTTAAGGTTTGAGTTTAAGTTAGGTTCAAGTTAGGTTGAACCTAAGTTTGGTTTGACTTAAGTCTAATATGGGTTAGACTTATGTTAGGTTTGGGTTAGACTTAGGTTCATGTCAGGTTGAACCTAAGTATGATTTGACTTAAGTCTAATATGAGTTAGACTTAAGTTAGGTTTTTGGGTTAGGTTCATGTCAGGTTGAACCTAAGTTTTTAATTTAAGTTAGGTTCGATGTGGGTTGAACCTAAAGTTTAGGTTAACTTGAGTTCGAGTTAGGTTGAACTCAAGTTAGGTTATGTTTAGGTTAGGTTCGATGTGGGTTGAACCTAAAGTTTAGGTTAACTTGAGTTCGAGTTAGGTTGAACTCAAGTTAGGTTATGTTTAGGTTAGGTTCAATGTGGGTTGAACCTAAGGTTTAGGTTAACTTGAGTTCGAGTTAGATTGGACTCGAAGCTAGGTTAGGTTTAGGTTAGGTTCGATGTGGGTTGAACCTGAGGTTTAGGTTAACTTGAGTTCGAGTTAGATTGGACTCAAGTTAGGTTTAGGTTTAAGTTAGGTTCAATGTGGGTTGAACCTAAGGTTTATGTTAACTTGAGTTCAAGTTCGATTGAACTCGAAGTTAGGTTAGGTTTAAGTTAGGTTCAATGTGGGTTGAACGTAAGGTTTAGGTTAACTTGAGTTCGAGTTAGATTGGACTCGAAGTTATGTTTAAGTTTAAGTTAGGTTCGATGTGGGTTGAACTAAGGTTTAAGTTAACTTGAGTTCAAGTTAGATTTGACTCAAGTTAGGTTAGGTTTAAGTTAGGTTCAACGTGGGTTGAACCTAAGGTTTAGGTTAACTTGAGTTCAAGTTAGATTGGACTCAAGTTAGAATAGGTTTAAGTTAGGTTCAATGTGGGTTGAACCTAAGGTTTAGGTTAACTTGAGTTCAAGTTAGATTGGACTCGAGTTATGTTTAGAGTTTAGGTTAGGTTGATGTGGGTTGAACCTAAGGTTTAGAGTTAACTTGAGTTCGAATTAGATTGGACTCGAAGTTAGGATTAAGTTTAAGTTAGGTTCAATATGGGTTGAACTCTATGGTTTAGGTTAACTTAAGTTCAAGTTAGATTGGACTCGAGTTAGGTTTAAATTTATGTTTAGGTTATGTTGAATTTGAATTAAAAGGTTGGATTTAGGGTCTAATTAAACCTTAGTTGATTAAGGTTTAATAATTAATTAAGTCTAATGTAGTAGACTTAATTAGGATTTGTGTTTGATTAAGTCTTACTTAGTTAAGACTTAATAGTTTAATTAGGTTTAATGGGTTAGACCTAGTTAGGGTTTAAGTTTTATTAAATCTTAGTTAGTTAAGATTTAATGGTTTAATTTAGATCTAATGGGTTAGACCTAATTAGGGTTTAGGTTTGATTAAACCTTAGTTAGTTATGGTTTAATGGTTTAATTAGATCTAATGGGTTAGACCTAATTAGGGTTTAGGTTTGATTAAACCTTTGTTAGTTAAGGTTTAATGGTTTAATTAGGTCTAATGGGTTAGACCTAATTAGGAAAATCTAATGTTTAAGGAGGTTAATTAAGTTTAATATGTCCTTAAACTTAATTAAAGGTTTGATTTGTATTAAACCTAATTTAGTTAAGGTTTAATGGGTTAATTAAGTTCAATATGTCCTTAAACTTAATTAAAGAGTTTGATTTTTGTATTAAACCCTAAGGTTTAATGATTTAACTAGGTTTAAGTTGTCTTTAAACCTAATTATTGTTTGATTTGAGTTGGATTCATCACTTGCTTAATCCATGATGAGATGGATTAAATATGTGAAGAGGAGGTTTTGAATTATTAATTTTAAAATTAATAAATCTTAACCTTATTTCAAAATGTCCTTTAGATTGTTTTGATGACTTGAGAATTGTTGTTTTAGGATTGTTGTCTGTTATCCTAATGTTCTCAATCATTTTACATTTAAACTTTCCAATTTTCCAAATTTTATAATTAGTTTTAAAAATAATTACAAAATATCATGGAAACTAGGAAATCATATCCTAGAGAGCTATCCTAGCCTTAGAAAAATCAGAAGATGTGCCTAAGGACTTAGAGGTAATTCCCTAAAATTTCATATTTTTCTGACTTGTAAATAATTTTTAATAATTAAAATACTCCAGAGAGTAGTTAATTAATTAAAAATTAAATACTGAGAATAAAATTATGATTTTGGTCTCATAATTTTCTCCTCTTCAAGAGCTTTCCAGAGGTATTTTTATTTTATTTTTATGACCTCCGAATCAAAAGATATGAATTGTTGAAGTTTTTAAGGTTTCCCTGAATTAATCCAGCCCAGAAAAATCCAGGCGCTGCCACGTGTCCTCGTACGATCGATGGGCGGGAAGATCCGCTGCGCGGATCCGAACACCGAACACTGTGCGGTTTGATTTGGGCCGTCTTTTCCGAAACACGTGATCAGACGGTTGGATTAATCCAGATAATTCAGAAAATTCCTGAACCGTCCAACTTCAAAACTCAATATCTCACTCGTTTCTCAACAAAATTGAGTGTTTTTTTTTTTAAAATGATCGTCTCGACGAGAGTCACCCACCCATACGGTGATGAATGGGTTTTGAGAGGTCAAATGGTACAGATTTTGGAATATGTATTAAACCCAATAACTTTGATAATTGCATCCTACCTTTGCCTTAATCCATTTGGAATTGATTTGATTGTTTGAGGAGCTTTCCCTTAGCTTCCTTGAGGTGGATTTCAACTCAATTTGACTCAATTTGGTTTGAAATTGGGTGGAATTTGGGATTCCACTATGTAGGTGGCGTGAGTCACCTTAAGTGGGTTTGGAGCCAAATTGGCTAGATTGGGTGAGTCGATGTGGCTAGAGTTTGCTATGGCTCTAAGGTTGGGAACCTTAGGCACAATATTGCTGTAGAAGGTCAAGAGATTTGAGCATCCTATCTAGGTTTTCCAAGTTGGTTTTTCTCTTTTGGATATTTTGGCCAAGGGGGGGTATTTATAGTCATGAATGACTATGGATTAACCTTGGTTGGCTTGGATTTGACCATGGTATAGTTAGGGCTGTAGAGTATAACCTCCCCCATGTAAACCAAGCTTCACATCTTCTTCCTCCATGAGAATTTTGCCACTTAAGCAAGTGCACATTTCATGACAATTTTGGCTTAAATCTTGTCATGATGGATTTTAGCCTCTTTGTTTCCATTCCATTGGCTAAGTGGGAGGTTCATGGTGACTCAAATAGTTGAGACCCTCTCCTTGCAACACCTCATTTACCATTTCATGAGGTGATGACACATTAGCCCCTTACTCATCTCATGCAAGCCTTAGCCATGATGGCTCTTAACCAAGGTGTGGGATGGGTTAGCTTCTTGTCTCCCTTCCATTGGGTGGTCTAAGAGGTGAAGGATGAGTCATGAGAGTGAGCCCTTTTCCTTCCAACATCTCATTTAAGGTTTGGATGAGAAGGTGACACATATTTTTCTCATGCAAAATTCTTAAAATTGGGTTATAACCATAGTTAAGTAAGTTGCTCATGTGAGTTTAATTGGTGTCTAATTTTCATTGGTGAGTTCATGAGGATGAGCCACCTCAAATTTTAATTTTATGAGAGGATGACACCTCATTTTCTTTAATGAATATTTTCTTTAACCATGGTTTATAGGTTATTTTAATGTATTAACCTACACTTAATAAGTCCCATGAGTCATGAATAATCCATGGATGAGGTCATTTATGATGTAATAAAGAGTTTTGGAATTTTAAAAATCATGGTTTCATGGGTTAAAATTCCATTTTATGCCCTTTTCATTTAATTTCCATATTTAATTAATTATGTCATTATTAAATATTGGAAATTATTTTATTAATCAATAATTAATTGCAAATAATTCCAAATTAATTATTTGATTAATTTCCATGTCATTAAAATTGATTTTTGTCTCTTTTCATGACTTTTCAATTTAATTTTCACTTTAATTAATTAAGTCATTAATTAAAACATGAAAATTAAATTATTGGTCAATTAATTAATTAAAAATAATTTTGGGATTAATTATTTGAGTAATTCCATTCTTTTTAATCAATTTGTGGATTTTATGATTTTATGGCTTTTGAATTTAATTTTTCTTTTTAATTAATTAGGTCATTAATTAAAATTTTTTTTAAATTAATTCATTAGCCAATTAATTAATCAAAATAATTTTGAAATTAATTATTTGATTAATTTTGTCATCTTATGACTTTTAATTTAATTTTCATTTTAATTAATCATGTCATTTGATTAATTAAAAAAATATTGAAAATCAAATTATTAGTCAATCAAAATATATTTTTTTTAAATTAATTTGATTTTTGTGGGGTTTTAAACATGTCATTGGTTGTTTGATCAAAAATTGACCATTTTGACCAAAATTGTCATTTTGGGTCAAAAGGTTGACCTGTGGGGTCAACAGGGTTGGTCATTGGGTTTGGTTTGGTCATTTTGACCAAAGTTGACTTTTTAGGTCAAAAGGGTGACCTATGGGGTTAACAGGGTTGTTCATTGGGTCTGGTTTGACCATTTTGACAAAAGTTGACTTTTTAGGTAAAAAGGGTGTGACCTATGGGGTCAACAGGGTTGGTCATTGTGTCTGGTTTCACCAATTTGACCAAAGTCGACTTTTTAGGTCACAAGGTTGACCTATGGGGTCAACAGGGTTGGTCATTGGGTCTAGTTTGATCATTTTGACCAAAGTTGACTTTTTAGGTCATAAGGGTGATCTATGGGGTCAACAGGGTTGGTCATTAGGTGCGGTTTGACCATTTTTACCAAAGTTGACTTTTTAGGTCATAAGGTTGACCTATGGGGTCAACAGGGTTGGTCACTAGGTCCAGTTTGACCATTTTGACCAAAATTGACTTTTTAGGTCATAAGGTTAACCTATGGGGTCAATATGGTTGGTGATTGGGTCTGGTTTGACCAATTTGACCAAAGTTGACTTTTTAGGTCAAAAGGTTGACCGATGGGGTCAACAGGGTTGGTCATTGGAGTGCAGTTTGACCATTTTGACCAAAGTTGACTTTTGAGGTCGAAAGGTTGACTATGGGGTCAACAGGGTTGGTCATTGGGTCTAGTTTGATCATTTTGACCAAAGTTGACTTTTTAGGTCAAAAGGGTGACCTATGGGGTCAACAGGGCTGGTCATTGGGTCTGGTTTGACCATTTTTACCAAAGTTGACTTTTTAGGTCATAAGGTTGACCTATGGGGTCAACAGGGTTGGTCACTAGGTCTGGTTTGACCATTTTGACCAAGTTGATTTTTTAGGTCATAAGGTTGACCTATGGGGTCAATATCGTTGGTCACTGGGTCTGGTTTGACCATTTCGACCAAAGTTGACTTTTTTAGGTCATAAGGGTGACCTATGGGGTCAACAGGGTTGGTCACTAGGTCTGGTTTGACCATTTTGACCAATGTTGACTTTTTAGGTCATAAGGTTGACTTATGAGATCAACAGGGTTGGTCACTTGGTCTAGTTTGACCATTTTGACCAAAGTTGACTTTTTAGGTCAAAAGGGCATTGACTCATTGTAAAATGAGGTCAACACCACCGTCGATTGTCGTCCACCACCATCATCCATATACCGTTAGTCGACGTTGTAATCTACATCATATAATTACCCTTTCCCGTCTGTGGGACGATGGATTTCTGTAAACGTCAATTAATAGTGGATTCTCACAACTGGGCTAGGCCCCGTGATTTTTCCCTTTACTGGTTTTCTACGAAAAAACTTCTGGAGTCACTGCTTGTTCCCTTTTCCTCTGTGTGCATGTTGAATTCATACAATGCTAAAACAATAATTTGTTACTCTACCGCCGTGAATTTTCTAGCACGCATCAAGCATTAAATTTTATACAATTAAAAGTTAAAGTGATTCCAGAATGTCCTTAAGTTTCCATAATCATTTTTATTGAAATTATAGTTATTTTAAGGAAATCTAATTAATTCAACTTGGTGAGAGAGAGAGTGAGAGAGAGAGAGAGAGAGAGAGACGAACATGTTTTTAGGTGCGCAAAAATTGTTTTCTTTTACAAGCTGAGGTACAGTATTATTTTGTCATCTTTTATATTTCAATCTTCTATCAGTCAGTTTAAAATTATGTGCACATTTTGATATCTATTTTAGCTTCAATTATTTGACCTTATTTCATGTTGTCTCCATTATATACATTTCTGAGATGTATGGATTAAACGAAACTGATTTTTAATAATCATGTTAAATCATCTTCTAATTTTTTATAAAGTTATTTTAGTCTCTAAATCAAAAAGAATACAAACAATCCTACTTTTCCAATTATTAAATGGGTTAAAAAAAACAATTTCTTTGCTTGCTGAAGTGGCAAAGTTGCTGCTGATGCGAAAATTTTGTCGGTTTAGAAAATTTTATTTTTTGAGTGTTGATTTAATTATTTAGTGTTGGCATGAAAAACCCTATTGTCTTTGTCTTGGAATAGCCTTGTTGAGAAAGATCATAAAGTACCCCAGTATTTAGTTTTTTTGCTCAACTTTTTTGAACATATTGATTTGACTTGCCTAGCCATCTTCTCACATGTCGCCAACTTACAATATCTCTGACCCTATTGCTCTAGTTCTTGCTCTATCATCCAACCAAGTAGTCGAACTAAGGAATATCCTTCCACTAATTCTCATTCGCTCATTTGTTCGAGAAATCAAATTATGGATCCTCCTCTCTGTTACATTTGAGTATCAGGTCTTCTCAACTCGAGCTTCACAATCTTCTCATTGTCATCCAAGGTACCTCAATATCTTATTCTTCAGATTTCACATTTACATCCAAGTCTATATCTTCAGTCTCTCTCATAACTCGTAACAACAATTCAAATATTAACCTGTTCATCAGGGAGTAAATTGAGGCACTACAAAAAATTTATTGTGAAAGTTCTAGTTCTGAAGAAGCATCATAATCCTTTGTCGAGCAACCTATTAGTCTATTAGCACACCAAGAGATATTATCTCATACTTCTAGTTTCCAGGAAAATAAATTAAAGCCTTGGAGAGTGATCCATGAAAAAAATACCTATTTTTATGCCTTGATTTTTATCAAATTCTTAAGGATATTATGCTTTAATGAAAGGTATTTTTGTGTTTTGGATGTAGGTGATGCATAATTGTTCAAGTAAGAAAAAAAGATGAAAAATGAGCAAAAAGGAGCAAAAATGGAGCTAAAATGCAAAATTGTCAAAATAATTGGCCTGGCGCCTAGGCGCCATAATCCGACGCCTAAGCGCCAGTTCGATGCAGAATTCTGTAATATTTTTTACGACTTTTGGACTGCTATTTTGACGGTGTGAGCGGTTATTGGATCATCTAGAAGATTGGCAGTTATTCCTGGATTTTAGGACATGTGATACATTGTATTTGGACGCTTGGAAACAGTTAGGATCGCGAAGAGGTGCGATCTAAAGTGAAGAGGTGCGAAGAACTGGACGCGGAGCCCGGTGCCTAGGCACTAGATTCCGACGCCTTGGTATCAGACACACCTTCTAGAAGATTCATTGAACCTGGACACATTTTGAAGAGGTACTTCAAGGCAACCCTTGAAGCCTATAAATAGAAGGCTACTCCTTCAGAGAAAAATGCCCAACTTAGCCCAATTTAGCCCCACGCCCCACATAGCCTAAAATTAGAAGAGATCCTATAGTTCCATTTAGAGAGATTAGAGAAATATTTTAAGGGCCATATTTATAGTTTCTTAGCGAGTTTATTTAGAGTTTGTATTGAGTGTATTTGAAGATTCATTGCTTTTGAAGTCTATTTTCTTTGGAGTCAGAAGGATTTAGAGGTTCAGTTGGAGAAACACTTGAGATAAGTATTTGTATTTTGATTCAAAGTTTTATTTATATGTTTTGTTGTTTAAATTCAATGTATTCTGAGTAGTTACTTTACTTTCTCCTTTCAATTATGAAAAGATAAATAAGACAATATAACATTTGTTGGAGAACTAAAAACTATATATATATTTTAAACATTGTGATGATATTAATATCGGATCTTAATTTACTATTTATATTGGCCATTTAAATTGTTAAAATCTGTTGAAGAGTTTTGAGACCTAGAAGGAGATGAATTCTTAACTAGTAGATGTCACATGAATCCTTGGGTAGTCGAAGGCCTTGCGCGGGTTATTCAAGGTGAAGTGCAAATAAATAGGAAGATAATATTTATTGGGCTTAGAATTGATAAGTTTTTAGAGTGACAGACTAAATTATTGTAATTTGGTTTATAGAAAAGGAAAGGGTCACTAGTAGGGCCGACCATAGCTACCCTTGGACATCTAGTAGTGTGAGCCTAGATTAACCCATTCTACTAACAATACATCCAGACCTGATCTATAGATTAGCCTGATGTTCTTTATACTTATCGAGCGAAGGTAAAGAATAAGAATGCTTCTATTTGGCATAATACCATAAATTTATATTCTCCACAAATATTACATTATCTAAAAAAATCTTGGATTAATTGAAAGGAAGAAAGTTGTTTGCTTATTTTATTTTCATCGATCATTACTTTATTACGGCTTTATTTACGCATCAAGTAAATTAAATATTAACTCTTTTAACTTTAAAAGAAATACATAAAAATAAAATCAAAATATTTAAAAGAAAAATCTATAATCCTCCTCGTGGGATCGATATCTGGGGTCTTAATTTAAAGCCACTATATTACTTGATACGATACGTATACTTGCGTAGTACCCCTAGTGTATAAAATATTTTCCATAAAATTATATTTATATACACTAGCCGCTATTATTATTTAAGTCAAAGTATTAACCATAACATATTTTTGATAGCATATATTACTGCATTATTTGGCGATTGCAAACTAAGTATTTTGGTGCATTGCTGCGGATCGAGGGTCAAGTTTTTGGCGCCATTGCCAGGGAGGCAAAGATTTTAGATTTTAAATATTTTATTTTATCTAATTCTTTTATTGTCTAAAATATAAAATAAAATAAAAAAATAATAAAAATAAATAAATAAATAATTTTATTACTTTTTATTTACTTTTTATGCGTAGTTACGGATCCGAAGGATTATTACCTTTAGATTACGAATTAGAAAGAAGCTGATTAGAAGAATTAAAAAAGAAAAACAAATTCAACAATATCAAGAGATGGCTAATTTACATAATAATTTACAAAATCCAATTGAAATTAATGAACAAAATGTTTACAAACCATTAAGGGATTATGCTAACCCTACAGTTGATGAACTTTATAATAGTATTTAAATACCTACTGTAGATGCTAATTCTTTTGAGCTTAAACCGTCTATTATTCAAATGGTTCAAAATAATCAATTTGGGGGAACACGAATGAGGATCCAAATTTACACCTTGCTAGTTTTTTAGAACTTTGTGCTACCTTTAAATATAACAATGTTTCTGATGATGCTTATTAGACTTAGACACTTTCCTTTTTCTTTAAGAGATAAAGCAAAGATGTGGTTGAACTCATTAGCAACGAGGTTCTATTAAAACATGGGTCTGAAATGACACAAAAATTCATTTCTAAATATTTTCCTCATTCTAAAGCTCGCAAAATTAAGAAATGATATTACTTCATTTAGTCAATTTAACGGGGAGACAATTTATGAAACTTGGGAAGATTTAAAAAACTATTAATAAAATATCCTTATCATACTTTACATGATTGGTTAATTATTCAAATATTTTATAACGGACTTATTGGATCACTTAAATCAATTATTGATGCTGCTGCTGGAGGATCTTTAATGGCTAAATCATTTGAAGAAGCTTATGTTTTAATTGAAGAAATGACTAATAATAATTTTCAATGGCCTTCTGAAAGGATTAATCCTAAAAGAATGGCAAGTATTCATGATAACGAAGCCTTTTCTATCTTAGCTTCACAAGTAGCTGCAATATCTAAGAAATTAGATAATTTAGTTATCAATATATCACATAACAACTCTGCTAATAATGAAGATTCTCAAACTATTGAAACTTTAGAAGCTATTGCTAGTAAAAATAACCCTTATTCCAATTATTATAATCCTGGATGGAAAAATCACCCAAATTTTAACTGGAATAATGCACAACAACAATGGGGTAATAATCAATCCCATACAACTGGAAATTGGAACAATCAAGTAAATTTAAACTATAATCCACCTGGATTTAATAATCAATAGAAAAAGTTATCTATAGAAGAATTAACTATACAAATGAGTAATCAATTACAAAATCAAAACACTGCTATTTGTAATATTGAGAATCAAATGGGACAAATCGCTAATTTAATTAATCACAGACCTCCAGGAACACTTCCTAGTAATGTTGAAATCAATCCAAAAGAAACTGGAAAAGAACATGAACATGTTAAAGCTGTGCAACTTAGAAGTGGAAAGGAATTAAAAGAAAGAATGCAGAATGAAATTGAAAATGAGATTGAGGTTGAAGAGATTGAAAAACCTAAAGAAACTCCTTCTCCTAGTCAAGATCAGACTGTTATTCCTATTAATGTGGAAGTTGAAAAACCACCACCACCTTTTCCTCAAAGACTAAAACAACAGAAGCTTGATCA
This sequence comes from Papilionanthe hookeriana x Papilionanthe teres, assembly GCA_022702705.1. NCBI lineage: Eukaryota > Viridiplantae > Streptophyta > Magnoliopsida > Asparagales > Orchidaceae > Papilionanthe > Papilionanthe hookeriana x Papilionanthe teres. The sequence continues at coordinate 12,991,678 of CM040423.1, forward strand.
TCAATTTTCTAAGTTCTTTGAAATTTTTAAGAAACTTACCATTAACATACCTTTTGCTGAAGCTTTGGAACAGATGCCAACATATGCAAAATTATGAAGGATATTTTAAGTAGGAAACGAAAATTTAAAGCTTTTGAAACTGTTGCATTAAGTGAAGAATGTAGTGTAATAATTCAAAAGAAATTACCTTAGAAACTTAAAGATCCTGGAAGTTTTACTATACCTTGTGCTATTGAAGAAAAATTTTGTGGAAAAGCTTTATGTGATTTTGGAGCAAGTATTAATCTCATGCCATTTTCAATATTTTGAAGGTTGAATTTAGGAGAGATTACTCCCACCACTGTAACCCTTCAGTTTGCTGATAGATCTATCACCTACCCTAAAGGAGTTATAGAGAATGTTCTTATTAAAGTGGATAAATTTTTTTTCCCTGTGGATTTCATTGTACTTGATATGGAAGAAGATAAATAAATACCAATTATTTTAGGGAGACCTTTTCTAGCTACTGGACGAGCTATGATTGATGTACAAAAAGGAGAATTAACCATGAGAGTTAATAATCAAGAGATTAAATTCAATGTTCTTAAATCAATGAAATACCCTGATAAAGAAAAATGCTATCGAATGGATATTATTGATTTTATAATTGAGAAACATTATCAGGAAAGATGTAAAGTCATTTCTAAAGAAAAAATTGAATTATTAACTGATGAAAATGAGGAACTAAAAGAAGAAGAATTATCTAAAGAAACTCATTATATTAAAGATAACCGAGAAATTTTAGACATAACACAAAATGATATACTTTTAACCTCAATTAAAAAAGCCCCTGAACTAGAATTCAAAGTGTTACGTGCACATTTAAAGTATGCTTTTCTTTGAAATTCACTAACTTTACCTGTTATTATTTCTTCTAAACTAAGTTTAGAACAAGAAGAAAAATTAACAGGAGTGTTAAAGAATTATAAGAAAGCTTTTGGTTGGACTATTGCGATATAAGAGGAATAAGCCCTTCCATCCGTATGCATAGAATTTTAATGGAAGAAGATTTTAAACCTACTATTGAACCTCGAAGAAGATTAAATCCTATCATGAAAGAGGTTGTTAAAAAAGAAATTTTAAAATTGTTAAATGCTGGAATTATTTATCCTATTTCAGATAGCCAATGGGTAAGTCCTATTCATTGTGTTCCGAAGAAAAGAGGAATAACTATCACTGTCAATGATAAAAATGAATTAATTCCTACAAGACAAGTTACCGGTTGGCAAATTTGCATTGATTATCGGAAATTAAATGACGACACTAGAAATGATCATTTTCCTTTAGCTTTCTTGGATCAAATGCTTGATAAATTAGCTGGACACTCATATTTCTATTTTTTGGATGGATATTCTGGTTATCATCAATTACCTGTCACTCCTGAAGACCAAGAGAGAACAACATTTACAAGTCTTTATGGAACATTTGCGTTTAGAAGAATGTCTTTCGGTTTATGTAATGCACCTGCAACTTTTCAAAGATGTATGATGTTAATATTTTGTGATTTGATTGACAAAGAAATTAAAATATTTATGGACGATTTTTTAGCCTTTGGAACTTCTTTTGAATCTTGTTTTGAAAATATTTCCAAAGTTCTGAAAAGATGTGAAGAAACAAATTTAGTTCTGAACTGAGAAAAAGGTCAATTTATGGTCACAGAAGGCATTGTACTGGGATGGAAGTTGATCAAGCAAAAGTGAAAACTATTGCTGAACTACAACCACGTACTTCTATTACTGATGTGAGAAGTTTTCTGGGACACGCTGGATTTTAAAGAAGATATATAAAGGATTTTTCTAAAATTGCTAAACCTCTTTGTCATTTATTGGAAAAAGAAGCTAAATTTGAATTTAATGAAGATCTGTATTAATGCTTTTAATATTTTAAAACAAAAATTAATAATCGCACCTATAATTTTGCACCGAATTGGAATAAACCCTTTGAATTAATGTGTGATGCAAGTGATTTTGCAATTGGAGCTGTATTGGGACAAAAATATGAGAAAATTTTCAAAGTTATATATTATGCTAGTAAAACTCTTATTAAAACTCAAAGAAATTACACTACTACTGAGAAAGAGCTTTTAGCTATAGTCTATGCCTTTGATAAATTTAGACCTTATCTTCTTGGTACCAAATACATAGTTCATACTAATCATTCCGCTATTAAATATTTAATGTCAAAAAAAGATGCTAAGCCTAGACTGAAAAGATGGGTTTTACTTCTACAAGAATTTGATTTTCAAATAGTAGATAGAAAAGGAACTGATAACCAAATTGTTGATCATTTATCTAGAATTAAGAATGATGTTATTATTGAGGAAAATATAAATGAGAAATTTCCTGATGAACATTTATATGTTATTCAAGGATGTCAAACACCTCGGTATGCGGATATAGTTAACTATTTAGTTAGCAGTATTCTACCTTATGGATTGAATAACAAATATACTAAGAAATTTAAAAATGATGCTAAATCTTATATTTGGGAAGATCCTCATTTATTTAAATTAGGAAGAGATTCTTTAATTCGAAGATGTGTACCTTATGAAGAAACTTTTGCTATTATTCAAAAATGTCATAATTCCGATTTTGGAGGACACTTTGGAGTAGATAAAACTGCATTTAAAATTTCAAATTCAGGATTTTATTGGCCTACCTTGTTTAAAGATGTGAGACATTATGTGAAAACATGTGATCGATGTCAAAGGATGGGAAATATATCTAGAAAAGATGAAATGCCTTTAAAATATATATTGGAAGTTGAAATTTTTGATATATGGGGTTTAGAATTTATGGGATCATTTGTACCATCATCTGGAAAGATTTATATTTTATTAGCAGTTGATTATGTTGCAAAGTGGATTGAAGCTGTAGCTTTACCTAACTGCGATTCCAAAAGTGTTTCAAAATTTTTAAAGAAAATGATTTTTTCAAGATTTGGAATGCCTAAGGTAATTATCACAGATGGTGGAAGTCATTTTAGAAATTTAAGAATTCAATCATTTTTTGAAAAATATGGAATCAAACACAGAATTGCAACTGCGTATCACCCTCAAATAAGTGAATGGCTGAAATATCAAACAGAGAAATGAAAAGAATTTTAGAGAAGACTGTTAATCCTAAAAGAACTGATTGGGTTGATAGACTTGATTCTGCATTATGGGTAGTCATTGAGTCAATGGGTTGACCATTTGGGTCAAAGGTTGACCCATTTGGTCAGCAATTGATCAAATTAGGGTTTTTCATTACTGGTTTAATCATTTTAGGGTGTCATTAAAATTTGTGTTAAAAAGGCTTCATTAGGGTTTTACTCTAGACATTAGGGTTTAGTGACCATTAATGAGATTTAGTGAGTCAATATTGGTAGACTTGCTGTCTTAAGATGATCTAGAAATGATCCTAAAAAAAGTGTGGTCAACAATAAGCTGCATAGAATTCCATCTCAAAACTGACAATACCAACATTTGACATCTACGAGAATAATTATAAGACCACTTTAAAAGGAATATTACATTCATATTCTCTTAAAAATTGAAAATAAGATTTCGTCGACATTAGGATCACTCTTAAACTGACAATTCTCATGGGTTATTGAACCGTCCCGTGCACTTTACGTTAAATTAAAATTGTTTGTATTTGATAAAGATGTGTATAAAGATATTCAATAATCGAAGAGCTAATCTTTCAACACAAGTATATGTATCGTTCAAGTAATACAGGGCTCTAATGTAGTCCAGGATATGGATCCCATAAGGATAGGTCAGAGGCAACGGACTAGGCTTATAGATACTAATTTAGAATCACAACTTTGTAAATTAAATTGCCTATCTGTCACTAATATGCAATCGTAAATAAGATAAAGTTTTAACAAACTAGTTCTACCAACTGTTAACTAATTCTACTAATAAAGTGAAGTTCAAATATATAAGCAAGAATCTTTCTCCTTGTTAAGAAATTTAAGTGAATGGATAATTAAAATTAGTTTAAAAATGGTGTTGTGCCAAATAAGAGCATACCTATTCTTTACCTTTTGGTCTAGGCATAAAGAACATTGACTAATCATATGCTTGATTACTGAATCTGTTGCTAGGCTGAGAAGATACCGGCTCTCTCACTTCGGAGCTCCCACGTTCCCCTCGCCTGAGGGCTAACATCTACACTTCAGCACCCAAACGATAGAACCGAATTGAGGATTTTAGTCTGTCACTCTAAAATCTCCAATTCTACGCCCGATAAATATTATTTCCCTATTTATTTGCACATCACTTTCAAGGACTTTGACCTCCCTGAATCTCAGATGTAATCTTTACTATAGTTGTTAAACTCAATATATTTTAACTAATCCTTGGCCAGATTGAATGTAAATCAAAATTTAAGTGAAAACATTATCACAACTTCTTTAAAATTCTCTTAGCACACTAATTTAAATTACCATTTCACAAAAATATCAAAACAATGAGAAAGACAGAAAAAATACTCAGATTTCATGGAGAAGATACAACAAAACTTGAATTTCATATATAAAAACAAAGTTTACAAACTAAAATAAGTAAATACAACTTATCTCGAATTCCTCCCCAAGCAGTCTCCTTGAAGTTCTTCTGAATCTCTTCCTTTCTTTACAGCACGCAGAATTATCCTTCGAAACGGCTAGGAGGAAGAAATCTATCACTTCCCTTCCACTCTTACAATCTCTCGAAGCATTCCTCACAAATATCACTAATTGAACTCACTATATAAAATTATAATGGAAACAAGACACTAACTAACACTCTGGTAACACACTATAGACTCGGTGGACTCACGGACAACAACATACAACAACAATGGACACCAGTGGAAACCATTTTCAGCCCCAAATTGTTTCTTTTAAAGTAGTTGAAGAGTTTCCAAGAGTTTCCAAAGTATCCCTTCAAAAATCGTCCACATTCGATGCACCTCGTGAGAGAATTGTCTTCACCGCCGTCGGCGGCCTCGAGTGCGTCGTCGACGGCCTTCTAGAATACTTAGCCTTGGACTCTCTTTCATAAGGCTCGTTGTCGGCGGCCTCGATCTCGCCATCGGTGGGCTTCCTTATAACTTTTTTCTGAACTCTCAAGAAAAATCTGTCGTCAGCACTGTCAAGCTTGTCGTCGGCGCCCTAGATCAAATCTTCACATTTTTGTCCTTTTTGCTCCAAATTCGCTCCTTTTTGCATTTTTTCACTCCATTATCCATAAATCAACATATCTGCAACAAATCATCAAAAATATCTTTCTTTAAAGTGCAATATCATCAAAATCAATATAAAATAGGTATGAAAATCTTAACATATTTTCAGTGGGTCAGTTATTCAGACCATTTTGGTCAACACCAAAATTTGAGGTATAATTATACAGTACTCCACACATATTGGGGGCCCATTTGTTGACCTCAATTTTGTGAGGATCTTTTATAAATAATTTTGAGAAAGGAAGTCTACCAATATTGACCTCATAAATCTTACTAATGGTCACTAAATGTCTAGAATAAAACCCTAATGAAACCTTTTTTTACCCAAATCTTAATACATCTTAAAATGATCAAATCAGCAATGACAAACCTTGGTCTGATGAACCCTTGACCTAAATGGTCAAACTTTTAGTCAAATGGACCTATTGTCCACCACATTGACCAACAGGTTAACCCTTGAACTAAACGATAAAACTTCTGTCAAAATAGATCTATTGACCTCCAGACTGACCAATAGGTCAATTCTTGACCTAAATGGTCAAAATTTGGTCAAAATTGTTAATCCATAATCCATTGACCACCAAATTGACCACAGTGGTCAACCCATGAACTAAATGGTCAAATTTGGTCAACATGCCCAAACCAGGCCATACGATTAAACCTAAGAGACCTTATGGCTAACCTAACCATGAAAAGGTTAGGAAGGTCAACTTTGATCAACTTAGGTCAACATTAATCAACTTAGGGCAACTTTGGTCAACCATGGTTAACTTTAATCAAATTTGGTCAAAATACTCCATTCTGAACCAAATTAATAAAATTAATCAAATGATTAACCTTCAAAATAATTTTGATTAATTTATGGGTTAATATTATAATTTTCTACATTTTTAATTAATTACATAATTAATTTGAAATGGAATTATAAGTAAATAACCCTAAATTAATTTTACCATGACATCATTCTTGATGCAAAAAAATAATAATTTATTTTTAAAACCAAATTTAACTTATGGGGTGTTACGAATGGGTTACCCGTGAAACATAAGACTCTTCATAGCATGGTTAACACATTAACCAACCCATAAATCATCACCTTAAACTAAAGTTAAGAGATATCATGGCACATCATGATGGTGAGGTATATGTGTCATTCTCTTAAAATTTAGGTGTGACTTGGATCCATAGGTGAAAAGCACCTCAACCCTTAGCTAATGGAGAGAAGAACTTATCAGTCAATTTCTTCCATGATTAAATCCATCATGGCAAGCCATGGAAAATGGAGGAGTATGGAATTCTCTCTTGAGCCTTAGGAATGAACTAGTAAATTTACATGGAGAAGGTTGATTCAAGACATACTTAGGCAGCCTTATCCACCTCTAAAACTTCCAATGGACAGAGGCTAAGGTATGAAACCAAACCTTCACCATAGTTGAGTTTAACATGGAGTAACCTTGGGAATTTCATCCATGGATATCTCTAGCCAGGATGTTTATCCCTATGCCACCATGAGGCTATTCGCCTCATTCCCAAGCAAATTCCATACTCGTCCAAGTTCCTCCAAAGCCTTATCCATGGCTATTTAAAGAGCTAACCTGAGAGCTCTAAGGGAAAAGAAAAATACAAATACACTGCCTAAACCCTGAAACATTCAAAACAAAAAATGTTCCCCATGACCTATGCAATTGATCCCACCTAATTCCAGCCTCTGATATCCACTGATCTTTACAAACTTTATGCCTTGAAAACAAGACATATTTTCAGGTTAGCATAAATTCTTTCAAAACTCCAAATTGATCATTCCTACACCTTTTTTGAGGTGTACGAAGAAGTTCCCAATCAAAATTGGGTCTTCCCATGGGCCCTAACCTAGTTCAAGACTAAGCTGTGAGCCCATTTCAATGAAGTCCTACCTCCACCCAATTTCATCTCAAATTGAGCACAAGGATAGCTTTGCAAGGACATGGTGATAGTGTCTGTCAACCTTGATTGAAGCTTCACTTCTTCGAGACCAAGTATGGCCATTTTAACCTAAATCCCCCTCGGGTCTGAACCTTTGTGAAGAAGACCAATTCAAAACACCCATATATTTGTATGGATGTGTTCGTTGTGACATGATGAAGCTTTTGGAATCATTTCCATGAAGTTTCATTAAGATCTGAGTGAGATATTGTGTCTTGAAAGAGGATGTCCGTAGGTTATAACAGGTTGAAGGAGACGACGGGATACCATCCATTTCATGTATTAAAAATGGAAAGTCATGATTTTGTCGGACCGCAGTTTCATCCATGCAAAACAGATGAAACCTCGGGCCACATAGTGACCCGCACGGACATCCCTAGCCTATCATACAATGCCACGTATGTGTTCGATGAGCCTTAGGATTGCGCTGGTGCTTGCGTGGAAATAAGTTTAAGTAGGATTTAAATAAATCAAGTAAACTTTAAAAATTCATATTTTGATAAATAAAAACCACAAATATATAATAAAAATACTCTTGAACTCAGAATAATGAGAGAAATAATGTGGAAATGAAATCACGAATTAATAAGTTATATTTAATTTTTAATAAATTAATTACTTCCTGAAGTACTTTAATTATTGAAAATTATTTATAAATCAGAAAAATATGAAAATTTTAGGGATCAATCTATGAACCCTTATAAACATCCCCTGATTTTTCTAAGGCTAAAAAAATCCCAAAGATTTGATTTTGTATTTCTTATGTAATATTGTATTTATTTTATATAATAATAATAATAATAATAAACTAGGAAACTAAATTGAAAATTGGTTAAGAAATTCAGGGTGAAAAAATTGGAACCATAAAATGACAAATCTTAGCCTTTTCATAAATTAAAATGAGAACTTAGCTTTAAGGGTTAAAATTATAAATTAGAAATTTATATATAAAACCCTAAATTATTAAACTTAGCCCATTTCACATTGGGCTAAGTTAATTTTGAGTCTAACACGAAATAAACTCAAATCAAAACCCTAATTAAGTCTAACCCATCATTAGAGTTAATTAATCCAATTAAACCTTAATTAAATTAGGTTTAACAAAAATCAAACCCTAATTAGGTCTAACCCATCATTAGACCTAATTAACCATATTAAACCTTAATCAAAATAGGTTTCATAAAATTCAAATCCCAATTATTTCTAACCCATCATTAGATCTAAATAACCTCATTAAACATTAGACAAATTAGGTTTAATATAAAGCAAACCCTTATTGGGTCTAATCCACCATTAAAACTAATTAAACTCATTAAACCTTAATTAAAATAGGTTTAATATAAATGAAACGACCCTAACTGGGTCAAATCCACCATTAGACATAATTAACCCCACTAAACCATACCCAAATTAGGTTTAATTAACCTTAAACTAATTAGACTTAACCACAATTAAGTCTAATTAATCAATTAAACCTTACCAAAATTAGGTTTAATTAACCTTAACCTAATTAAACTCAACCCCAATTAAATCTAATTAATCAATTAAACATTCCCCAAATTAGTTTTAATTAACCTTAAGCTAATTAGACTAAACCATAATTATGTCTAATTAATCAATTAAACCTTACCTAAATTAGGTTTAATTAACCTTAACATAACTAGACTAAACCACAATTAAGTCTAATTAATCAATTAATCGTTACCCAAATCAGGTTTAATTAACCTTAAACTAATTAGGCATAACCACAATTAAGTCTAATTAATCAATTAAACTTTACCCAAATGAGGTTTAATTAACTTTAACCTAATTAGACTTAACCATAATTAAATATAATTAGTTAATTAAACCTTGCCCATATTAGGTTTAATTAACTTTAACCTAATTAGATTTAACCACAATTAAGTCTAATTAATTAATTATACCTTTCCTAAATCAAGTTTAATTAACCTTAACCTAATTAGACTTAACCACAATTAAGTCTAATTAATCAATTAAACCTTACCCATATTAGGTTTAATTAACCTTATACTTCTCCATAACTAAGTCAAAATTAAACAATTAAACCTTAAATTACATTAGGATTAATTAAACTTAAACCCTAATTAAGTCTAAATTTAATTAGACTTAATTAACACTTAAGCCTTAATTAAATTAGGATCAAGTAACTAATAAGACTTAATTCATTCTTAAGTCTTAGGTTTAAGCATGACTTTAGTCCTAAAGTTTAAATCAAACTTCTAACTTAGGTTCAACCTAACTTGAACCCAAGTTAACTCAAACTTAAGTTAAACCCAAATTGAATTTAAGTCAAACAACTAACTTAGGTTCAACCTAACTTGAACCGAAGTTAACTCATACTTAAGTTCAAACCATATTGAACTTAAGTCAAATATCTAACTTAGGTTCAACCTAACTTGAACTCAATTTAACCCAAACTTAAGTTCAACCCATATTGAACTTAAGTCAAACAGCTAACTTAGATCCAACCTAACATGAACCCTTGTTAGCCCGAACTTAATTTCAACTCATATTGAACTTAAATCATACATCTAAATGTTGACCTCATTTTTGATGAGGTCTTCTTTTCTCTCTTTAGTACTTAGGATCTAGCCTTAGGCTTTTCCTTTGACTATCTTAGAGGACTAGAAGTAGAACCCACCACCTAGAAATTCAAACCACTTCTTAAACTCCCTGCAAACTCCACAAACTTGATTGTAGACCCCTAATCACCTAGAGGGTTGAAATCAAATGTGGAAGTTTAAAGGATGAGTTCCTATAGGACTCTTTGGCCTTAGGACTGCCTTGGGTGGCCTGGTCTGGTGAGGGCTGACTTACACACACTACACTTATACACTACACTTTCACACACCTCCTAAAACCACACCTATACCCAACTTGACCTCCTGACTCATGAAGGTGATTCACATGGATGGTCCTTAACCCCTAAGACCTTGGCTAAGAGGGTTAGGAACAACATAGTGAATGCCTCAAATGAGTCCCTTCATGGCTCATGTCGGCTTGATATGGCTTCATGGCTCTACCAAAATGATTTCATTCCACTTACATTTATCCAATCTTTAATTTTCCAAATTTTCAATTTTTGACCCCCGGGACCCCAGACCCGCTTAGCCTACTCAAAAACCCTAGAAATTACCCAAAATTTTCAAAATTCTCCAAAATCACCCAAATTCCTCAAAATCAATCTCAAAAATTCTCCCACCACTCAAATTGACCATTTTTACCCAAAATACTCAAAATTCCAAAAAATACCCCCAATACCCTCCAAATTACCAAAATGCCCCTCTTGACCCAAAAATCCAAAAATTTAGAAAATTCCCAGAAAATTCCAGAAACTCCCAAATATTCCCAATTTCATTTTGTCCAACTACACCATGGGCCAATTTTGTCAATTTACCCCACTTTTGTCAAAATCCCCAATTTGACCCATTTTAACCCAAAGTGAACCCAATGTTAAACCAAACCTACCCAATTGACCCAAATTCTGGTCCAATTCAATTCTAAACTTCAATTAAACATCCCCAACACCAATCTAGACCAAATCTAAGCCCAATTTGATTGACATTTGAATCCAATTTCACTTTTGAACTTAAAGCCTAATTTGGACCCATGACCCAAACTTAGCCCAAACCAAACCAATTCAACGCCAATTGACCCCAAACCTTTTGTAAACCTTCCCTAACATCCCCACAAACAAAACAATAACATAATTTGCCCAAAATTTGAACCCAAACCCAACTCAAATTCAACCCAAAGACAAAACTCCTTACATGGGCCTACACCTAAAATTAACCCAAATAGGCCCAAACCCCAAAATCCAACCCCAAGAAAAGTTGAAACCTCTTTGAAACACTCCCATAAACATTTCCCAACATTAATTTTACATCAATTTCAACCCTAGCCCAACATTGGCCCAAATTAGCCCAATTTGACCTACATTGGCCCATGTACCAAATGAACCCAAATCCAACCCAATTCAAGCCCAAACCACCTCAAATTTATTTCAAATTACTCATGACACATCCCTAAAGCAAACCCAATAATTATTTGGCCCAACCTTCTACAAAAATTCCCATCCATAAAGCCCAAGGCCCACTTTCTTAAACCTTTCTAAAAAAGCCCATCCAAGACAAATTCAAAAGCCCAAAGTCCATGACAAAGCCCACATGAAATTTCTCTCATCATCCCTTTGATTTAAAACACTTCCTAAGTTCTAAAATCTATCACCAAATAAATCCAAATCAAGCCTTATGACAATTCTCCTTAAATCCATCAAAAATTCCAACACCCTTCCTCATGAAAGTTGACTAAACTTTTCCCAAGCCAAAGATGAGCCATGAAGCCATGCATGAGCCACATGAGAGCCATGGGATCAACTTTCCACCTCACCATACCCAAGATGGCAAGAGGAGGAGGCCCTTTCCACATTCCCTTAAGGGGATTAGCCACTTCCATGACTCCACTAAACCTTGCTTAAACTTAATTGTAGTTGGATGGTGACCCTTCCTCACTAATTATGCTGACCTAAACCACTTTATCTTCAGCCCAAACTAGCCATGGGAAGGTGCACTAGCCCAATCCATGCATTTGACCAATTTGAGCCAAAATACACCCTTACCCCATTCCACTTTGATTCAAACCCTTTACACATGGCAGCCACCAATTGACTTCACAAACATCAAGCCCCGACCCACTCGAACCCGAGGGTGACCCATGCTCGGCCGGCCGACCACCGAGGCGCCGAGAAAACACCATGGCCGAAAGCACACGTGTGAGCCAACATTGAAATTCCCCCTTGCTGAGCTGCCCCAAGTCCAGTGGCCACCATGGTTGTTCTTCTCTTGCATGGAGCAGCTGATCCCATGCCTTAAACCCCCTTGGGAGGCCCTCCAGCCTCTCCTATTTAAACCTCACCCCTCTCGGCCATGAGGAGGTGCTGAACCAACCTTAAGGAAACTCTGCCAAAATAACTCCACACTCTCCCCCACACTTAGAGCATTTGATCCCCACTGTTCTCTTGCCCTAATCCCCACTAACTGAGCTCAATTTTGGAGCTCAATTCTCAGGCCAGAACAGGGCACTCTCAAATCCTCCACCAAAGTCAAATTAAACTCACCCACACCTGCACAAGACCAAGAGAAGGAGTTCCCGGTGAAAGCCCCCTCTCCGGGCCACCCATCCGTTCCGGACTCCAAGCTTTGTAATCGGTTGTGGTCGAAATCATACCGGACAATTCACCGGGCCAAGGGACTTCATCCGGAGCTTGCTTGGACCCAATCGAAGGTGACACTAACTCTCGGATCGAAGCTTCACTTCTCCGAGCAAAGGTATGGACTCACTCTTGTTCCCGAGCTTACGAGAGATTCTCCATTTAATTTGAATCGATTTCAATGCATGTTTACCATATGGATGTGTTCGTCTCCTCGAGACGAATCCATAGAGCATAAGAACACAAAAATCCGTTGAGAATCGAGTGAGAAATTAGGGTTAGAAGGTTGACGGTCACGGGTGCACACCAGTCGTAGACGATGACTGGGAGCCGTCGGATCGAGCGTGTATCGAGCGGACGGTCTGGATCGAGCCGGACAGTGCGATGGTACATGAACCGCGGGTCCCTGGAGCGCTGAGTCGGATGGCGGCGCCGAATCAAGAGACAATGCGTGGCCTTTCGGAGCTGCCGAGGATGGCGTGGCGCCGCGTGGATAAGTAGGAAATTAGGGCTATTTCCTATTTATTTAATTACCAGAACTTTGAAAATTCATAACTTTGTGTAGAAAAATCCTAAAAAAAAAATAAAAATATCCTCTTGCTCAGTGAACAGAGGAGAATAATGTGGAAAAGAAATCATGTAATTTCATCAAGTATTTTATTTTTAATTATTTAATTACTCTCTGCACTATTTCAATTCTCCATGCATGTATACAATTCACCATGGCATGAGACCATAGGGCTTTTGAAGCCTCTGAATTTGGGGACATTCCCTGAATTTTCCAAAGTCAAAGGCCATCCCTATGAAGAGTTATTGATTTTTCAATTCTAGGTCACTATTCTGAGTATTTTAATTCCAATAATTAGCATGTTGTGAAATAAATTCTAGAAAAATTTGGTGATGTTTCTTATGACCAGAGGACCCTAGGGAAAATAGGTTTTGAGTTTACTCACTTGTAATAACCCTAATTGGCTTAAACACCCAAAATGGAGCTTTAATTGACTAGAGCTAATTATAAATCAAATTAACTTGAAATCAATTCTCCACTGACCTTTAGGATCAGAGGAACCCACCATAAAATTTTGAAGTCAATTGGACTTGGTTAGCCCTATCAAATGGGTTGATTAAGCCATTTAGCCAAACCTAAACTTCAAAAATTCATAACTTTCAAAATATTTCTCAAAAATTCACCAAATTGGTTTTGGAGCCTCTTTGATATAATGGGAATTTAAAAAAATTAAAATTGTAATTTTCCAAAAAAGTTGATTTTTTGCATTATTTTAATATTTTTAATAATTAAAAAATAATAAAAATCACAAAAATAATAAAATTCACCAAAATGTCAGCATTTTGAATTTTAATCACTTAGGAACAAACCCCATATTTTTCTTAAGTCTCTATGATGAGATATCAAATTTTAAAGCCCTAAGGTAATTTTAAAATAAAAAAATGTATTTTTTAGCATTTCTACTAAAATAATTCTAATAAATCAAAGAAAAATCAGAAAATTATAAAAATTGGTTCTATGGTTTCCTTGATATCAGAGAGATTTTTGAAAAATATAAAATTCATTTTTCAACCTTTATTTTATTTTTAAATTAATTAATACTCTAAAACTCAAAATAATTATAATAAAAATAATATAATTCAAAAAATCACCAAAATTGGTCCAATTGGTCCTATTGTCATTAGAAATGTCTCATAATTTTCTTAAGGACAGAAACTTTGCCTTGGTCATATTATTAAATTTTCCTTGAAAATCCCTATTTTCCACCAAAAATAATTACATAAATAAATTAAATACAGAAAAATCACATTTTCTCCTCTAATGTCTTGATTGACATATGAGTGAAGTCACATAAAAATTTCAAATTCATTTAAGCTCAATTTAGTGAGTTATTAAATTAGTAAGTTTAAAGGGCAAAATGGTAATTAAAATTTTAACCTATAATTAAAAATTTTAGGTTTAATTAAAAGAATTGGGTAAAATAATTGATACTAAGTTGATTTTGGATGTTTGAAACTTAGGCAATTAAAGGGTAGAAACCTACCAAATAATTTGAAAATAATTAAAATAAACCTTAACTAAATGATTAATTAAACTTGGAAGAATAATAAAAAATTGGAATTATTAAAATAGGGATACTATTAGGAGGAGGTTTGTTCTTTAATTTAAGAATCCCTAAATTAATCACCTCAATAATATTTAATTCCTAATTAAAATGATAATCCAAATTCAAGATTTAAAATGCTAAAAAACTTAATCATTAAATTAAATTAAAGTTAAAACATTTAAATTAAATCCTTCTAAGATTTCAATTAAATTAATATTTTAACAATTAAAATTAAATCATCCTTAAAGCATAAAAAATAAAATATTAAATTAAAATTAAAATAAAATTAAATTAAAATTTAAATTAAATTAAATTAAAATTTAAATTAAATTAAATTAAATTAAATTAAATTAAATTAAATTAAATCACATTAAATTAAATTAAATTAAATTAAATTAAAACATATTAAATTAAATAAAAAAATAAAATCAAGTTAAAATAAAATTAAAATTAAATTAAATTAAATAAAATTAAATTGAAAGTAAAACTAAACCAAATTAAATTAAAATTAAATTAAATTAAATTGAATTAAATATAACATCACCAAAGACATAAAGAATTCAAAATAAATCTAAAACAACTTGAACAACTATTCCAAACTTAAACCCATTAATTGAAATTAAATTAAATCACAAATCACTTGAACATTAATTTGCCCTCAAAAGCTCTTGTTGTCATAACTCCTAAACGGAGTGTTAAGTGAAGTATTACTTCACTCATAGGATATTCAAATGTCCTAGTTCACTGAGCAAGATAACAAAACTTGAACTCTGGATGATTAATTCATTTGTATAATTAAATTCTCTTGGACTTAAAACAATCCTAGAGGTATTGAAAAGATGTTTAAGATTCGTCTTAAGCACTTCCTCGATATGATAGGATATTTATAAGAACAATTAAACTTAATTGTTCTTTGATGAAGAAAATCGTCCTCAAACCAAAACACGAGAACCCAGACGTCATAGGAGATGACTAGGCTATAGGAGTAGGACCTTGGTAGAAAACCATAACCCTTCCCTTAGCTTTACCTAGGAACTTGCTTTAAATGCTTAAATATTCTAAATTGTGTTTAAGTGCGGCTTGGGATGACGGAAAGACCCTCCAGGGTACGCTTTTGTTTTATTGCAATTTACCTCCTTGCAATTTACTTTATTACGAATGCACTTTACTTTTCTTGCATGATAAACAACTGTTGCATGAAAACCCACACCTCTAGGATAGTCCCTAAAGCTGAAACCAAAACTAAATTAAAAGTCATTACAAGATAAAATTCACCGTCACAACATTTCAAAATATAAAACAACTCAAAATTTAATCACAAACGAGAAAAACAAAACTACAACTACAACTAAATAAAAACGTCTTGTTGGATGATCGGGAATACCTCGGATGATGTAACCTACGTGTTGCTTAACGGGATTTCCACGGTCTAAATGAAAGTGTGGAACTCATTTAGTTGAGTTTAACAAATTCATACGGACTAAGTGAATCCGATAAAAATAACGATGCGGAAGGATGGAACCGTGGGATCTTAACCGGTGTTGTTATAATCAACTTTAAGATTTGTTTTAATTAAAACATAAAGAACACTTGGAAATTAAGACCTTCTCTAAACCAGAACACTTCTCTCATCTCCTGATTTATGACTTCTAAAACTAAACCTCTGCAACAACAAGGAGCTCAGGGCATGGTGGGCAGCACGACCATCTTCGTCAGCAAAACAACTCTACATCAGCTAAACATTTCTTAGAATTAAATAACTAAACCATAGGACATCGAGGTAGTTTGCCTAGTGCGACATAAATCTTCAACCTTTTGTTAGGCATTTGCATTGCAAATTAAGCCCTAACCGGTCTTAGGATTCCGAGGTAGTCGTCCGATACGACATAAACCCTCACATCTTCGAGGCTATTTATGTGATCATATCATACGAATATAAGTCCTAATTAATTAAAATTGGCAAAATCAAAACATTAAATAAACATTAGGACTTTCCTAAATTTAATCCAAACAATAGGATAGTCGGGAAATTATCGAAGTTCGCTTCGAATCTGTAATTTCTCCTACCCTTCTTCCTTTGAATTCCCAAAACAAAATGTTTCAAATTTGATCCATTCCCTATTGAAATTCCAAAATTCAATCCCTTGAAAACTTAAACTTTGAAATTCTTGAGAGCGAGAATTGCGATTATTATCGAGAGTTTTCTTAAGTGATTCCCATCATTTAAGATGTAATTAACTATAGGGGCTTGCCCTTATAGAGAACTTTAAGAACCCGAGTAATATAAACCCGACTTAATTTCTTTGTATTAAGCGGGGAACTTGTCGGCTTATAAAATTGGTTCGCGGACAAACGGATGTCACAAATCTTCTAGTTTAGTTAATCGAGCCCCATCATCAAGTAGTGTGTCTATTCTTCGGGATAGATACACAGCTTGTGATGTGGCGCTCATTTATATAAACTATCTGGGATGTGAGATAGGTTTGATTTCACATCTTAAAATTTTCAAAATTAAAATTATTTTCAAAATCAAATGCTACTTTCTAAATTATATATATATTTAAATTAAATTTAAAATCTAAAAATTCGCCCACAATTTCTGTAGGCGACCCTCTTTTCAAAATACAACACAACATAAAAATATGCCGACAATTTCTGGCGACTTCGCTGGGGATGAATTCCTCTCTCCATGTTTAATCAGATAATTCCGCTTTCAAAAATCGGTAGTATATCCATGTCCCTAGTGGATCAAACTACCCTTCTTTCCGTTGGAATACTATGTTCATTTCTACCTTGAACGAGTATAGCCAACATTCTCTCGGATTTAGGAGCCACTATTTAGACACCCCTAAACGAGAGAGGTTCGAGATCCTTTTACCTCATTTACGAGGTGGGGTGGGCCCCCAATAGGTATTAGTTTAGGAGCGGTCTTGCGGGTCGAGAAGTTTCTACAAGACTTTCTCTTCCTTTTCCTGTTCCTAATCAATTCCTTTTACCCTTCCTACAACTCTCCTTCTTTTAATAATTCTTCGTCCTAGCGAACAAATCTTTTAGAAAAACAATTATCTAAATAAATTTTCCTTTAATACCACAAATACATTAAGATAAACGGAAATGTGTTCGGACTCTTTCTTTTTCGTCATAAGTTTTACGACGAGAGGAAGCACGATTCGGGGACTAACACTTGGAATCGCACCGCGAAATGGAAGCCCCAAGCGCGATCTTCTCCTTCGTCAACGGACTAGACACTGGCTGTGTTCGAGGACGAGCGCCTAATAATGGAATCATTCGATTCGGACAAGAATTCGGGGACACGAGCATCAAAATCCCCGACGTCGCTCTCTTTTCACTCGCAAGCAAAGTACCGGAAGCGAGAAGCCGTTGATTGAGTTTAACCTCGAGTCGACTCATGAATTCCCTCCTCTGCAAAGATTCAGCCGAGAGGAATATCGTTGTTCGCGGAAGGAGCTGTTGTTGCTACTCCCACCGGTCTAGTTGTCTCTGCACCTACCCGGCCACGCCGGACTAAAGGGAAGGAAATTCGAAACTGTGATGAACCTGTGGAGGGTACATACCTTCCTGTGAGACCTTCCATTTTCGAGATCGAGTCCAGCTCGAGAATTCCACCACTGACACGGACTCAGAGGAGGAACAAAAGTAGAAGGATTGCTAGAGAAGCCAGAGCTGCTGAAGTTGCTTTCTTGGAGGAAATCCCATAGCTGCCCGAGTATACTACCGTTGCTGAATACATACCACTTTTGGGAGGAAGTAGGTTCCATCCCTCTCCGCCGCGAGAGGACGAGGAAAATGTCACAGAGTGCTTCGGCATTGCCTCAGCCCGCATATTACAACGACGGCCGTAAGAAAAAGGGCTAGAATTACGCCATTTGCTCAACTGCAGACCCTGATAGAGAAGTTAGCAAAGAAAGAAAAATGCCCTGTATCAGAGATTTTAAGAAGGATAGGGCGGGTGTCGGCCAAATCCCGTCTTGGGCCGCGAGTAGAACCTGATATCGTGCTGCGAAAAGCCGAATAAGAGAATGAAAGCTAGTCCACCTGTCGTTGTTTCGGGACTACAAATTAGGGAGGATACCACCTTCCAGCATTTGGCTGACAGACCATCCGGTCCTAGACCTTCTGCTGCTAGAAGGATGGTATGGCGTCCCACTACCGGGACAATTAAGATTAAAACAACAACTCGAGAAGGAAAGTCTCGTCGGGGAGACTTGAGTCCGAAG
Source organism: Papilionanthe hookeriana x Papilionanthe teres (assembly GCA_022702705.1). Taxonomy (NCBI): domain Eukaryota; kingdom Viridiplantae; phylum Streptophyta; class Magnoliopsida; order Asparagales; family Orchidaceae; genus Papilionanthe; species Papilionanthe hookeriana x Papilionanthe teres. Next base: position 13,010,474 of record CM040423.1, read on the forward strand.
AAAGTGCTACTGCAATGAAGGGGACTCATGAGAAGGAAACCCGACGGTTATCGCATGACAAGCGCAAGGATGAACGAGAAAAGACCATTAGAAGATGCTATGGAAAAGCTAAGAGCGATATTCGGCGATTAGCAAGAGAAGAGAAGAAAAATTCGGAGATGAAGTCGACTCGTCGAGTTCATGGATGATGAATATGTAGAAATTAACATGGTTGAAACACGAGCTTCGTCGGCTTCACGAGGTGCTCCTGCGGCCAGCGAAGAGAGGAGCCGGAAGTGATGAGGATGCGGCTTCAAGAGAAAGATGATACGATCTTCCAAATGGCAAAGAGGATAGAAGAGATGGGCTGCGGCCCTAGCCACTCTCCGAGTCGGGTTCAACCCCAAAGAGAAACACCCCCGGAGGTTATTCACATTGTAGACGGAGGAAAGGAGATTACATCCGTCAACGGGGATGATCGATTAAAAAAGGATGCAATACAAAGCATGATTCCGGAAAAGGATATCAAGAGCATGGTGGAACGAGCGAGTGCGAGAAGCCTTGGCACAATCGAAGAGCGGGACATCCATTCGGATGGGTAGGCCTTACCCGAAGAATTCAATGCCATCCGATATCCGAAAGGCTTCGTACCAACTCTATTCAAGACCTTTGATGGAGCCGGAAACCCCGGCGACATGTTGCACATTTTCGTGCCAGTTGTTGTAATGCCGGCGGAAGTGATGCTTTACTCTTCAGACAATTTGTCAGCAGCCTGTCAGGGATCGCCTTTGATTGGTATGTGGAATTATCGAACGATTCGGTGAAGACATTTTCAGAATTAGAGAACCTCTTCATCAAGCGATTTGCCGGAGCTCGGCACCACATCACTATAGGTGATTTAGTGGTAGAGAAGCGAAGCCGAACGAAACTTTGGTGGACTACATACTTCGATGGAGGAATCTAAGTATGAAGTGTGAGCCGCAGCTACAAGAACAGCATGCAGTCGGCATTTTACTTAAGAGTATTCATGGCCCGATAGCACTTCGCCTCAAGGGATTTACTATTAAGACTTTCGAAAAGTTGTTAAGCAAGGCGAAAGCTTGCAAGAGGAGGCGAAGCAATTAAGTTTCACCGACAAAACGAGACAAACGAGAAGCCGTGAAAACTTTTGAAAAGAAGTCGGGATCGTCGCGACGATCGATAAAGGCAAGCGACCAATACAAATACCGCAGAACGGCCGCAGAGCAAATTCAACGAGTTACCGGCAACCCCGACCCGGCTATCGATCATCTCGACGGTATGAACAACCGCCTCGTCGCGTAGGGAGTATCCGATTCGAAGAATGAGGCGAGTGCCAAAAATGTTCCGCAGTCTGATGAAGACTCCAGATTTCCAACTGTCAGAGCCTAAGAAACCAGAAGAAGTCGACAAGAAAGGTGATCCCAACATTTGCCCTTACCACCGGATGCTTGGACACAAGATAGAAGATTGTATTACCTTCAAAAGTTGGCTCAACGACAATCTCCGAAAAGGGAACATAACGATCCTGAAGGAATACATGAAGGAACCCCAGAAAGGAGGTTCCGTCAATGTTATCTCGATGGATCTCATTGTTCCGATAGATCCCTATGCGGCCGATGATGGATGGACTACCACTTGGACAAAGTCTTCGAAGAAGATTTTGGATCGCATCCAAGCCACTTCGGTGCGAGCCTCGATTCGGAGTTCGAAGCACTGTCGAGTCGGCACTATCACTTACGATAGAAGAACCACCTCAACAAGAGACGATTGAAGAAAAGAAGAAAATTGATCAAGAAGAAAAGACTGAGGCTCTTAAGGCTAGACTAGGGGCTGCTTATCTTAGGATGGTTGTTTCCGATTCGGGGAAGAAATCCCTCGAACCTCTGACTCTGTATGATTATTTGCTCACTGCGGTGGGATCTTATAATGATAAGGGTTATGGCGTTGGCTACATTTTGACTGTTTCTAATGATTACGTAACTAGCGACAACCAACCTAATCCGGACATCGATTCCGATACAAGTAACAATTCTCAAATCATACACAATCTCGACGATCACAATGACAAAAAAAGACATCCACCAAGGAGGCTACGAGAGTTCAACAAGCAACGAATCTATTTGCGAGTTTCGAGGAGCTCCGGTCACAATAGAGTTAGATCCTTCAGACTCTGAAGCTAATCCAGAAGAACCTGTCGTTCCGATTCAGGAGGAGACACCAGCAAACTCAATACTAGATTCAGAAGAAATTACAGAAGTCGACTTAAGAAGTGGAAGAGTTCTACCTCCGAGAATGGGTCCAAAGAACAAAGGAAAGCGGTGGTTGTTCGGGAAGAACCAACCCCGGCGGAAGAAATACCCATTCGGGAAGAAGCCGAGACACATGAAAATAAAGTGGACTACAACGTGCTAGCCCATCTTAGGAAACTACCGACCAGGCGAGCATCTACGACGCTCTCATCTTATCGAAAGGAGATGAGAGAAGCTCGATCAAGGCCTTACTTGATCCGGAAATTTGCTTAGCTCGAATAACGGGAGATTCCTTGAGACGAGGTTTGCTCGATTAAAGGAACGACGAGGTGTTACCTTCACGGACAATGACCTACTACTTGGGACGACGGACCACAACCGACGGTTGTACATTTCGATTACAATTGGGAAGTTTACACTCTCCAGAGTATTGGTGGATCCACGAGCATCAATCAATATAACGAATCTTCAAACGCTAGCATACTTGGAAATTGATGCTCTCGAGCTCGAAGCGGACAAAATTTTATTAAGAGGATTCAACCAGAAAGGAGAAAGAGCCCTCAGATCAATAACACTGCTAATGAAGACTGGTGACTTAGCAAAGACAACCGCGAAATTTCACATAATTGATTCGAAACGTCATTCAACGCTCTATCGGGCCGACCATGGATACATGAAAACCGGATGGTACCATCATCTCTACATCAGTGCATCAAATACTACGATGGAGGGGAACAGTGTATCAAAGGTGACTTACAACCATTCTTCGTACATGAAATTGGAATCCAGGAAGATGCAGCTTATTACGCACCTCCGAAGAAAACAATCTTCTCCAGAGATACCATAACGAATGAAGCAAAGGAAGTTTGGGACGACGAAGAACCCGAAATTCTAGTCCAACAGTCACTCACCACTCCCTAACAGCGAGACGGTGAAGGTTTCTCCATAACTCGCATCCGAGGTCGAGGCGGGGGACGAGGTCGTGGCGAGAGACGTTAAGACGGTTGGACGGAGGAAACCGGCCATCAATGTTGATTGGGAAGACGAGTTCGAAGAAGAAAAGAAATCAAGCAAGAAGCGACGACAATAATTCGGAAGAAGCCGCAATTCGGGATCTCTCTCGAAGATGAAAAGAACGAGGAATATAAATCGATGTACGAGAAGATTAACCACTATGTACATACTATGACCACGACCCCGATCCATTCTAATAAGATCGAGGGTATGGTGGTCGAAGAGGTACGTAGCGGCGGTGCAAAGTCCATCAAATTCTACCGTGGTGCTCCTTCCTCCAAAGCGAAAATAATGTACAATTTGAAGATGCTACTTCATCGGAATTAATGGAATTGCCTTTTGAGTGGTACTCTCCTGTGTTCAAAATTTAATTCGGCGTGGTTTCTTACCTCGAGAATGGACAAAAGGTCAATCACAACATTTTGAAAATTTATGGAATAACTCCGGTCGTCCACCCAATTCAAGGCATGGTCTCGGATTCGGCACAGTAGGATCAGTTGACGATACTGAATTTTGCTTGGTTTTCACTTGCGAGTCTAATGAAAACTGCATGGAGGCTAAAGAAGAACTTGAAGATTTACAAATTGGAAACGCCCCACCAGAGTTCGAAGAAGAGATCAAATCTACAATAGATGAGTTAACAGAAGTTAACTTAGGTACTAGCGAAGAGCCTGAACCTACCTTTGTTAGCTCATTACTCGATAAAGAAGACTCCGAAGAAATAATCGAGTTATTAATGGAATTTAAAGACTATTTTGCTTGGAGCTACGATGAGATGCCGGGATTAGCTCCGAGAGGTCGCGATCCGTAAGCTAGGAGTAGATCTACTACGTTCCGATCGGACGAGGTTCAGAAGAATGCGTTTAGAAATCGAACAACAAGTCATAGTCGAAGTTAAAAAGCTAATAGACGTCAAATTTGTCCGTGAAGAACAATACCTGACTTGGTTAGCCAATGTAGTACCGATCGGGAAGAAGAATGGTCGGATCGGAATTTGTGTGGATTTCGGAGATTTAAACAAGGCATGTCCAAAAGATGAATTCCCTCTACCGATCCGGAATTAATGATCGACATTGCTTCGACACATGAAATATTATCATTCATGGATGGATCTTCGGGATACAACCGGATAAAAATGGCTCGAGAAGATGAAAAACTTACGGCATTCGAACGCCGATCGGAGTATATTGCTACACGGTAATGCCATTCGGATCGAAGAACGCAGGAGCGACCTACCAGAGAGCGATGACAAGAATTTTGATGATCTCATCCACAATCAAGTCGAATGCTACGTGGATGATGTGGTCATCAAAAGCAAAGTAAAGGAAAACCACCTGTATGATTTGAGAGTTGTTTTCGAACGATTAAGACAATTTAACCTTAAGATTAATCCCTTAAAATGCGCCTTCGGCGTCACCTCCGGGAAATTCTTAGGATTCGTTGTCCGACATCGTGGAATTGAAATCGACCCGGAAAAGAATAAAGCTATCTTAGAAATGCCACCTCCCAAAACCTTGAAACAACTACGATCTTTTCGAGGAAGTTGGCATATCTTCGACGCTTTATCTCGAACTTGTCGGGTATGTGTCGGCCTTTCTCGGCATTAGTTAAAAAGGACGCCAAATTTATTTGGGAAGAGAAATGTCGGAGGGCCTTCGAGGACATTAAACAATATTTAATGACACCTCCTGTCTTAGCGGCCCAGGTCCGGAGTAGACCGTTGATACTTTATACCGCGACTTTAGACGACTCTCTCGCGACCACATTGGCAGGGTCGATGATGAGGGTAAAGAAAATGCTCTTTACTACCTAAGCCGTCGTTTACTTCCGACGAAAATAAAGTATCCCACAATTGAAAAGCATTGTTTAGCCACGATCTTCGCCGCTCGAAAGCTCGGGCACTACATGCTTTCTCATAAAGTCGACTCGATCTCGAAATTTAATCCATTGCGATACTTGATGACACGTCCAACGATTTCGGCGGACTTGCCGGGTGGTCGATGATATTATTGCAATTCGATATAACTTTCGTGCCTCTTCATGCCGTAAAGGGACAAGTCCTAGTAGACTTCCTCGCGGCACACCCTTTGCGGCGGAATCTCCTCTCGATGACGACTTGCCGGATGAACAAATAATGAACTTAGAAGACCACGATGATCGACGTTGGGAATTATATTTCGACGGAGCATCTTCGACACACAAAGACGAAGAATCACAAGTGATAGTGCACGGTAAGGCAGGAATTGGACTAATCTTTATAACACCGGAACGGGGGATGTTAAGATACTCCTACCACTTAACAGAGCCGTGTACAAACAACGAAGCAGAATACGAAGCTCTCGTAACGGAGCTGGAATTAACTATTCGAATGGGGATAACAAACATCGACATCTACGGGGATTCGCGAGTTAATCATTCAACGGATCAGCTGGACGATACAGAATTTTAAAGCGAAGACTCGAGCGATACTTCCGGTATGCCATACGAGTTGTTGGAACGGATTCCGAATGTGACGATCTACAAAATTCCCGGAAAAGAAAAAGCTTTAGCGGATGCGTTAGCCCGCCTCGCAAAAGAATTTGCACGCTTACGAGATGAATCGATGGAAGTGTCGGTTCACGGACGTCGAGTCTATCACGGCTCGACATAGACACAATACACAAATCGAGAAAGAAGAAGAATCGGTTGCGAGCGGTGACGGAAAACACGGAAGATTGGCGACGACCATTAATAGACTACTGCACAAACGGGAAAACTACCGGACGATAGGTCGTTAGCCCATCGGATCAGAAAAGAACTGCGTCTACGCATTCATAAACAACGCGTTATACGGAAGGTCTTTCGATCAAATGTGGCTAAGGTGCCTAAGCGGGTCCGAGGCCGTGAAATTGTTAAAGAGGTGCATTCGGAACTGCTGTGGCGCTCACCGATCGGGTCCGAAGATGAAAATGAAAATTAAAAGATCGGGTACTACTGGCCCTCGATGATGACCAGTTGCATGAAAATCGCCAGAGAGGCGTCACCGATGCCGAGTGCACGGAGTGGTTCTACACCGACCTCCAAATGTGCTACATCCGACAATTGCGTCGTGGCCATTTGAATGTTGGGGCACGGATATAGTGGGTCCGATAGAACCACCATCTTCAAAAGGACATCGCTTCATTCTTGCGGCTACGGATTACTTTTCCGAGTGGGCGGAGGCGGTTCCACTCGGAGAAGTGAAAGCACACCACGTGCTACATTTTTTAAGAACCGAGTTGTCTACCGTTTCGGAGTGCCGCACGGGGATCATCTCGGATAATGGGTCGGCATTCGGAAGCACGCAAATCAACAATTTTGTCGGGAGACACGGAATCGGCGGCGGTATTCGACAATTTACTACCCGAGAGCAAACGGCACTGGCTGAGGCTGTTAATAAAACTCTCGTTCAAATTTTAAAGAAAACTTTGTACGATAATAAGAGAAATTGGCACTAGAAGTTATTAGAAGCCTTATGGGCCTACGGACAACCTTCGAACTCCTACTCGAAGCTACACCTTACGCTGCGGTGTATGGGTCCGAGGCGATGTTACCCTTAGAGGTCCGGCTTCCATCACTCGGAATTGCGAGTTGCAAACAAAATCACGACGAGAAGAGAATGCCAAATTACGACTAGAGGAATTGAAAAGCACGGAAGGAAAAGACTTGCGGCGCGACGGAATTTAGAAGCTATACGAAGCTAAGATGGTTCGAGCCCATAACGGCCGAGTCGCCGAGAACTTTGAAAGTTGGCGACTTAGTTCTCGTTCTCAAGAGACCTATCCTTGCACACCGCAAGATAGGAGGAAAATTTGAACCCACTTAGGAAGGGCCGTTTGTGGTTGAGGCAGTCTACTCGAGAGGCTCCTACCAGCTAGTGAATTGCCAAGGAGAACGACATATGCTTCCGATCAACGGACGATACTTGAAGAAGTATTACGCTACCTGATGTTTCGAAGGAATGAATTTTTTTCATCCACTAGAAGCACGGGTGAAGTAATTACTTATGGCTGAGTCCGAACCAAAAATAATAAAAAAATGTGCTAAAATAAATAAAATCGTGATAATAATGTTTTCCTTGTCCTCTCTTCCAAATCAAAATCTTTTTTTCGATCTTTTCCCACTTCATTCCTGTTGAATTTAAAAATACAAAAAGAATAAAAGAAAACTTTCCTTAAAAATCTAAATAAAAAAAAAATGATGAACGCCAAATTCACATGAACATTAAATGAACGATAAAATAAATTTGAATTGTTAAAGGACAAACAAAATGAACACAAATTTTAAATCGAATCTCGATCGAATTCGAATTCGACCTTCCAAATCTCGAATCGAATCTCGATCGAATTCGAACTCATCCTTCCGGATCTCGAATCAAATGCGAATCAAATTCAAACTCGACCTTCCGGATCTCGAATCAAATCTCGATCGAATTCGAATTCAACCTTCCGGATCTCGAATCGAATCTCGATCGCATTCAAACTCGACCTTCCAAATCGAAATCCAATCCGTTCTACTCTCCCTTGTACGGGATGGAAGCGGTCGATTCCATTGACACGGAGCCATGAGATTTTCGATTCGGATACGATGGCGAGGAATTGTATCCAATCCGAACCAGACAACTTTTGATCGACTCTTTTGAATGGGATATGTAGCATCTACATATTCCCTCTAATCTGTTTCTTTCCACAAAAATCTTTTACAACTTTCATGAAATTCTCGAAACACCAAAATTCCACACTTTTCAAATCAACACTACAAATCTTTGCAAAATCAATTACCATTCAAAAATAAAAATTTTTAGGGTTGAGGATTTTACATCCGATACTGCATTGCTTTAGGTTCTTTCGCTATCGCAATGAAATACATCAAAATCAAATTCTTGGGGTTAAGGATTTTACATCCGAGACTGCATTGCTTTAGGTTCTTTCCTATCGCAATGAAATACATCAAAATCAAATTCTTGGGGTTGAGGATTTTACATCCGAGGCTTGCATTGCTTTAGGTTCTTTCCTATCGCAATGAAATACATCAAAATCAAATTCTTGGGGTTGAGGATTTTACATCCAGAGACTTGCATTGCTTTAGATTCTTTCCTATCGCAATGAAATACATCAAAATCAAATTCTTGGAGTTGAGGATTTTACATCCGAGATTGCATTGCTTTAGGTTCTTTCCTATCGCGGTGAAATACATCGAAATCGAATTCTTGGAGTTGAGGATTTTACATCCGAAGCTTGCATTGCTTTAGGTTCTTTCCTATCGCGATGAAATACATCAAAATCAAATTCTTGGAGTTGAGGATTTTACATCCGAGATTGCATTGCTTTAGGTTCTTTCCTATCGCAATGAAATACATCGAAATCAAATTCTTGGGGTTGAGGATTTTACATCCAAGGTTGCATTGCTTTAGGTTCTTTCCTATCGCAATGAAATACATCGAAATCAAATTCTTGGGGTTGAGGATTTTACATCGAGATCTGCATTGCTTTAGGTTCTTTCCTATCGCGATGAAATACATCAAAATCAAATTCTTGGGGTTGAGGATTTTACATCCAGAGATGCATTGCTTTAGGTTCTTTCCTATAGCAATGAAATACATCGAAATCAAATTTTTGGGGTTGAGGATTTTACATCCGATACTGCATTGCTTTAGGTTCTTTCCCTATCGCAATGAAATACATCAAAATCAAATTCTTGGGGTTGAGGATTTTACATCCGAGACTGCATTGCTTTAAGTTCTTTCCTATCGCAATGAAATACATCAAAATCAAATTCTTGGGGTTGAGGATTTTACATCCGTGACTGCATTGCTTTAGGTTCTTTCCTATCGCAATGAAATAATCAAAATCAAATTCTTGGAGTTGAGGATTTTACATCCGAGACTGCATTGTTTTAGGTTCTTTCCTATCGCAATGAAATACATCAAAATCAAATTTTTTGGGGTTGAGGATTTTACATCCGATACCGCATTGCTTTGGGTTCTCTCCCTATTGCAATGAAGCACACCAAATCAAACTGTTGAGGTTAAGGATTTTACATCCAATACCGCATTGTTCTGAGTTCTTTCCTCATTGTAATGGTTCGATCCAATCAATTCAAATTTTTGAGTTTGAAGATGTTACATCTAAAACCACAAAATTCCAATTTTCATTTCGAGTTCAAATCCCTTTAAATTAATTTTAACAAAACTTCGATCTAAATTGAAACTCGAACTAAAATGCGAGCTCACACATCAAAACTTAAGCTGAAACAAAATGAAATCTAAGTTGAATTCCCCCGGATCATGTGATTTGGGATTCACCTCCTTTTCCTTTCCCCAGCGAGAGTTCAGGAATCTCCAGTCTCAGAGATATACTTGACACTCCCCAGCGGAAATTATTCTACTTTGTCCTAAGTTTGTCACTTGGACATCTGTGTTGGTTTATTGATCTTTTCGGTCAACGCCAATACGCGCGGTGTGCTTGGATAGCACACCACACCTATTGGGGGTCCATTTGTTGACCTCATTTTTGATGAGGTCTTCTTTTCTCTCTTTAGTACTTAGGATCTAGCCTTAGGCTTTTCCTTTGACTATCTTAGAGGACTAGAAATGGAACCCACCACCTAGAAATTCAAACCACTTCTTAAACTCCCTGCAAACTCCACAAACTTGATTGTAGACTCCTAATCACCTAGAGGGTTGAAATCGAATGTGGAAGTTTAAAGGATGAGTTCCTATGGGACTCTTTGGCCTTAGGACTGCCCTCGGTGGCTGAGTGCAGTGAGGGCTGACTTACACACACACTACACTTATACACTACACTTTCACACACCTCCTAAAACCACACCTATACCCAACTTGACCTCCGACTCATGAAGGTGATTCACATGGATGGTCGCTTAACCCCTAAGCCCTCGGTAAGAGGGTTAGGAACAACATAGTGAATGCCTCGAATGAGTCCCTTCATGGCTCATGTGGGCTTGATATAGCTTCATGGCTCAACCAAAATGATTTCATTCCACTTACATTTACCCGATCTTCAATTTTCCAAATTTTCGATTTTTGACCCCAGGAGCCGGACACCGCCAACTTACCAAAAACCCTTGAAATTACCCAAAATTTTCAAAATTCTCCAAAATCACCCAAATTCCTCAAAATCAATCTCAAACATTCTCCCACCACTCAAATTGACCATTTTTACCCAAAATACTCAAAATTCCAAAAAATACCCCCAATACCCTCCAAATTACCAAAATGCCCCTCTTGACCCAAAAATCCAAAAATTCACAAAATTCCCAAAAAATTCCAAAAAATCCCAAATATTTCCAATTTCATTTTGTCCAACTACACCATGGGCAAATTTTGTCAATTTACCCCACGTTTGTCAAAATCTCCAATTTGACCCATTTTAACCCAAAGTGAACCCAATGTCAAACAAAACCTACCCAATTGACCCAAATTCTGGTCCAATTCAATTCTAAACTTCAATTAAACATCCCCAACACCAATCTAGATCAAATCCAAGCCCAATTTGATTGACATTTGAATCGATTTCACTTTTGACCTTAAAGCCTAATTTGAACCCATGACCCGAACTTAGCCCGAACCTAACCGATTCGACTCCAATTGACCCCAAACCTTTTGTAAACCTTCCCTAACATCCCCACAAACAAAACACTAACATAATTTGCCCAAAATTTGAACCCAAACCCAACTCAAATTCAACCCAAAGCCAAAACTCCTTACATGGGCCTACACCTAAACTTAACCCAAATAGGCCCAAACCCCAAAATCCAACCCCAACAAAAGTTGTAACCTCTTTGAAACACTCCCATAAACATTTCCCAACATTAATTTTACATCATTTTCAACCCTAGCCCAACATTGGCCCAAATTAGCCCAATTTGACCTACATTGGCCCATGTACCAAAATGAACCCAAATCCGACCCAATTCGAGCCCAAACCACCTCAAATTTATTTCAAATTACTCATGACACATCCCTAAAGCAAACCCAATAATTATTTGGCCCAACCTTCTACAAAAATTCCCATCCATAAAGCCCAAGACCCACTTTCTTAAACCTTTCTAAAAAAGCCCATCCAAGACAAATTCAAAAGCCCAAAGTCCATGATAAAGCCCACATGAAATTTCTCTCATCATCCCTTTGATTTAAAAAACTTCCAAAGTTCTAAAATCTATCACCAAATAAATCCAAATCAAGCCTTATGACAATTCTCCTTAAATCCATCAAAAATTCCAACACCCTTCCTCATGAAAGTTGACTAAACTTTTCCCAAGCCAAAGATGAGCCATGAAGCCATGCATGAGCCACATGAGAGCCATGGGATCTACTTTACACCTCACCATACCCAAGATGGCAAGAGGAGGAGGCTCTTTCCACATTCCCTTAAGGGGATTAGCCACTTCCATGACTCCACTAAACCTTGCTTAAACTTAATTGTACTTGGATGGTGACCCTTCCCCACTAATTATGCTGACCTAAACCACTTTATCTTGACCCAAGACTAGCCATGGGAAGGTGCACCTAGCCCAATCCATGCATTTGACCAATTTGAGCCAAAATACACCCTTACCCCATTCCACTTTGATTCAAACCCTTTACACATGGCAGCCACCGATTGACTTCACAAACATCAAGCCACGACCACTTTGAACACGAGGGTGACCCATGCACGGCCGGCCAGACAACCGGGCCGCCGGAAAACACCATGGCGAAAGCTCGCGTGTGAGCCGACATTGAAATTATCCCTTCGTTGAGCTGCCCCAAGTCCAGTGGCCACCATGGCTGTTCTTCTCTTGCATGGAGCAGCTGATCCCAAGCCTTAAACCCCCCTGGGAGGCCCTCCAGCCTCTCCTATTTAAACCTCACCCCTCTCGGCCATGAGGAGGTGCTGAACCAACCTTAAGGAAACTCTGCCAAAATCACTCCAGACTCTCCCCCACACTTAGAGCATTTGATCCCCACTGTTCTCTTGCCCTAATCCCCACTAATTGAGCTCAATTTTGGAGCTCAATTCTCAGGCCATAACAGGACACTCTTGTTGACCTCATTTTTGATGAGGTCTTCTCTTCTTCTCTTTAGTACTTAGGATCTAGCCTTAGGCTTTTCCTTTGACTATCCTAGAGGATTAGAATTGGGACCCACCACTTAGAAATTCAAACCACTTCTTAACTCCCTGCAAACTCCACAAACTTGATTGTAGATCCCTAATCACCTAGAGGGTTGAGATCAAATGTGGAAGTTTAAAGGATGAGTTCTTATAGGACTCTTTGGCCTTAGGACTACCCTGGGTGGCCTGGTCTGGTGAAGGGGCTGACTTACACATACATTACACCTATACACTACACTTTCACACACCTCCTAAAACCACACCCATACCCAATTTGACCTCTCCGACTCATGAAGGTGGTTCACATGGATGGTCCTTAACCCCTAAGCCCTTGGCTAAGAGGGTTAGGAACAACATAGTGGATGCCCCAAATGAGTCCCTTCATGGATCATGTGGACTTGATATGGCTTCATGGCTCAACAAAAATGATTTCATTCCACTTACATTCACCCAATCTTCAATTTTCCAAATTTTCAATTTTTGACCCCTGGGACCCTACACCCGCCTGGCCTACCCAAAACCCTTGAAACCCTCCAAAATTTGCAAAATCACCTAAACTACCCAAAATTCTCCAAAATCATTCCTAAACATGTCTTCACCAATCAAATTGATCATCCATAGCCAAAAATACCAAAAATTCCAAAAATACCTCCCAATACCCTCCAAATACCCAAAATACCCCTCTTAGCCAAAAAATCCAAAAAATTCAGAAAATTCCTAGAAAATTCCAGAAAATCCCAAATATTCCCAATTTCATTTTGTTCAACTACATCATGGGCCAATTTTGTCAATTTACCCCACTTTTATTAAAACCCCCAATTTGACCCATTTTAACCCAAAGTAAACCCAATGTCAAACCAAACCTACCCAATTGACCCAAACTCTGGTCCAATTCAATTCTAAACTTCAATACAACATCCCCAACACCAATCTAGACCAAATCCAAGCCCAATTTGGTTGGCATTGGGATCCAATTTCACTTTTGGCCTTAAAGCCCAATTTGGGCCCATGACCCAAACTTAGCCCAAACTCACCCAATTCAACTCCAATTAACCCCAAATCTTTTCTAAACCTTCCTTAACATCCCCATAAACAAAACACTAACATGATTTGCCCAAGATTTTGACCCAAACCCCACTCAAATTCAACCCAAAATCAAAAAGCCCAATTTTGACCTAAAACCAAACCTAGCCCAAATAGACCCAAACCCCAAAATCAAAACCCAACCAAAGCCAAAACCTCTTTGAAACACTCCCATAAACATTTCTCAACATTTATTTTACATCAATTTCAACCCTAGCCCAACATTGGCCCAAGTTAGCCCAATTTGACCTACATTGGCCCATTTACCAAATAAACCCAAATTCAACCCAATTCAAACCCAAACCACCTTAAATTTATTTCAAATTACTCATGAAACACCCCTAAACCAAAACCAACAACTATTTGGCCCAACATTTTACAAAAATTCCCATCCATGAACACATTCTTAAACTTAAAAGCCCACTTCCCTTAAACCTTCCTAAAAGCCCATTTCCTTCAAAATTCAAAAGCCCAAATCATCCTAAAGCCCACATGACACTTCCCCTCATCATCCATTTGATCAAAATCACCCCTAAGTTTCAAAATCATCAATTAAACCATTCCAAATCAAGCCACATGTCAAATTACCCCCTAAATGCCAAATATTTCTAAAACCCTTTTCATGAAACAAGTCAACCTTTTCCCAAGCCAAATGGAGCCATGAACAAGCCATTCTCAAGCCACATGAAGCCATGAGGGCTTTGACTTGTCATTAGTCCATTTATGGCAAGAAGAGGGGGTTCTTTCTTAAACCTCCTTTAACCTTTTTTTGCCTTAATCATGTCACACACTAAACCATGTTTAGCCACCTCATCATGGATGGGGACTTCACCACTCCCTCTAAGCTGACCTAAATGATTCCCTCAGCTCAAAATCAGAGCTTGGAAGGGTGCACCAAGCCCAAAATGGTGGGTTGACCCAAACCAAGCCAAAGTGAGCCTTCTCCCATTCCATTTAAATCAAACTCCTTTACACATGTCCATGGCCAATTGACTGCACTAAACCCCAGCCCTGACCCACCTGAACAAGATGGTGACCAGTTGCACAGCCGGCCGGCCACCAGGCCGCCGGAAAACACCATGGCCGAGACCTTGGGAGGAGCCGAAAAATTCAATTCTCCCTTGCCGACTTGTCTCAACCCAAATGGACAGCATAGCTCTTCTTCTCCTCACCAGAGCAGCTGATCCCCAGCCTTAAACCCCCCTGGGAGGCCCTCCACCCTCTCCTATTTAAACACCACCTCCTCTCGGCCATAAAAGGTGCTGAACCAACCATACAGAAACTCTGCCAAAATCATCCCAGACTCTCCCCTACACCCAGGTGCACTTGATCCCCACCGCAATTCCCCCGCCATTTCTTCTCCGCGAGCTCGATTTCGGAGTTGAAATTCCACCTAAAAACAGGACACTTCACCACGAGTGAGGCAATCCCCAAATTGATTGGCTCTACACTCGCACGGGACCAAGAGAAGGAGTTTTCCGGTGAAAGCTCCCTCTCCGGGCCATCCAGGTTGCTCCGGACTCCAAAGGTTGGAATCGGCCTTGGTGGAAATCACACCTAGGCAATTCACCACATCCCCGGGCTTCATCCCTAGCCTCCTGCAGCCTCCAACGAACGTGCCGAGCATCTCCGATCGAGGCTTCACCTCTCGCAGCCAAGGTATGGATCAATTCTTCATCCCGAGCTTCGAACATTCTCCATTTCAAATGAGTCAATTTCAATGAGCATTAGCCGTATAGATGTGTTCGTCTCTTCAAGACGAATCCATAGAGCATAAGAACATAAAAATCCATGGAGAATTGAGTGAGATCTTGGGGCTAGAAGGTAGACGGCTCTCAGGTTAGGACGCTCGGGGACGATGAACGGATGCCGTTCATTCAATACACGCGCGGACGGACGGCTCAGATGGCGTCGGACCAGGAGACGGTACGTGAACCGCGGGCCGCGTGGCGCCGAGTCGGAAGGCGGCGTCAAATGGGAGCGCGCCGCGTGTGCATTCGGAGTCGCCGAGGTTGACGCGGCGCCGCGTCACTTAAGTAGAAAAATAGGATTTTTTCTTATTTATTTAAATCCCGAACTTCAAAAAACCATATCTTTGTGTAGAAAAATCACAAAAATAAAATAAAAATACCCTCTTGCTCGGTGAACGAGAGGAGAATAATGTGGAAAAGAAATTAATTAATTTTGTCCAGTATTTTATTTTTAATTAATTATTTACTCCCTGCATTGTTTTAATTCTCCATGCATTCATACAATCTACCATGGCATGAGACCATAGGGCTTTTGAAGCCTCTGAACTTCGGAACATTCCCTGAATTTTCCAGGGTCAGAGGCCATCTATGTGAAAAGTTATTGATTTTTCAAATGTATGTGGCTGTTTTGAGTATTTTAATTCCAAAAATTATCATGTTGTGAAATAAATTCTAGGAAAATTTGGTGATGTTCCTTATGACCAGAGAACCCTAGGAAAAATAGGACTTGAGTTAATTCACTCAAAACAACCCTAATTGGCTTAAACACCCAAAATAGACCCCTAATTAATTAGAATTAACCATAGATCAAATTGACTTGAAATCAATTCTCCACTGACCTTTAGCATCAGAGGAACCCACCATAAAAATTGGAAGTCAATTGGATTTGGTTAGCCCTACTAAATGGGTTGATTAAGCCATTTAGTCATTTTAAACTTTAAAAATTCATAACTTTCAAAATAACTTTCAAAAATTCACCAAATTGGTTTTGGAGCCTCTCTGATATCAGGGGAATTTAAGAAAATTAAAATTTCAATTTTCTAAAAAAGTTAATTTTTTAGTGTTATTTTAATATTTTAATAATTAAAAAATAATAAAAATCACAAAAATAATAAAATTCACCAAAATGTCATATTTTGAAATTTAATCACTTAAGAATAAACCCCATGTTTTTCTTAGGTCTATTTAATGAGATATTAAATTTTAAAGCCCTAGGGTAATTTTAAAATTAAAAAAATGTATTTTCTAGCATTTTCACTAAAATAATTATAATAAATCAAAGAAAAATCAGAAAATTATAAAATTTGGTTCTCTGGAATCCTTGGTATCAGAGAGAATTTTAAAAATTATAAAATTCATTTTTCAACTTATATTTTATTTTTAAATTAATTAATACTCCAGAACTTAAAATAATTCTAATAAATAAAATATAATTCAAAAAATCACAAAAATTGGTCCAAGTGGTCCTCTGGTCATTAGGAATATCCCATAATTTTCTTAAGGACAGAAACTTTCCCTTGGTCATATTATTAAATTTTCCTTGGAAATCCTTATTTTCCACCAAAAATAATTATATAAATAAATAAAATACAGAAAAATCACATTTTCTCCTCTAATGTCTTTATTGACATATGAGTGAAGTCACATAAAAATTTCAAATTCATTTGAGCTCAATTTAGTGAGTTATGAAATTATTAAGTTTG
Organism: Papilionanthe hookeriana x Papilionanthe teres; assembly: GCA_022702705.1. Taxonomy (NCBI): domain Eukaryota; kingdom Viridiplantae; phylum Streptophyta; class Magnoliopsida; order Asparagales; family Orchidaceae; genus Papilionanthe; species Papilionanthe hookeriana x Papilionanthe teres. Next base: position 13,027,408 of record CM040423.1, read on the forward strand.
AAGGGCAAAATGGTAATTAAAATTTTAACCCTTAATTAAAACTTTGGGCTTAATAAAATTAATAGGTAAAATATTTGATTTTGATCTGATTTGGATGATTGAAATTTAGATAATTAAAGGGTAGAAACCTACTAAACAATTTAAAATAATTGAAATAAACCTTAATTAAATAATTAATTAAAATTTGGAAGAATAATAAAATTGGAATTATTAAAATAGGGATATTACTAGGAAGAGATTTATTCTTTAATCTAAAGATCCCTAAATTAATCATCTCAATAATATTTAATTCCTAATTAAAATGATAATCCAAGTTTAAGATTTAAAATGCTAAAAGACTTAATCATTAAATTAAATTAAAGTTAAATTATTTAAAGCAAACCTTTTTTTTTTAAATAAAATATTAAATTAAATTAAATTAAATTAAATTAATTAAATTAAATTAAAACAAATTAAATTAAATTAAATTAAATTAAAATATATTAAAATTAAATTAAATTAAATTAAATCAAATTAAATTAAATTAAATTAAATTAAAACATATTAAAATTAAATTAAATTAAATTAAATTAAATTAAATTAAATTAAATTAAAACTAAATCAAATTAAATTAAATCAAATTAAATTAAATTAAGTTAAACCATATTATATTAAATTAACTTAAGTTACATTAAATTAAATTAAACCACATTAAATTAAATTAAGTTAAATTAAATTAAACTGAATTAAATATAACATTGCTTAAGACATAAAGAAATTCAAAGATGAATCTAAAATAACTAGAACACTATTCCAAACTTAAATCATTAATTTGAACTTAAATTTGAATCACAAATCATTAAATATCATTTTGCCCTTAGGAGCTTTTACTTATTATAACTCCTAAATGGAGTATCAAGTGAAATGTCACTTCACTTATAGGATATTCAAACGTCCTAGTTCACTGAGCAAGACAACAAAACTTAAACTCTCGGACGATTAATTTATTTGTATAATTAAATTCATTTGGACTTAAAACAATCCCGTAAATATTGAAAAGATGTTTAAGATTCGTCTTAATCACTTCCTCAATATGATAGGATATTTATAAGAACAATTGAACTTAGTTGTTCTTTGATGAAGAAAATCGTCCTCAAACTAAAATACAAGAACCTAGACGTCATAGGAAATGACTAGCTATAGGATTAGGAACTTGGTAGAAAACCATAACCTTTCCCTTAGCTTTACCTAGGAACTTACTTTAAATGCTTAAATATTCTAACCGTGTTTTAAGTGCAGCTTGGGATGACGGGAAGACCCTCCAGGTACGCTTTTATTTTATTGCAAATTACTTTATTGCAACTTATTTAATCGCATCGCACTTACTTTTCTTGCATGATAAACAACAGTTGCATGAAAACTTACACCTTTAGGACAGAAACCAAAACTGAAACCCATAACTAAATTAAAAGACACTACAAGATAAAATTCACCTCCACAACATTTCAAAATATAAGACAACTCAAAATTTAATCACAAAACGAACGACAAAACTACAACTACAACTAAATTAAAACGTCTCATTGAATGATCGGGAATACCTCGGATGATGTAACCCACGTGTTGCTAACGGGATTTCCCACGGTCTAAATGAAAGTGCGGAACTCATTTAGTTGAGTTTAGCAAATTCATCTGGACTAAGTGAATTCGATGAAAATAACGGTGCCGGGATGACGGAACCGTGGGATCTTAATCGGTTCTGTTTAATCAACTTTAAGATTTGTTTTAATTAAAACATAAAAAAAAACACTTGGAAATTAAGACTTTCTCTAAACCAAACACTTCTCTCATCTCCTGATTTATGACTTCTAAAACTAAACCTCTGCAACAACAAGGAGCTCGGAGCATGGTGGGCAGCACGACCATCGTCATCAGCAAAACCTGAGTCTACTTCAGCAAAACTTTCCTTAGAACTAAATAACCAAGCCATAGGACTTCGAGGTAGTTTCCCTAGTGCAACATAAATCCTCAACTCTTCGTTAGGCATTTGCATGATCATGTCATGTAAATTAAGCCCTAACCAGTCTTTAGGATTCCGAGGTCGTCGTCCGATGCGACATAAACCCTCACATCTTCGAGGCTATTTGTATGATTTTATCATACAAATATAAGTCCTAATTAATTAAAATTGGCAAGATCAAAACATTAAATAAACATTAGGACTTTCCTAAATTCAAACCAAACAATAGGATAGTCGGGAAATTACCGAAGTTCGCTTCGAATCTGTGATTTCTCCTACCTTTCTTCCTTTGAATTCCCAAAACAAAATGTTCCAAATTTGATCTATTCCCTATTGAAATTCCAAAATTCAATCTTTTGAAAACTTAAACTTTGAAATTCTTGAGAGCAGAATTACTGATTATTATCGAGAGTTTTCTTAAGTGATTCCCGTCATTTAAGATGTAATTAACTATAGGGGCTTGCCCTTATAGAGAATTTTAAGAACCTGAGTAATATAAACCCTACTTAATTCATTTATATTAAGCGAGGGAACTTGTCGGCTTATAAAATTGGTTCGCGGACCAAACGGATGTCACAAATCTTCTAGTTTATTTAATCGAGCCTCATCATCGAACAATGTGTCTATTCTTCGGGATAGATACATGGTTTGTGTTGTGGTGCTCGTTTATATAAACTATTTGGGATGTGATATTGGTTTGATTTCATATCTTAAATTTTTTAAACTTAAAATTACTTTCAAAATCAAATGTTATCTTTTAAACTATATATTTAAATTAAATTTAAAATATAAAAAAAATTTGCCGACAATTTCTGTAGGCGACCTCTTTTCAAAAATACAACACTCAACCTAAAAATAAGCCGTACAATTTCTGGCGACTCCGCTGGGGACAATTCCTCTCTCCATTTTTAATCAAATAGTTCTGCTTTCAAAAATCGGTAGTGTATCCATGTCCCTAATGGATCAAACTACCCTTCTTTCCGTTGGAATATTATGTTCATTTCTACCTTAAACGAGTATAACCAATATTCTCTCGGATTTAGGAGCCACTGTTTAGACACCCCTAAACAGAGAGGTTCTGAGATCCTTTTACCTCATTTCTGAGGCGGGGTGGACCCCCAATAGGTGTTAGTTTAGGAGTAATCCTTCGAGTCGAGAAGTCTTGCATAAGACTTTCTTTTCCTTCCTAATTCTGAATCAGATTCATTACCTTCTCTACACCTTTGAACATTCCGTTCTAAATAAACAAACCCTCTAATGAATGACTCTTTTAAAAAATATACATGAACAAGAATGTGTTCGGACTCTTTTCGATTCCTTTCTTTTCGTCCTGATGAGAAGGAGCATAACTTGGGACTGACAATCAGAATTTACCTTACAGAAATGGAGGCCCCAAAACTGATTTTCTCCTTCACCAACGGACTGGACTTTGCTGTTTACAAGGATGAGCTGCCCGACAATGGGATCATCCGGTTTGGACAAGGATTTGAAAACATAAATGTCAAGCTCGCTGACGTTACTCTCTTCGCACTAATGGACAAAGTGTCAGAAACTGAGAAACCCATGATTGAGTTCAACCTTAAACCAACTCAATAATTTCCTCCTCTGCAAAGGGTTCCAGCTGAGAGGAGTACCGCTGTCCATAGAAGGACCGTTATCTCTACCCCCACTGGTCTAGTCGTCTCTGCACCTACCCCGGCTCCCGCCAAACTGAAGGGGAAGGAAGTTCAAGTTTGCAACAAGCATGTTACCGTGGAGGGTACAGATTTCCGTACAAGACCTTCTGTTTTTGAAATTGGGTCCGGCTCGAGGGTTCCACCCCTAACACGGACTCGGAGGAGAAACGAGAGGCGGGAAGATTGCCGGGAAGGCCGGAGGCTGCTGAAGTCGCTTTCCTAGAAGAAATTCCCGAGTACACACCACTACCTGAATACATACCATTGTCTGAGTATACACCCCTTTTGGAAGGGAGTAGATTCCATCCCCTTTCCGCCGCAGCTGACGAGGAAAATGTCCGCAGAATTGCCTCTACATTACCTCGGCCCACATACTATAACGACAACAGAAGAAAGAGGGCTAGGGTTACACCACTTGCCCGATTACAGACCGTGATTGAAAAGTTAGCGAAGAAAGAAAGATGACCTGTGTCGGAAATTTTAAGAAGGATAGGGCGGGTGCCGGCCAAATCTCGTCTTGGGCCGCGAGTAGAATCTGCTATTCTGTCGCAGAAGAACCAAATAAGAAAATGAAGGCTAGCCCACTCGTTGTTGTTTCGGGTTTACGGATCGGGGAGGATACCACCTTCCAACGATTCGGCCGACGAGACCATCCGGTCCCAGGCCTTCTGTTGCTAGAAGGATGGTATGACGTCCCACTACCGGCCAATTAAGACCAAAACAACGACTAGAAAAGGAAAGTCTCGTCGGGAGACATGAGTCCGAAGAAAGTGCTACCACGATAAAGGGAACTCATGAGAAAGAAACTCGACGATTATCACATGACACCCGCAAGGATATACGTGAAAAGGCCATTAGAAGACGCTATGGAAAAGCTAAGAACCGATATTCGTCGACTAGCAAGGGAAAGAGAAGAGAAGTTCGGAGATGAAGTTGACTCGTCGAGTTCATGGATGATGAGTATGCGGAAATTAACATGGTAGAAACACGAGCTTCGTCGGCTTCACAAGGTGCTCCCCGCAGCCCGCAGAAGAGAGGAGCCGGAAGTAATGAGAAGGCGGCTTCAAGAGAAAGATGATACGATCGCCCAAATGGCGAAAAGGATGGAAGAGATGGCCGTAGCCCTAGCCACTCTCCGTAGTCGGGTTCAACCCCAAAGGGAAACACCCCCGGAAGTCATTCACATTGTAGACGGAGGAAAGGAGATTACATCCGTCAACGGGGATGATCAACTAAAAAAGGATGTGACACAAAGCATGATTCCAGAAAAGGATATCAAGAGCTTAGTGGAACAGCAGGTGCGAGAAGCCTTGGCACAATCAAAGAGCGGGGCATCCATTCGGACGGGTAGACCTTACCCCGAAGAATTCGACGTCGTCCAATATCCGAAAGGCTTTGTACCACCTCTCGTTCAAGACCTTTGATGGAACCGGAAACCCTCGACGGCATGTTGCACATTTTCGTGCCGGTTGTTGCAATGCCGGCGGAAGTGATGCTTTACTCTTCCGACAATTTGTCGACGACTCGTCGAGAATCGCCTTTGATTGGTATGCGGAATTACCAAACGGTTCGGTGAAGACATTTTCAGAATTAGAGAACCTCTTCATCAAGCGATTTGCCGGAGCTCAGCACCACATCACTATAGGTGATTTAGTGGTAGAAAAGCAGAAGCCGAATGAAACCTTGGTGGACTACATACTTCGATGGAGGAATCTAAGTATGAAGTGTGAGCCACAGTTACAAGAACAGCATGCAGTCGGCATTTTACTAAAAAGCATCCATGGCCCGATAGCACTTCTCCTCAAAGGATTTACTATTAAGACTTTCGAGAAGTTGTTAAGCAAGGCCGGAAGCTTGCAAGAGGAGGCGAAGCAATTAAGTTTCGCCGACAAGACGGACAAGCAAAAGCCTGTGAAGACTTTTGAAAAGAAATCCGGGATCGTTGCAGCAGTCGACAAAGGTAAGCAACCAATACAAATATCGTCAGAACGGCCGCAGCAAACTCAACAGAATTACCAGCAACCCCGACCCAGCTATCAGTCATCTCAACAATATGAGCAACCGCCTCATCCGCAACTGACGTTTAGGGAGTTCCTGAGCAGAAAGTATCCGTTCAAGAATGAGGCAGTACCGAAAATGTTCCACAGCCTAATGAAGACTCCAGATTTCCAACTGCCAGAGCCTAAAAGACCAGAAGAAGTCGACAAGAAAGGTGATCCCAACTTTTGCCCTTACCACCGGATGCTTGGACAAAACATAGAAGATTGTATTACCTTCAAAAGTTGGCTCAACGACAATCTTCGGAAAGGGAATATAACGATCCCGAAAGAATACATGAAGGAACCCCAGAAAGGAGGTTCCGTCAATGTCATCTCGACGGATTTCATTGCTCCGATAGATCCCTATGCGACTGATGATGGATGGACTACCGCTTGGACAAAGTCTTCGAAGATGATTTTAGATCACATCCAAACCGCTTCGGTGCAAGCCTCAATTCAGAGTTCGAAAACTGTCAAGCCGGCGCTATCACTTGCGATAGAAGAACCACCTCAACAAGAGATAATTGAAGAAAAGAAGAAAATTGACGAAGAAGAGAAGACCGAGGCACCTAAGGCTAGACTAGGGGCTGCTTATCCTAGGATAGTTGTTTCCGATTCGGGGAGAAATCCCTCGAACCTCCGACTCGTATGATTATCCGCCCACTCCGGTGGGATCTTATAATAATGAGGGTTATGGCGTTGGCTACGTTTTGACTGTTTCTAACGATTACGTAACTAGCGACAATCAACCTAATCCGGACGTTGATTCCGATACAAATAACAATTCTCAAATCATACATAATCTCGACGATCACAACGATGAAGAAGACATCCACCAGGAAGGCTACGAGAGTTCAACAAGCAACGAATCTATTTGCGAGTTTCGAGGAGCTCCAGTCACAATAGAGTTAGAGCCTTCAGACTCCGAAGCTAATCCTGAAGAATCCGTCATTCCAATTCGAAGGAGACACCGACAGAACTCAATGTTAAACTTAGAAGAAATCACGAAGTCAACTTAAGAAGTGGAAGAGTTCTACCTCCGAGAATGGGTCCAAAAGATAAAGGAAAGCGAGTGGTTGTTCGGGAAGAACCAACCCGGCGGAAGAAATACCCATTCGAGAAGAAAATGAGGCACATGAAAACAAAGTGGACTACAACGTGCTAGCCCATCTTAGGAAACTACCGACCAAACCGAGCATCTACGACGCTCTCATCTTATCAAAGGAGATGAGAGAAGCTCTGATCAAGGCCTTACTTGATCCAGAAATTTGCTTAGCTCAAATGGCCGGAGAGTCCTTAGATGAGGTTTGCTCGTTAAAGGAACAGCGAGGTGTTACCTTCACGGACGACGACCTACTCCTTGGGACAGCAGACCACAACCGACCCTTGTACATTTCAGTTACAATTGGGAAGTTTACACTCTCCAGAGTATTGGTGGATCCAGGAGCATCAATCAATATAATGAATCTTCGGACGCTAGCATACTTGGAAATTGATGCTCGCGAGCTCGAAGCGGACAAGATGTTATTAAGAGGATTCAACCAGAAAGGAGAAAGAGCCCTCGGATCAATAACACTGCTGATGAAGACCGGTGACTTAGCAAAGATAACCGCGAAATTTCACATAATTGATTCAGAAACGTCGTTCAACGCTCTACTGGGCCGACCATGGATACATGAAAACAGGATGGTACCATCATCTCTACATCAATGAATCAAATACTACGATGGAGGGGAACAGTGCATTAAAGGTGACTTACAACCGTTCTCCGTACATGAAATCGGAATCCATGAAGAAGCAGCTTATTATGCACCTCCGAAGAAAACAATCTTCTCCGAGATACCATAACAAATGAAGCAAAAGAAATTTGGGACAACGAAGAACACGAAGTTCTAGTCCAACGGTCACTCACCACTCCCTTACGGCGAGATGGTGAAGGTTTCTCCACAACTCGCATCCGAGGACGAGGCCGGGGACGAGGTCGTGGCGAGAGACGTTAGGACGGTTAGACGGAGGAAACCGGCCATCAATGTTGATTGGGAAAATAGTTACGAAGAAGAAAAAGAAATCAAACAAGAAGCGACGACGATAAGTCGGAAGAAGCCGCAATTCAGAATCCCTCTTGAAGATGAAAGAAACGAAGAATATAAATCGATGTACGAGAAGATTAACCACTATGTACATACTATGACCCTGACCCCGATCCATTCTAATAAGATCGAGGGTATGGAGGTCAAAGAGGTACATAGCGGTGGTGCAAAGCCCATCAAATTCTACCGTGGTGCTCCTTCCTCCAAAACTGAAAATAATGTACAATTTGAAGATGCTACTTCATCGGAATTAATGGAATTGCCTTTTGAATGGTACTCTCCCTGTGTTCAAAATTTAATTCAGCGTGGTTTCTTACCTCGACAATGGACAAAAGGTCGATCACAACATTTCGAAAAATTATGGAATAACTCCGGTCGTCCACCCAATTCAAAACATGGTCTCGGATTCGGCACAGTAGGATCAGTTGACGATACTGAATTTTGCTTGGTTGTCACCTGCGAGTCTAATGGAAACTGCATGGAAACTACAGAAGGACTCGAAGATTTACAAATTGGAGATGCTCCACCAGAGTTCGAAGAGGAGATCAAATCTACAATAGATGAGTTAACGGAAGTTAACTTAGGTACTAGCGAAGAACCTAGACCTACCTTTGTTAGCTCCTTACTCGATAAAGAAGACTCCGAAGAAATAATTAAGTTATTAATGGAATTTAAAGACTCGTTTTGCTTGGAGCTACGATGAGATGCCGGGTTTAGCTCCGGAGGTCGCAATCCATAAGCTAGGAGTGGACCACCGCTTCGTTCCGATCGGACAAGGTCCCGAAGAATGTGTCTAGAAATCGAACAACAAGTCATAGGCTGAAGTTAAAAAGCTAATAGACGCCAAATTTGTCCGTGAAGAACAATACCCGACTTGGTTAGCCAATGTGGTACCGATCGGGAAGAAGAATGGTCGGATCGGAATTTGTGTGGATTTCAGAGATTTAAACAAGGCATGTCCGAAAGATGAATTCCCTCTACCAATCCCAGAATTAATGATCGACATTGCTTCAACACATGAAATATTTTCATTCATGGATGGATCTTCAGGATACAATCAAATAAAAATGGCTCCAGAAGATGAAAAACTTACGGCATTCGGAACGCCGATCGGAGTATATTGCTACACGGTGATGCCATTCGGACCGAAGAACGCAGGAGCAACCTACCAGAGAGCGATGACAAGAATTTTTGATGATCTCATCCACAATCAAGTCGAATGCTACGTGGATGATGTGGTCATCAAAAGCAAAGTAAAGGAAAACCACATGTATGATTTGAGAATTGTTTTCGAACGATTAAGACAATTTAACCTTAAGATGAATCCCTTAAAATGCGCCTTCGGCGACACCTCCAGGAAATTCTTAGGATTCGTTGTCCGACATCGTGGAATTGAAATCGACCCGGAAAAGATTAAAGCTATCTTAGAAATGCCACCGCCTGAACCTTAAAACAACTACGATCTTTTCAAGGGAAGTCGGCATATCTTCGACGCTTTATCTCGAACTTGTCGAGTAGGTGTCGGCCTTTCTCGGCACTAGTTAAAAAGGATGCCAAATTTATTTGGGAAGAGAAATGCAAGAGGGCCTTCGAGGACATTAAACAATATTTAATGACACCTCCTGTCTTAGCGACCCCGATCTCGGGTAGACCCTCGATACTTTATACCGCGGCTTTAGACGACTCTCTCGGAGCCCCGTTAGCCTGTGTCAATGATGAGGGTAAAGAAAATGCTCTTTACTACCTAAGCCGTCGTTCATCGCCGACGGAAATAAGGTATCCCGCAATTGAAAAGCATTGTTTGGCCCTGATCTTCGCCACTCAAAAGCTCAGGCACTACATGCTTTCTCATAAGGTCAACCTGATCTCGAAATTTAATCCATTGTAATACTTGATGACCCGTCCAACGCTTTCCGGCAGACTTGCCAGATGGTCAATGACATTATTGCAATTTGATATAACTTTCATGCCTCTTCGTGCCGTAAAGGGACAAGTCCTAGCAGACTTCCTCGCAGCACACCCTTGCTTGGCAGAATCGCCTCTCAATGACGACTTGCCGGATGAACAAATAATGAACCTAGAAGACCACGATGATCGACGTTGGGAATTGTATTTCGACGGAGCATCTTCAGCACATAAAGACGAAGAATCGCAAGTGATAATGCCCGGTAAGGCAGGGATCGGACTAATCTTTATAACACCGGAGCGGGGGATGTTAAGATACTCCTACCACTTGACAGAGCTGTGCACAAACAATGAAGCAGAATACTAAGCCCTCATAACATGACTGGAATTAACTATTCAAATGGGTATAACAGACATCAACATCTACGGGGATTCGCAGTTAATCATTCAACAAATCGTCGGACGATACGAGATTTTAAAACCAAGACTCGAGCAATACTTCCAAGTATGCCATACAATTGTTGGAACGATTCCAAATGTGACAATCTACAAAATTCCCGAAAGGAAAACGCTTTAGCGGATGCGCTAGCCCGTCTCGCAAAAGAATTTGCTCGTTTGCGAGATGAATCGATGGAAGTGTCGGTTCACTGGACGTCGGGTCCTATCACGACTCGACATAGACACGATACACAAATCGAAAAAGAAAAAGGATCAGTTGCAGCAGTGACAGAAAACACCGAAGATTGGCGACAGCCATTAATGGATTACCTGCAAACAAGAAAATTACCAGACGATAGGTCGTTAGCCCATCAGATCAAGAAAAGAACTCTGTCCTACACATTAACAAACAACACATTATACAGAAGGTCTTTTGATCAAATGTGGCTAAGATGCCTAAGCGGGTCCGAGGCCCGTGAAATTGTTAAAGAGGTACATTCAGGACTCTGTGGCGCTCACCGGTCGGGTCCGAAGATGAAAATGAAAATTAAGAGACTAGGGTACTACCGGCCCTCGATGATGACCGACCGCATGAAAATCGCCGAGAGGCGTCACCGGTGCCAAGTGCACGGAGTGGTTCTACACCAACCTCCAAATGTGCTACATCCGACAATTGCGTCGTGGCCATTTGAATGTTGGGGCACGGATATAGTGGGTCCAATAGAACCACCATCTTCAAAAGGACATCGCTTCATTCTTGCGGCTACAGACTACTTTTCTAAGTGGGCGGAGGCAGTTCCACTCAGAGAAGTGAAAGCACATCACGTGCTACAATTTTTTAAGAACCAAGTTGTCTACCGTTTCGGAGTGCCGCGCGAGATCATCTCGGATAATGGGTCGGCATTCGGAAGCACACAAATCAACAATTTTGTCGGGAGACACGGAATCGGCCGCGGTATTCAACAATTTACTACCCGAGAGCAAATGGTACGCTCGAGGCTTTCAACAAAACTCTCGTTCAAATTTTAAAGAAAACCTTGGACGATAATAAGAGAAATTGGCACGAGAAGTTGTTAGAAGCGTTATGGGCCTACCGGACAACCTTCAGAACTCCTACTCAAGCTACACCTTATGCTCTAGTGTATGGGTCCGAGGCAGTGTTACCTTTAGAGGTCCAGTTTCCTTCACTCAGGATTGCAGTTGCAAACAAAATCACGACAGAAGAGAATGCCAAATTGCGACTAGAAGAATTGGAAAGCCTGGAAGGGAAAAGACTTACAGCGCAGCAGAATTTAGAACTATACCAAGCTAAGATGGTTCAAGCACATGACAGATTAGTCCGCCCAAGAACCTTCAAAGTTGGTGACTTAGTTCTCGTTCTCAAGAGACCTATCCTTGCACACCGCAAGATAGGAGGAAAATTTGAACCCACTTGGGAGGGACCGTTTGTAGTTGAGGCGAGTCTACTCGGGAGGCTCCTACCGGTTAGTGAATCGCCGAGGAGAACGACATATGCTTCCGATCAATGGACGATACTTGAAAAAGTATTACGCTACACGATGTTTCGAGGGAATGAATTTTTCATCCCTAGAAGCACGGGTGAAGTAATTACTTATGACTGGGTCCGAACCCAAAAATAATAAAAAATGTGCTAAAATAAATAAAATCATGATAATAAAGTTTTCCTTGTTTTTCTCTCTTCCAAATAAAAATCTCTTTCCTGATCTTTTCCCACTTCATTCCTGTTGAATTTAAAAATATAAAAGGAATAATAAAAAAAATTGTCTTTAATAAACATTTTCTTAATGTTCTTGTTCTTAGTACAGACCCTGATCCTTTTCCTTGTCTTTTCGCAGGGAAATGTCGAACGGGCGGTTGGTCCTGAACTTTAGAAATGGCGTAAGCCTTGCACTCGACGAAAAGAGGGTGAAAGATGGAGCGATAATAGAGATTGACTCGGACTTCGCACCGGCGGGCTACGCAATACGAGGAAAGTGATCGGATCCCGATTGATCGAGAGGAACTGCCCGATCGGACAATAATGAAAGTGGGTGGCCCAAGCCACCAATCCAGCAGTAAGAAAAGAAAAACAAACACTGAAGAAGACAAGAGAATCAAGTCTGTAGTCTCTACAGCAGAAGGCAGGCTTGTCAGCGCCGCGCCCACAGAAACTCAGGAAGTACGAAGAGCTACTCTCACAGCAACTCAACGAAGAAATAAAAATCGTCGTATCCGCAAGATGTTAACTAAATTAGCAGCGGACCAGCGCGACGAGACAGATTGCTACTGCCGGTGCATATACTTCGAGGATACCGGTTCGCCGAGAACTCGAAGGAAGGAGGCCAGCTCCCGGGATGACAAAAGAAACCGGAGAAATCTCAAGGAGAACAGAAGAAAGAAGGCTACTACGCCACCAGATGAAGCCACCGGTAATGCATGACCTTGTTGCAGAAGCAACCCCGGAGGATGTCCCGACGGACATCACCCCCGAGGAGCCGAGGTATGCAGGAGAGCGTGAAGGGATTGAGCCATATATCCCACAGTACGTCACCAGGCCTCGCCATTTGCAAATTATTCCAGAATACGAGTTAGAAAGGATACAGAATGTCCAGAAGAAAACTTTTGAATACTTCGAGAGAATCAGAGGCAAGAGAATCAATATACTAGAAGGCCTCGAGTTACATACAGACGTGTTCTCAGAATACGAACAACAACAAATCGTGGACTGCATCCGGGATTTGAAAAAGATGGGCCGAGCAGGCCGCCTAAGAGAAAACACTTACTCGGAACCCGGGAGATGGATGCCGGGGAAAGGGAGAATTACAATACAATGTGGATGTCTGCTACGACTTCGCAGAAGACGGGAAGGGAAACCCACCGGGGATACTCCGTCATGGCCGGGTGGATCCAATGCCATTAGTCATTAAAAGGATGGTAAAAAGAATGATAACATGGAGGGTATCGCCAGCAGATTGCATACCCGACAGTTGCATCATTAATATTTACAAGAAGGGTGATCGCATACCCCCGCACATAGATCACCACGACTTTGTCAGACCTTTCTGCACAGTTTCTTTTCTGAATGAGTGTAATATCATGTTCGGATCTGACCTCCGGATAGCAGGCCCAGGTGAGTTCCGAGGGCCGGTAAAGATACCATTGCCGGTAGGTTCCGTCATGATGCTGAAGGGCAACGGAGCAGATGTCGCTAAACATTGCATACCGGGAGTACCAGTGAAGCGGATCTCGGTTACTTTCGGAAGGATGGATGACGGAAAGCACCTTACCACTTCCAGCCAGACCCGGAGCTGGAGAGCCTCCGGCCTTACGAGCTGTGAGTTACATGGAAAATATCACACCTCCAATATACATCCATACGGCATCCTTGCCAAGGATGGCTTGGAAGGTGATGTTATTGACCATGTACCTCACTATTCAGACATGGATTTTTGACAGATACCTTTTTGGATTGATCGACAAAGATCATACATAGTCCGTTTTGAGTCTACACGGATTGTATGAGATGTATTCCAGATCGAGTTGTATGATGTATCTTCAACATGTTTGGAATGAAAGTGACCATGTCACAATTTTGGCCTTCACCTCTTTTGTGCAAATTGACTGGGAAACGCCATTAAAGTTAAACGAACTTCGAACAAAGAACAAAAAATATATAATAAAAATATAAATAATAAATGAGAATTATTTTTTTCCTTAAAAAATCCAAACATAAAATAACTTCAAAATCCACGTGAACGCTAAATAAAATTCACATGAACATTAAATACACAGCTAAAAAAAAAAAATTAGAAAGTTAAAGGACAAACAAAATGAAAATGAATCTCAGATCGGATCCCACTCAAAATTCATCTTTTCAAACATTTCAAATCAACTCCAAATCGAAATTTATCTCAAGAAGCTTTGAAATTCTCTGTCGGGACAACTCTTTCTCACAAGAGACCCACACTTCAATTTCAGAACCCTAAACCTTTTTCGTCACATCAAAATCATTTCGACTTTTGTGGCCTACCTTTTCTTCCTGTATGGAGATCGACTAGGTCTATTGACACGGAGCCACGACCTTTGTCTGATTTGGTTCTGATGACATGAGACTGGGTCCCTCTTCACAAATAAACTTCCGAGATTGGAATCCATTTCCAATTCTCATTAAACTTCCGAGATTGGAATCCATTTCCAATTCTCATTAAACTTCCGAGATTGGAACCTCGTTCCAATTCTCATTAAACTTCCGAGATTGGAACCTCGTTCCAATTCTCATTAAACTTCGAGATTGGAATCCATTTCAATTCTCATTAAACTTTCGAGATTGGAACCTCTTTCCAATTCTCATTAAACTTTCGAGATTGGAACCTCGTTCCAATTCTCATTAAACTTTCGAGATTGGAATCCATTTCCAATTCTCATTAGACCTTCGAGATTGGAACCAGTTTCCATTTCTCATTAGACCTTCGAGATTGGAACCAGTTTCCATTTCTCATTAGACCTTCGAGATTGGAACCGGTTCCATTTCTCTTTAGACCTTTGAGATTGGAACCAGTTTCCACTTCTCTTTAGACCTTCGAGATTGGAACCAGTTTCCATTTCTCATTAGACCTTCGAGATTGGAACCAGTTCCCATTTCTCAATAGACCTTCGAGATTGGAACCAGTTTCCATTTCTCTTTAGACCTTTGAGATTGGAACCAGTTTCCATTTCTCATTAGACCTTCGAGATTGGAACCAGTTTCCATTTCTCTTTAGACCTTTGAGATTGAAACCAGTTTCCATTTCTCATTAGACCTTTGAGATTGGAACCGGCTTCCATTTCTCTTTAGACCTTTGAGATTGGAACCGGTTTCCATTTCTCTTTAGACCTTTGAGATTGGAACCGGTTCCATTTCTCTTTAGACCTTTGAGATTGGAACCAGTTTCCACTTCTCTTTAGACCTTTGAGATTGGAACCAGTTTCCACTTCTCTTTAGACCTTCGAGATTGGAACCAGTTTCCATTTCTCTTTAGACCTTTGAGATTGGAACCAGTTTCCATTTCTCATTAGACCTTCGAGACCGGAACCAAATTCCAGTTCTCTTTAAACCTTCGAGACTGGAACCAGATTCCAGTTCTCTTTAAACTTTCGAGATTGAAACTCCGTTTCAATTCTCATTGAACTTTTGAGATCGGTACCTAAATTCTGACTCTCATCCCCTTCAATCAACACTTAAACTCCAATTCTCATTCTGCGGTTGGTACCCCGATTCCGGTTTTCCTTGCAATCCCGGGATTGGAACCTCGTTTCGAATCCAAATTTCAAATTCAAATTTCCTCAAGTTGATTTTAAACCAAACTTCAATCTAAATTGAAACTCGAAATCTAACCTTACACATCAAAACTTAAACTAAAACAAAACAAAAATCTAAATTGAATTCCCCCAGATCATGTGATTTGGGATTCACCTCCTTTTCCTTTCCCCAGCGAGAGTTCAGGAATCTCCAGTCTTAGAGATATACTTGACACTCCCCAGTGGAATTTCTTCTACTTCGTCCTAAGTTTGTCACTTGGACATCTGTGTTGGTTTTGTTGATCTTTTCGGTCAACGCCAATACGCGCGGTGTGCTTGGTTAGCACACCATACCTATTGGGGGTCCATTTGTTGACCTCATTTTTGATGAGGTCTTCTCTTCTTCTCTTTAGTACTTAGGATCTAGCCTTGGGCTTTTCCTTTGACTATCCTAGAGGATTAGAATTGGGACCCACCACTTAGAAATTCAAACCACTTCTTAACTCCCTGCAAACTCCACAAACTTGATTGTAGATCCCTAATCACCTAGAGGGTTGAGATCAAATGTGGAAGTTCAAAGGATGAGTTCCTATAGGACTCTTTGGCCTTAGGACTGCACTGGGTGGCCTGGTCTGGTGAAGGGGCTGACTTACACATACATTACACCTATACACTACACTTTCACACACCTCCTAAAACCACACCTATACCCAATTTGACCTCCCGACTCATGAAGGTGGTTCGCATGGATGGTCCTTAACCCACAAGCCCTCGGCTAGAGGGTTAGGAACAACATAGTGGATGCCCCAAATGAGTCCCTTCATGGATCATGTGGACTTGATATGGCTTCATGGCTCAACAAAAATGATTTCATTCCACTTACATACACCCAATCTTCTATTTTCCAAATTTTCAATTTTTGACCCCAGGACCCTACACACTCCGGCCTACCTAAAACCCTCGAAACCCTCCAAAATTCGCAAAATCACCTAAACTACCCAAAATTCTCCAAAATCATTCCTAAACATGTCTTCACCAATCAAATTGATCATCCATAGCCAAAAATACCAAAAATTCCAAAAATACCTCCCAATACCCTCCAAATACCCAAAATACCCCTCTTAGCCAAAAAATCCAAAAAATTCAGAAAATTCCCAGAAAATTCCAGAAAATCCCAAATATTCCCAATTTCATTTTGTTCAACTATATCATGGGCCAATTTTGTCAATTTACCCCACTTTTATCAAAACCCCCAATTTGACCCATTTTAACCCAAAGTAAACCCAATGTCAAACCAAACCTACCCAATTGACCCAAACTCTGGTCTAATTCAATTCTAAACTTCAATTCAACATCCCCAACACCAATCTAAACCAAATCCAAGCCCAATTTGGTTGGCATTGGGATCCAATTTCACTTTTGGCCTTAAAGCCCAATTTGGGCCCATGACCCAAACTTAGCCCAAACTCACCCAATTCAACTCCAATTAACCCCAAATCTTTTCTAAACCTTCCTTAACATCCCCATAAACAAAACACTAACATGATTTGCCCAAGATTTTGACCCAAACCCCACTCAAATTCAACCCAAAATAAAAAAGCCCAATTTTGACCTAAAACCAAACCTAGCCCAAATAGACCCAAACCCCAAAATCAAAACCCAACCAAAGCCAAAACCTCTTTGAAACACTCCCATAAACATTTCTCAACATTTATTTTACATCAATTTCAACCCTAGCCCAACATTGGCCCAAGTTAGCCCAATTTGACCTACATTGGCCCATTTACCAAATAAACCCAAATTCAACCCAATTCAAACCCAAACCACCTTAAATTTATTTCAAATTAATCATGAAACATCCCTAAACCAAAACCAACAACTATTTGGCCCAACATTTTACAAAAATTCCCATCCATGAACACATTCTTAAACTTAAAAGCCCACTTCCCTTAAACCTTCCTAAAAGCCCATTTCCTTCAAAATTCAAAAGCCCAAATCATCCTAAAGCCCACATGACACTTCCCCTCATCATCCATTTGATCAAAATCACCCCTAAGTTTCAAAATCATCAATTAAACCATTCCAAATCAAGCCACATGTCAAATTACCCCCTAAATGCCAAATATTTCTAAAACCCTTTTCATGAAACAAGTCGACCTTTTCCCAAGCCAAATGGAGCCATGAACAAGCCATTCTCGAAGCCACATGAAGCCATGAGGGCTTTGACTTGTCATTAGTCCATTTATGGCAAGAAGAGGGGGTTCTTTCTTAAACCTCCTTTAACCTTTTTTGCCTTAATCATGTCACACACTAAACCATGTTTAGCCACCTCATCATGGATGGGGACTTCACCACTCCCTCTAAGCCGACCTAAATGATTCCCTCAGCTCAAAATCGAGCTTGGAAGGGTGCACCAAGCCCAAAATGGTGGGTTGACCCAAACCAAGCCAAAGTGAGCCTTCTCCCATTCCATTTAAATCAAACTCCTTTACACATGTCCATGGCCGATTGATCGCACTAAACCTCGGCCACCGACCCACCGAACAAGATGGTGACCGGTGCTCAGCCAGGCCGGCCACCAGGCCGCCGGAAAACACCATGGCTGAGACCTTGGGAGGAGCCAAAAAATTCAATTCTCCCTTGCTCGACTTGTCTCAACCCAAATGGACGAGCATAGCTCTTCTTCTCCTCACCGAGCGGCGATCCCCAGCCTTAAACCCCCCTGGGAGGCCCTCCACCCTCTCCTATTTAAACACCACCTCCTCTCGGCCATAAAAGGTGCTGAACCAACCATACAGAAACTCTGCCAAAATCATCCCAGACTCTCCCCTACACCCAGTGCACTTGATCCCCACTGCAATTCCCCTGCCATTTCTTCTCTGCGAGCTCGATTTCGAGTTGAAATTCCACCTAAAAACAGGACACTTCACCACGGTGAGGCAATCCCCAAATTGATTGGCTCTACACTGCACGGGACCAAGAGAAGGAGTTTTCCAGTGAAAGCCCCCTCTCCAGGCCATCCAGTTGCTCCAGGCTCCAAAGGTTGGAATCGGCCTTGGTGGAAATCACACCTAGGAAATTCACCACATCCCAGGGCTTCATCCCTAGCCTCCTGCAGGCTCCAACGAACGTGCCGAGCAACTCGATCGAGGCTTCACCTCTCGGAGCCAAGGTATGGATCAATTCTTCATCCCGAGCTTCGAACATTCTCCATTTCAAATGAGTCGATTTCAATGAGCATTAGCCGTATAGATGTGTTCGTCTCTTCAAGACGAATCCATAGAGCATAAGAACATAAAAATCCATGGAGAATTGAGTGAGATCTTAGGGCTAGAAGGTAGACGGCTCTCGGGTTAGGACGCTCGGGGACGATGAACGGATGCCGTTCATTCAATACACGCGCGGACGGACGGCTCAGATGGCGTCGGACCAGGAGACGGTACGTGAACCGCGGGCCGCGTGGCGCTGAGTCAGAAGGCGGCGTCAAATGGGAGCGCGCCGCGTGTGCATTCGGAGCTGCCGAGGTTGACGCGGCGCCGCGTCACTTAAGTAGAAAAATAGGATTTTTTCTTATTTATTTAAATCCCAGAACTTCAAAAAACCATATCTTTGTGTAGAAAAATCACAAAAATAAAATAAAAATACCCTCTTGCTCAGTGAACAGAGGAGAATAATGTGGAAAAGAAATTAATTAATTTTGTCCAGTATTTTATTTTTAATTAATTATTTACTCCCTGCATTGTTTTAATTCTCCATGCATTCATACAATTTACCATGGCATGAGACCATAGGGCTTTTGAAGCCTCTGAACTTGGAAACATTCCTAGAATTTTCCAGGGTCAGAGGCCACCTCTGTGAAAAGTTATTGATTTTTCAAATGCATGTGGCTGTTTTGAGTATTTTAATTCCAAAAATTAGCATGTTGTGAAATAAATTCTAGGAAAATTTGGTGATGTTCCTTATGACCAGAGAACTCTAGGAAAAATAGGACTTGAGTTAATTCACTCAAAACAACTCTAATTGGCTTAAACACCCAAAATAGACCCCTAATTAATTAGAGTTAACCATAGATCAAATTGACTTGAAATCAATTCTCCACTGACCTTTAGGATCAGAGGAACCCACCATAAAAATTGGAAGTTAATTGGACTTGGTTAGCCCTACTAAATGGGTTGATTAAGCCATTTAGTCATTTTAAACTTTAAAAATTCATAACTTTCAAAATATCTTTCAAAAATTCACCAAATTGGTTTTGGAGCCTCTCTGATATCAGGGGAATTTAAGAAAATTAAAATTTCAATTTTCTAAAAAAGTTAATTTTTTAGTGTTATTTTAATATTTTAATAATTAAAAAATAATAAAATCACAAAAATAATAAAATTCACCAAAATGTCATATTTTGAAATTTAATCACTTAGGAACAAACCCCATATTTTTCTTAGGTCTATTTAATGAGATATTAAATTTTAAAGCCCTAGGGTAATTTTAAAATTAAAAAATGTATTTTCTAGCATTTTCACTAAAATAATTATAATAAATCAAAGAAAAATCATAAAATTGTAAAATTTGGTTCTCTAGAATCCTTGGTATCAGAGAGAATTTTAAAAATTATAAAATTCATTTTTCAACTTATATTTTATTTTTAAATTAATTAATACTCCAAAACTTAAAATAATTCTAATAAATAAAATATAATTCAAAAAATCACAAAAATTGGTCCAAGTGGTCCTATGGTCATTAGAAATTTCCCATAATTTTCTTAAGGACAGAAACTTTCCCTTGGTCATATTATTAAAGTTTCCTTGGAAATCCTTATTTTCCACCAAAAATAATTATATAAATAAATTAAATACAGAAAAATCATATTTTCTCCTCTAATGTCTTTATTGACATATGAGTGAAGTCACATAAAAATTTCAAATTCATTTGAGCTCAATTTAGTGAGTTATGAAATTATTAAGTTTGAAGGGCAAAATGGTAATTAAAATTTTAACCCTTAATTAAAACTTTGGGCTTAATAAAATTAATAGGTAAAATATTTGATTTTGATCTGATTTGGATGATTGAAATTTAGATAATTAAAGGGTAGAAACCTACTAAACAATTTAAAATAATTGAAATAAACCTTAATTAAATAATTAATTAAAATTTGGAAGAATAATAAAATTGGAATTATTAAAATAGGGATATTACTAGGAAGAGATTTATTCTTTAATCTAAAGATCCCTAAATTAATCATCTCAATAATATTTAATTCCTAATTAAAATGATAATCCAAGTTTAAGATTTAAAATGCTAAAAGACTTAATCATTAAATTAAATTAAAGTTAAATTATTTAAAGCAAACCTTTTTTTTAAATAAAATATTAAATTAAATTAAATTAAATTAAATTAATTAAATTAAATTAAAAAAAATTAAATTAAATTAAATTAAATTAAAATATATTAAAATTAAATTAAATTAAATTAAATCAAATTAAATTAAAACATATTAAAATTAAATTAAATTAAATTAAATTAAATTAAATTAAATTAAATTAAATTAAATTAAATTAAATTAAAACTAAATCAAATTAAATTAAATCAAATTAAATTTAATTAAGTTAAACCATATTATATTAAATTAACTTAAGTTACATTAAATTAAATTAAACCACATTAGATTAAATTAAGTTAAATTAAAGTAAACTGAATTAAATATAACATTGCTTAAGACATAAAGAAATTCAAAGATGAATCTAAAATAACTTGAACACTATTCCAAACTTAAATCATTAATTTGAACTTAAATTTGAATCACAAATCATTAAATATCATTTTGCCCTTAGGAGCTTTTATTATTATAACTCCTAAATGGAGTATCAAGTGAAATGTCACTTCACTTATAGGATATTCAAACGTCCTAGTTCACTGAGCAAGACAACAAAACTTAAACTCTCGGACGATTAATTCATTTGTATAATTAAATTCATTTGGACTTAAAACAATCCAGAAATATTGAAAAGATGTTTAAGATTCGTCTTAATCACTTCCTCAATATGATAGGATATTTATAAGAACAATTGAACTTAGTTGTTCTTTGATGAAGAAAATCGTCCTCAAACTAAAATACAAGAACCTAGACGTCATAGGAAATGACTAGCTATAGGATTAGGAACTTGGTAGAAAACCATAACCTTTCCCTTAGCTTTACCTAGGAACTTACTTTAAATGCTTAAATATTCTAACCGTGTTTTAAGTGCGGCTTGGGATGACGGGAAGACCCTCCGAGTACGCTTTTATTTTATTGCAAATTACTTTATTGCAACTTATTTAATCGCATCGCACTTACTTTTCTTGCATGATAAACAACAGTTGCATGAAAACTTACACCTTTAGGACGAAACCAAAACTGAAACCCATAACTAAATTAAAAGACACTACAAGATAAAATTCACCTCCACAACATTTCAAAATATAAGACAACTCAAAATTTAATCACAAACAGAACGACAAAACTACAACTACAACTAAATTAAAACGTCTCATTGAATGATCGGGAATACCTCGGATGATGTAACCCACGTGTTGCTAACGGGATTTCCCACGGTCTAAATGAAAGTGCGGAACTCATTTAGTTGAGTTTAGCAAATTCATCCGGACTAAGTGAATTCGATGAAAATAACGGTGCGGGATGACGGAACCGTGGGATCTTAATCGGTTACTGTTTAATCAACTTTAAGATTTGTTTTAATTAAAACATAAAAAAAAACACTTGGAAATTAAGACTTTCTCTAAACCAAACACTTCTCTCATCTCCTGATTTATGACTTCTAAAACTAAACCTCTACAACAACAAGGAGCTCGGAGCATGGTGGGCAGCACGGCCATCGTCATCAGCAAAACCTGAGTCTACTTCAGCAAAACTTTCCTTAGAACTAAATAACCAAGCCATAGGACTTCGAGGTAGTTTGCCTAGTGCAACATAAATCCTCAACTCTTCGTTAGGCATTTGCATGATCATGTCATGTAAATTAAGCCCTAACCGGTCTTTAGGATTCCGAGGTCGTCGTCCGATGCGACATAAACCCTCACATCTTCGAGGCTATTTGTATGATTTTATCATACAAATATAAGTCCTAATTAATTAAAATTGGCAAGATCAAAACATTAAATAAACATTAGGACTTTCCTAAATTCAAACCAAACAATAGGTTAGTCGGGAAATTACCGAAGTTCGCTTGGAATCTGTGATTTCTCCTACCTTTCTTCCTTTGAATTCCCAAAACAAAATGTTCCAAATTTGATCTATTCCCTATTGAAATTCCAAAATTCAATCTTTTGAAAACTTAAACTTAGAAATTCTTGAGAGCAGAATTACTGATTATTATCGAGAGTTTTCTTAAGTGATTCCCGTCATTTAAGATGTAATTAACTATAGGGGCTTGTCCTTATAGGGAATTTTAAGAACCCAGGTAATATAAACCCTACTTAATTCATTTATATTAAGCAGGGGAACTTGTCGGTTTATAAAATTGGTTCGCAGACCAAATGGATGTCACAAATCTTCTAGTTTATTTAATCGAGCCTCATCATCAACAATGTGTCTATTCTTCGGGATAGATACATGGTTTGTGATGTGGTGCTCGTTTATATAAACTATTTGGGATGTGAGATCGGTTTGATTTCATATCTTAAAACTTTTAAACTTAAAATTACTTTCAAAATTAAATGTTATCTTTTAAACTATATATTTAAATTAAATTTAAAATATAAAATTCACCGACAATTTCTGTTGGCGACCTCTTTTCAAAAATACAACACTCAACCTAAAAATAAGTCGTACAACTCTCAAATCCTCCACCAAAGTCAAATTAAACTCACCCACACCTGCACAAGACCAAGAGAAGGAGTTCCCCAGGTGAAAGCCCCTCTCCGGGCCACCCATATGTTCCGGACTCCATGCTTTGTAATCGGCTGTGGTCGAAATCATACTCGGACAATTCACTGAGGCCAAGGGACTTCATCCTGGAGCTTGCTTGGACCCAATCGAAGGTGACACAACTCTCGGATCGAAGCTTCACTTCTCTCGAGCAAAGGTATGGACTCACTCTTCTTCCCGAGCTTACAAAGATTCTCCATTTAATTTGAATCAATTTCAATGCATGTTTATCGTATAGATGTGTTCGTCTCCTCGAAGACGAATCCATAGAGCATAAGAACACAAAAATCGTTGAGAATCGAGTGAGAAATTAGGGTTAGAAGGTTGACGGTCATGGGTGCACACCAGTCGTAGACGATGACTGGGAGCCGTCGGATCGAGCGTGTATCGAGCGGACGGTCTGGATTGAGCCGGACAGCGTGATGGTACATGAACCGCAGGTCCCTAGAGCGCTGAGTCGGATGGCGGCGCCAAATCAGGAGACGACGCGTGGCCTTTCGAAGCTGCCGAGGATGGCGTGGCGCCGCATGGATAAGTAGGAAATTAGGGCTATTTCCTATTTATTTAATTACCAGAACTTTGAAAATTCATAACTTTGTGTAGAAAAATCCTAAAAATAAAATAAAAATATTCTCTTGCTCGTGAACAGAGGAGAATAATGTGGAAAAGAAATCATGTAATTTCATCAAGTATTTTATTTTTAATTATTTATTTACTCTCTGCACTATTTCAATTCTCCATGCATGTATACAATTCACCATGGCATGAGACCATAGAGCTTTTGAAGCCTCTGAATTTGGGGACATTCCCTGAATTTCCCAAAGTCAGAGGCCATCCCTATGAAGAGTTATTGATTTTTCAATTCTAGGTCACTATTCCGAGTATTTTAATTCCAATAATTAGCATGTTGTGAAATAAATTCTAGAAAAATTTGGTGATGTTTCTTATGACCAGAGGACCCTAGGGAAAATAGGTTTTGAGTTTACTCACTTGTAATAACCCTAATTGGCTTAAACACCCAAAATGGAGCTTTAATTAATTAGAGCTAATCATAGATCAAATTCACTTGAAATTAATTCTCCACTGACCTTTAAGATCAGAGGAACCCACCATAAAAGTTTGAAGTCAATTGGACTTGGTTAGCCCTATCAAATGGGTTGATTAAGCCATTTAGCCAAACCTAAAATTCAAAAATTCATAACTTTCAAAATATTTCTCAAAAATTCACCAAATTGGTTTTGGAGCCTCTCTGATATAAGGGGAATTTAAAAAAATTAAAATTGCAATTTTCCAAAAAAGTTGATTTTTTTTCATTATTTTAATATTTTTAATAATTATAAAATAATAAAAATCACAAAAATAATAAAATTCACCAAAATGTCACATTTTGAATTTTAATCACTTAGGAACAAACCTCATATTTTTCTTAAGTCTCTATGATGAGATATCAAATTTTAAAGCCCTAAGGTAATTTTAAAATAAAAAAAATGTATTTTCTAGCATTTCCACTAAAATAATTCTAATAAATCAAAGAAAAATCAGAAAATTATAAAAATTAATTCTCTAATTTCTTTGATACCAGAGAGATTTTTGAAAAATATAAAATTCATTTTTCAACCTTTATTTTATTTTTAAATTAATTAATACTCCAAAACTCAAAATAATTATAATAAAAGAAATATAATTCAAAAAATCACCAAAATTGGTCTAAGTGGTCCTCTGGTTATTAGGAATGTCTCATAATTTTCTTAAGGACAGAAACTTTCCCTTGGTCATATTATTAAATTTTCCTTGAAAATCACTATTTTCCACCAAAAATAATTACATAAATAAATTAAATACAAAAAAATCACATTTTCTCCTCTAATGTCTTGATTGACATATGAGTGAAGTCACATAAAAATTTCAAATTCATTTAAGCTCAATTTAGTGAGTTATGAAATTAGTAAGTTTAAAGGGCAAAATGGTAATTAAAATTAACCTATAATTAAAAATTTTAGGTTTAATTAAAAGGGTGGGTAAAATATTTGATACTAAGTTGATTTTGGATGTTTGAAACTTAGGCAATTAAAGGGTAGAAACCTACCCAATAATTTGAAAATAATTAAAATAAACCTTAATTAAATGATTAATTAAACTTGGAAGAATAATAAAAAATTGGAATTATTAAAATAGGGATACTATTAGGAGGAGATTTGTTCTTTAATTTAAGAATCCCTAAATTAATCACCTCAGTAATATTTAATTCCTAATTAAAATGATAATCCAAATTCAAGATTTAAAATGCTAAAAGACTTAATCATTAAATTAAATTAAAGTTAAAACATTTAAATTAAATCCTTCTAAGATTTCAATTAAATTAATATTTTAACAATTAAAATTAAATCATCCTTAAAGCATAAAAAATAAAATATTAAATTAAAATTAAAATAAAATTAAATTAAATTAAATTAAATTAAATTAAAATTTAAATTAAATTAAATTAAATTAAATTAAATCACATTAAATTAAATTAAATTAAATTAAATTAAAACATATTAAATTAAATAAAATAATAAAATCAAGTTAAAGTAAAATTAAAATTAAATTAAATTAAATAAAATTAAATTGAAAGTAAAACTAAACCAAATTAAATTAAAATTAAATATAACATCACCAAAGACATAAAGAATTCAAAATAAATCTAAAACAACTTGAACACTATTCCAAACTTAAACCCATTAATTGAAATTAAATTAAATCACAAATCACTTGAACATTAATTTGCCCTCAAAAGCTCTTGTTGTCATAACTCCTAAATGGAGTGTTAAGTGAAGTATTACTTCACTCATAGGATATTCAAATGTCCTAGTTCACTGAGCAAGATAACAAAACTTGAACTCCTGGATGATTAATTCATTTGTATAATTAAATTCTCTTGGACTTAAAACAATCTTAGAGGTATTGAAAAGATGTTTAAGATTCGTCTTAAGCACTTCCTCAATATGATAGGATATTTATAAGAACAATTGAACTTAATTGTTCTTTGATGAAGAAAATCGTCCTCAAACCAAAACACAAGAACCTAGACGTCATAGGAGATGACTAGCTATAGGAGTAGGACCTCGGTAGAAAACCATAACCCTTCCCTTAGCTTTACCTAGGAACTTGCTTTAAATGCTTAAATATTCTAAATTGTGTTTAAGTGCAGCTTGGGATGACGGGAAGACCCTCCAGGTACGCTTTTGTTTTATTGCAATTTACCTCCTTGCAATTTACTTTATTGCAAATGCACTTTACTTTTCTTACATGATAAACAACTGTTGCATGAAAACCCACACCTCTAGGATAGTCCCAAAAACTGAAACCAAAACTAAATTAAAAGTCATTACAAGATAAAATTCACCGTCACAACATTTCAAATATAAAACAACTCAAAATTTAATCACAAACAAAACAACAAAACTACAACTACAAATAAATAAAAACGTCTTGTTGGATGATCGGGAATACCTCGGATGATGTAACCTATGTGTTGCTAACGGGATTTCCCACGGTCTAAATGAAAGTGTGGAACTCATTTAGTTGAGTTTAGCAAATTAATGCGGACTAAGTGAATCCGATAAAAATAACGATGCCTGGAAGGATGGAACCGTGGGATCTTAACCGGTGTTGTTATAATCAACTTTAAGATTTGTTTTAATTAAAACATATAAAACACTTGGAAATTAAGACCTTCTCTAAACCAGAACACTTCTCTCATCTCCTGATTTATGACTTCTAAAACTAAACCTCTGCAACAACAAGGAACTCGGGGCATGGTGGGCAGCACGACCATCTTCGTCAGCAAAACAACTCTACATCAGCTAAACATTTCTTAGAATTAAATAACTAAACCATAGGACTTCGAGGTAGTTTGCCTAGTGCAACATAAATCTTCAACCTTTTGTTAAGCATTTGCATTGCAAATTAAGCCCTAATCGGTCTTAAGATTCCGAGGTAGTCGTCCGATACGACATAAACCCTCACATCTTTGAGGATATTTATGTGATCATATCATACGAATATAAGTCCTAATTAATTAAAATTGGCAAGATCAAAACATTAAATAAACATTAGGACTTTCCTAAATTCAAGCCAAACAATAGGATAGTCGGGAAATTACCGAAGTTCGTTTCGAATCTGTAATTTCTCCTACCCTTCTTCCTTTGAATTCCCAAAACAAAATGTTTCAAATTTGATCCATTCCCTATTGAAATTCCAAAATTCAATCCCTTGAAAACTTAAACTTTGAAATTCTTGAGAGCAGAATTACTGATTATTATCGAGAGTTTTCTTATGTGATTCCCATCATTTAATGTAATTAACTATAGGGGCTTGCCCTTATAGGGAACTTTAAGAACCCAGGTAATATAAACCCAGCTTAATTTCTTTGTATTAAGCTGGGGAACTTGTCGGCTTATAAAATTGGTTCGCAGACCAAACGGATGTCACAAAGCTTCTAGTTTATTTAATCGAGCCCCATCATCAAGTAGTGTGTCTATTCTTCGGGATAGATACACAGCTTGTGATGTGGCGCTCATTTAAATAAACTATTTGGGATGTGAGATCAGTTTAATTTCACATCTTAAAATTTTCAAACTTAAAATTATTTTCAAAATCAAATGCTACTTTCCAAATTATATATATATTTAAATTAAATTTAAAATCTAAAAATTCGCCCACAATTTCTGTAGGCGACCCTCTTTTCAAAATACAACACAACCTAAAAATATGCCGACAATTTCTGGCGACTCCGCTGGGGATGAATTCCTCTCTCCATGTTTAATCAGATAATTCTGCTTTCAAAAATCGATAGTATATCCATGTCCCTAGTAGATCAAACTACCCTTCTTTCCGTTGGAATACTATGTTCATTTCTACCTTGAACGAGTATAGCCAATATTCTCTCGGATTTAGGAGCCACTGTTTAGACACCCCTAAACAAAGAGGTTCCGAGATCCTTTTACCTCATTTCTAAGGTGGGGTGGGCCCCCAAAAGGTATTAGTTTAGGAGCGATCTTGCGGGTCGAGAAGTTTCTACAAGACTTTCTCTTCCTTTTCCAGTTCCTAATCAATTCCTTTTACCCTTCCTACAACTCTCCTTCTTTTAATAATTCTTTGTCCTAGGGAACAAATCTTTTAGAAGTGTGAGCCACAGCTACAAGAACAACATGCAGTCAGCATTTTACTTAAGAGCATTCATGGCCCGATAGCACTTCTCCTCAAGGGATTTACTATTAAGACTTTCGAAAAGTTGTTAAGCAAGGCCGGAAGCTTGCAAGAGGAGGCGAAGCAATTAAGTTTCACCGACAAAACAAGACAAACGAAGCCGTGAAAACTTTTGAAAAGAAGTCCGGGATCGTCGCAGACGATCGATAAAGGCAAGCAGCCAATACAAATACCGCCGAACGGCCGCAGCAAATTCAACGAATTATCAGCAACACCGAGCCCAGCTATCGATCATCTCGACGGTATGAACAACCGCCTCGTCCACAACGTACGTTAAGGGAGCTTCGAGCGAGGGAGTATCCATTCAAGAATGAGGCAATGCCGAAAATGTTCCGTGATCTGATGAAGACTCCAGATTTCCAATTGCCAGAGCCTAAGAAACCAGAAGAAGTCGACAAGAAAGGTGATCCCAACTTTTGCCCTTACCACCGAATGCTTGGACACAATATAGAAGATTGTATTACCTTCAAAAGTTGGCTCAAGGACAATCTCTGAAAAGGGAACATAACTATCCAGAAGGAATACATGAAGGAACCCCAGAAAGGATGTTTCGTCAATGTTATCTTGATGGATCTCATTGTTTCGATAGATCCTTATGCGACTGATGATGGATGGACTACCGCTTGGACAAAGTCTTCGAAGAAGATTTTGGATCGCATCCAAACCACTTCGGCGCGAGCCTCAATTCAGAGTTCGAAACCTGTCAAGTCGGCACTATCACTTGCGATAGAAGAACGACCTCAACAAGAGACGATTGAAGAAAAGAAGAAAATTGATCAAGAAGAAAAGACCAAGGCTCTTAAGGCTAGACTAGGGGCTGCTTATCCTAGGATGGTTGTTTCCGATTCGGGGGAGAAATCCCTCGAACCTCTGACTCTGTATGATTATTTGCTCACTCCGGTGGGATCTTATAATGATAAGGGTTATGGCGTTGGCTACGTTTTGACTGTTTCTAACGATTACGTAACTAGCTACAACCAACCTAATCCGGACATCGATTCCGATACAAGTAACAATTCTCAAATCATACACAATCTCGACGATCACAATGACATAAAAGACATCCACCAAGGAGGCTACGAGAGTTCAACAAGCAACGAATCTATTTGAGAGTTTCGAGGAGCTCATGTCACAATAGAGTTAGAGCCTTCAGACTCTGAAGCTAATCCGAAAGAACCTGTCGTTCCGATTCAGGAGGAGACACCAGCAAACTCAATACTAGATTCAGAAGAAATTACAGAAGTCAACTTAAGAAGTGGAAGAGTTCTACCTCCGAGAATGGGTCCAAAGGACAAAGGAAAGCAGGTGGTTGTTCAGGAAGAACCAACCCCGATAGAAGAAATACCCATTCGGGAAGAAACCAAGACACATGAAAATAAAGTGGACTACAACGTGCTAGCCCATCTTAGGAAACTACTAGCCAAACTCAGCATCTACGACGCTCTCATCTTATCAAAGGAGATGAGAGAAGCTCTGATCAAGGCCTTACTTGATCCGAAAATTTGCTTAGCTCAAATGACCTGGAGATTCCTTAGACGAGGTTTGCTCATTAAAGGAACGACGAGGTGTTACCTTCACGGACAATGACCTACTACTTGGGACAGCAGACCACAACCAACCGTTGTACATTTCAGTTACAATTGGGAAGTTTACACTCTCCAGAGTATTGGTGGATCCTGGAGCATCAATCAATATAATGAATATTTGAATGCTAGCATACTTGGAAATTGATGCTCGCGAGCTCGAAGCAGACAAAATGTTATTAAGAGGATTCAACCAGAAAGGAGAAAGAGCCCTCGGATCAATAACACTGCTAATGAAGACCGGTGACTTAGCAAAGACAACCGCGAAATTTCACATAATTGATTCGAAACGTCATTCAACGCTCTCTCGGGCCGACCATGGATACATGAAAACCGGATGGTACCATCATCTCTACATCGGTGCATCAAATACTACGATGGAGGGGAACGAGTGTATCAAAGGTGACTTACAACCATTCTCCGTACATGAAATTGGAATCCATGAAGATGCGACTTATTACGCACCTCGAAGAAAACAATATTCTCCAGAGATACCATAACGAATGAAGCAAAGGAAGTTCGGGACGACGAAGAACCCGAAGTTCTAGTCCAACGATCACTCACCACTCCCTTACGACGAGACGGTGAAGGTTTCTCCACAACTCGCATCCGAGGTCGAGGCCGGGGACGAGGTCGTGGCGAGACGTTAAGACGGTTGGACGAGAGGAAACCAGCCATCAATGTTGATTGGGAAGACGAGTTCGAAGAAGAAAAATAAATCAAGCAAGAAGCGACGACAATAAGTCGGAAGAAGCCGCAATTCAGGATCTCTCTCGAAGATGAAAAGAACGAGGAATATAAATCGATGTACGAGAAGATTAACCACTATGTACATACTATGACCATGACCCCGATCCATTCTAATAAGATCGAGGGTATGGTGGTCAAAGAGGTACGTAGCGGCGGTGCAAAGCCCATCAAATTCTACCGTGGTGCTCCTTCCTCCAAAACTAAAAATAATGTACAATTTGAAGATGCTACTTCATCAGAATTAATGGAATTGCCTTTTGAGTGGTACTCTCCCTGTGTTCAAAATTTAATTCAGCGTGGTTTCTTACCTCGACAATGGACAAAAGGTCAATCACAACATTTTGAAAATTTATGGAATAACTCCGGTCGTCAACCCAATTCAAGGCATGGTCTCGGATTCGGCACAGTAGGATCAGTTGACGATACTGAATTTTGCTTGGTTGTCACTTGCGAGTCTAATGAAAACTGCATGGAGGCTACAGAAGAACTTGAAGATTTAAAAATTGGAAACGCCCCACCAGAGTTCAAAGAAGAGATCAAATCTACAATATATGAGTTTACAGAAGTTAACTTAGGTACTAGCGAAGAGCCTAGACCTACCTTTGTTAGCTCCTTACTCAATAATGAAGACTCCGAAGAAATAATCAAGTTATTAATGGAATTTAAAGACTGTTTTGCTTGGAGCTACGATGAGATGCCAGGATTAGCTCCAGAGGTCGCAGTCCATAAGCTAGGAGTGGATCCTACTTCTGTTCCAGTCAGATAAGGTTCCAGAAGAATGCATTTAGAAATCGAACAACAAGTCATAGCTGAAGTTAAAAAGCTAATAAACGCCAAATTTGTCCGTGAAGAACAATACCCGACTTGGTTAGCCAATGTGGTACCAGTCAGGAAGAAGAATGGTCAGATCATAATTTGTGTGGATTTCAGAGATTTAAACAAGGCATGTCCAAAAGATGAATTCCTTCTACCGATCCCAGAATTAATGATCGACATTGCTTCAACACACGAAATATTCTCATTCCTGGATCAGGATACAACCAGATAAAAATGGCTCCAGAAGATGAAAAACTTACAGCATTCAGAATGCCGATCGGAGTATATTGCTACACGGTGATGCCATTCGGACCGAAGAACGCGAGGAGCAACCTACCGGAGAGCGATGACAAGAATTTTTGATGATCTCATCCATAATCAAGTCGAATGCTACGTGGATGATGTGGTCATCAAAAGCAAAGTAAAGGAAAACCACCTGTATGATTTGAGAATTGTTTTCGAACGATTAGGACAATTTAACCTTAAGATGAATCCCTTAAAATGCGCTTTCGGCGTCACCTCCGGGAAATTCTTAGGATTCGTTGTCCGACATCGTGGAATTGAAATCAACCCGGAAAATATTAAAGCTATCTTAGAAATGCCACCTCCCAAAACCTTAAAACAACTACGATCTTTTCAAGGGAAGTTGGCATATCTTCGACGCTTTATCTCGAACTTGTCAGGTAGGTGTCAGCCTTTCTCGGCATTAGTTAAAAAGGACGCCAAATTTGTTTGGGAAGAGAAATGCCGAGAGGGCCTTCGAGGACATTAAACAATATTTAATGACACCTCCTGTCTTAGCGAGCCCCAGTCTCAGGTAGACCGTTGATACTTTATACCGCGGCTTTGGACGACTCTCTCGGAGCCCTGTTAGCCCAGATCAATGATGAGGGTAAAGAAAATGCTCTTTACTACCTAAGCCGTCGTTTACTTCCGACGGAAATAAAGTATCCCACAATTGAAAAGCAATGTTTGGCCCTGATCTTCGCCGCTCAAAAGCTCAGGCACTACATGCTTTCTCATAAAGTCAACCTGATCTCGAAATTTAATCTATTGCAATACTTGATGACCCATCCAACGCTTTACGGCGGACTTGCTGGGTGGTCGATGATATTATTGCAATTCGATATAACTTTCGTGCCTCTTCGTGCCGTAAAGGGACAAGTCCTAGTAGACTTCCTCGCGAGCACACCCTTTGCCGGCGGAATCTCCTCTCAATGACGACTTGCCGGATGAACAAATAATGAACTTAGAAGACCCTGATGATCAACGTTGGGAATTATATTTCGACGGAGCATCTTCAGCACACAAAGACGAAGAATCGCAAGTGATAGTGCCCGATAAGGCAGGAATTGGACTAATCTTTATAACACCGGAGCGGGGGATGTTAAGATACTCCTACCACTTAACAGAGCCGTGTACAAACAACGAAGCGGAATACGAAGCTCTCGTAATAGGACTGGAATTAACTATTCGAATGGGGATAACAAACATCAACATCTACGGGGATTCGCGAGTTAATCATTCAACGAGATCGCCGGACGGTACTAGAATTTTAAAGCCGAAGACTCGAGCAATACTTCCGGTATGCCATACGGTTGTTGGAACGGATTCCGAATGTGACGATCTACAAAATTCCCGAAAAGAAAACATTTTAGCGGATGCGTTAGCCCGCCTCGCAAAAGAATTTGCTGCTTGCAAGATGAATTAGTGGAAGTGTCGGTTCACGGACGTCGGGTCCTATCACGGCTCGACATAGACACAATACACAAATCGGAAAAATAAAAAGAATCGAGTTGCGGCGGTGACGGAAAACACGAGAAGATTGGCGACGACCATTAATGGACTACACTGCAAACGGGAAAACTACCGGA
The DNA here is from genome assembly GCA_022702705.1 of Papilionanthe hookeriana x Papilionanthe teres. Taxonomy (NCBI): domain Eukaryota; kingdom Viridiplantae; phylum Streptophyta; class Magnoliopsida; order Asparagales; family Orchidaceae; genus Papilionanthe; species Papilionanthe hookeriana x Papilionanthe teres. The sequence goes on from CM040423.1 coordinate 13,061,026, forward strand.
CGATAGGTCGTTAGCCCATCGGATCAAGAAAAGAACTCCGTCCTACGCATTCATAAACAACACGTTATACGGAAGGTCTTTCGATCAAATGTGGCTAAGGTGCCTAAGCGGGTCCGAGGCCCGTGAAATTGTTAAAGAGGTGCATTCGGGACTGCGTGGCGCTCACCGGTCGGGTCCGAAGATGAAAATGAAAATTAAAAGACTAGGGTACTACTGGCCCTCGATGATGACCGACTGCATGAAAATCGCCAAGAGCTATCACCAATGCCAAGTGCACGGAGTGGTTCTACACCAACCTCCAAATGTGCTACATCCGACAATTGCGTCGTGGCCATTTGAATGTTGGGGCACAGATATAGTGGGTCCAATAGAACCACCATCTTCAAAAGGACATCGCTTCATTCTTGCGGCTACAGATTACTTTTCCAAGTGGGCAGAGGCGGTTCCACTCAGAGAAGTGAAAGCACACCACGTGCTACATTTTTTTAAGAACCAAGTTGTCTACCTTTTCGGAGTGCCGCGCGAGATCATCTCGGATAATGGGTCGGCATTCGAAGCACGTAAATCAACAATTTTGTCGGGAGACACGGAATCGGCTGGTGGTATTCAACAATTTACTACCCAAGAGCAAACGGCACTGGTTGAGGCTTTTAATAAAACTCTCGTTCAAATTTTAAAGAAAACTTTGGACGATAATAAGAAGAAATTGGCACGAGAAGTTATTAGAAGCCTTATGGGCCTACGGACAACCTTCGAACTCCTACTCGAAACTACACCTTACGCTGCGGTGTATGGGTCCGAGGCGAGTGTTTCCCTTAGAGGTCCAGCTTCCATCACTCGGAATTGCGGTTGCAAACAAAATCACGACGGAAGAGAATGCCAAATTACGACTAGAGGAATTGGAAAGCCCGGAAGGGAAAAGACTTGCAGCGCGACAGAATTTAGAACTATACCGAGCTAAGATGGTTCAAGCCCATAACAGACTGGTCCGCCCAAGAACTTTCAAAGTTGGTGAATTAGTTCTCGTTCTCAAGAGACCTATCCTTGCACACCGCAAGATAGGAGGAAAATTTGAACCCACTTGGGAAGGGCCGTTTGTGGTTGAGGCAGTCTACTCAGAAGGCTCCTACCAGCTAGTGAATTGCCAAGGAGAACGACATATGCTTCCGATCAACGGACGATAATTGAAGAAGTATTACGCTACCTGATGTTTCGAAGGAATGAATTTTTTTTTCATCCCTAGAAGCACGGGTGAAGTAATTACTTATGACTGGGTCCGAAACCAAAAATAATAAAAAAATGTGCTAAAATAAATAAAATCGTGATAATAATGTTTTCCTTGTCCTCACTTCCAAATCAAAATCTTTTTTTCGATCTTTTCCCACTTCATTCCTGTTGAATTTAAAAATACAAAAAGAATAAAAGAAAATTTCCTTAAAAGTCTAAATAAAAAAAAATGATGAACGCCAAATTCACATGAACATTAAATGAACGATAAAATAAATTTGAATTGTTAAAGGACAAACAAAATGAACACAAATTTTAAATCAAATCTCAATCAAATTCAAATTCAACCTTCCGGATCTCTAATCAAATCTCGATCAAATTCAAACTCAACCTTCCGGATCTCAAATCAAATCTCGATCAAATTCAAACTCAACCTTCCGGATCTCAAATCAAATCTCGATCAAATTCAAATTCAACCTTCCGGATCTCAAATCAAATCTCAATCAAATTCAAACTCAACCTTCCAAATGCGAAATCCAATCCGTTCTACTCTCTCCCTTGTCTGGGATGGAAGCGGTCGATTACATTGACACGGAGCCATGAGGTTTTCGATTCGGATCTGATGGCGAGGAATTGTATCCAATCCAAACCAGCAACTTTCGATCAACTCTTTTGAATGAGATATTTAGCATCTACATATTCCCTCCTAATCTGTTTCTTTCCACAAAAATCTTTTACAACTTTCATGAAATTCTCGAAACACCAAAATTCCACACTTTTCAAATCAACACTAAAAATCTTTGCAAAATCAATTACCATTTAAAAATAAAATTTTTGGGGTTGAGGATTTTACTTCCGAGACTGCATTGCTTTAGGTTCTTTCCCTATCGCAATGAAATACATCAAAATCAAATTCTTGGGGTTGAGGATTTTACATCCGAGACTGCATTGCTTTAGGTTCTTTCCTATCGCAATGAAATACATCAAAATCAAATTCTTGGGGTTGAGGATTTTACATCCGAGATTGCATTGCTTTAGGTTCTTTCCTATCGCAATGAAATACAACAAAATCAAATTCTTGGGGTTGAGGATTTTACATCCGAGACTGCATTGCTTTAGGTTCTTTCCTATCGCAATGAAATACATCAAAATCAAATTCTTGGAGTTGAGGATTTTACATCCGAGACTGCATTGCTTTAGGTTCTTTCCTATCGCAATGAAATACATCAAAATCAAATTCTTGGGGTTGAGGATTTTACATCCGAGACTGCATTGCTTTAGGTTCTTTCCTATCGCAATGAAATACATCAAAATCAAATTCTTGGGGTTGAGTATTTTACATCCGAGACTGCATTGCTCTAGGTTATTTCCTATCGCAATGAAATACATCAAAATCAAATTCTTGGGGTTGAGGATTTCACATCCGAGACTGCATTACTCTAGGTTCTTTCCTATCGCAATGAAATACATCAAAATCAAATTCTTGGGGTTGAGGATTTTACATCCGAGACTGCATTGCTTTAAGTTCTTTCCTATCGCAATGAAATACATCAAAATCAAATTCTTGGGGTTGAGGATTTTACATCCGATACTGCATTGCTTTAGGTTCTTTCCTATCGCAATGAAATACATCAAATTCAAATTTTTGGGGTTGAGGATTTTACATCCGATACTGCATTGCTTTAGGTTCTTTCCTTATCGCAATGAGATACATCAAAATCAAATTCTTGGGGTTGAGGATTTTACATCCGAGACTGCATTGCTTTAAGTTCTTTTATATCGCAATGAAATACATCAAAATCAAATTCTTGGGGTTGAGGATTTTACATCCGAGACTGAATTTCTTTAGGTTCTTTCCTATCGCAATGAAATACATCAAAATCAAATTCTTGGAGTTGAGGATTTTACATCCGAGACTGCATTGCTTTAGGTTCTTTCCTATTGCAATGAAATACATCAAAATCAAATTTTTTGGGGTTGAGGATTTTACATCCGATACCGCATTGCTTTGGGTTCTCTCCCTATTGCAATGATGCACACCAAATCAGACTGTTGAGGTTAAGGATTTTACATCCAATACCGCATTGCTCTGAGTTCTTTCCTCATTGTAATGGTTCAATCCAATCAATTCAAATTTTTGAGGTTGAAGATGTTACATCTAAAACCACAAAATTCCAATTTTCATTTCAAGTTCAAATCCCTTTAAATTAATTTTAACAAAACTTCAATCTAAATTGAAACTCAAACTAAAATCCGAGCTCACACATCAAAACTTAAACTGAAACAAAATGAAATCTAAGTCGAATTCCCCCAGATCATGTGATTTGGGATTCACCTCCTTTTCCTTTCCCCAGCGAGAGTTCAGGAATCTCCAGTCTCAGAGATATACTTGACACTCCCCAGCGGAAATTATTCTACTTTGTCCTAAGTTTGTCACTTGGACATCTGTTTTAGTTTGTTGATCTTTTCGGTCAACGCCAATACGCGCGGTGTGCTTGGATAGCACACCACACCTATTGGGGGTCCATTTGTTGACCTCATTTTTGATGAGGTCTTCTTTTCTCTCTTTAGTACTTAGGTAGAGCCTTAGGCTTTTCCTTTGACTATCTTAGAGGATTAGAAATGGAACCCACCACCTAAAAATTCAAACCACTTCTTAAACTCCCTGCAAACTCCACAAACTTGATTGTAGACTCCTAATCACCTAGAGGGTTGAAATCAAATGTGAAAGTTTAAAGGATGAGTTCCTATAGGACTCTTTGGCCTTAAGACTGCCCTGGGTGGCCTGGTCTGGTGAGGGCTGACTTACACACACACTACACTTATACACTACACTTTCACACACCTCCTAAAACCACACCTATACCCAACTTGACCTCCTGACTCATGAAGGTGATTCACATGGATGGTCCTTAACCCCTAAGCCCTTGGCTAAAAGGGTTAGGAACAACATAGTGAATGCCTCAAATGAGTCCCTTCATGGCTCATGTGGGCTTGATATGGCTTCATGGCTCAACCAAAATGATTTCATTCCACTTACATTTACCCAATCTTCAATTTTCCAAATTTTCAATTTTTGACCCCCGGGACCCCAGACCCGCCTAGCCTACCCAAAAACCCTTGAAATTACCCAAAATTTTCAAAATTCTCCAAAATCACCCAAATTCCTCAAAATCAATCTCAAACATTCTCCCACCACTCAAATTGACCATTTTTACCCAAAATACTCAAAATTCCAAAAATAACCCCCAATACCCTCCAAATTACCAAAATGCCCCTCTTGACCCAAAAATCCAAAAATTCAGAAAATTCCCAGAAAATTCCAGAAAATCCCAAATATTCCCAATTTCATTTTGTCCAACTACACCATGGGGCCATTTTGTCGATATACCCCACTTTTGTCACCATTTTAACCCAAAGTGAACCCAATGTCAAACCAAACCTACCCAATTGACCCAAATCATGGTCCAATTCAATTCTAAACTTCAATTCAACATCCCCAACACCAATCTAGACCAAATCCAAGCCCAATTTGATTGAGATTTGAATCCAATTTCACTTTTGACCTTAAAGCCTAATTTGGACCCATGACCCAAACTTAGCCCAAACCAAACCAATTCAACTCCAATTGACCCCAAACCTTTTGTAAACCTTCCCTAACATCCTCACAAACAAAACACTAACATAATTTGCCCAAAATTTGAACCCAAACCCAACTCAAATTCAACCCAAAGCCAAAACTCCTTACATGGGCCTACACCTAAACTTAACCCAAATAGGCCCAAACCCCAAAATCCAACCCCAACAAAAGTTGAAACCTCTTTAAAACACTCCCATAAACATTTCCCAACATTAGTTTTACATCAATTTCAACCCTAGCCCAACATTTGCCCAAATTAGCCCAATTTGACCTACATTGGCCCATATACCAAATGAACCCAAATCCAACCCAATTCAAGCCCAAACCACCTCAAATTTATTTCAAATTACTCATGACACATCCCTAAAGCAAACCCAATAATTATTTGGCCCAACCTTCTACAAAAATTCCCATCCATAAAGCCCAAGGCCCACTTTCTTAAACCTTTCTAAAAAGCCCATCCAAGACAAATTCAAAAGCCCAAAGTCCATGACAAAGCCCACATGAAATTTCTCTCATCATCCCTTTGATTTAAAACACTTCCTAAGTTCTAAAATATATCACCAAATAAATCCAAATCAAGCCTTATGAAAATTCTCCTTAAATCCATCAAAAATTCCAACACCCTTCCTCATGAAAGTTGACTAAACTTTTCCCAAGCCAAAGATGAGCCATGAAGCCATGCATGAGCCACATGAGAGCCATGGGATCTACTTTCCACCTCACCATACCCAAGATGGCAAGAGGAGGAGGCCCTTTCCACATTCCCTTAAGGGGATTAGCCACTTCCATGACTCCACTAAACCTTGCTTAAACTTAATTATACTTGGATGGTGACCCTTCCCCACTAATTATGCTGACCTAAACCACTTTATCTTCAGCCCAAACTAGCCATGGGAAGGTGCACCTAGCCCAATCCATGCATTTGACCAATTTGAGCCAAAATACACCCTTACCCCATTCCACTTTGATTCAAACCCTTTACACATGGCAGCCACCAATCGACTTCACAAACATCAAGCCCTGACCCACCTGAACCTGAGGGTGACCCATGCCTGGCCGGCCAGCCACCAGGCCGCCGGAAAACACCATGGCCGAAAGCTCACGTGTGAGCTAACATTGAAATTCCCCCTTGCTGAGCTGCCCCAAGTCCAGTGGCCACCATGGCTGTTCTTCTCTTGCATGGAGCAGCTGATCCCAAGCCTTAAACCCCCCTGGGAGGCCCTCCAGCCTCTCCTATTTAAACCTCACCCCTCTCGGCCATGAGGAGGTGCTGAACCAACCTTAAGGAAACTCTGCCAAAATCACTCCAGACTCTCCCCCACACTTAGAGCATTTGATCCCCACTGTTCTCTTGCCCTAATCCCCACTAACTGAGCTCAATTTTGGAGCTCAATTCTCAGGCCAGAACAGGACACTCTCAAATCCTCCACCAAAGTCAAATTAAACTCACCCACACCTGCACAAGACCAAGAGAAGGAGTTCCCCAGTGAAAGCCCCCTCTCCAGGCCACCCATCTGTTCCAGACTCCAAGCTTTGTAATTGGCTGTGGTCAAAATCATACCTAGAAAATTCACCAGGCCAAGGGACTTCATCTGGAGCTTGCTTGGACCCAATCGAAGGTGACACATCTCTCAGATCGAAGCTTCACTTCTCTGAGCAAAGGTATGGACTCACTCTTGTTCCCGAGCTTACAGAGATTCTCCATTTAATTTGAATCAATTTCAATGCACGTTTACCGTATGGATGTGTTCGAGTGAGAAATTAGGGTTAGAAGGTCGACGGTCACGGGTGCACACCAGTCGTAGACGATGACTGGGAGCCGTCGGATCGAGCGTGTATCGAGCGAACGGTCTGGATCGAGCCGGACAGCGCGATGGTACATGAACCGCGGGTCCCTGGAGCGCTGAGTCGGATGGCGGCGCCAAATCAGGAGACGACGCGTAGCCTTTCGGAGCTGCCGAGGATGGCGTGGCGCCGCGTGGATAAGTAGGAAATTAGGGCTATTTCCTATTTATTTAATTACCATAACTTTGAAAATTCATAACTTTGTGTAGAAAAATTCTAAAAATAAAATAAAAATATCCTCTTGCTCAGTGAACAGAGGAGAATAATGTAGAAAAGAAATCATGTAATTTCATCAAGTATTTTATTTTAAATTATTTATTTACTCTCTGTACTATTTCAATTCTCCATGCATGTATACAATTCACTATGGCATGAGACCATAGGGCTTTTGAAGCCTCTGAATTTGGGGACATTCCCTAAATTTTCCAAAGTCAGAGGCCATCCCTATGAAGAGTTATTGATTTTTCAATTCTAGGTCACTACTCTGAGTATTTTAATTCTAATAATTAGCATGTTGTGAAATAAATTCTAGGAAAATTTGGTGATGTTTCTTATAACCATAGGACCCTAGGAAAAATAGGTTTTGAGTTGACTCACTTGTAATAACCCTAATTGGCTTAAACACCCAAAATGGAGCTTTAATTAATTAAAGCTAATCATACATCAAATTGACTTGAAATCAATTCTCCACAGACCTTTATGATCAGAGGAACCCACCATAAAAGTTTGAAGTCAATTGGACTTGGTTAGCCCTATCAAATGGGTTGATTAAGCCATTTAGCCAAACCTAAACTTCAAAAATTCATAACTTTAAAAATATTTCTCAAAAATTCACCAAATTGGTTTTGGAGCCTCTCTGATATCAGGGGAATTTAAGAAAATTAAAATTGTAATTTTCCAAAAAAGTTGATTTTTTGCATTATTTTAATATTTTTAATAAATAAAAAATAATAAAAATCACAAAAATAATAAAATTCACCAAAATGTCACATTTTGAATTTTAATCACTTAGGAACAAACCCCATATTTTTCTTAAGTCTCTATGATGAGATATCAAATTTTAAAGCCCTAAGGTAATTTTAAAATAAAAAAAAATGTATTTTCTAGTATTTCCACTAAAATAATTCTAATAAATCAAAGAAAAATCAAATAATTATAAAAATTAGTTCTCTGGTTTCCTTGATATCAGAGAGATTTTTGAAAAATATAAAATTCATTTTTCAACCTTTATTTTATTTTTAATTTAATTAATACTCCAAAACTCAAAATAATTATAATAAAAATAATATAATTCAAAAAATCACCAAAATTGGTCCAAGTGGTCCTCTGGTTATTAGGAATGTCTCATAATTTTCTTAAGGACAGAAACTTTCCCTTGGTCATATTATTAAATTTTCCTTGAAAATCCCTATTTTCCACCAAAAATAATTACATAAATAAATTAAATACAAAAAAATCACATTTTCTCCTCTAATATCTTGATTGACATATGAGTGAAGTCACATAAAAATTTCAAATTCATTTAAGCTCAATTTAGTGAGTTATGAAATTAGTAAGTTTAAAGGGCAAAATGGTAATTAAAATTTTAACCTATAATTAAAAATTTTAGTTTAATTAAAAGGGTGGGTAAAATATTTGATACTAAGTTGATTTTGGATGTTTGAAACTTAGGCAATTAAAGGGTAGAAACCTACCGAATAATTTGAAAATAATTAAAATAAACCTTAATTAAATGATTAATTAAACTTGGAAGAATAATAAAAAATTGGAATTATTAAAATAGGGATACTATTAGGAGGAGATTTGTTCTTTAATTTAAGAATCCCTAAATTAAACACCTCAATAATATTTAATTCCTAATTAAAATGATAATCCAAATTCAAGATTTAAAATGCTAAAAGACTTAATCATTAAATTAAATTAAAGTTAAAACATTTAAATTAAATCCTTCTAAGATTTCAATTAAATTAATATTTTAACAATTAAAATTAAATCATCCTTAAAGCATAAAAATTAAAATATTAAATTAAAATTAAAATAAAATTAAAATTAAATTTAAATTAAATTAAATTAAATTGAATTAAATTAAAATTTAAATTAAATTAAATTAAATTAAATTAAATTAAATTAAATCACATTAAATTAAATTAAATTAAATTAAATTAAAACATATTAAATTAAATAAAAAAATAAAATCATGTTAAAATAAAATTAAAATTAAATTAAATTAAATTAAATTAAATTGAAAGTAAAACTAAACCAAATTAAATTAAAATTAAATTAAATTAAATTGAATTAAATATAACATCACCAAAGACATAAAGAATTCAAAATAAATCTAAAACAACTTGAACACTATTCCAAACTTAAACCCATTAATTGAAATTAAATTAAATCACAAATCTCTTGAACATTAATTTGCCCTCAAAAGCTCTTGTTGTCATAACTCCTAAACGAAGTGTTAAGTGAAGTATTACTTCACTCATAGGATATTCAAATGTCCTAGTTCACTGAGCAAGATAACAAAACTTGAACTCCTGGATGATTAATTCATTTGTATAATTAAATTCTCTTGGACTTAAAACAATCCTAGAGGTATTGAAAAGATGTTTAAGATTCGTCTTAAGCACTTCCTCAATATGATAGGATATTTTTAAGAATAATTGAACTTAATTGTTCTTTGATGAAGAAAATCATCCTCAAACCAAAACACAAGAACCTAGACGTCATAGGAGATGACTAGCTATAGGAGTAGGACCTTGGTAGAAAACCATAACCCTTCCCATAGCTTTACCTAGGAACTTGCTTTAAATGCTTAAATATTCTAAATTGTGTTTAAGTGCAGCTTGGGATGACGGGAAGACCCTCCAGGTACGCTTTTGTTTTATTGCAATTTACCTCCTTGCAATTTACTTTATTGCAAATGCACTTTACTTTTCTTGCATGATAAACAACTGTTGCATGAAAACCCACACCTCTAGGATAGTCCCTAAAACCGAAACCAAAACTAAATTAAAAGTCATTACAAGATAAAATTCACCGTCACAACATTTCAAAATATAGAACAACTCAAAATTTAATCACAAACAGAACAACAAAACTACAACTACAACTAAATAAAAATGTCTTGTTGGATGATCGGGAATACCTCGGATGATGTAACCTACGTGTTACTAATGGGAGTTCCCATGGTCTAAATGAAAGTGTGGAACTCATTTAGTTGAGTTTAGCAAATTCATCTGGACTAAGTAAATCCGATAAAAATAACGATGCCGGAAGGATGGAACCGTGGGATCTTAACCGGTGTTGTTATAATCAACTTTAAGATTTGTTTTAATTAAAACATAAAAAACACTTGGAAATTAAGACCTTCTCTAAATCAGAACACTTCTCCCATCTCCTGATTTATGACTTCTAAAACTAAACCTCTGCAACAACAAGGAGCTCGGGGCATGGTGGGCAGCACGGCCATCTTCGTCAGCAAAACAACTCAACATCAGCTAAGCATTTCTTAGAATTAAATAACTAAACCATAGGACTTCGAGGTAGTTTGCCTAGTGCAACATAAATCCTCAACCTTTTGTTAGGCATTTGCATTGCAAATTAAGCCCTAATCGGTCTTAGGATTCCGAGGTAGTCGTCCGATACGACATAAACCCTCACATCTTCGAGGCTATTTATGTGATCATATCATACGAATATAAGTCCTAATTAATTAAAATTGACAAGATCAAAACATTAAATAAACATTAGGACTTTCCTAAATTCAAGCCAAACAATAGGATAGTCGGGAAATTACCGAAGTTCACTTCGAATCTGTAATTTCTCCTACCCTTCTTCCTTTGAATTCCCAAAACAAAATGTTCCAAATTTGATCCATTCCCTATTGAAATTGCAAAATTCAATCCCTTGAAAACTTAAACTTTGAAATTCTTGAGAGCAAAATTACTGATTATTATCGAGAGTTTTCTTAAGTGATTCCCATCATTTAATATGTAATTAACTATAGGGGCTTGCCCTTATAGGGAACTTTAAGAACCCAGGTAATATAAACCCTGCTTAATTTCTTTGTATTAAGCAGGGGAACTTGTCGGCTTATAAAATTGGTTCGCAGACCAAACGGATGTCACAAATCTTCTAGTTTATTTAATCGAGCCCCATCATCAAGTAGTGTGTCTATTCTTCGGGATAGATACACAACTGGTGATGTGGCGCTTATTTATATAAACTATTTGGGATGTGAGATCGGTTTGATTTCACATCTTAAAATTTTCAAACTTAAAATTATTTTCAAAATCAAATGCTACTTTCCAAATTATATATATATTTAAATTAAATTTAAAATCTAAAAATTCGCCGACAATTTCTGTAGGCGACCCTCTTTTCAAAATACAACCCAACCTAAAAATATGCCGACACTAACTTATGTTCAAACCTAACTTGAACCTAAGTTAACCCAAACTTAAGTTTAACTCATATTGAACTTATGTTAAACCCATAACTTAGGTTCAACTTATATTTAACCCAAGTTAACTAAACATTAGATTCAACCAACGTTGGATCTAAGAAAAACCTTTGTTCAACTTAAACCAAGAATCGAATCTCCTTAAAACCTGAACTAAGAACTAAATCTAATTTTTATTGGACTTAGTTAAAATCTATATGTTCAAATGAGATTTAATCTACATATTTAAAGTCTAACTTATGTTATATTTTACTCAATTTAAGTCTAATTTACATTAGATTTAACATCTTTTGATTCAAATGACATTGAATCTAAAAATCCTAAGTCTAACTTATGTTAGATTTTTTTTAATTTTAGTCTAAACTACATTAGGTTAACACTTTTGGATTCAAATGACATCAAATCTAAATATTCTAAAGTCTAACTAATGTTAGATCTTGCTCAACATAAGTTTAATCTACTTTAGACTTAAAACCTTTATATTCAAAAGACATTGAATCAAAATTCTTAATTCTAATTCATGTTAGATTTAACTCAAAATCCTTAGATTTAAACAACATTGAATCTAAAATTCTCAAGTTTAATTAAATCTTACAGACATTAGATTTAAATAAACTTAACTCTTTTTTTTTATCAAAAATTACATTAGGCTTAAATAAACAAATCAAGACTAACATATAAAAATCAATTGGTTAATAAATCGTTAACAACCTAAAATATTTCAACCTTTAAAAATCGATGAAAAACATTAAAACTTAAATAAAACTTTAATAAAAAAAGATCACCGAATGCAACTTGAACACCAGTGTTTTTGATCTACGAAGACTTCTTGAATGATGCAATCATGGTTGTTGACATGAGTTATCTGGTCCTGGTTTAAACACATTTCAGACTAAGTAGATCAAGACATTCGACAACTCTAGGATGACGGAGCCATGGACATCTTGACTGGTTTGTCTAAAAATTAAAACATAACTAAATCAACAATTTAATCGACTTTATTTCTATTGTAAGAATAAATATGACGCTGTTTTTCTTGCAAGTTGAAGACAAGTTCGTTTTTGTTTTACTTTGCATGTTATTAGGGTGTGCTAACTCTATTTTGCAGGGCGACATTCTGAAGATGGAAAAAAAAACAACAAAAAAAAAAACTAAAATGACATTAAAATAAAACAACAAAAAAATGAAAAAACCAAAATAACACAAAAGCTAAACTTTTAAGATAGCTGCAAAACCTAAAATTTTAGGATATATACCATACAAAACAAAATAAAACTAAAAAAACAATAAAATAAATGACAAATCAACATGACGAAATCAAAACAACAATAAAACTAAAACAAAATAAAATTAACATAACAATAACGACATTGACAAAATCAGAGCTTTAGGGTTGCATATGACACTTAGAAACATGTTACGCCTAGGATTGAAGATTGACGTTTCTTTCCTTGATCTTAGAATTTCTCAGTAAGTGAATGTTTGACATTAATCAAGAGTTTTCTTAAGTAAATTTTATTTACTTAAGATGTAATTAACTATAGGAGCTTGATCCTATTGAACAATTAAAGGACCCAAATAGAAGCTCTGGTTACAAAAATTTCTATGATTTTCTCTGTATGAAAACTTCTATAATGATATATTCTAAAGATTTCCTCTATAGGTTTATGATACTCTTTTCTCTATTTTCCTATCATTCTTAGCCCTTCCTCTTCCAAGTTTACTAGTTTCTAAAGATTCTTGACATAATCCAAATAGAACTAGTTACTCAGTAATTAGGGCAATATGATAGAAAACTAGAGTGGCGACTATTCAAACTGACACAATACACTCTTCCCTTCACACAAAAAGCGCCAGTACCTCTGGTAGCGACGGTGACGACAAGTCCGGATGGCACCAGTCTTAAGTCTTTTAGCATTGAGTTATAAATGTAGGATAAGTAGTTTAGGGCATTTGTATTGATTTTAGTGAATTTACGGGTTCGGGGGAATAAAATGGTGGGTCCCTAAAGGTTTTAGGGTTATTTTCTTCATCAAAGCATAATAAGTTCAATTGTCTTTCAAAACATCCAAAAGATCATAAAAGTGTCTGGGACATAAACCTAAGCAATATTTAGAACCCCTTGAGTCATTTCGAGTTCTTTTGATTATCCCATGAGCGGGGGTAACTAAGTATTTCCTTGACATTTATTTAAGGATTATGTGGGTGGATGCCCTTAAGGGCAATTCAAATTAATAAGAACACTAGCTCTTTCAATTAAGATTGGGCTTGTAGTGTTTTAAGGGCATTTATAATTAGTTATATGTTATTTTATACATCTCATTAAATAAGTTAGATTAAACCTAGCTCACTACTAAGCCCTTAAGACTTCATATATAAATTTATAATTATTAGAAATGTTGATTCACACAAACTTAACAATTATCAAAAGATTGCACTTATCATTTGATCCCCAATTAGAGCTTCAGATTTATGAATTATGATCTCCCTAACACAAGCCCACTATTCTAGGATCATCCGATTATATTAACCTCCAAGTCATAATAATTCGAGAAATTACAAATTTACCCTTGCTGTAAATGGTGATGGATTGGTTTCTACCACTTAAATCCTTTGTGTCGTGATTATCCAAGATAGTTAAATAGGATCAATATTGCTCATATACGCTTTAGTTTCAACTAAAGTTTAATTAGAGCTTGAAATTTCATAATTACCATTTTGCCCTTAATGGCTTTCCACTTTATAATCCCTTAAATTTAACTCAAATGACTTTAATAATTTATTGTTACCCTACTTATGGCTCAATTAGATTATTATAGGAAAATCATATGTTTTGATTATTATTATTAAATTTTCATAATAATTTTAGCTTGAAAATAAAAATTTTTGAAGATAATTAAAATAATTTAGTAAAATAATCCTCTTGTGCTTATGAAAATTACTAATTGTTCAATTAAGTTAGTGGACCACTATGAACAAATTTATTTGATTTCTTTGAATTATATTTTAATTTTTATTTTTATTATATGGTAGTTTTTAGGAATAAAAAAGTAGAATAAATAAATTATTATCACTAAAATTCCTTTTTATATTATCCATAAATCTCTCTAACCTCAAGGAACACAGAAAAATTTGCTCTACATTTTTCTCACTTTTATTTTTATTTTAATAATTTTAAAGGGAAAATAGGCTAAAAAACAATGTAGTCATTTTAAATTCAATTTTATCTTTCCTACGTACCCCTGATCACAAGAAGGAAGTCCTCAAGCCACTTTGTATATTTTTCTAGTTTTTCTTTTAATTTATATAATTAATTTAAGCAAAAATTCAAATTTACATAAAAAAATATTTTTATACCAAAAATAATTTTAATGGCCTTAGGATTGTTGCAGAAGCCTCATAAAGTGGAAGATTCAATTTGGTAATTATTTTAATTATTTTGTATTTTTCATAATTTTGATATTTTTCTTTATTTTAAAAAAGAAAATTAGAATTTAAAATTTTAAAATTCAATTTTTTTTCTATGTTTCTCTGACCACAGTGAACCTACTAAACTCATTCTCATTATTTTCTATTTTATATTTAATTTATTATAATTATAATAAGCATATACTGGTGATTATCCTTGAAAATTAGAGTTTGTCATGTTAAAGATGTTGTCTGACTTTGGAAAAATCAGAAAACATACCTATGTATGTGAGGAATGAATCCCATAAATTTCACATTTTTGTGATTATTCTTTAATTTTTTATAATTAAAAAAATACTCTAAAGTACTTAATAAAAAGGAAAATACATGATAAATATTTTTAATTTGTGTTCACATTATTCTCCATTATTCAATGAGCACATGAGTATTTTTATTCTATTTTTATTAATTTTCTACACCATGTAATGAATTTTAAAAGTTTCTGAATTATTTTAAATAAAAAATGCCCTATTTTTATACTTATCCATGTCAGTGCTGACTTGGCCCGCACTTTATGCTCTATCTTCTCATTCGATGCAATCTGATCCGCCCAACTAATACACGCACTATCCAATGGCTCCGTGTCTTCGTCCCCAACTAATGTGAGTCGAAAACTGTCCACATTGAAACCCTAATATCTTGCTCGATAATTAATGAAATCACATGGGATTTGATCTTATACCTTTCTCTAGTCCAAACAAACTTATCTATATGATCACGAGCATATGAAATTAATAATTTCTTCATAAATACCCAAACCGAGCTCAAATTTGGCGAAAATTATGTATACCTGAGCCTAAGAGGTGATACCTCAATTAGGATAGTTCTGCAGCTTCCCCTTGGTCCCTCGAACGTCCTCCAAGCGTTAGTTCAAACTTTGCCATTTTATACTTATCAACTTCTTACTAATCAAACTACAAATCATTATGACTTTGATACAATGGAACCATGGGATCTTGACCAGATCATGTTAAAAAACATAAATAAAACATGAAATGCCAAAAAATAAAGTTAATCTTCTAAGAAGTCTTAAGCAACCTAAAATTTCAACTCCCAAAATCTGAGAAGTTATTAAAACATAAATGAAACCTTATTGAACCAAGATTGTGTAACATAAATTGAACTCTTGCTGCTAATGTCTATGAAGATTACTTGGACGGAACAACCCATGGTTGCTAACAAGAATCTTTTGGTTGGATAGGTTTGACCAACTCTTAAGACTAATTAGATCAGGGAACCTGACAGCCCCAAGAGAATGGAAAGCCATGTGCAACTTGACCAGGCTGTACAAAATAAAAATAACAACCAAACAACTAAATCAAAGCATATTTTATGTTAACTTTATTTTGTTTGGCTATTGAAGAAAAAAAGGAAGACATCACTCAAGGTTTACTTTGCATGTTATTAGGGTGTTAAACTTGCTTTGTAATGATACATATTCAAAACTATGAACGGAAGGATGAACCCCAAATAAATTTTTTTACAACAAAACAAAACCCTAGAACTGCTTAGAATATTAGCCGGATTCTTCATAATATTTGGGAATCCACTACCCTTAAGATACGACCTTGAAAATCATCTCCTAGCAATGACATTTGAATTTTTTTAGGATGACTAACAGCCTTAGTTGAGATTTTTCTCTAGTGATATCCATATTTTTTAAGATGTAACTAACATAGGGTTTTCATTCATCAACACTTCTTTGAGATCATGCCTCTGAAGTTTCTTAAGGGTATCTTTCTTGAATATATAGTATAAAGCTATCTATGTGAAGTTCACCGTACAAAAGCTTCCTCACATGTTTCTTTTGTTTGTTCACATCATTATGTGCCTTAGACCTCATATATCTTCTCTCTTTAGACTACCCACACGATTAGAAATAAAGAGTTATTTAGAGTGAGGTTTTATAAAAAAAATACAAATGGGTTACACCAAAACAATGACCCGACACAACCGACCGTAGTGGCATCGCTCACCGAGGTTGCAGTCAGGGTGGTGCATCAAAGCATAAAACATTTTTAAATGTTTTTTTAGAAGAGAATGCTCAGATGGATGAGTGGATTGACACATATAAACAAAATGCAAGATGAATATATTCATGATGTGATCTGTCCAGTTCCAATGGCCGACAAAACTAGAGAGAGTCATCTTATATCGTTTAGTCACTTTAAACGTCATCCATATGATCAACCGGTTAGAGGAGTAGAAGTTTTAAATTTGACTTATGCTAAGAAAATCAGAGGTATACCTAAATAGACTTGGGCATATTGTATAAAAAAATAATCTCAATGTATTGGAATTAAATGAAAATATGACACATAACAAGACGCAATGGAGAAAAAAGATTCTTATAGGAAACCTCACTTAGTGGAATATTCTCTTCTAGTTCTTGTTATTGTAAGAGACAAAATGAGCAATGAATATATCCATACACTCAGACTGCACTCCTTCTTTTTTTTGGTCGATGATTGCTACACTACACAATCTGTCGTTCTTCTTCCGAACATTGATTATACCTGATCCCGATAGCCTTAAAGAGAGGATTGATATATAGTTGCAACTTTCAAGAGATTAACTGCGTATTTTTTAAGAAAGAAGTGTCATGAAGTATGATGTCTCCATTAAACACAATTTTTTGATGATGAAAGCAACATTAATCTGTACAATATGTGGTTTTCATGCATATGAAATGTCATCTGGGTGGAGCACCAAGGTAAAGTTAGCCTGTCCATATTGCATGAATTCATCTAAGGCATTTTTGCTCCAGCAAAGCAAGAAGAGTTCATGGTTAGGATATCATAGTATTTTTCTAGATGTTGAACATGCCTTCAGGAGGAAGAATAATGCATTCAAAAGGAACATAATTGAGAAATTAAAGCCAGCTTGAAAATTATTTGGAAAAGATATACTATAGATAGTTAGTTACATTCTAAAGATTAATGTATACTCTTACCTTTATTCACATCATCCACATGGATTATGTGTCACTCATAATCAGACAAATAAATCAATTTTTTGGGATCAGTATTATTGGAAGGATAAAATGATCATACACAATTAAAATGGATCGATCAGTGTCACAGGAGGGCTCGAGGGCTAGAGATTTTGGGGGCGATAGAGGGAAGCTAGGGTTCCGGCCATGGCTCGTTCTTCTCTAATGTATTTCGCTGGTGAGATCCTTCCTACTATCTCTTCTCCATCTTCATGTTGCTTCTTATTTTCTTATCGGATTGTTTCACAATTTGAGAGAATTGTCAGTCTTTTTGTGATTTGGAAGTTCCGTCAAATTTTCGCGATTTGGGGGAATGGCCAGGAGTTATGTTTCGGTTGTCCTCGGGGTTTCTTCACCTCGGTCAGGTAGCAGATATTGTTTCCTTCCTCAAGCTTTTCATGATGCTCTTGAGTTAGGGGATGATATTATTTCATTACAAAATTGGGAAGGAAGAATGGCAAACCTGTTTTGTTCCTCACCGTGGTGGAAACTAAAATTTTAGCTTCATCTTGTCACTATGATCTTGTTAGGAAATTTTTGTATGGGCTTCTCACTCTTGAGATTATTAGAAAACATTTTGATTCTCTAAAGCTCACAATTAGTTGGAAGGTTGGTTCCCTAGATGGCCTTCATATTCTCAACCAAATCTCTAAAGATGCGAATTACACCCAAATATTTGCTCAAACAATTCTAAATATTGACAGTTGTGTTATTAAGGTTTTGAAATGGACCGTGGATTTTGATCCGAAGTCAGAAGCTCCTATTATCCTGATTTGGGTTAACTTTCCAGGGCTCAAGGTGCATTATTTCAATTATGAAACCATTTATTCCCTTGCGACTGCCTTTGGTAAACCGCTTAAGGTCGATACTCCCGCACTTGATATAACTAGACCATCTGAAGCTTATGTGCTTGTTGAGCGAGACATCACTCAACCTTTCTCAGAGGAGATTTGGAATGGCTCCCTTTATCAGGGTTATTGGCAAAAGATTGTGATGTGACCTCATCCCTAGTATTGCTCTCACTATGGAATGTTTGGTCATAGCTCTTCATCATATTATCGGTTGCATCCCCTGTTTACCAGGATCGTGATCATGTGGGTGTACAGCCTGTTATCCATGTTTCTCCTGTTGATCCTCTGGCTGTGTTCTTCCCTCTTTCCCAATCCATATGGTAGAGGCTTTGCTTGTGATACCTACTGCTATACCTATGGCAGATACGGTGCAAACTGGTGTTGCTGACATTGTTTCTTACAATGTTAGGATTTTTTAGGAGGGGTGTTTGTTGGAGGGGATTCAGTTTGTTGCCTCTAGGATTCACATCCAGGTGGCGACAAATGTTGGAAATGTTGAAGATGCTGCTGCAATTGGAGAGCTTCCTATACTGTTGAATTGTACATTATTGAATTAGTGTGTCTTTCACCAAATAGTTCAACAGGATTCACCCATTGCTTATGAGGAAGATCTTGAAAAACACAAATTATCTTACTACTATTAATCATTTTGATGTATTTGATGACTCCCTAGTTATGGTAGAGCTACCTATTTAGAGAGAAAGGGATTCCCAAGTATTGGAGGACTATCATGGTCATGGTGTACAACGTGATGTTTGTTCAATTAGTTACGGAGCAACTTACACTGTAGGGTAATGATCTACTAATTGCTCAGCTGGAACATAAGCCGGAAGAAGATTGGCAAGTCCAAAAATTTAAGAAAAGAAAATAGGACAACTCATACATGACCATGATGACTTTTGATATTTTAGGGTGAAAACACCCTCAGTAGTACCTTGCTGGATCTCGTCTCTAGAACCAGGGGGAGGGGAAGAGGTAATTCCACCCATGTTTGATGCTCAAGCTATTTTGTGTTGTTTACTTGCACTCTTTCCGCTCCTTAAAATTATTTCACCTTATTACCTCAAAATCATTTTTTTGGGTATACTTGTAGCTACCTTTTGTGTGTGTTGTATACCTTGTGAGTAGGTCTTTGCACCCACTCACTAAATCTTTTGTATCTTCCTTTGTATTAGTGAATTTGCCTTCAAGCCTATATATATATATATATATATATATATATATATATATATATATATATATATATATATATATATATATATATATATATATTAATAGATTCATGATTTGAGGAATGGTGATAGTTTTTGCTTCAGAACATATGAACATCATCAAAATCTAGCAAATTTATGATATAAATGGGCATAGGTTTCATACGAGATGCTGTTCTAAAGAAAAATAGTCATGTAATTCTGGAGTTTGTGTTAAAGCAAATGATAATTCAGACATGGAGATAGATTATCATGGTATTCTCTAAGAAGTCGTTAAACAATTTTATCCAGACTCTATTGGAGGAAGTGTATTCCTATTCAACTGTGCTTGGTTCGATCATATTCTTAATTTTGGAATAAAGGTAAACCAACAATATAATATTGTAGAAGTGAAAGTGAACAAAAGTTATGATAGATTTTATCATTTTATTCAAGCTTGACGGGTGAGTTAAGTTTACTATCTTTGATATCCACATAGAGTAAGGGACAATATTGACTGGGTAGTTGTCATTTCAAGTAAACGAAGAGCCACCATTATTATTTAGAATAATATTATACTTGCCCATCAATAATCTAAAATTACAGATTTTCTTTTTCCACTTGATGCACTCGATGAAGAGCTCAATCTAGATGTTGCTAGTGGTGAATACAAAGATATTAATCTCGATGATGAGAATGACTCTGACTATGCATTTTAAGAAGAGATTATGAGTATATCCTCCAGTCAATCTTCAAACGTTGCAGAGTACGATGAGTGAGTTACCATAAATAAATAAAGCTTTACTCTCCTAAGTTTGTATATTGTACTTCTGATTGGATTTTGTATATCAGTTTATTGTGTACTTTTTTGTTTTTAGTTTTAATAATTGTATCCTGCTCTTTATAGTTTTGTCTACCAGTACTTATATGTTTCTTGTTTATAGTGTAATGTTCTATTTTTAGTTTATTAAATAGTATGTATTTATGTGTATTAATAAATAAAATTTATTCTTTGTTGCAGATGTATACTATAGGTAGCGACTGTCCCCCTCCCCACTCGAGGGGGAGGGGCGTGTGGGGTACAATGCTATCATACAGATAAGCATGACAGGAGAGGCAGTCACACATTGACACCCGCCCCAATCCTCAACGCCTCCCTCACCCCCACACCTATTATATCACTTTTCTATGTGAGAAAATAGAATAATACAAAACTCTCATTTTTTTTATTACATTTTTTATAAGTTTTAAATATTATTTCTAATAGGATTTCATCACTTTTGTTTGTACGATAACAAGGGGATGAATTAGATTTTGTCAAAAAAATGTCGATACAATTTTTTATGAATTTTTAACAGGTTTTTTGTTGAAAATTTTGTCTGTTGGTTTCTGACAAATAACTATTTACAACAATGATTCCTTTGGAATAAAATGTCGAGAAACTAAATTTTAGCAGGAAATATGTTAAAAGTTAGTTTTTGATAGACATCCTATCGATCAGAATGCATTTCCACACAAGGATTTTTTGGGTGACTGATTTTTTATCATATCCATGAAACTGCTACATTTCTAATGGATTTCTAATGTATTTTTGCTAGAACTTTCCTTCTAAAAAAAAAAACTACAATCTTGATTTAGCACCTTTCATTGGCATGCTTGAGAGGATCTCATGAGTTATTTATTTATATTTGGAAGAGACGAGGGCTTACACCACTTCATTTAATGAATTAATTTAATAAAATAATAACGATGAATGTATAATCAAATCATAGCTCCATGAAAAAGGAAGACGTGTTAAATAGTGGACAAAAGAAACAAAATAAACGAGCCCCTCTCCCACCATCTCCCTGACAAGAGAAAGAATCGGACTCAGAAATCCATAGTATATATGTGGTAATAATAGGAAAAATTATTTGAAACTCATGAAGATTACCATGCCTCTAAGTAAGAAAATGTATTCTATTAAGCATGCACAGTCTTGTGCTTTATTAACAATTATTATCATTGCTCAAAGGCAAATAAAAGTAATACTATAAAATAAAGTAGAAGGCTAGCCCAACTATGAAATTTTTAGTGTTATACATGCTATAAACATAATACAAATTAGAATTACCTGCTCTAAGTAATTGGTGTTAGTTCGAACTCTAGTTCATAACTACATACCTGATGTACATGGACTAGGGAACTTTATGCTTCCATCTTTAGCATAAAATAAACCCTTGATTTAAGTTGAAATCTTAAAGCTGACAGAAAAAATAAATATTCTTAATCTATTTTTATTCTTTTCTTCCCAAATGTGGTAGACCAAAACTAAAATTTTTTATAAATTAATCCTTTAAATAAATTTTGGTTGACTGTGAGGATTTTCCGATTAATATTAAGGTAGGTTGAAGAAGAAACAAAATCCGCCTTAAGAAAACTAGTTCTCAATTGTTCATAAGAGAAAGGGCGCGCAAAAATTAAGTTGACGTGGACCTAATTCTTCATTGACCCAAAATTTATAAGGCATTGAGTCCCTAGTAGCCATCCAACCAAAAATAAAAAATAAAAATTAACAAGTGCTTCTTAAACCAAATAAGTAGTTACCAATCATAATATTGGTATTTATAGAATAAGGCTTCTTTAGTATTGGATTTGTATAAATCATCCATTTATTCACTATAAGAAAATAGAGAAGTCTAGCAACATTATTATTAGACAATTTTCCAAAAAAATATATGCCTTTGGGGAAGGAAGTTTCTGGTAAAAATTTCTGATAGAATTTTAGATGGCAAATTAATATGTTATGATGGCACTTGTCTTTGGTGGAATTTTCAACAAAATATCTGATTTAAAATTTCTTCTGTTAAGCTATTATATTACCCAAATTGGCATAAAAAACTCTCATTGACTTCTTCTTCCCTTCAGACTTCTCTTAGCCGACAACCCCCATAAGCCCTAGAACCTTAAAATCTTCAAAAATGGTAAAATTATTTTTTTTATTCTACAAATTCTAATCTAAAACTCCTCCACTACCTTTTATAAGTACTAATTTGTGATTTCATCGATTAAATTTCATGTTATGTTGATGTAATGTTTAGGTATTTTTGCATAAATTGATGCATAAACTTTACAAAAATTATTTGGAATTTATCTACCATTTATTATATTTATATTTAAGGATGATATCTAATAATTTTAAGGTATTTATGAATTCAAAATATATTTTTAATCCATTCAGGGTTAGATCTACTTGAGATTAGATCTAATTATTTTGGACTAGATCTCTTGTACTATGATTTTATTTCGAAATTTATTGATTTGAGATATATCTTTGGTATGGTGTTTAATCTATATGCCTTCAACTTGATTAAACCATACATCTAGTTTCCTCCCTTAAGCTTAATTAACTGAAAAAGATTTAGTTTATTATAAATTATTGAATTCTTTTCTGTCGATATATTTTTCCTAATTTATTTGGAAATAAGTTGGTATTAAAATTTTTGGCATACATTAATAGTTGTAAAAATTTTGATAGTATTAATTATTTTTTTTACTATAAGGCCATCTGATCTTCAACTAAGTGTTTGATTGTCAGATAGAATCCTACAGTGGCATAGTTACTAGCTATTTAAATTAATCTTTATTAACAATTTTTGTGTACTCATGCGTAAGTTGCAGTCAAAAGTTTATAATATATATTCTTTCTAATACAAATGCATCTAGTGATGGTGATGAAATTATTTGTAGATTCGTCACAATTATTTTAAAGAAGAAAAACAAGTTTGTTTCTCATTCTGGCTTTGAGTTGAGCAGATTATCACTCTGACACAGTGTGATAATAAAAAAGTGGAGCCAAGAAATACGTACTACCACAAATAATGTAATTTAATATTATGATATCACGCTTTGACGGTCCGGAAGAACAAATACTCATCCCAAAAATTTATTATCGGATAAATCAACTTGACATAAAATGCTTAACTCACGCAAAAAAAAAAAAAAAAAAAAAAAAATCACACTTGTGAGAATTATTATCAGTACAAAAGTACTTTTGAAAGACATTTATTCATGAGATATTGTCCAGCGACACACGTGCAGGGAGCGAAAGAAGGCGTAATATTATTATATCTTTCCTAGTAGTTGATATGAGACTTGCTTATGTAATTCAAAGTTTACTATTAGAGCTCCATAACGATTCGCTGTAAAGCACCACCTTGCGGCCTCGTTGGAGGAGAAGAACATAATTTCCAGTTGCTCCATTAGTTTTACTTTCATCTACAAGGTTTTTGTTCTCGTCTTCGATGACGAGATTGCCATCAGTCCGCAACGTGAGCTCACATCCAACACCTTTGTCCTTGGTTTTGGTATCCCAAATAGCTTTCTCCGGGTCTATTTGGTAGAAAACAAGGTTGCAGTCTCGCTGCATACTTAAGCTGTAATTAATATCCGAAATATTTTCACCTGTTTTGAGTCTATCGCCAGATAAAAGGTGGTTGTGGGCCGATCCTAATGTTGCAAGAAGGCAGAAGGTATTGGCCACCATGGCCATGAGGAAGAAGGAACGGAAAACTTTCACAATGGAGGCCATGAATCAATATTCCTTACAAGTGGTTCAGGTTTAAGTTGCATCTGCTGCTTGTTGCGTCGAGCTCTTTTATAGATACATATGATGAGGGTTACCAGATTAGTATTCATTGTGGAAAAAAAACACGCTGGAAAATTACGAAAAATCGACTTGTTCATAAATTTGGACTTACTTTCTCTATTGCTCTAACGTTGTACATTTTGAATTTCTCAATCGTAATAGAGCTGTAACTTTCTCGGTCCTTCAAAATTAATGCGGACCAGGAAGTTCTTTGATTCGTGACATTTGGCACTATTATTATTGAGTCTCATTTCTAATTGCAAACTTATTCAATTCGGCATAACACAATATATAAGACAATGCATTGAAAGTTACATTGCAATAAAATTATAATATGAAATGCAATTAGTCAAGTGAAAATTTTTTCTTGAGCCACATGTTGTAGAAAAAATTTCTAAATAGCAAGAAAAATTTTATTCCCTTGAAAAATTTATCCTTTTTGTCAGCAAATTAAAATATTTTATTCAGTTGTTACTTTGTCTATATTTAGTATTAGTATATGTTCTACACATAATTCGTCACAAAATGCTTTTAGGTTTAAATTTGAAATCTTTTAGGATCAATTATATGATCATCTGAACTGTACTTAAATGTCTATGTTCATGATTAATAATGGCACCATTGGCCACAATTGTAGCAAACAAATATAGTGTGTTATCAGTGTCAATGTCAACAATTACAATCATGACTATTGCTGACACACGCCATCCTCAATACCATCACGTTTTGTTGCTGGCATAGAAAACTTGGACCATTATCAAAATGGTGATGCCTATCGTAGATAACAAGGTTGATGTCTATTATCGACAACAATAACAACAACTGCTATTACCTGAAGTCGCGTATCTACAGTTGGCACCCAACTCAACGCTTAGCGTCTGACCCAAGGCCAAAGCCAATTATATCAACAGTCCCAACACCTGGTGTGGCAAAATATACAAGAGTCAATTATCTATGTCGAAGTTATTACTTATTATACCCCCTTACACAGAGGTAATATATGCAAAATATGATAATTTAACAATTAAATTTTAAATTTTAATAGGGATTTCGGCTTTGTAAAATGGATAACAAAGTGGATTACAACGTGATAGCCCATCTTAGGAAGTTACCCGTCAAACTAAGTACTTACGACGCTCTAATTCTGCGAAAGGAAATGAGACAAGCTCTAATTCAAGCTTTGCTTGATATGGAAATTTGCTTAGCACATTTCCTAGTAGCTCCATTGATAATGTATGTACGTTGAAGGAACAGTGGAAAGTGACCTTTACATATGAAGACTTTTTGCTCAGTACTTTTGACTCGCCCAGCAATTACGTTGTTATTTAAGTTCCCAAATGATAACAAAAAATTTTACCCAATTTATATTTAATGGCTAGTGTGTAAAATGGATATGATATAAAGTTTAGATTTTGATTTATATTTTACACACAACGTATCTTTTCAAGTAATATATGTTTTCTTTAAAGAACCCAGTATTGATCCCACGGAGAAGCAATGTATGAAATCCCTGAAAGCTAATTACAGTTCACTCTTATCGGACGCTTAGTTTGGAATTTTTGAAATAAAGTTAACTAAATCGAATAAAAACCTAATCTAAGGAAACTGATTAAATTTTGGAAAGTTCTTATATAATTAGAATCATTTTTCCCTTGCGATGAGATTATAATCAGTGTTGGAATCAAATGTTTAAAGTTAAAAAATGTAGTTTTATGACAATAGGACCATATTTAAACTAATTATTGTTCTTTCATGTGACAAATAGAACAATACTTAGCTATTTCATGTGAGGATTACTATATCTGGATAATCCTTTAATGATTTTGAATTTCACTATCCTTTTTCTAAAGTTAAAAACTTATTTTCTATCTTAACTTACAATGTATTATTAGAAAAAGAATTTTTTTAATAGAGTTTAAATTCTTCAAAAATTATTATTCTAACAATCCTTAGTTTTTCAAAAATTCAATTTTTCTTGCTATAAATAGTAAAATCATTTCCCTACTATTTACTATGAAACATCGTAACATTAATTTCATCCTTTTTACTAAAGTACTTACTAAGATTTTTGATCGCATTTCTATATTTTAAATTTTAGTAATCTTAGAATAACTCTACGTAACAAAAATCAATTTTCAAATAAAATTTATTTGTAGTTTCTTTCAGAACAAGTAAAGTTTAACTTTAAATTTTATTTTTCTTCCTCCCTCGAAATTGAATTTATAAATATTTACAATTAATTTCATAAAATGTAGCAGGAAGAAAAAGTAAAAGTTGAATCTATCGGCTACTACAACATCCTATCAAATTCATAT
Source organism: Papilionanthe hookeriana x Papilionanthe teres (assembly GCA_022702705.1). Taxonomy (NCBI): domain Eukaryota; kingdom Viridiplantae; phylum Streptophyta; class Magnoliopsida; order Asparagales; family Orchidaceae; genus Papilionanthe; species Papilionanthe hookeriana x Papilionanthe teres. The sequence continues at coordinate 13,087,649 of CM040423.1, forward strand.
ACTTGCATAATTATCATAGAATGAATGCAGAAGAAAGTAAATCATGTCTAAAACATGCTTCCAATAATATTAAACTAAATGGAAGTATATTAACTTTGAAATTTATTTTTCTTTCACTCCCAGACTTGATTTTTAACATGTATAGTGACACGCTTAAAATATATACGCTTTTGCTATATCATTTTACTCATTTTTGATGATATTACACTTTAAATGAAGGTAGTTTGTATGTTTTTTGGTTTTATGTATAAGAAATGGTGATTGGAGCAAAATGAAGCAAAAACGGTGCAATTTAGAGCAAAAATGAGCAAGAAATGAAATTCTGCCCTGACACCTTTCGATAAGTCTTTCGATGCTTAATCTCTTTTACACTTCTTGCATATTTTTGAATGAGAATACACTTTCAAGAAAGTTTATTTTATGCTTATTTTGTAGGGCTATCTGTTACGAACGCAACGCAACAAAAACGGGTCGAATCAGAGCTAAAACAGAGCCAAACGGAGCGAAATGGTGGAGTCGCGCAACAGCCTGCTCGCCGACGGCGCCCTCGAGGCCGCCGACGGCGGGATTTTCCCGAGAAGGCCGAAATATGACCGAAAAGCTCGCCGACAGCGCCCTCTAGCCTACCGACAGTGAGCCTTAGCAGTTGGCCCATGTTCTAAAAGCCCGCCGACGGCGAGAACGAGCCCGCTGACGGCGAGAAGGTCGGTTCAAGCATAGATTCATCGAATATGGACGCCTTTTGAAGAGGTGCTTAAGCAACCTTTGGGAATTTTTTTATCTCTTTAAAAAGAGACGAATTTGAAGAGAAATAGGGGAAAAAAGAGAAAAAGAAGAGAAACAAGAGAGGAATGTTAGGAAAATCGTGGAGAATGATTAGGGTCCTTAGATTAAGAGTAGAAATGTAGATTTTTACCCTTTTAAAGAGATTGGAGAGACAATTTTGAGAGAATTTTTAAGGGATTTCTCTAGCATTGCATGGATCGCCGAGAGAGTTTATGGGAGAGATCTTCATCTTTCTTTCAAAGGGAAAAAGTTAAGTATTGTTCTTCATTATCTTATGATTTTGTAAAAACTTACATAGTGGATTTGCTTTGGTTTAATGAAGTTTCCATTATGTTTTCTTCGTGCTTTGTGATGTATCTTTCTTACTCTTTCTTCTTCTTTTGAAATAGTGGCATAAGAAAATTATATCACTGTTTCCATTCTACTTTTCTTTTGCAATGAGTAGGATTCATGATTAGGATATTGGGATTCTTACTAAAAGATATTTTAATTATAAATGTGATGGTTTTTACTTGCACTTCATTTACATTACAATAAGGGCCCGTTGTATTGTTAAAATTTGTTGTAATTGCATTGTCCTGAATGGGCGGTGCAATTCTCAACAAAGTGGAACCACATTCAATGTACATGAATGAATTGCATAATTCATGGGGACTGAGTGCAAATAAATAGGGAAATATAATTATCGGGCGTAGAATTAGAGATTTTTGAGTGACAGACTAAAATCCTCAATTTGGTTCTATCGTTTGGGTGCTGAAGTATAGATGTTAGCCCTCAGACGAAGAGAACGTGGGAGCTCCAAAGTGAGAGTCGATATCCTCCCAGCCTAGCCGCAAATTCAGTAACCAAGCATAGGATTAGTCAATGTTCTTTAAGCATGGACTAAAGGGTAAAGAATAGGATTACTCCTATTTGGCACATATAATATTTAATCCATCTCATTCCTATACATTATCCATTTCATTACATAAGAATAGTAGTTTTTAGTATCTCAAAATTCTCCAAACCAATTCATCCAAAAATGGTTATTTTTAGAATTATTATTTGCACTTAGTTGTAGTTACTATCTTTACATTTAACACTTGCATTTAGGAGTAGTTGCTAGATAAAACACAATTTTAATCGACATTCCAAACTAAGGACTATTAGTAGTAGACTAGAATTTGATTAAAGACCTCTTACTTCACTTCCTCGTGGGATCGACACTTGGTTTTTTAAAGAAAATTCTATATTACTTGAAACGATACTTGCGTAGTACCCATAGTGTGTAAAATAATTTATAATTTTTATATCATTTAAGATTTTGCACTCTAGCCACTATTTATAAATCGGGTCAAGTTTTTTGCCATCTTTTGGAAGTTAATTTACTGCATAATTGCGGGTCGGGTCATATATCACTCAAAACATAAAATATAAGCAAGAAGAAAAATCATAACCCAGAAGTACAATCTACTGTGGTTGTCTATCAAAACATATACAAACATACTTAGGATAGAACTGTGTGCAGTAGAGAGTAAATCTAAACTAAACATGTTATAATGAAATTGAACTAAAGAAAATTCCAACAAGCATGATAGGTATCAGCATAGGAAGATATTTAAGTGTTCTCCAAGTCTTCTATATTTTTGTAAAACAAACACAAACATACATGATAAAGGAGGTCAACTTTTCCTTTAACTCATCGCATCTCACTACCTTACCTCCAATTTCAACGAAATAACATCACCAATTAATAGGGTACATTTAAGGCCTAACACTATGGACACGATTGTCTCTGATATAATGGCTCTCGAGCACCAATGTCAGGTGTTGCCATATCTCATTACGTATGCACGTCTAATAGTTGTAAGGATAGTGTAAGATCATCCGCATGTTGCTCATCAAGTAGGTTCTTGACCCTACCAAATGAAAACAATGTCAAAGTAAGGAAGTAACAAAATTGAGATGGAATTGTCACTGTCCAAACTCAAGATGTCTCCTGTAAAACTCAAGTTCGGAAGAGTCTTAAGTCATTGTGAACTCTTCAATCAAACTAATACAAGAGAACATAAACAAGTCTAGCCATAATAAGAAGTTAAAGAATCACTTCCCTCATGACACACACAATGATCTAATCAATCCGCAAAATATTCCTAAATCCACCAACATCAATCAAACTGATCGATCCATAATGACACACAATGATCAAATCAAGTCACTAACAATCCAAAAATCCATCAACATCAATCAAAATGAACAATCCACAAGAAAACAATGAGATTACACCTCAAACAAATATAACTCACGAACACACTAACACAGATAAGCATGAGTTACCTCCCACGAAACACTTGGTTTAACATTGTCAGCCTAACAAAAGATTCCTCCTTAATCAAAATTGCATTTAAGTAATCCTTCATTAACCTTTAAATACTTTCTAGATCCAGGGATTCATACAAATCTACAAATTTTAGTTTTTCTATTATCTTTTCTTTTTTTATATTGATTCAGATCATTGTTCCTCTTGTTTTTCTAGATCCAATATTCTTCTAATGGTTTTCTCAATTTACATATTAATATCACCTTTAAAATTTACAAGAAATAGATCTCTATATGTTGGTTCAAGATCTCCAAGATTCTGGATTGGATTCCTCTTAAATGATTCAGATTCTGGATCAAACTCTACTAGATTACTCTTCTGTCTCATGTTATCTTCTAAGTCTTCCCCTTGAGGTTGAGAAAATGGTGGATGTGATCTTTGTATATTTATCTTGGTTTTTAAATTAGGCTTTTCTAATTCATTAGGAATGTTTTCCATTGGTCTTTCAATCTCCTTTTCTTCTTTTCTCAACTAATCGTTGTTTGGCACCATATCTTCAAATTTTCTTCCACCTCTTAGTTAGATAACTTTATCTTGCTCACTAATCTCATCCTTAAGGTTTATCTCAGAGTCACTAGACTATTAATTGAATTAATAATCTACCCTAGTTGATTTTCTTTATTCCTTATTGCGGCCCCTTGACTTTCGAACTAACTCTTCATTTAAATCACAACCTTTTCTAAGAACTCCTCATTCTATGGGTTGAAGTTAATAAGGAAAGGAAAGCCCAACGTTAAAATCATTTGATTATTACAATTACATATCTGATTAAATTGATTATCTCCGAAAAATTAATTTTCTCATCCAAAATTATTGTTCTAATTAAAATTTAATATATATTTTCCAACCTAGGTTGTAATAATCAGAATAAGGATTTTGTGTCTCATGGCTAGTTTCAACAGAGTTAAATTCAATCCATTGTCCAAATAAATTTTCCTTAATAATTGGGATTCCTAGAGGATATCTTTCTATGTATTGATCTAACATTCTCACAGTATTTGTAACTTTAGAATTTAAAATAGTAAGCATATCTTTATGAAAATTCGCTACCCTCTCTGGGTTTACTTTATCAAAGCTATTGACATTATAATCAAAATCTGAATATAATAGTATTTTCGATCCACCATTTCTACCATAAATTCATGGAGTCTTTTCTCATTTATAATCCTCATAACTGTTTTCTCTTAATCTAAGTCGTATGGTTCAAGGTCTGCAGCTCCTGAGGTACGCATATAAATCTAAAGACTTAACTAATAAGACAGATATAAGAAATATTTTTATTATTTTGGATTTTTCTTTAAAATGAACACATAATATTTAAACACAATAAATAATAACACTACAATTTCTAAATCTAAGTCTTATAAGATTAGCTAAAATTATCCTAAAGCACTTAATGTAGCTTCCCTGACAACGGCTCTAAAAACATGACTCAACATGCAACTAAACAAATATTTAAGTTCCCAAAAGATGGCAAAAAACTTGAACTAATTTATATTTAGTGGTTAGTATGAAAAATGGATATGATATAGAGTTTAGAATCTGTTTTATAGCTTACACACTATTGGTTCTACGCAAGTGCACGTATCGTTTCAAGTACTATATAGTTTTCAGTAAACACCCAGTATCAATCCCACAGAGAAGCGAGGTAAAAAATCCCTTAGGCTAATTCTAGTCAACTATAATCAGGAATTTGTTCCAAATATTTGAAAATTTTGGTTTTTCTAAATTTACGAATTTACTATAAAATTAAAGTTTAAAAAATTAACTAAAACCCAAAAGTAAGGAAACTAGTTAAATTTTGGAAAGTTTTTATATATTTAAAATCCATTTTCCCTTGAAATGAGATTATAAGGAGTGTAGGAATCAAATATTTAAAGTTAAAAATGTAGTTTTGTAACAAATAAAAGCATACCTATTCATTACCCTCTCTTTGTTGACCTCATTTTGGGTGAGTTCTAAACTTCCTCTTAGCTCATAAGATCAAGCCATAGGGTTTCCACTTGACTATCTTACAGGACTAGAAATGGAGTCTACCACCTAGAAATTTAATCCCCTTCCTGGCTTTTATTAAAATCCTGCATGGACGATTACAAACCTCCAAACCACTTTGAAGGTTGAAGACAAACACATGGAGGTTCAGAGACGAGTTCCCATAGGAATGATTGAACTTAAGGCAACCCTGGGTGACTATGGATTAGTCTTCAACACATACCCCTAATCCTTTGAATTCCCTACGTAGTCCAAAACCCTACACTAATTCCCCTCTACCACTTTAAGAAACACACATGGATGAGACCAAGCCTCTAGTCTTTGATTGAGATGAATAGGGTCAAGTACATAAAGGTTCATAAAGAGGATACCACTTGACTAAGTTTGGTCTCAAAGTGGTGAGGCATGGCTAAGGCCCATGGTCAGATACCCCTAAACCCTGGTTCCACTCTATCCTAAAATTAAAATCCCAAATTACTTAAAATTTACCAAAACCTCTAACTTCATTCCAAAACCTCACCCAACTAGATTTGAACCAACAATTTACTCAAAATTACCCAAACCTACCAAAATTAGCCAAATTACAAAAATACTCCTAAGATATCCACAATTGCAAAAATTCATATATCACCCAATTTAATCCTAAAAATCATTTGAAACTTCCCCCACATCACCCAATTGCCGTAAATTTGCCAAACTTGACCAATTTTGACCAAATTCCCAATTTAAACCAATTTGAAGCCCCATTGAACCAACCCCAAACCCTAATTTCAATTTTGAACCAAAACCCCCAATTTTGACTGAAAATCCTAATATCCCCAAATTAAACTTCATGAACAATCAAAATGACCCAAATTCAAATTTACATCAAATTTCAAGATGTCTAAATCCAATTTTAACCAATTTCAATCTAGATTGATAGTTCCATAATCAATTTCAAAAATAATAATCATCACATGCACGTTTAAAAAGGACACCCCCATAAGCATTTCCAAAAGCCCATGACATTAACTTTAAAAGCCCAATTTGAGCCACATGAAAAAGGATCAATTCATCATCATCTCATGGCATTTAATCCATTTAACCATGGCATCATACTAACCCTAGCGATGTATACATGACACCTTATCCAAATTATACATTTTGACCTTTTTTATTTAAAAATCGTGAAAATCCAAAATTCTATTTGGATGAAACTTTCTCATGGCCTCATACATATCATGATATGAGCCATGAAGCCTCCCATGGCCATCCCAAGGTCAAATTATCCAATAATAGCAAGTGGAGGTTACCTCTCATGGTCTATAAGACAAAATTGACTTAAATTCAAAATTGAACCCACCTGATGTGTCCCACTGTCATTGGCCACTAAAGCACTCCTTCCCTCCACCTAAACGACCCCTCTGCCCCCATGGATGGCCTTGGTGACCAATCTGACCTCCTCTATAAATTAAGCCACCCTTTGTGACAAAAAAGAATGATTCTTCAAACCCTAACCAAACTCTATCAAAATTGTCCCAAACCATTCCCGCAGCCCAGAGAGAAGCTCATCTCCACTATTTTTCAGCCTTCATTACACCGGTTTGAGCTCAATTTCAGCGCCCAAAATCAGGCCAAAAATAGGACAACCCTCTAAACCCCATCACTCCCTAAATTCACCTACTCATGAGCTTCACCAGAGTAAGGGAGGAAGCTTTCCACTTAAACCTCTATCAATTGAAGCCTCTGCATCAGACTTACACCTCAAGTTTCCCATTTGTAGGGGGAAGTCTTACTCAGCTCCATCCTCATATCAAATCAACACATCCAGGAGGTTCGATAGACTCCACTAAAGCTTCTCCAAGCATCTGATTGAGGCTCCCCTCCTAGACAAAGTTATGCATTAAAAATCCCAAAATTGAGCTCTTTTTGAGACATTGTGGAGAGAGCTTACAATCCATGCTCGATTAACTATATAGATAGGTTCTACTTAAGTAAAAAAAGCTTTAAGAACAAATCTCGTGCAATTTGGTTGAGAATCCAAAGAGATATTAGGGTTAGAAAATGAATGGTTCTCTTTTTGAACCAATTGGGGATGAAGAAACAAGGACGTCTAATCGCGCGTGTAATGGATAGAGGGCTGTGATTGCGTCGGACAAAAGAATGGAGCCTTAACGCAGAGCACGGTCGGCACTAACGCGGAAGGCGGCATCCAATGGAATGGAGACACATGTGCTTTCAGAGCCGCCATAGTTCGACGTGGTTAAATGAGAAATTAGGTTATTTAATGGATTTATTTAATTCATAAAACTTTAAAAATACATAACTTGGTGCAGAAAATTCACAAAAATAAAATAAAAATACCCTTTTGCTCAGTGAACAACAGAGAATAATCAGCAATTGAAATTAAAATAATTTGACTTTCATTTGTTTTTAAATTAGTTAAATGGTCAGAAAATTCATTAATCATAATTTATTAAATATTATTCACCATAACATGAAACTTGGAGGGTTTAAACATCTCTTACTTAGGTGTGCTCTTTAAATTTTCCAAGACTTGAGAACACCTCTAAGTATGGAATCCCTAATTTTTAAGTTAAACCACCTCTCTCCAATTAAAAAATCATAATAATTAAAATATAAATAAAAATAACTTGCTTTAGTGGGTTCATTGAGGTCAGAATATCATAAGAAAAATATAAAATGTATTTTATCAATTAAAAATGTTACTTTATGTAATTAACTTATTAAACCATAAGAAAAATAAATAATTAAAATATAATCAGAAAAATTACAAAACTGAACCTACACTAAAGCAAATGATCAAGGGAACTCCCCATAACTCAATATGAATTAATTTCATTACTAAACTTGATTTTCTAAGTAAAATGGGATTTTTACATTAAAATAATTATAATAATTAAAATATAAGTGAAAAAAATTACAAAAAATATGGTTTTGGGAGTTCCTTGTGACCAAATTTAAGAAAAATAAAATTGAAGTTAAAATAATTATGTCATTTTTAAGCTATTTTCTAATTTTTAAATAATTAAAAGTAATTAAAAATAAAAAATCACTAAAATATTAAAATGCACCAATATGTTCCAAATTATTTCGTAAGCACTTAGGGACAAGTAAAATATTTTTCTTAATATTTAAAATAATGTTATAAGGCTTATAAATTAATTTTAAAAGGCTTAAAATAAATTTTAAAAGGCTTAAAATAAATTTACGTTAATTTTCCATTAAAATAATTCTAATAAATAAAATATAAATAACAAAAATATGAAATTGGTTCATTGGATTTCATAAACTTTAAGAGATCTAGAAAAATATAAAAAGTAATATTTCAAGTTAAATAATATTTTATATTCAATTAACACTCAAAATAAACAAATAATTATAATAATTACAATAAAACTCAAAAAATTAAGATAATTGGCTTAATTGGTCCTCTAACCTAGAAGAACCTCTAATAATTTTCTTAAGGATTGATGATTTAATGAATTAACTTGAAAAACACCTAGTTTTGGATTAAAATAATTATAGAAAATAAAATAAAAATAAGAAAATTACATTTTCTCCTCTGATCTTTTAATTGACCAATGGGTAGCGTATCAGAATATTTTCAAAGTCATTTGAGTAAAATTTAAAAGGTTATGAAGTGATAAACCTAAAAGGGAAAAAAATGGTAATCATGGAATTTAAGCTCTAATGAACATTTAAGCCTAACCAAAGGGTAAATGGGCAATGAACAATCTTAATTGTCCTTCTTAGATGATTGGAACATACAAGACTATTGACCTCTCTTTTGGTTGAGGTCTAGTCTCCCTTTAGAATAACCTATTAATATATCACATGTAAGTAATGATAATTCTGCAAATACTGATGATTCTCAAACAATGGAAACTTTGCAAGCTATTGCTAGCAAAACTAATAACCCTTATTCTAATTATTATAATCCTAGTTAGAAAAATCATCCTAATTTTAATTGGACTAATGAACATCAACAATGGAGTAATAATCAAGTTAATCCAAATCGGAACAATCAAGGAAATTCAAAGTTTAGACCAACTTACCCTCCTGGTTTTAATAATCAGCAGAAAAACTTATCTATAGAAGAATTGATCTTGCAACTAGGTAATCAGCTAAAAAGTCAAAACACTGCTATTCGTAATATTGAGAATCAGATAGGTCAAATTGCTAATTTTATTAATTACAGATCTCAAGGAACACTACCTAGCAATGTTGAAATTAATCCTAAAGAAACTAGGAAAGAACATGAACAAGCAAGCTGTACAACTTAGAAGTGGAAAGGAATTAAAAGAGAAAATTTAGAATGAAATTGGAAAAGAGAGAGAGTTAGAAGAAATTGAAAAACCTAAAGATACTCTTTCTTTAAGTAAAGATTAGACTGTAATTCCTATTAAAGTGGAAGTTGAAATATCACCACCACCTTTTTCTCAAAGATTAAAACAACAGAAGCTTGACAATCAATTTTCTAAGTTCTTTGAGATTTTTAAGAAACTTACCATCAACATTCCTTTTGCTGAAGCGTTGGAACAAATGCCAAGCTATGCAAAATTTATGAAGGATATTTTAAGCAAGAAAAGAAAATTTGAAGCTTATGAAACTGTTGCATTAAGTGAAGAATGTAGTGCAATAATTCAGAAGAAACTACCTCAGAAACTTAAAGATCCTGGAAGTTTCACTATATCATGTGCTATTGGAGAAAAATTTTGTAGAAAAGCCTTATGTGATTTAGGAGTAAGTATTAATATCATTCCATTTTCAATATTTTGAAGGTTAGATTTAGGAGAGATTTCTCCCACCACTGTAACCCTTCAGTTAGCTGATCGATCTATCACTTATCGTAAAGGAGTTATAGAGGATGTTCTTGTTAAGGTAGATAAATTTATCTTTCCTGTGGATTTCATTGTGCTAGATATGGAAGAAGATAAAGAAATACCTATTATTTTAGGGAGACCTTTTCTAGCTACCGGACGTGCTATGATTGACGTGCAAAAAGGAGAATTAACGATGAGAGTTAATGATCAAGAGATAACATTTAATGTTCTGAAATCAATGAGGTATCCTAATAAAGAAAAATGCTATCGAATAGATATTTTTGATTATATAATTGAAAAACATTATCAAGAAAAATGTAAGGTCATTTCTGAAGATAAAAATAATGAATCTGTGTTATATATTGAGTCAGTAACTGAAGAAATTGAAAAAGTAAATGAAGAAAAATTATCTGAAAAACTCATTATATTCATGAAAACTGGGAAATTTTAGACACAACTAAAAATGATATACTTTTACCCTCAATTGAAAAAACCCTTGAACTAGAATTAAAAATATTACCTGCACATTTAAAGTATGCATTTCTTGGAAATTCATTAACTTTACCAGTAATTATATCTTCAGAATTGAGTAAAGATCAAGAAGAAAAATTAATAGGAGTTCAGAAGAATTATAAGAAAGCTTTTGGTTAAACTATTGCAGATATAAAAGGAATAAGCCCTTCAATCTGTATGCATAGGATTTTAATGGAAGAAAATTGTAAACCCACTGTTGAACCTCAAAGAAGATTGAACCCAATTATGAAAGAGGTTGTAAAGAAAGAGATTTTGAAATGGTTAAATGCTGGAATTATTTATCCTATTTCGGATAGCCAATAGGTAAGTCCTATTCATTGTGTTACGAAGAAAGGAGCAGTAACTGTCATTGTTAATGAAAAAAATGAATTAATCCCAACAAGACAAGTTACTGCAGGGCGAATTTGCATTGATTATCAAAAATTAAACAACGCCACTAGAAAGGATCATTTTTCTTTACCTTTCTTGGATCAGATGTTGGATAAATTAGATGGACACTCATATTTCTATTTTCTGGATGGATATTCTGGTTATCATCAATTACCTGTTGCTCCTGAGGACTAGAAGAAAATAACATTTACAAGTCCTTATGGAACATTTGCCTTTAGAAGAATGTCTTTCGGTTTATGCAATGCACCTGCAACTTTCAAAGATGTATGATGTCAAAATTCTGTGATTAATTAATAAAGGAATTGAAGTATTTATGGATGATTTTTCAGTATTTGGAACTTCTTTTGAATCTTGCTTGGAAAATATAACGAAAGTTATGAAGAGATGTAAAGAATCAAATTTAGTTCTAAACTGGGAAAAATGTTAATTTATGGTCACAGAAGGAATTGTACTTGGACATAAAATTTCATAAATAGGGATGGAAGTTGATCAGGCAAAAGTAAAAATTATTGTTGAACTTCAACCACCTACTACCGTTACTGATGTGAGTTGTTTTCTGGGTCATGCTAGATTTTATAGGAGATATATGAAGGATTTTTCTAAAATTGCTAAACCTCTTTGTCATTTATTGGAAAAAAAAGCTATATTCGAATTTAATGAAGATTGTCTGAATGCGTTCAATATTTTAAAAGAAAAATTAATCACTGCACCTGTTATTGTTGCACCTGATTGGAGTAAACCTTTTGAACTAATGTGTGATGCAAGTGATTATGAATTGGAGCTGTATTGGGACAAAAATATGAGAAAATTTTTAAAGTTATATACTATGCTAGCAAAACTCTTAATGAAACTCAAATAAATTACACTACTACTAAAAAAGAGCTTTTAGCAATAGTATATGCCTTTCATAAATTTAGATCATATCTTTCTGGAACAAAATGTATCGTACATACTGATCATTTTGCTATTAAATATTTAATATCTAGAAAGGACGCTAAACCTAGATTGATCAGATGGGTTTTACTTTTACAAGAATTTGATTTTGAAATTGTGAACAGAAAATGAACTGACAACAAAATTGCTGATCATATATCGAGAATCAAAAATAATAGTGATAAGATTTATGAAGAAAATATAAATGAGAAATTCCCTGATGAACAGTTATATGTCATTCAAGGATTACAAATGCCTTGATATGCAGATATAGCTAACTATTTGGTTAACAATATTTTACCATATGGGATGAATTACAAATATATTAAGAAATTTAAGAATGATTATAAATCATATATTTGGGAAGGTCCTCATTTATTTAAAATAGGAAGAGATTCTGTAATTCGAAGTTGTGTACCTTATGAAGAAACTTTTGCAATTATTCAAAAATATCATGATTCTGAATTCGGATGACACTTTGGAGTGGATAAAACTGCATTTAAAATTTTAAATTCTGGATTTTGTTCGCCTACATTATTCAAAGATGTTGGACATTATGTGAAAACTTGTGAGCTATGTCAAAGAATGGGGAATATATCCAGAAAAGATGAAATGCTTCTAAACTTTATATTAGAATTTGAAATTTTTGATGTATGGGGTTTAGACTTTATGGGACCTTTCGTACCATCATCTGAAAAGATTTATATTTTATTAGCAGTTGATTATGTTTCAAAGTGGATTGAAGTTGTAACTTTACCTAACTGTGATTCCAAAAGTGTTTCAAAATTTTTAAAGAATATGGTTTTTACAAAATTTGGAATGCCCAGGGTAATTATCACAGATGGGGGAAGTCATTTCAGAAATATAAGAATTCAATCATTACTGGAAAAATTTGGAATTAAACATAGAATTGCAACTACTTGCCACCCTCAAACAAGTGGAATGGCTAAAGTATCAAACAAAGAAATTAAAAGAATATTAGAGAAGACTGTTAATCCTAAAAGAACTGACTGGGTTGAGAGACTTGAGTCTGCATTATGGGCTTATATAACAGCTTATAAGACACCTATCAGAATGTCACCTTATCGGTTAGTTTATGGTAAACAATGTCACTAACCTGTTGAACTGGAACATAAAGCTTACTGGGCGATAAAAGAGTTCAATTATGATTTGAATGCTGCAGGAGAGAAACGATTATTACAACTGAATGGAAGAGATAAGAAATGAGTCCTATGAGAATGCAAAGATTTATAAGGAAAGAATGAACAAATTTCATAACAAAAAGATTTCAAAGAAAATGTTTGAGTCTGGATAAGAAGTGTTATTATTTAATGCTCATTTAAATTTTTTTCCTGAAAAATTACGATCTAAATGGATGGGACCATTGATAATTAAGAAAGTGAACCCTTATGGAGCTGTAGATATTAAAGATCTCAAAATTGGAAAAGTATTTAAAGTTAACGGATTAATACTGAAGCCTTATATGGGAGAAATGAAACCAAATTACAAAGAGTCTTACGAACTGAGTCAACTCGATTAATTTAATTAATTAGGTAGAGCTGACGAAGTTAAACCAAGCGCTTTGTTGGAGGCAACCCATTTATTATCAGTGTGATTTTTTGTGATTTGAATTTATCTTAATCATGTTTCTATGTGGATCACACCTTTTTATTAGACCTATTTTTAAGAATGAAACTTTGAAAATTTAATGATAGGCGAATCGGAGTCGATATAGGTTCCGGCGCCTAGGCGCCAAAAGTTGGCGCCTAAGCGCCAGAATAACCTGCCCGTATCGATGATCCGGCGCCTAGGCGCCAGATTCCGGCACCTAAGCTCCACGGTTACAGGTCGTGTAAAAACTGAAATTCTTCAGCTTTTCACATGAAATCTCCCTGTATATTGACCTATCTTCGTCCCCAATCACATACAAACCTTAATTTTGACCAGAGCAATCTATTTTGGAGGAGTTAAGAAGAGTTTGGAAGCAATGGATAGAGGAAATCATGGAAATGAGGTAAGAGACAAATCTCCCAAAGATCCTCAACCTTATTTTAATGGTTCAATTGCTGTTAGTATGGAGAGATTGTTTAGTCGTTTGAAAAAGATTGAAGTAGAACTTCAAAGCATTGGGAATCATTTGCATGAAATGTATCATCAAATTGAACACATGGAATGGGAAACGAAACTTCAATATTGATCATATGGCAGCTTATCAAGACGCTCAAGTAGCAATGTAAGCGAAGAACAAGTGGATCAATGAAAAGACGGCTTTGAAATTTCCAAGGGCGTTGGTTTTCTATCTCGGCGGTCCTAGTGAACTTCATTGCAAAAGGGATGGAAATTAAAGATCGGTGGTGAATAGATCTCTTATGTGTTCTAGGTGTGATTGAGTCAAGTTCTAGTGGGTTGAATTTTGAATTTGTGTGTTTGCTTTATTGTTCAATGTGTGTTGTTGGATTTGGAATTTGCTTTGAATTTATGTTGTTTGTGCTGTTTATAGAACGATGAACCTTGTTATGGTCTTTTTATGGAATTCATTGAGTTTGGAATGAAAATTATGAATTGGAATTGAAGAGTTTAGTTAAATTTCGTGTTTGAAATTTAGATCTTAGTTATCATTTTAAATTGATTGTGGAAATATTTAGATAATATAAATTGGATTAATACTCTTATAAGAGTAATTAGGAGTCAAATTTGACAAGTTTTTATGGAAAATATAAAATTTAAATTGAATTTTTGGAAAGGCGAGTCTGGCGCCTAGGCGCCGGTTCGGCCTGAACCCGAAACTTCATCTTCTTAAACACCCCCACGCCATTTTTGACGCCTAAGCTTCCCTTTCCTCTGGTTTTTGCGAAAATATACCCTTAAGATCCCATTTGAGGCCGGATTTTCAAGTTTTTGAGCTTGAAATCACTCGATTTCTTCATCCTAAGGTCAGATCTACATTCTAAACCAATTATTTTAGATTTTCACCATGGATTTTGCTCATATTGAAGAAAACTGAAATTTTGAGAAAAAATTTTGATTTTTAGAGTTAAATCCATGGATTTTTAAGCTCTTTTAAGTTTAAAAAGCTTAAATTAGTATATTCTCTTTGATCCTATGAATTTATTTTGCATTTTTATTTCACGTTTAGATGGCACCCAAATTTAAGCCAGGAAAGGAACGAGAAAATTTTGATCATAGCAAGTTTGTCACCTCCGCTGCACATTTCCGGTACAATGATTTTGCTACGACTTGAAAGTTTATCTTGAAATGAAGTTTTTACAATCCATGAGGAAGAATTGAGGAAATGATCATTGCACTCAACTGACAACGATTCTGCTATTTTAGTGCTGTTGTTGTTATCCCGGTGGTTAAGGAGTTTTATGCCAATTTCATGGATGCTGAAGAATATGAGATTTTCGTTAGCGAAGTTGGAGTAGGATTCACTCACGAGCGTATCAACATTTTCTACGGCCTGTTGCTGAACAGTGAGTGTTATTACTCCGGATTATCTCCATCTGAGGGAGATTTAGATATGATTATTGCTTACCTGACTGATGGTACTGGACCTTGGAAGATCCAAAACGAAAAAAGGCTAAATTTTTCATCTGCTAAACTTAAGGTGTTTCAAAGGCATGACACTACTTTATTTCTGCTCGTCTCATTCCATCCAATCATTTGAGTGAGGTTACCAAGGATAGAGCTATCCTCAACTATTGCATTCAGGAGAGGAAGCCGATTGATGTAGTAAGTATCATTTATGATTTTGTAGAGGCCACTGCTCGTTCTAGCACTTTTGTTGGACTTAGATTTCCATCTTTGATATATTCTCTATGTGAAAGTGCTGGAGTAGTTGCTGAGTTTTCTAAGGAAAAGCTCAAGTCTACAAAGCCCATAGGAAGAGAAAGCATCAGTATGTATGATCGACTTCGAGGTCAGAGTTCTACTGCACCTTCTAGTTCATTACCTGCTTCTGGTAGAGCTTCTACTTCTAGACCTCTACTTCTACTCTGAGCCACCATCTAGTTTCTGGGAGTCCATGCATGATGAGTTTACGGAGCAGCAGAATGAGTTATTTCTAACTCATTGTAGAGTAGATACGATCGATAAGAATATCGATCATCTTTCTGAGTATACCCAAAGGAAGAGTGATTATGATGCTGACTATTCTGAGTCTTTAGTTAGATTCCTGAATGGTGAGCATGATGTTCAGTTTCCTACCTATCCTAGATTTTCACCGTATGTTGATCCGAAGGATATGGAATTTTCTTTTGGATATGACAATGACGAAGTTACAGACAGTGATTAGTAGCCAGATTTACCTCTTGAGATGTGTGATTTTGTTTTTAGTTTATTTGTTGTTTGTTAGTACTAATTAGTGTGATTGTATTGTTGTTTGCTAGTGTCGATTTGTTTTAGTAACTTTGTGTTCACTTTTGATATTGAGATTGTTTTAGAGCATCTGATGTGTTATGTGTTTAAGACTGAAATATGGATGAATTTTTATTCTCAATGATAAATGTTTATTTTTGTTTCAGCCTACTATTTAGTATTCATGAATAGTTAGTAATTTTGCATGTTCTAAAAGTGAAAATATAAAAAAGAAATTTTTTAGAAATCAACTCCTGCTCTGCAAACTTTTCTATATATGCTTAATTATTTCTGTTATATTCCTATTAAAGCATGTGTAGGATTAGAAATGAGTTTTTCCTTACTGCATTATCATTGTAACCAGATAAATTCCTGTTTATATCTCTCTCTCTTGCTTTATAAAATTTTATGATTCATTTATATACTAAAGCTGAAGTTTGGGGGAAGGGAAAACATTTTTCAAATTTAAATATTATTTTTCCTTAATGAACTAATATTTTCTTTAAAAATTAACATAACATAGGGAATGAAAAATCTATTTAAGATTACTTCAATTTTTAAATTTATAAATAATTTAGTAAACTTAACTAAAATTTCAATTATTTTGATTGATTTTAAGAATAAAATTATTAAACTTAAAGAATAATAAGATTAAGAGTTTTTCTATTTATAGTAAAGAGAATTGTATTTTAGAAATACTAAGGAATCAAGATTATTACCTAAAAAAGAAAAGATTGAAATAATCTATGAAAAATATTTATTATTAATGTCATATTTATTAAGTAAAAAAATGTATAAGTTTTTAAATATAAGTTAAGGATAGTGAAGTTCAAAATCATTAACAGACTATCAAAAAATAGTAATCCTCACAAATAAAATAAAATAAAAAAGAGGAGGATTGAAAAATATCCTTAAAAAAAAAAGAAAAGAAAAAAAAGCAAAAATAAAAATAAAAATAAAAAATGTGAGGAGAAGCTTGAGGAAATGCCTAACCAAAAATTGGCTTCACTTAAATTATCTTATAGAAAAAAAACCAATTACATTTTTAACTTAATATTTATGTACAATTATTTTTACTAGAAAAATGTTTCATGAAAATCTATTTCTTGTAAATATTCAATGTGACCTTAATATGATAAATTAAAATTACTCTCGAAATAAATGAAAATTTGGAAGTCTTATGATTTGGTAGTTAAATATTCTTTAAATTCTTAAAATTAAACTTAATTAGTGAAATTTAGTTGATGATTTGCTAAAGCTTTTATAAAACCAAAAATTAAAAGAAATCTTAAATATTTAAACTTCATTCCAAATGTTATATATTTTATGTAATTAAAAGGGTTACTTGAGGACAAGTAACGTTTAAGTTTGGGGAATTTGATCCACTTTAAAAATACCCATTTTCATGCCTTATTTATGATTCAATTCTTAAGGATGTTATGCTTTATTGAAATGTATTTTTATGTTTTTGGATGTTGGGGATAAAAAAAGAGTTCAAGAAGGAAAAAGGAGCAAAAAGGATCAAAAATGAAGCTAAAAGAGCAAAGTTGTCGAAATTGTAGGCCTGGCGCCTAGGTGCCAGAATCCGGCTCCTACACGCCAGTTCGATACAGACGTAGACAAGATTTTTGATGACTTTGAGCAGTTATTTTGATGGTGTTAAGCGGTTAATAGAACTTCTAGAAGATTGAAAGTTACTCCTAATATATATGACATGTGATACAATGCATCTGGACACAGAGAAACGGTATTAATCGCGAAGAGGTGTGACCCAAAGTGAAGAGGTGCGAAGACCTGGTCACGGAGTCCGGCGCCTAGGCGCCAGATCCCGGCGCTTAGGCTCCAGATCCCGGCGCCTAGGCGCGACAGTTACCTTCTAGAAGATACATTGTATTTGGATGAATTTTGAAGAGGTCCCTTAAGTAACCCCTAGTCAAATTCAGAGCTCTATAAATAGGAGCCCATTCTACATAGAAAATCGCCCCTTTCATCCCTTCTAGCATCCTTTAGTCCCCAAGCACTATATAGCCATCCAATTCATTTTAGGGAGCCCCCTTCTTTATTATTTAGTGAGTTTATTTTTAGTTTATTTTGAGTGTTAAGTGTGAGATTATTAGTGTTATTGTTGTTGAAGTCTTTCATCATTACATTGAAGTCAGTAAGAGTCAGCGGATCACTTGATGGAACATTCCAGATAAGTATTTGTAACTTGGTTCAAAGTCTTATAAATATGTTTTGTTGTGTGAATTCAATATGTTCTGAGTAGTTAGTTTTCTTTCTCCTTTCAACTATGAAAAGATAATAAGATAATTAAACTTTGTTGGAGAATTTAACTTAAAATATTTATAAAAATTGTGATTATATTAATACCTGATCTTACTTTACATTTTAAACTGGCCATTTAAATTGTTAAAACCTGTTGAAGAATTTTGAGACTTATCCGGAGATGAGTTCTTAACTAGTAGATATCACATGAATCATTGGGTAGTCGAAGGCTTTATGCAGGTTATTCAAGGTGAAGTGCAAATAAATAGGAAGATATGATTTATTGGGCGTAGAATTAATTAGTTTTTAGAGTGACAGACTAAATTCTAATAATTTGATTTATAGAAAGGGAACGGGTCACTAGTAGGGCCGACCATAGCCACTCTTGGACATCTAGTAGTGTGAGCCTAGATTAACCCATTCTACTAATAAAACATCCTTAACCGATCTATAGATTAGTCAATGTTCTTTATGCCTGGACCAAAGGGTAGAGAATAGGAATGTTTCTATTTGGCATAATATCATAATCTAAATTCTCCACAAATGATAATTATTCTAAAAATCTTGAATTAGTTGAAAAGGAGAAAGTTATTTTATTTATACCTACATTAATATTTATTTTAGTGTTTCTTATTTACATTTAGTATAAATTTCATTAAATCTAAAATATAAACTTTAAAAAGAAATAAAAATAATAATTATTTTTAATTTGAAAATTTTAAAAATATTACTTAATATTCTAAAAATCTTTCTCGTGGGATCGATAACCAGGACTCCACTAGAGCCCGGTATTACTTGATACGATACGTATACTTGCGTTTGAAATTGTGACTTTTACAAATTATAAAAATCTAAATATAAATTCTTAAAATCTTTCATAAGTAAAATCATATCAAGTTTTTGGCACCGCTGTCATTGATTAAATCTTCTAGAAGTGATATTAAATCTTTGCATTTGAAAGTATATATAAAGCCCCGTTAGGCTGAGTCACGCATCACATAATCACTAGCATACACATAAGTTCAAATGGTTTCTCCTAATAAGGTGAAACAATTATAGGTGCAGTGATTAATTTTTCCTTCAATAATTCAAACTCTCTCAAGCATTCATCATTAAAATCAAATTTTCTATCATTTTCTAAAAGTCGGCACAAACGTTTAGTAGTTTTAGAAAAATCTTTAATATATCACCTGTAAAATCCAGTGTGTCTTAAGAAACTCCTCACCTCTCTCACAATAGTGGGTGGTGGCAATCTCTGAATCACTCTAATTTTAGCATGGTCGACCTCCATACCATGTTCAGAAATTTTATGCCCAAGCACAATTCCTCCTACAATCATAAATTGACGTTTCTCCCAATTCAAAACTAGATTTCTTTTCTCACAAAGCTCCAAAAAATTTGCTAAATTTTTCAGGCAAATTGTAAATGAAGTCCCAAATATAGAGAAATCATCCATAAAAACTTCTATTCCATTATCTATCATACTACTGAAGATAGACATCATACATCTCTGAAATGTTGCAGGTGCGTTACAAAGTCCAAAAGGCATTCTTCGAAAAGGAAAAGTTCCATAAGGGCTAGAAAATGTTGTGTTTTCTTGATCCTCAGGAGCAATAGATATTTGATGATAACCAGTATATCCATCCAGAAAACAGTAGTACTTGTGTCCAGCAAGTCTATCTAGCATTTAATCGAGAAAAGGAAGAGGAAAGTGATCTTTTCTGGTGGCTGCATTTAATTTCCTATAGTCAATACAAATTCGCCATCCATTAATTTGTCTTCTAGGTATAATTTCATTACATTCATTCATTTCAACAATCACTCCTCCCTTTTTCGGTACACAATGTATTGGACTCACCCAAGCACTATGTGAAATAGAATAAATAATTCAAGCACCCAGCCATTTTAAAATCTCTTTCTTAACTACTTCTTTCATTATAGGATTCAATCTCCTTTGCGGATCAACTCTTAGTTTATGTTCTTCATCTAATAAAATTCTTTGCATACAAATCGAAGGACTAACTCCTTTAATATCTGCCAAAGTCCATCCAAAAGATTTCTTGTATCTTTTTAAAGTTTCCAACAACTTATGTTCTTGATAATCGTTTAACTCTGAAGATACAATAACTGGCAAGGTAGATGATTCTCCTAAAAACATAAATTTTAAATGATTAGGGAGTATTTTCTTTTCAAGTTCAGAAGGTTTTATTATAGATGGAACTAAGCTTTTATCTCTACCTTTCATAGTGTCTAATGCTTTGAATCTCTCCTGAACATACTTCAAATTTTCATTCTTCTTACTATCTGAATTTTCTTCATCTTCAATTTCTCCTTCAAACATATATTTATATTCTTCTTCTTTTCTAAATAAATTTTTAAAATGATCAGTTCTCAAGTAATCACAGACCTCCATCCTAAAACATTCATTATCTTTTTTCATTGAGGGATACTTCATAGATTTTAAAATATTAAAGTCCACCTCTTGTTCATTAACTCTCATTGTTAATTCTCCTTTTTGAACATCAATTACCGCTCTTCCAGTAGCAAGGAATGGTATTCCCAAAATAATTAGAATTTCTTTATCTTCCTCCATATCAAATACAATAAAATCTACAGGAAAGATAAATTTATCCACTTTCACTAACACATCTTCCACCACTCCTTTAGGGTAAGTAATGGAACAATCAGCCAACTGAAGAGTCACAGATATAAGAGAAATTTCTCCAATTCCCAACCTTTTTAAAGTTGATAAAGGCATAAGATTGATACTAGCTCCCATATCACATAAAGCTTTTCCGAAACTTTTTCACATATAGCACACGGAATAGTGAAACTACCAGGATCTTTAAGTTTTACCGGAAGCTTCTTCTGAATAATTGCACTACACTCTCCGCTAAGTGCAACAGTTTCATGATATGTAAAATTTCTTTTCTTTCTCAGGATATCCTTCATAAACTTGGCATAGTCAGGCATCTGTTCTAATGCTTTAACAAAAGGAATATTTATCGTTAATTTCTTAAGGATCTCCAAAAATTTTCAAAATTTGTTTTTCCTGTTTTGTTTCTTCAATCTTTGAGGAAATGGAGGTGGTGGTTTTTCAACAGTTATCCTTATTGGCTCAAAAGGATAATCCAACTCTGGATAAATCTTGTTTGAAACTTTTTTGATTTTCAACTTCTCCTTTTCTATTTCAACTTCTTTTTGCACTATAGTTTCCAATTCTTTTCCACTCCTTAATTGAATAGCCTTAAGTTGTTCCTTGTTTTGATCTTTTAGATTGATCTCAACATTACTTGGAAGTGTTCCAGAAAGTCTACTCTTAAGTGCAGTGAAAATATGTCCCAATTGATTTTCAATATTTTTCATAGCAATACCTTGAGCTTGTAATTGATTTCCCATAATCATAATCATTTCTTCAGTAGACAACTTCTTATCCTTAAATTGTGGGTTACTATTAAATCCAGAAGGATAAGATGGTCTAAAATTAGTATTTCCTTTATTGTTCGAATTTCCAATTGGATTTATAGATATGTTAGCCCAGTGCGGGATAACATTAGCATTGTTATTATTCCAATTGAAGTTTGGGTAATTCCTCCAACCAGGATTATCATAATTCAAATAAGGATTGTTATGTCTATTAATAGCATTTAAAATCTCATAAGGTGTTTGAGATTCTATTATCTTTCCAAATGAATTTTCCTCCAACACTTGAGGTGGTTGAGAATAATTCATTCCATATTGATCAATTTTCTTAGAAAGGGCTGCAATATAAGAAACTACCATAGTCATCATATCAGAATCATGAACACTAGCTACTCTCTTAGGAATTATTGACCATTGAAAATTATTAGTAGCCATTTCTTCAATTAATGCGTATGCTTCATCAAAAGGTTTTGACATTAATGATCCACCAGCAGCTGCATCTATAATGATCTCAATGAGCCCACTAATCCATTATAAAATGATTGAATTATTGACCAATCTGGTAAAGAAAGATGTGGGCACTTCCTAAGGAGATCTTTAAATCTCTCCCAAGCTTCATATATTGACTCTCCTTCAAACTGACAAAAGGATGTAATATCATTTCTTAGTTTAGTAGTCTTTGGTGGAGGTAAATATTTTGATAGAAATTTCTGAGATAATTCTCCCCAGTGTTCTAATAGATCCAGGTGCAAACGAGTTTAACCACGCCTTAGCTTTATCCCTTAATGAAAAAGGAAAAAGTATAAGTCTGACAGCGTCACTAGACACCCCATCATATTTAAAAGTAGCACACAGTTTTAAAAAACTAGCGAGATGTAAATTTGGATCCTCATTAGGTGTTCCTCTGAATTGATTATTTTGTACCATTTGGATAATAGCAGGTTTAAGTTCAAATGAATTAGCAGCAACATCAGGATTTTGAATAGTTATGTGAATATCATCTGCTGTTGGGTTAGCATAATCTCTTAAAGGTCTTGGCAAATTTCCAATATCATTTCTCTGATTATTGATCTGAGATTTTAAATATACTTTAAAATATAAGAATTTGACACCACTACTAGAAGATATAAATCCTCACAAGAGTGCCAAAAACTTGACTGGAGCGTAATTTTAATTTTAGTAACAATTAATAATTATAATCTTTTAGTCGCTGAGTTACCTTTAAACGCAAGTATACGTATCGCTCAAGTAATACAGTGCTCTAGTGGAGTCCTGGATATCGTTCCCATAGGGAAATATATTAAAGCCTACGGACTAAGATTATATAAACCAATTCAAAATCACAACTAAATCGAAATTGCCTATCTGTCACTAATACGCAATCGATAATAATATGAAATTTTTATATCTAAACTAGTTTTACTAACAATTTACTAATACTACTAAAGTTAAGTTCAAATATATAATAGCAAGAATCTTTCTCCTTTGTTAAGATATTTATGTGAGGCAATAATTAGAATTAGTTTTATATGTCTTGTGCCAAATAGGAGCATACCTATTCTTTACCCTTTGGTCCAGGCATAAAAAACATTGACTAATCCTATGCTTGGTTACTGAATCTGTGGCTAGGCTGGAAGGATACCGGCTCTCACTTCGGAGCTCCCACGTTCCCCTCACCTGAGGGATAACTATCTACACTTCAGCACCTAAACGATAGGACTGAATTGAGGACTTTAGCTTGTCACTCTAAAATCTCTAATTCTATGCCTGATTAATATTAATTCCCTATTTATTTACACTTCTCCTTTCAAGGATTTACCCGTCTACCTTTCAAAGAGAAATGTGATACATACTAGTTAAGAATCCTTAGCCCATGGTCAGATCTTAAGAATTCTTCACAGATTTTAACAATACAAATTGCCAATTCGTATAGTAAAGTAAGTTTAGGTATAGTATCATCACAGCTTCTTTATAATAGGTCTGATACACTGATTCATATAATCATTTTACAAAAAACATCAAAATAAGGAGAAAGACAGAACAACTACTCAGAAATCATGAAGAGGATGCAATAAAACTTGGATTTCATATAATAAAGTAAAGTTCTAGAAACTATAGTAAATAAACACAACTTATCTCAAATTCCTCCCCAACCAAACTCCTTGAAGTTCCTCTGAATCTCTTCATTTCTTTACAATACATGGAATTCTCCTTCGAAACGGCAATGCAAAAGAGATCTCTCACTTCCCTTCCACTCTTACAATCCTTCGAAGAATTCCTCAAAAAATCTATATTTGAACTCACTACTCGCTAAATAACAACACTAAAATAACTATCTACTCACTAATAGACACACTTATAACACTAGTTGACTCTTTTGGACACTTTTTGTTGACTTTGGACTCTCTATTAAACATGTAGGAGACCACTTTTCAGCCTAAAATGGTTCTTTTAAAGTTGTATAAGAGTCTCTAAAAGTTTTGTAGGCACCCCTTCGAAAATCGTCCACATTCGACGTATTTCTAGAAAGAACCGTCGATCCCACCGTCGGCAGCCTCGAGCTGCGCCGTCGGCGGCCTTCTAGAAACAATATTTTTAATAAGCCCCACCGTCGACGGCCTTTACCTCCACTATCAGTGGCCTCCATTGCAATTTATTCTGAAGTCTCTAGAAAATCACGCCGTCGGCACCTTCGACCTCACCGTCGGCGTCTGATCCCCGATAAATGCAACGGCGCCAAAAACTTGTACCGTCCGGTAAATGCGTTGATCATTTAAATATGAAACTTATGATTTTATAATATGGGATACTACGCAAGTATACGCATCGTTTATCAAGTAATATAGGACTTTCTGATTAAGTCCCGAGATATCGAACCCACAGGAAAAATATGAAAATTTAGCAAACAGAAAATTATCTTTTTTACTTTCTTTAATTGTTTTTGAAAAAGTTTGTCTTGATTTTAAAAAGTTTTGAAAGTTGTTTTGTTTTTTAAAATTTCCTTAATAAAATATTAAGCAATGAAATTAAAATTATAATAACTAATAACACTGGATGTAAAATACTATTAACTAAAATATCTTTTTCTTTCCTTTTATGAAGTAGTAATAATTCTTAAAGTATTGTTGTGGAAATATTTAAATTTGTTGTGACAGATAGAAGCAAATGTGTTCTTTACCCTTACTTGGTTCTATAAAGAACATAGGTTAATTTGAAATTTTTATTATTTTGAACATGGTTAGGCAGGGAAGATACCAGTCTCTCACTCTAAAGTTTCCTCGATTCCCACCACTCTGGGGCTAACTTCTCATAACAAAACTCAAAATTTCAAACCAAATTAGGGGGTTATAGCCTGCCACTCTAAAATCCTCTAATTTTACTCCATTTCATAAAAATATCTTCTAATATTACATTCAATTATATGGACTACAATTCTCACCCATACAATTGCATATGATTCTTACTAACTTTTATGAGATAATACCGCATTGGATCTTACATAATCTCAAGAAATTCTACAACTTAACAGGCCAAATTAAGAAGTAAACAAATTTTTTAGAATCAATCTTCACAACTTCTTCCAACTTTTAAACACTTAAACTTTCCACAACAATTTTTTATAAATTAATTACTTCTCCATTTAAGAAAGAAAAAGATAAAGTAATCTACTCAGAATGCATTGGGAAAATACAAAAACACATTGATTTGAAATTAAAAACAATAAGAAAAATAACAAATGAAAGCAAGTATTAATAAAAAAATTAAAAGTAAAAACTTATCTGAAAATCCTCTCCACAAGACTAAGGAAGTTCCTATGAAACTTTGACTCTTCGCTAAACTACTCCTCAAAGCAAGTCTCCCAACTCCGATGACTCAGAATACAGACTTCAGACTTTAATAAAAACTAAACTAAAAGAAAGAAAAGAAGTGGGAAGAAGAAGACTTCACTCCGACCCTTTTCTCCTTTCTACTCTCTACTCCGACTCTTAATAAAAAATCTTAAAATGCAGTGGAAGAACAATGGAAGTACCCTTCAAAATGCAGTGGAAGAGCCTCCTAAAGCCTCTCCTTCAAAATGCAGTGGAAGAGCCTCCTAAAGCCTCCCCTAATCTTTCCTAATACTCTCTTTAAATATTAAACCAAAAGGTGCATTGGTGTCTCTTCAAAATGTGTCCAGATTCAATGTATCTACCAAGGAACGCACTCCTTCTTTCAATCTTGCCGCCCAAAGGAAGTTATGGTAGTTACCATGAAGAGTTGCATCCCATCCTCTTTGAAATTGGTGCCATTGAAATTGGCGCCAAATTCATTTCAATTTCAATTTTTAACTGTGGCGGATAAACGCCAGCCCAGCGGCGCTTAGCCGCGAGTGCCAATATTTTGATTTTTCATTATTTTTGCTCCAAATTTGATCCAATTTTGCTCCTTTCATCATGACCATCCATTTTCATCATACCTGCAAAAAAAACACAAAATAACTTCCCTTAAAGTGCAATATCATTAAAAATAGGTATAAAAATGTGCATAAAAATACTATATATTTTAGGTGTATCAGCGTCCTAGGTCAAATTTTCATAATTTGGTCCTTTTTGCTCCAAATTTGACCCTTTTTATATATTTTGCTCCTTTATCCTTAAATCTTCATACCTGCAAAAAAACACCAAAACTACTTTTCTTTAAAGAGAAATATCATCAAAATTAGTATAAAATAGGCATGAAAATTTTAACCTTTTTTCCTTGGGTCAAAATCTCCCAAACTTAACTATTACTTATCCTCAAGTAATCTTCAGTACTTCATATTGTGGTAAAGTTTCAATTCAGAAATACTATAATTTTGATCTAAATAAATATTATAGTAAGAATCCTTAGAAAGATTTTCAAGTAATTAGATTAATTATGTAGGTATAAGGCTATCTAGTCATCAAGTCTAAGAGTTCTAGTTTTCTATTCATATCAAGAATGACTATATGTTGCAATGTCAACTCACTCAGAATATTCAGAAGATAGGAAATTCATGAGAAAACTACAAGTAAGAAACTAGTCATAAATATATGTTCATAAATGCTTTTAGTTTTCCTCTTAGGTTAATCCAAGTGAAGCCAATTTTTGATAAGAAATTTCCTCAAGCTTCTCCTCACTTATTTTCTTTTCTTTTCATTTCTTTTCAGGGATTGTTTTTCAATCCTTTTTCTTTTTCTTTCTTTTTCTTTTTCAAGTGAGGATTACTATATCTGGATGACCTGTTAATAATATTGAACTTCACTCTTCTTTTCTTAAATTTGAAACTTTCAACATTCTTTACCTTATATGTACTTCATATTTTTTACATTATTGAATCCCATTCTTTTCTGTCTCAACTGAATTTCTAAGATTCTTAATATTTCAAAATATATTTTTCTTTACTTTAAATAGTTAATTATAGTCTTATCCCCTTATACTAAATATCTTAATCTACAAGATTAATTTTCATTATAAAAAATATTTCTTTGAATCTTCTACAATATTTAGATAAAATATAAACATAGTTATCGAAATTAAATTTTATCATAAAAGTCATATTAATAATTTTTGAAAATATGTTATTTGAGAACATATAATAGTTAAGATTTTTCTTCCCTCCCCAAACTTAAAGTTTTCTATATGAAAGAAAAATTCTAAATATTAAATTCGTACCTTTGCACTTTAGTCATTTTTATCTTTTTTTGAAATTTGCAGGTTCTTCTCAAAATTTCTAACTTCAATTGAACTGTAATATTAAAATCCTTTCTACACACATAACAGTTTAGAAAATTTTTGTTGGGGTAATGAAATTTTAAAACAAGTATATAAAACTAAACATTAAACAAAAACAACTAACTACACTACATAGGACATATGCATTTCACAACACAAAACAAACAGTTTACTATTTTAAACTTAATAAGTTACAATTACAATTACAATCACAGATATCACAAACATCTAGAAATGAAAATACAAACTACCAACTAAACACATATCACAGAAAATAAAGCATAGTCCATAGAATACAATCAATAAAAGTACTACAACAAATAACAAAAACAAACACAAACACATATAACACATCACTATCAAATCATCAAGTTTCAAAATCCCACACAATGTCTTCATCACCCTGGTCAGCAGGAGGATTGGGCTGATACTGAGTATACCGGGAGCATTATGGAAAAATGACATTATTCTCTCCTCTGTAGTATCAAGCTTGAGCATCATAATAAGCCATCTCAAAATCTGAGTGCCTCTGAAGATACTCACTATCGTGATCATGTCTTCGCTCTAATCCTTCAATCCTGTGATCAATTCTTTCTAATCTTTCATCTAACTTTTCAAAACTTTTCCTCTGCAGGGTCATGGCATTCATCAGATCATATAAGGTAGGGGAACTAGATGCAGGAGGGTCATAGCTAGTAGAAGGGATATCTCTACTAGTAGAAGGTGCCTTGCTCCTACTCCCTGTTCTCCATTCCTCATGGGATTTGTAAGTCTTTATATTCTCTTTACTAATGGGTTTCATAGGATATACTCATTCCTCATCATCTCTTGCTTTAACTTCAGATAGTTGACAAAGTGCATAAATTAGGTCAGGATGTCCTAAATATCCACTTGTCACACTCTTCGTAGTGGCCATAATATTCTTATAGATTATTCTCTCCACATTAATGCTTCTGTTGTTTTGAATATAGAAATTCAGAATAGCTCTCTCTCTCTAGAGACTTCACAGTGATGGTAGGTGGGTAGTAGAGTCGAACAGATGAAATAATGCCATGCTTTAGCAGCGGCATTCATCATGGACAATGGAAAGTTAATCCGTTCCCGATTTTAAATTTTCCAAACTCCTTTTCCATCAATGAGAAAGTTGATAAAATCGTTCAACGGGCCTTACATTGTTCCAAATGTTTCATACTCGCTAGAAAAATAATTATGAAGCTCGTAAAAAGAGTTAATGCGATTAGCACTAAAGTCGACAGAAAATCCTCTTACATGCATAGGCTCATCCTCAATTTAAGTCAGATTTGAGTAGAACTCTCTAAAAACTTTTATAGCATCCTTGTTTGTTATGTAGCAGAAGTTTTTCTATCCTCTCTCTTTGATAACTCGTTCTACCTCTCCTCCAGGATTCTCGACAACTCTACCTTGTATACACTTCTTAGTTTGAAAGAGTGAAGTGTACCTCGATTGTGCTTTCGCATTAATGAATCAAGCTTCGTCGAATTCGAGTCTTCTTTTTTTTCGTGGAGCCATTGTTTGATCTATCAAATCACAAAAATTCCAAACTAATCTTCAAAATAATAATACAATGGCTTCTAAAGAAGGTTTAAAACAATCTAAATTAATTTCCATGAATTTCTTCCAAGACTTTTCTCCACATTTTCAATTTTCCAAAATTTCTTAATGTGGAAGAAATTCATGGTGAAAATAAAAAATTTTTACATAGGAGTGAAGCTCTTACCAAGGGAAGATGAAATCCGGTGTTAGAATTTGTTGAAATCGCTCCAAATCCGAGATCTATCAAGCCCTAGGTCGACTTTTCGGGTAAAAAGGGGAAGAAGATGATGAATAGTGGTATTTGACCGGTCAAAATCACGGTAAATAAGTAATTTTCGTGATAGCACCATCGGCGGGCTCTAGTGAATTAAATTCCTATTCTTCTCAGGAAAATCGTACCGTCGGCGACCTCGAGCGCGCCATCGGTGAGATTCTCTAAAACTGATCATTTTTCTAATTTTTGTGATTTCGATCAATTTTAAGCCTCGTCGTCATCCATTCGATCCTTTTTATCATATATTTAAGTGATTAAGTGATGTATTAACACAAATAAACATACACACAACAAACTTCACATTTATATATTGAATCCAAGTGTTTGCAACACACAATACATAACACACATAAGTAGGTATTCTTTCAACCTAAATCTATCTAATCAGCATCACAATCCAAACCACAACACTCAAAATGCTGAAAACAAACATTTCAAACTGAATCTCATCTATATTGAGATTAAAAATCAAACTAAATAATCAAACATACAAACATTGTTCAAATCAAACACAACATAATGAAATAAAATAATCAAGTCTACTACTCTTCAAAACTAGTACTGGTCTCTCCTCTGATATCTCCCATTGTTTGAACATGGATAAACAGGTTGTAAAAAGGTCGGAATGGGAATTCTTCAGTTGAATCTTCATCGATCAATCCCATCCTTCTCATTAATCTCACCAAACTCGCTTCGAATTGTCCAGTATGATCAAAATATTCTTTCATTCTCCAATCGATGTGATCGAAGAAATCAGACATGTTGTTAAATGTACTTGTTACGTTCTGTACCTGATTCTCCAGATTCTTGACTCTATGCAAGAGCATTGATTTCTTGTGCGCTACTAAAGGTTGAACAGGAACAGAATTCTACGATGCTTGATCCATAATCAAGCCTAC
Organism: Papilionanthe hookeriana x Papilionanthe teres; assembly: GCA_022702705.1. Taxonomy (NCBI): domain Eukaryota; kingdom Viridiplantae; phylum Streptophyta; class Magnoliopsida; order Asparagales; family Orchidaceae; genus Papilionanthe; species Papilionanthe hookeriana x Papilionanthe teres. Next base: position 13,117,973 of record CM040423.1, read on the forward strand.
ATCACTCTCTCCATCATTGGCTGGGAACATTTGAGTTGGGTCTAAGGGTTTCCAGGGTAGCAGTATCTTCTCCTAAACCTCGTACGATACTTGAAACAAACTGCAAATCGAGAAAATTGTGGAAGGATGTCCAAGCCCTTAGGATGATCCTTGAACAATCAGGCCATAAACAAACTTCTTAATAATCGATCCAATATCAATGAGCCATCCCATTTGAATGCAGCAATTCAAAATTGCACTTTCTTTCGTAACTTTGCCAATTTTCATCGTTGGCAATAACTTCACAGAGATGAAAAAGTGCCAATGTTTCGAAATGGGATTTAAAAGTGTTCTAGAGAAACTAACATATACGTTCTCTCTAACTTCCCAGTCATCGGTTTCGTCTGTCAAAAATTAGTATATTTCATTCATCTTTTCTCTCATCAGCATGAAATTTAAATAATAACAGACTGGAACATTCTCAAGCAAATATAACTCATTAATTCTTTTAGAATTGAATGTAATCCACCTAGCTCGCACATAAGCGCTTCCTTAGTAGATTCCATGTAAATTGGAGTAGAATTCTTTAACCACTGGAACGACTATTGAGGCAGTAGTGTAGCAAAACACTTCTCATCTTCTCCGCACGATCATTTCTTCAATTGGTGATGAAGAATTTCTTTGTCTTCTATTGACAAATTCCCTTTCTTTAATCAATCTTTTCTTCGAGATTACCTTGTTGAAAAGTCGCTGTCCCTCCGTACAGACGAACTTTCTCCGGTTGTATACTCAAAAACTTGGGTTATCAATTGAATTGGATGCCATTTGAGAAGAATTCAAGAGTGTATCCATTCATTTTTTGGAGTTTGGAATGTTTAGGAACCATCCATAGGAGTTTATAGAAGACAAATTCATGAAAAACCACCAAAAACCGTCATTTTGAACATGAAAAACTGCCCACTCGCCGATCCCACTGTCGGTGGCCTTGAAGGCACCGTCAGCGAGCCTTGTGCAATTAAATTTCAGAGCTCTCAGGAAAAACCCACCGTCGGTGACGTCGAGCGTGTCGTCGGCGCCCTAGGCAAATTTTTGTACAAAAACACCGTGGTCCAATATGTTCCAAATTTTCTCTATGCATTCAAATTCTATGATAATAAAAGTGTAAATATATGTAGTAGAACTTATATTACTACAAATTAGCAATAATTTCAAACAAACACACAACTAGCCTCCAATAAAGCGCTTGGTTTAACGTCTTCAGCCTGACCTATTCAGGTGTTATTCAGGTTGACTGAGCATTAAAACCTCTTTAAATTTGGTATTTACCCTCAAAATATGGCTTTAATCTATGTCCATTTACTTTAAATCTATTCCTAGTCTTCAGATCTTCAATTTCAATAGCTCCATAAGTATAAACTTGAGTTACAGTAAAGGGTCCTATCCAACGAGACTTCAGTTTCCCAAGAAATAATTTTGGCCTTGTATTGTAAAGCAAAACTTCTTGCCCTAGTTTGAAGTTCTTTTGGTTAATCTTCCGATCATGTCTTAACTTAAGTTTTTCCTTATAAATTATGTTGTTATTGTAAGATACATTTCTTAATTCTTCTAATTCATTCAATTGCAACATTTTCTTCTCACCAGCATTTTTCAAATTATAATTAAATTCCTTAATCACCAAATATGCTTTATGCTCCAATTCTACTAGTAAGTGACAAGTTTTTCCATATATAAACCTGTAAGGAGTCATACCAAGAGGAGTTTTATAAGTAGTTATGTATGCCCATAATGCAGTAACCAGTCTTGTAGACCAATCTACTCTATTAGAATTTACAGACTTTTCTAGAATTTGTTTAATCTCACGATTAAAAACTTCAGCTAAACCACTAGTTTGAGGATGATAGCCAGTAGAGAATTTATGAACAATATTAAACTTTTCTGCCAATCTTTGAATGTATTTATTCCTAAAATGGGATCATCCATCATTAATAACCACTCTTGGCATTCTGTATCATCTGAAAATGTTTTTCTTTAAGAATTTTAAAACACTTTTAGCATCACAGTGAGGTAAAGCTTGTGCATCAATCCACTTTGATACATAATCAACTGCAATCAAAATATATAAGTTCCCAAATGAAGGAATAAATGGTCCTATAAAATCTAATCCCAAACATAAAAAATCTCAACTTCTAATATGAAATTTAGAGGCATTTTGTTTCTTCTAGATATATTACCTACTTGTTGACATCTATCACACATTTTGATATATCTGTAAACATCTCTAAAAAGAGTAGGCCAATAAAATCTAGCCTGTAAAATTTTATATGTAGTTTTGTCAACGTCAAAATGTCCTTGAAAATCAGAATCATGACATTTCTGAATGATCTATTCAGTTTCTTCATTAGGCACACATCTCATAATAATAAGGTCATTACATTGTTTATATAAATATGTTTTATACCAAAAATATGATTTTAAATCATGAACAAATTTTTTCTATTGCTGCAATGTTAGCATAGGTGGCAAAATATCGCTTACTAAATAATTTACTATATCAGCATACCAAGGTATTTTCCACTCATTTATATTATAAAGTTGTTCATCAGGGAAACTGTCTATTATTTCATTATCGGTGTCAGATAATTCATGATAATCTAGTCTCGACAAATGATCAGCAATTTGATTTTCACTTCCCTTTCTATCAATCACTGCAAAATTGAATTCTTGCATTAAAAGTACTCATCTAATTAAATTTGGTTTAGTATCCTTCTTTTGTATCAGATATTTAATAGTAGAATGATTAGTAAGCACAATACATTTAGTTCCAATTAAATATGATCTAAATTTTTCAAAAGCATACATAATAGCCAGTAACACTTTTTCAATGACTGTATAGTTAATTTGAGCATCATTAAGAGTTCTAATAGCATAGTATATAACCTTATAAATTTTGTCATATCTTTGACCAAGAACAGCTCCAATAGCATAATAGCATCACACATTAGTTTGAATGGTTTCTCCCAGTCAAGTGAAACTATTAGAGGTGCTGTGATTAGTTTTTCCTTTAATAACTCAAAAGCATTTGAGCAGTCTTCAGTAAATTCAAATTTCTTATTTTTTCTAAAAGTTGGCATAGAGGTTTTGTAATTTTTAAAAAATCTTTAATATAGCACCTGTAGAAACCAGCATATCCAAGAAAACTTCTTACCCCTCTCACTGTAGTAGAAGGTGGTAATTTAGCTATAACTTGAATTTTTGCAGGGTCTACTTCCATGCCATTTTCTAAAATTTTATGCTCTAATACAATTCCTCCTGCAACCATAAATTGACATTTCTCTCAATTTAGAACTAAATTAGTTTTTTCGCATAGCTCCAAAACTTTTTTAAGATGAAGCATGCATCAAATGAAGTTCCAAACATAGAGAAATCATCCATAAATACTTCTATTCCATTATCTATTAATTTACTAAAAATAGACATCATATATCTCTGGAATGTTGCAGGTGTATTACATAGTCCGAAATGCATTCTTCTAAAAGCAAAAGTTCCATAAGGACTAGTAAAAGTTGTTTTCTCTTGATCCTAAGGAGAAATAGTTATTTGATGGTAACCAATATATCCATCCATAAAATAGTAGTACGTATGTCTAGCAAGTCTGTCCAACATTTGGTCTAGGAAAGGAAGAGAAAAGTGATCTTTTCGGGTGGCGGCATTTATTATTCTATAATCAATACAAATTCGCCAACCAGAAACTTGTCTGATAGGTATTAATTCATTATTTTCATTTTCTTCAATAGTTACTCCTTCTTTCTTAGGAACACAATGAATTGGACTTACCCAAGTACTATCCAAAATAGGATATATAATTCCAGCATCTAACCATTTTAAATTCTCTTTTTTAACTACTTCTTTCATAATAGGGTTCAATCTCCTTTGTGGATCAATTTTTGGTTTATGTTCTTCATTTAATAAAATTCTGTGCATACAAATCAAAGGACTAATTCCTTTAAAATCAGCTAAAGTCCAACCAATCGCTCTTCTGTATTTTTTTAATGTATCCATTAATTTTTGTTCTTGAATTTCATTTAAGTCTGAGGATACAATTACTGGTAATGCTGAAAACTCTCCTAAAAATACATAATTCAAATGAATTGGAAGATTCTTTAATTCAAGTTCAGGGGGTTTTACAACTGATGCAATTAATATTTCATTTTCTGGTTCTGTTGAGTTGAGCATTTCAAATTTTTCTTGAATATAATCAGCTTCTTCGCTATCAATTTCATCATAATTATCTTTTTCGATATCTTCTTTTTTTTCATAATTTTCTTTGAAATATTCTTTTCTTAGATAATCACATATATCCATTCTAAAGCATTCATCATCTTTTTCTATTGATGGATTCTTCATTGACTTTGAGATGTTAAAGGTTACTCTTGATCATTTACTCTCATAGTCAATTGTCCTTTTTTAACGTCTATCATGGCTCTTCCTATAGCTAGGAATGGTCTTCCTAAAATAATTGGAATTTCTTTATCTTCTTCCATATCTAGAATGATAAAGTCCACAGAAAAAATAAACTTATCAACCTTGACCAAAATATCTTCTACAACTTTCTTAGGATGTGTAATAGATCGATCAGCTAAATGTAGAGTTACAGAACTTGGTGCAATCTCTCCAATTTCTAACCTTTTAAAAATTGATAAAGGCATCAAATTTATGCTAGCTCCCAAATCACATAATGCTCGTCCATAAAATATTTCACCAATAGCACACGGGATAGTGAAACTACCAAGATCTTTAAGTTTTTGGGAAGTTTTCTCTGAATTATAGCACTACAGTCTTCATTGAGTGCAACAGTCTCATGATCTTGTAACTTCCCCTTTTTGTTGAGTATATCCTTCATAAATTTAACATAATCAGGCATTTGTTCTACAGCTTCAACAAAGGAATATTTATTGACAATTTTTTTCAAAATGTCTAAGAATTAAGCAGATCTTTTTCCTTTATCTTATTGCTTTAATCTTTGAGGAAATGTTGGAGGTGGTTTTTCAACAGTAATTTTCATAGGTTTCAGAGGAAAATCAGGATATAAACTTTCGTTTTCTCCTTCAGTTTCTTCTTTTTCCTATTCAACTACAGTTTCTTTTTGAACTCTTGTTTCCAACTCTTTTCCACTTCTTAATTGAATAGTTTTGACTTGTTCTTTTCCTTAATCTTTAAGATTTACTTCAACATTGCTACGTAAAGTTTCAGCAAGTCTATTGCTTAATACAGAAGCAATTTGCTCTAATTGGTTTTCTATATTTTTATAGCATTTCCTTGATTTTGTAATTGATTACACATATTCAAAACTAATTCTTCCATAGACAACTTTTTCTCCTTAAATTATGAATTATTATAAAAACCCGGCGGATTGGAAGGTCTATAATTGGAATTACCTTGATTATTTATATTTCCTAATGGGTTTACTGGATTGTTCCCCCACTGAGGATTCACAATATTATTTTGGTTATTCCAATTAAAATTTGGATGATGCTTCTAACCTGGATTATAATAGTTTGAATAAGGATTATTTTGTCTATTATTTATTACACTTATAGTTTCATATGAAGATTGAGCATCTATAATTTTTCCTAATGAATTTTCTTCTAACACTGGAGGTGTTTAAGAACGATTTTTTCCGTATTGATCTATTTTCTTTGAAAGTGCAGCAATTTGAGAAACTATCATAGTTAAAGCATCAGAATCATGAATACTGGCTACTCTCTTAGGATTTACCGTTTCAGCAGGCCATTGAAAATTTTTGGTAGCCATTTCTTCTATTAATGCACAGGCTTCTTCAAAAGGTTTAGACATTAGTGATCCACCAGCAGCAACGTCAATTATAGATCTAAGAGATCCTACTAGTCCATTATAAAATGTTTGAATAATTAACCAATCTGGAAAAGCATGATGTGGACATTTCCTAAAAAGTTCTTTAAATATTTCCCAAGATTCATATATCGATTCTCCCTCATACTGACTGAAAGATGTGATATCGTTTCTAAGCTTAGCAGTCTTAGACAGTGGAAAATATTTCGATAAGAATTTTTGTGAAAGTTCTCCCGAAGTTCTAATTAATCCAGGTGCTAATAAATTTAACCAAGCCTTAGCCTTATCCCTTAGCAAAAAAGGAAAGAGTCTAAGTCTGACAGCATCATCAGACACTCTGTCGTACTTAAAAGTAGCACAAATTTCTAAGAAACTTGCAACATAAAAACTAGGATCTTCATTTGAAGTTCCACCAAATTGATTGTTTTGTACCATTTGGATAATTGTAGGTTTAAGCTCAAATGAATTAGCGACTACAACAGGATTTTGGATAGTTAAGTGAATTTAATCTAATAAGGGTTAGCGTAGTCTCTTAATTGTCTAGATTGATGTTAATTTTCTATTCTTTGGTTATTTATGTTCATTTCATATGTTTCAAAATTTAAAGTTTCTTGTCTTAGTTTTCTAATTCTCCTGAAGGTGCGTTCTAATTTTGAATCGTAGGGTATAAGATTTTCATAACCAAATTTACGCATACAATCGAAATCAGTACACAATAAAGCAATTAACTAAATAAGTTGTAATTCTATTAAAAAGGTTTTCTAAAAGTTCTAAATTGTCTATTACTCTAATTATGTTATAAAATATTCCTATATTCCTATAACAAGTAAAATATTTCCCCGGGAACGGTGCCAAAAACTTGATCTGCGATTTTAAATATGCTTAAAAATATAAGAATTCGACACCACTACTAGATAATATAAATCCTCAGCAATAGTGCCAAAAACTTGACTTGGAGCATAATTTTAATTTTAGTAACAATTAAATATTATAATCTTTTAATCGCAAAGTTACCTTTAAACGCAAGTATACGTATCACTCAAGTAATATAGGGCTCTAGTGGAGTCCTGGATATCATTCCCACAGGGAAATATATTAAAGCCTAAGGACTAGGATTATATAAAACAATTCAGAATCACAACTAAATCGAAATTGTCTATCTGTCACTAATACGCAATCGATAATAATATGAAATTTTTATATCTAAACTAGTTTTACTAACAATTTACTAATACTACTAAAGTTATGTTCAAATATATAATAACAAGAATCTTTCTCCTTTGTTAAGATATTTAAGTAAAGCAATAATTAGAATTAGTTTTATATGTGTTGTGCCAAATAGGAGCATACCTATTCTTTACCCTCTGGTCCAGGCATAAAGAACATTGATTAATCCTATGCTTGGTTACTGAATCTGCGGCTAGGCTGGGAGGATACCGGCTTTCACTTCGGAGCTCCCACATTCCCCTCGCCTCAGGGCTAACAATCTACACTTCAGCACCATGATAGCACCGAATTGAGGATTTTAGCCTGTCACTCTAAATTCTCCAATTCTACGCCTGATTAATATTATTTCACTATTTATTTGCACTTCTCCTTTCAAGGATTTACCCGTCTACCTTTCAAAGAGAAATGAGATACATACTAGTTAAGAATCTTTAGCCCACGGTTACATCTTAAGAATTTTTCACAGATTTTAACAATACAAATGGCCAATTCGTATAGTAAAGTAAGTATAGGTATAGTATCATCACAACTTATTTATAATAGGTTTGATACACTAATTCATATAATCATTTCAATAAAACATCAAAACAATGAGAAAGACAGAACAACTACTCAGAATTCATGAAGAGGATGCAATAAAACGTGGATTTCATATAATAAAGTAAAGTTACAAACTATAGTAAATAAACACAACTTATCTTAAATTTCTCCCCAAGCAAACTCATTGAAGTTCCTCTGTATCTTTTCCGTTCTTTACAGTACGCGGAATTTTCCTTCGAAACGACAATGCAGAAGAGATCTCTCACTTCCCTTCTACTCTTACAATCCTTCGAAGAATTCCTCACAAAATCTATATTTGAACTCACTACTCACTAATTAACAATACTAAAATAATTATCTACTCACTAATAGACACACTTATAACACTAGTGGACTCTTTTGGACACTCTTTGTTGAGTTTGAACTCTCTAGTAAACACGTAGGATATCACTTTTTCGGCCTAAAATGGTTCTTTTTAAAGTTTTAGAAGAGTCTCTAAGGTTTTTGCAGGCACCCCTTTGAAAATTGTCCACATTCGACGTATTTCTGGAAAGAACCGTCGATCCCGCCATCGGTGGCCTTGAGCTGCGCCGTCGGTGGCCTTCTAGAAACAGTACTTTAAACAGGCCTCGTTGTCGGCGGCCTCGACCTCCGCCGTCGACGGTCACCCTTTCAATTTATTCTGAACTCTCGGGAAAATGACACCGTCGGCGCCATCGATCTCGCTGTCGGCGCCCTAGGTCAAATTGACATAATTTGGTCCTTTTTGCTCCAAATTTGCTACATTTTACATATTTTCACTCCTTTGTTCTTAAATCTTCATACCTGCAAAAAAACACCAAAAATATCTTTCTTTAAAGTGCAATATCATCAAAATCCATATAAAATAGGCATGAAAATTTTCACCTTTTTTCCTTGGGTCAATTATCTTGATTATTCACCATTTTGCAAGGATTTTCAATTTATTTTTATTATTTTCTAATTTTTCTGACAGTACGCTCTAACTCCGAATCGTAAGGCACTAAATTTATAGATCCACTACTGCGCATATACAATAACACAAATACTTTTATAAAGGTAAACAAACACACAATTACACACTACAAAATAAAGGTTTTTTGTTACAATATTATCAATAAATACCGTTTATACTTTCTTACTTACTACTTTGTTACTTTCCCCCGGCAACGGCACCAAAAACTTGATGCACGAGACTTTTATTTTGCAAGAATTTATGAACTCAAATTTATATATTTATAATGATTTTGTTAAGTCCAAGCATTCAACGCAAGTATACGTATCATATCAAGTAATACAGGGCTCTAATGGAGTCCTGGTTATCGATCCCACAGGGAAGTTTGAAGTATAAGAAATCATTCACAATATAAATAATATAGCACTAAAATCCGATATTTAAATAACAATTAAGGTTTAACACTTACTCCTACTAACACTATGTAGAAAACAGTAACAATTAACTAAACTACAATTACTTCTAACAACTTTAAAAATAGAATTAAATAACAGACACACTAAACTAAGTATTTGAAAGGTTTTCGATATATGAGAAAAGTATCTTTTCTCTTGTAATGAGAATATGATGTGTGGATTGATATGGAACAGTTATCTATGTTGTTGTGTCAAATAGGAGCATAGATGATTCTTTACCCTTAAAAGAGTACCCCCCTTTTCTAAGCAAGAAAAGAACATTGACATATCCTAAGTTTAGTCACTAAATCTAAGGCTAGGCTGGGAGGATACCGGCTCTCACTTCGGAGCTCCCACTCACCCTTCACTCAAAGGCTAACCAATTTGGGGATTTCTGCCTGTCACCCTAAAGTCTCCACATTGAAGTCCATCAAAATATATTTCCCTATTTATTTGCACTCAATTCCTATGAACTACGCAGTTCATCCATAGAAATTGAATGGATCTTTCATTATTGTTGTAGGTCATTAAATCCTTTCAAACTTAACATTCAACAACATATTTTAACATTTCAATTGGCCAAATCAAAAACAAATTATGTTCGAAATGAAAAGCCATCACAATTTCTTCATTACATTAAAAGCACATCAAATACACATCAATCCATCATCACATCTCTATGTAAGAAGAAAGACAAGGGAGACTACTCAGAATTCATGGAGAAGATACAATAAAACATGGATTTTATATATAAAAGAAAAGTCATACAAACCACAAAAGAAAATACAACATATCTCTTTCCCTTCCCCAATGCAATTCCCTTGAAGTTCCTTTGAATCCTCTTCTCTCTTTTTTAAAACACTTGATTCTCTCTTTAGAATGGAAAGGAAGAAGCAATCTCTCACTTTACTCCTTCTCCTTTACTCCTTAGAGAAGAATTCCTCTCAAATCCTCACTCTACACACTCTTCTCCTAAACCCTAACACTTAACACACACTAAAACTACACTAGAACCACTGAAGAAGCACACCATTTTCGTCCAAAAATAGTTACTTATAAGATAGGCACGAAATTCCAAGAATTTTCATAGGCATCCCTTCAAAAAGTCGCCAAAAATCTTCAAATTTGAATTCCACCGACTTCGGGCGCCGACGGCGCTCTATCGTGCCATTATTTCTGAAGTCTCTTTATTTGGGCGCCGGCGGCACCAGAACCTATTCTTTTTTCTCCTTTTTACTCTGAATTCATTCCTTTTCACTTCTTTTCACTCCAATCACCTAAAATCATCATACCTACAACAAATCATGAAAAATACCTTTCTTTAAAATGTAATATCACCAAAAATAGGTAACATTAGATAGCAAAAACTATATATATTTTTGATGCATCAGCCCCCAAAACCCTAAAATCCCCCAAAATTTCCAAAATCTCTCAAATTTTCCATATAGCTCCAAAAAGCATTCGAAAATACTTTCTACCACTCAAATTAAACAAAATTACCCAAAATTACCAAAAATCGCCAAAATGACCAAAATGCTCCTCTTAGCCCAAAATTCTAAAAATTTCAAAAATTCCCATAAACTTCCAAAACCTCCCAAATATTCCCAATTTCATTTCTCTCAACTACCACATGACCCATTTTGGCTAATTTAGCCCAATTTAAACAAAAGCCCCAATTTGACCCATTTAACCCAAAAGTGTCCAAATTAAGCACCGTATCTACCCAATTGATCCCAATCTTGCCCAATTCCAATTTAAAACTTTAATTCAACATCACAAATACCAATCTAAACCAAATCCAGGCTCAATTTTACCCACATTTGAGTTCCATTTCTCTTAAAACCCAAAATCCCCAATTTTACCCAAATGATCCAAAATCCCCAAATTGACTCAATGCCAACCAATTCCCCCAAATTTCAATCCTAAACCTTCCATAACACTTCTATGAATCACATGAAACATTCAATTACCCCTAATTTGAGCCCAAGTCTAACCCAAATCCAATTGAAATCCAAAAATACCCAATTGTAACCTAAGTTCAACTCATGCCCAAAATCTACCAAATTGATTAGAGTAACCCAAAAATTTCCACCCAATTGATGTTGGAAACTCTTCACCACATTCCCTTAAACCATTTGGAACTTTCAATTGGCCTTGGACCCAACCCTAGCCCAACCTAAACCTAAGTTTACCCAACCTTCCCCAAATTGGTCAAAATCCCAAAATCCACCAAATTGAGCCCCCAAATGAACTCAAAACCACTCCAAGTCTTCATGAAAAATCTTCATTACAATAATCTACAGAAATTTTCTTAAGATACTTAGTCTCCACTCAAGCTCAAACCCAAGTTAACCCAATTTTAACCTAAGGTGACCCAAATGAACCCATGACCCAATCTAACCAAATTGAACCAAATGTGACCAAACCAACTCCTCCACGGCCACTAAGTTGACCCTAAGGATTGGGCTAAACCCACCTAGCCCACCCTAGTGGAATCATGGACCAAAGGTCCCCCAAATTAGGGGATCTCATCCCTGTCGGCATATTTTTTGGTTATGTGTTTTGAAAAGGGGGTCGCCTACAGAAATTGTCGGCGAATTTTCATACTTTAAATTTAATTTAAATATATATATAGTTTAAAAGATAACATTTGATTTTGAAAGTAATTTTAAGTTTAAAAGTTTTAAGATATGAAATCAAACCGATCTCACATCCCAAATAGTTTATATAAACGAGCATCACACCACAAACCGTGTATCTATCCCGAAGAATAGCACACTGCTTGATGATGGGCTTGATTAAATAAACTAGGAGATTTGTGACATCCGTTTGGTCTGCGAACCAATTTTATAAGCCGACAAGTTCCCCTGCTTAATATAAATGAATTAAGTAGGGTTTATATTACCTGGGTTTTTAAAGTTCCCTATAAGGGCAAGCCCCTATAGTTAATTACATCTTAAATGACGGGAATCATTTAAGAAAACTCTCGATAATGATCAGTGGTTTTGCTCTCAAGAATTTCAAAGTTTAAGGTTTTCAAAGTATCGGATCTTGGAATTTTCAATTGGGAATGGATCAAATTTGGAACAAGTTTGTTTTAGGAGTCCAAAGAAAGAGAAGTAGGAGAAGCTGAGGATCCAAGAGGAATCTTGACGACTTCCCAACTATCCTATTGTTTGGCTTAGATTTGAGAAAATCCTAATATTATCTTATGTTTCAATCTTGTCAATTTTAGTTAATTAGGACTTATATTCGTATGACACAGTCATGTAAATAGCCTCGAAGATGTGAGGGCTTATGTCGTACCGAACGACTACCTCTGAGAATTTATGTTGCACTAGGCAAACTACATTGAAATCCTATAGCTTGGTTATTTTATTCTAAGAAAGTTTTGTTGAAGTAGACTCAGGTTTTGCTGATGACGATGGCCGTGCTGCCCACCATGCTCCGAGCTCCTTGTTGTTGCAAAGGTTTAGTTTTAGAAGTCATAAATCGGAGATGAGAGAAGTGTTTTGGTTTAGAGAGAATCTTAAAATCCAAGTGTTTTTAATATATTAATTAAAACAAATCTTAAAGTTGGTTAAACGAACCGATTAAGATCCCACGGTTCAGTCACTCAAGCATCGTTATTTTCATTGAATTCACTTAGTCCGGATGAATTTGCTAAACTCAACTGAATGAGTTCCACACTTTCATTTAGACCGTGGGAAATCCCGTTAGCAACACGTGGGTTACATCATCCGAGGTATTCCCGATCATTCAACGAGACGTTTTAATTTAGTTGTAATTGTAGTTTTGTTGTTCTGTTGGTGATTAAATTTTGAGTTGCTTTATATTTTGAAATGTTGTGGCTGTGAATTTTATCTTGCAGTGATTTTTAATTTAGTTTTAGTTTCAGTTTTATGGACTACCCTAAAGTTTTTTGGTTTTCATGCAACAGTTGTTTATCATGCAAGAAAAGAAAGTGCAATGCAATTAATTAAATTGCGAGAAGGTAAATTGCAATAAAATAAAAGCGTACCTGGAGGGTCTTCCCGTCATCCCAAGCTGCACTTGAAACACATGTTAGAGCATTTAAGTATTCCAACAAGTACCTAGGTAAAGCTAAGGGAAAGGTTTTGGTTGTCTACCAAAGTACTAATCCTATAGCTAGTCATCTCCTATGACGTCTAGGTTCTTGTATTTTGGTTTGAGGACGATTTCCTTAAACAAAGAACAATTAAGTTCAATTGTTCTTATAAATATCCTATCATATTGAGGAAGTGCTTAAGGCGAGTCTTAAACATCTTTTCAATATTTCTAGGATTGTTTCAAGTCCAAGAGAATTTAATTATACAAGTGAATTAATCATCCGGGAGTTTAAGTTTTGTTCTTTTGCTCAGTGAACTAGGATGTTTGAATATCCTATAAATGAAGTAACACTTCACTTGATACCTCATTTAAGGGTTATAACAATAAGAGCTTTAAAAGGGCAAATCAACTTATTAAGTATTTTAATGATTTAAACTTAATGATTTAATTTTAATTTTGACTTAATTATAGAAAATTAGTTTAAGTTTGGAATAGTGTTCAAGTTATTTTAGATTTAATTCTTAATGATTTCATTTAGGTTTGTTGTTAAATGATTTTAATTTAATTTAATCCAATTTAATTTTAATTCAATTTAATTTAATTTTAATTTAATTTGATTTTAATTTAATTTAATTTAATTTAATTTAATTTTAATTTAATTTAATTTGGATTATTATTTTAATCTTTTAATTAAGAATTAAGTATTATTGAAGTGATTTATTTAGGGATTTTTAAATTAAAGAATAAATATCCTCTTAATAATATCCCTACTTTAATAATTCCAATTTATATTATTCTTCCAAAATTTCAATTAATTAATTAATTAAAGTTTTATTTTAATTTATCTTAAAAATGATTGATGGGTTTCTATCCTTTAATTATTTAAATTTCAATCATTCAAATCAGATTAGGATCAAATATTTTACTCTCTCATTTTATTAAGCCTAAAGTTTTAATTAAGGGTTAAAATTTTAATTACCATTTTGCCCTTCAAGCTTAATAATTCCATAACTCACTTAATTGAGCTTAAATGAATTTGAAATTTTCAGTCACATGTCAATTAAGACATTTGAGGAGAAAATGTGATTTTTCTGTATTTAATTTATTTATATAATTATTTTTTGTAGAAAATAGGGATTTCCAAGGAAAATTCAATAAGATGACCAAGCGAATTTTTCTGTTCTTAAAAAAATTATGGGGCACTCCTAATGACTAGAGGACCATTTAGACTAATTTTGGTGATTTTTTGAATTTTATTTTATTTATTATAATTATTTTTAGTTTTGGAGCATTAATTAATTTTAAAATAAAATTAAAGTTGAAAAATGGATTTTATATTTTTCTTAAGTCTCTCTAACCTCAAGGAGTCCAGAGAAATAAATTTTATATTTTTCTAATTTTTTTTGATTTATTAGAATTATTTTAGTGAAAAGGTTGGAAAATACATTTTTAATATTAAAAAATACATTAAGCCTTTAAAATTCAATATCTTATCCTAGGAATTTAAAAAAAATATTTGGTTTGTTCCTAAGTGTTTAGAATTCAAAGTATGACATTTTGGTGATTTTTAATATTTTTGTGATTTTTATTATTTTTTAATTATTAAAAATATTAAAATAATGATAAAAATCAACTTTTTTAGAAAATTACAATTTTAATTTTCCTAAGTTCCTCTGATATCATAAAAGCTCCAAAACCATTTTTGTGAATTTTTGAAAAGTATTTTGTGAGTTATGAATTTTTAAAGTTTAATTTTACCCATTTTTGCTTAAGAGGCTTAATCAACCTATTTGATGGGGCTAACCAAGTCCAATTGGTCTAAAATTTTTATGTGGTGTTCTCCTATCCCTAGAGGACAGTGGAGAATTGTTTTTAAGTTAATTTGATGAATGGTTAACCCTAATTAATTAAAGTTCAATTTTGGGTATTTAGGCCAATTAGAGTTATTCAAAGTGAATTAGCTCAAAAATTATTTTTCCTAGGTCCCTCTGGTCACAAGCAACATCACCAAATTTTTCTAGAATTTATTCCACAACATGCTAATTATTGGAATTAAATTACTTAAAACAGTAACATGAACTTGAAAAATCAATAACCTCTTATAGGAATGGCCTCTGACCTTGGAAAATTCAGGGAATGTTCCTAAGTTCAGAGGCTTCAAAAGCCCTATGGTCTCATGCCATAGTGAATTTCCTATATGCATGGAGAATTGAAATAGTGCAGAGAGTAAATAAATAATTAAAAATAAAATACTTAATGAAATTACTTGATTTCTTTTCCACATTATTCTCCTCTGTTCACTGAGTAAGAGGGTATTTTTATTTTATTTTTATGATTTTTCTACACAAAGTTATGCATTTTTGAAGTTTAGGGTCAAAAATAAATAAAATATTTCATTTTCCCGCTCAATCGCCACGTGTCGCTCCCCGATTTGCTGGCGCGGTTCTCGTTCATGGATGCGGATACTTGTCCAACTCCATCGGCCCCGTCCGTTGGATACATGCACGATCGGACGGTCGCCGCTTCTCTCCCCTAGTTCTTTTCACCCAAAACCGTCCAACTTCAAACCTTGATATCTCCCTCGATTCTCAACGAAATTGAATGAATTTTTTTTAAAATGATCATCTAATCGAGTAGCACACATCTATATGGTGATGATATACTTAAAACATGTGAATAATTACAGAAAATTAAAACATGCTCGGTTGGAGGAGAAAAAATTGATACCTTTGTCCAAGAGGTGAGGCCTCAATTGGAAGTGATTGGATTGAGCTTAGGAGTGCCTGGAGAATCTTTGGGAACAATTTGGCAGAGTTTACCCAAGGTAATCTTTGCATCTCCTCTCCTTGGTCATGGAGGTGGGGTTTAAATAAGGAAGGTTATGGTGGAGCTTGGGTGGCCATGAGGGTTGGCTTGGTTCATTCATCAAGGTTTTTTGGCTGAGAAAAACTCACATGATTGAGCTTGATCTTGGTGCAATCAATTGGGTTATGCCATGTGTAAAGTCAAGGATTTAAATGGCATGGGTGTAAGGAGCATTTTTGGTCCAATTTGGGTCAATTCATGGGTTTGGCTTGGTTCAATCACCAAGGCTTGATTTGGGCTGATGTGAGATCATTTGGGTCAGCCTCACATGTGTGGTGAAGTCCCCATCCAAGTTGAGGTGGCCAATTTTGGTTAAAGTGTATCATGAATGGGGTTAAAAAAAGGTTTAGTGAAAGCTTAGGAAAGGCTCCCCTCTCCTTGCCATAAGTGGCATGGTGAGGTGGAAAGGGCTCCCCATGGATTGCATATGGCTTATGCATGGCTCCATGACTTCATTTGGCTTGCTCATGGCTTGGGGAAAAGGTTGGCTCACTTGCATGGAAAAGGGTTATTTGGAATTTTGAAAACTTTGGATTCCATTGATGGGATTTGTCATGATGCTACAAATGGGTTGATTTCATGATGGTTTAAGACTTTGGTCAAATAGGATTATTAAAGGAATGATGAAGAAAAGGTTTCATGTGGGCTTGGGAATGAACTTTGGGCTTTTAAAATTTGGTAAAGGTGGGCTTTTAAAATGGTTTAAGGGAATGGGCTTTTATGTTTCAAAATGGGCTTTTAGATCAAAAACTTTGTAAAGGGCCATGCCAAATAAACATTGGGTTTAGTTTAAGGATATGTCATGAGTGATTTAAAACAAATTTGGAGTGATTTGGGATTGAATTGGGTTGGATTTGGGTTTATTTAGGTCATGGGTCAAAATTGGGCCTTAAGCTTTTAAAATGAAATTGGATTCAAATGCAAATCAAATTGGGCTTGAATTTGATCTAAATTGATATTAGGGATATTGAATTGAAGTTTAGAATTGAATTGGACCAAAATTGAGACCAATTGGGGTGATTTGGTTTGACATTGGGTTCATTTGGGTTTAAAATGGGCTAAATTGGGGGTTTTGGTAAAAGTGGGGTAGATTGAAAAAATTGGCCCATGGTGTAGTTGGACAAAATGAAATTAGGAATATTTGGGATTTTCTGGAATTTTCTGGGAATTTTCTAAATTTTTGAATTTTTGGGTCAAGAGGGGCATTTTGGTAATTTGGAGGGTATTGGGGGTATTTTTAGAAATTTTGGTATTTTTGGCTGGAGATGGTCAATTTGAGTGGGGGGAAAATGTTTAGGATTGATTCTGAGGACTTTTGGGTGATTTGGAGATTTTGGAGGATTTAGGCAATTTCAAGGGTTTTTGGTAGGTTTGATAGGTGTAGGGTCTCCGAGGTCAAAAATTGAAATTTTGGAATAATGAAGATTGATCAAATATGAGTGGAATGGAATCACTTTGATTGAGCCATGAAGCCATGTTAAGCCTATATGAGCCATGGGAGGACTCATCTGAGGCATTCACTATGTTGTTCCTAACCCTCTTTACCAGGGGCTTAGGGGTCGAGGTCCATCCATATGAATTACCTACATGAGTCAAGGAGTCAAGTTGGGTATGGGTGTGGTTTTAGGATTTGGATTGTGTGTGTGAGAGTGTAGAGTGTGAGTGTAGTGAGTAAGTCAACCCTCACCAGACCAGGCCACCCAGGGTGGTCCTAAGGCCAAAGAGTCCTATAGGGAACTCATCCTTGAAACCTTCACATTTGATTTCAACCCTCTAGGTGATTAGGGGTCTATAATCAAGCTTGTGAGGCTTGCAGGGAGGCAAGAAGTGGTTCAAATTTCTAAGGGATGGGTCCCAATCTAGTCCTCTAAGATAGTCAAAGGAAAAGCCTAAGGCTAGATCCTAAACACTAAAGAGGGAAGAGAAGACCTCATAAAAAATGAGGTCAACAATCCCTTAAATGGTTAAATCTAAGAGATGTTTGCCATAATGCCTTGACAATTAAAGCCCATTGCACTCATGGCCTGCCCACTGGTGCACCTAACCCACTGGCCACCTCACCTAGCCTGGTCGGTCAGCCTAGTGGCAGGAAAATGCCAAAACTGTAAGCCACCTCCCTCTTGGCCAAACCCAAACTCCACCCTATGGCCAACTCAGCCCAAAATTGCCACCAGAGCTCCTCTGCACTCCACCTAGGCAGCTCTTTGCACCTGAATTGAAGCCCTGGCAGCCACCCCAGCCATGGCTATTTAAGCCACCACCCTTTACGGCTAAGAGAGAGTGCTGAAAATTTCTTAACAGAACTCTGCCAAAATCTCACCAAAGCTCCTCCAGACCTCCCTAAGATAATTCCAGCCATTTTCCCCCTCTGGTCCCCACTGCCTGAGCTCAAATTTGGCTGAAAACTAAGACTCTTTCCAATACACCTCCACATAGTACCAAATCTCAATTAACTTGACCCACACCTTCCCAGCAGTGAAAGAAGAGGATCCCCCATCAAAGCCCCATCACAGAAGGCCTCTGCACCAGACTTCCATCAAAGCTCAAAATCGGGTCTAGTCACTTTTATATTTAGACAATTCATCAGGGCAAGAGGCTTTATCCCTGAGCTCTTGGGAACGAAGGTGTAAAGCGTCTCGGATTGAAGCTTCACTTCTTAGAGCCAAGGTATTACCTCCTTCTTCTTCCTAAGCTTCTCTTAATTCTCTACGTAATTAGGGTTAATTTGAACTGTGATTAGCCATATGGATATGTTCTCCATGCTTAGAAGAGTCCATATGATCAAACCCGAAGTGATTTGGTTGAGTCTAGGCTGAAATATTAGATTTTTAGTGTGGACAGCTCTCGGAATGAACCAATCAGAGATGAAGCTTGGCGTCGTTGGATCATCCGTGTATTAAACGGAGGGTTAGGATAGCACCGGATGGGAAGATGAAGCAGAACCGCGGAGCCGCGTGGCGCTGACTCAGAAGGAGACTCCCAACCGAAAAGAGACGCGTGTGCTTTCGACCCGCCATAGGTTTGCGTGGCGCCGACGTGGTTAAGTAGGAAAATCCATATTTTCTGAATTATTTAAATCACTAGAACTTTAAAAATCCATATCTTGGCCTAGAAAAATCATAAAAATAAAAGAAAAATTTTCTGTTGGCCAGTGAACAGAGGAGAACGATATGGAAATGGTTTGAAATATTTTTGATGTATATTTTATTTCTAATGATTTAAATACTGATTTTCAGTCTTTTAATTCCCCATTGACCCAGATATTATACTATGGCGTGAGCTTTGGAGGTCTTGTTCTATCTGTCATGAGGGATCTTCTCTGATTTTTCCATAGTCAGGGGACATCTCTAGAAGGAAATGTCTATTTTTAAGTTATTATGTCTGTTTTGGTGTAAAAATTATAATAATTAAAATAATAATCATAAAAATACAAACTAAATTTTGGTAGGTCTCTTATGATCAAAGGACCTTAGGATAATTATTTCATGGGCTAAATCATTAAGATATGCACTAATCACCAACTTGACCTAAAACAAACTCTTAATTAATTAAGATAAAATAATAAATAAAATAACCTGAAAATGATTCTTCATTGTGTCTCAGGGGCAGAGGAACTACCCTAAAAATTTTGAAGTCATTAGGAATTATTTTAATTAGCTAAATGATTTTCCTAAGTCCAATGACATTTTTAGCACTTAAATGAATTTTAATAATTAAAATACCACTCAACGAATTATAAAATTAATTTTGGGAGTTCTCTGTGATCAGAGGAATTTTAAAAAAATAATAGGGAATTTTTATAAAATTTTTATTTTAAATCATATTTTAATAGTTAAATAATTACAAAAATATTAAAAATTACAAAAATATTAAAAATTACAAAAATATTAAAAATCATTAAATTGTCACTTTTGGTCTCCTAATCACTTAGGAACCATCCCCATAATTTTGCTAAGTCCTTAAGTTAAAATATCAATTTGTAAAGGCTTAAGTAAATTTTTAAAAGGCTAAAAAAATAAATTACCTTAATTTTGCATTAAAATAATTCTAATAATTAAAAGAAAAATCAAAAAAATGTGAAATTTGTTTCTTTGGGATCTTAACCTTAGAGAGATTTTTGAAAAATATAAAATTGAATTTTTAACTTTTAAAATATTTTATAATTAATTAAAATCCTAGAAATTAAAATACTGCTAATAATTAATATAAACTTCAAAAAATCATGAAGTTTGGTCTAAGTGGTCCTCTAGTCTAGGTTTACCTCCAATAAATATTTTATTTTGATCAAGTTATGAATTTTTCACTAAAAACCTCTATTTTTGCATTAAAATAAATATATAAATTAAATTAAAATTTGAAAAATCACATTTTCTCCTCTGATGTTTTAATTAGCTCATTAGTAAGGTAACATAAAAGTTCCAAAGTCATTTGAATTGAATTTAAGAAATTATGAAGTGATAAGGCCCAAAGGGCAAAGTTATAATTTTAAGGGTTTTAGACTTAATTAATATTTAAGCTTAATAAAAGGGTAAAATGGGCAATAAATGATCTTAAATGATATGTTTGGATGTTTGAGACATTATAGGGATAAATGGTAGAAACCAACTTCAATTTTTTCATATCAAAACTAAATGTTTAGATTTTCCTAATTAGCTGTAATTTGGAAGATAATTAATCAAAATGATCCTTAGGGTTAGGTGTTGATCTTGGAGGTTAATAATCCACTAACTTACACCCCTCTTTGGTATATTAAATGATACCACAATATTTTGATAAAAATTAATTAAACTCATTTCACTTTTCCAAAAAGAATTACAAATTTATCCATCAAATTTTAAGGGCTAAGTAGTGAGCTAGGCTTAATTAATCTTGCTAAAAGAAGTTCAGAAAAGCCAAACATAGTTAAAATCTAAACACCTGAGAAAACATTACAAGCCCAGTTATGAAATAAACTGGTTAATTTTCCCAAAAAAATTAACTTTTGCTAAAGGGATTTTCACCCACATAATCTCTAAATGAAATAACAAATGATAATTACCATGTCTTTCAAGTTAATTAAATAACACCAGTTCACTGAGCATAAGGGTATGAAAGGGATAAATCATTTAATAATTAAAATAAATCCAAAAGGACCTCAGGGAAGTTTAAAAGTATTGTAAAATATCTGGGTTTCTCCTGGACCAATTCACAAGTCGTCTGGGGACCTTGTAGAATTATTGTATTTATTATATTTATTAAATGGAAACACCTAATAAAGAAATAGGACCCGTCGGGTTATGACCTAGGATTTGATAGGCCTGTGATGAACATATCCATATGGTTTTACTTCCCTACAAATATAAATGTTTATTGCAAAGAATACTAAAGTTTTAGGTGGAGGAACGAGAAGAATCGCCAGGTACACTTTATAAGTTTACAATGCTTTCTTTTCCCGTGTTTTCTTTACTGCACTTTACTTTTCTTACAATTTGCATGATAAACAACAATGTCACCCTGCATGAAAACTGAAACCTTTATGATAGCCACAAAACTAAAACAAAAACTAAATTAAAAAAATCAGGACAAGATAAAATTCACCCCCACAATATTCAAAATATAAAGCAACTCAAAACTTAATCACAAATAAAACAAAAACTACAATTGTAACTAAATTAAAACGTCTCGTTGGATGATCGGGAATTCCTTGGAGGAGGTAACCCACGTGTTGCTAACAAAGTTTCCCATGATCTGAATGAAAGTATGGAACTCATTATGTTGAGTTTAGGAAATTCATTTAGACTAAGTGAATCCGATGAAAATAGCGGTGCCGGGATGATGGAACCGTGGAATCTTAACCGGTGTTTCTATAATCAACTTTAATGTTCCCCTAATAAAATATTAAGACATCTCAATTTTAAATATTTCTAAAACATGACACTTCTCTCTTCTCCTCAATCGATACTTTTTTAAACTAAACCTGCTACGACGAGGAGCTTGGAGCATGCATAGTGGGCAGCACGGCCATCTTCAACAGCGAAACTTGTCTACACCAGCAAAACCATTCCTTAGTTTAAACAACAAACCATAGGACTTCAAGGTAGCTTTCCTAGTGCAGCATAAATCCTCACCTTTTTTTAGGCAATTTGCACAGCCATGTTGTGCAATATAAGCCGTAATTCACTTTAGGATTCCGATGTTGTCGTCCGATATGACATAAATCCTCCCATCCTCCAGGTTATTTACATAATCGGGTATTATGCAAATGTAATTCCTATAATTAATTGGCAGGATGGAAATTTATATAACATCATTTCCAAGATTTAAAGCTAAACTATAGAATAGTTTGGGAGGATATCGAGGTTCCCTTGAATCTGTGTTCTTCCTCTAGCCTTCTCTCCTTTGGATTCTGATAAAATAAAATGTTCAAAAATTTCAGCCATTCACCTATTGAACTTTCGACTATCACATTTTCTTGGAAAACCTTACTTTTGGAAGTCATGAATATAAATATTTCCTGATCAATATCAAGAGTTTTCTTAGTTGACTTCGGTTATTTAAGATATAATTAACTATAGGGGTTTGCTCTTATAAGAAACTTAAAAACCCCAGATTAATATAAACCCTATCTAATTCCTTCATATTGAGTAGGGGAAATTGTCGGTCAAAATGGTTCACAGATCAAATGGATGTCATAAATTCTTTAGTTTATTTGATCAAGCTTCAACCCAAGCCACATAATTTCTCTACGGGATAAACACATTTCTTGCGGCGAAATGCTTGATTACATAAACTATTATTTATATGAGATCGGTTTGATTCCATATTCTTTAAAATAAAATAATTAATTTCAAAATCCATATATATATATATATATATATATATATATATATATATATATATATATATATATATATATATATATATATATATAAATTAAAACAAATCTCTATTTTATAAAATTAAAACCCTTTTTTCAAAATAAAACACCCAAAAATATATTTTTCAACAAAGCAGAGGATTTTAAAACAATCGACAGAGGCTACGAAGAAGAAACCAACACGCCACTTTTCCACATTTAGGGTAAATTATTGAAATTTGGAAGTTAATCAAATTTGATGAGTCAAAAGTGAAGGGTTTGAGCTAGAAAGATTTTAGTCCACTAATTTAAAGCCCCTAATCAATGGTTTAGTGGTGATTCAAGCCTTAATAGAAATTAAATGCCACCTAAATCAATATTCACTTTAAATTACAAATGTACCGATAGGAGCTTAAGGGCTAGATAGTGAACTAATTTTGATTCAAACTTCAATTAATGAGATATAGAAAAGAGAACGCAATTAATTATAAAACACTAATATCCACCTTCAATCAAATTAGCTAAGTTCATTAACAATTAAATTTTTCTCTAAAGGCTTTCGTTCACATAACTTTTTTAAATGAAATGTCAAATGAATGTTACCCCACTCAAGGGATAATCAAAAAATCTAAGTTCACTAAGCAAGAATTAACATATCATTAACAAAACATTTTTGAACATGGGTGGTTAACTGAACTAAACAATGAAATTAAAAGAGCTTGAAATGACCCCAAAAGTTCAGAAAAGATGTTCAGGGTTATTCCACGAGCGCTTTCCTCGGTCTCATGGGAAAATTTAGAAGAGCAATTGTATTCCACTGTTCTTTGTTCAATAAAATCATCCTTGACACACATTAGAGACTCACCAAGTTATGAAATAGGTTCTCTCGTTGAATTTAAATCGTTAAACTTTAATTTTTGCTTTCATACCAGCTTGGAATGCTAACATTTCATTGGATGTCCTCGAAGATTGTCAGGTACACATTTATAATTTTACATTTTACATTGCTTTATTTAATTGTTCTACTACTTCTTCCATGTCATATCTGTGATAACTGTTCAAACAAAAAAACAAAAACAATCACAATTTCAAAAATTAAATATAAATATTTTTCAAGAAATAATTAAAACTTAATACATCTTTTTTAGATGATTGGAAATCCCTCAGAGGAGGCAACCTACTCCTACTAACGAGATTTCCCCTTGTCTGAATGAACTTATTGAATCATTTAGCTTAGTTTGTTAAATTCATCCAGACTAAGTGAATCTAAAGAAAATGGTGGTACCAGAATGAGAGAACTGTGGGATCCTAACCAATGTCACTATAATCAACTTAAATTCTCCTCACCTAAAAAGAACTGTGACATTAAACTTGACACACGAAAACTTGAACTCTAAACTCGATAGTTCTCTCAACTTCCTCAATTTAACACTTCTAAACTTAAACCTGCTGCAATGAGGATTTCAGAGTAAACACTGCGGGCAACACGATGAAACATGCAGAAAAACATCTTCAAGGCATCAAACAGATCTACAACAGGAAACCTTCTTGGAAATAAAAAACAAGTCATAAGACTTTAAGGCAGTTCATCTAGTTTGACGTAAACCCTCACCTAATCTTCAAGAATTTTGTACACTGTGAGATACAAGCCCTAACTCATCTTAGGACTCTAAGATTGTCATTTTTTATGATATAAACCCTTATATCTTCTAGGCTACTTGTGTGATTCTGTCATTCAAATATAATCTTAAGTAAAGAAAACTGGCAGGATTGAAATATCAAATAATGTCACTTCCAAAACTAAAGCCACACCCTAGGATAGTTTGGGATGTCACCAAGTTTCTCCTCTGGATCCGTGACATCTGCTACCTCTCATTACTTTGGACTTTTAAAAACAACTGTTTCTATTTGCACCTATCTTATTTGATATTTTCAAGTATATCCTTGAAAACTATAAACTTATAGAATCTTGAGAGCAAAACCATTAATCATTATCAAGTGTTTTCTTAAATGACTTGGTTATTTAGGATGTAATTAACTATAGGGGGATGCCACTGTAGAGAACTTTAGAACCCAGGTAATATAAACTCTGCCTAACACTTTATCAGGTAGGGGAACTTGTTAGCCAACATAAATGGCTCGCAGACCAAATAGATGTCATAAATATTGTAGTTTATTTAAATCTAGTCTCATTGTCAAGCAATGGATCCATTTTTCAAAATATATGCATGGCTTGCGGTGTAGCGCTCGTTTATTTAAAATATTGCATATATGAGATTATTTTCATTTCTTATTTTAATTATAAAAAAAATATATTACTTTCAAAATCATATATATATATATATATATATATATATATATATATATATATATATATATATATATATATAAATTAAATCTATTTCAAATTAATCACACCACACTAATGAAATAAGAATAAAATTTTGAAATCCATTTTATACGGCCAACAATTATTGGCGATTCCACTGGCGACTAGTTCTTCTCTCGATTTTAGATTAGATGATTTTGCTTTCATAAATCGGTAGTACATTTGTGTCCCTCATATGCTATACTACAATTCTTTCATTGTCATATCTTGTCCATTTCTACCTTGAGCAGGGTATAGTCAACTCCCTTTTAATCTTGGAGCCACTGTTTAAACACCCTTAAATAGAGAGGTTCTGAGATCCTTTCTGCATCCCAAAAGTGAGGTCGACCCCCAATAGGTGTTGTATAGGAGCGGTAAGCCGAAGAGAAATCATTATTTAGCTTATCTTCCCTCTCCAATTCTGAGCAGGGTCCTTTACCTTTCTCTCATGTGGCTAATTGTTCTTAATGGCCAATTCACCAACTTTTTATGCTAATTGAATTGTAAACAAAATGAAACCCAAATGAAAATTAAAAATTTTACCAAATAAATAAGACCCAAACGAAATGAATAAAAAATATGTTCGGACAATGCTTTGAATGTTCTTTTTTTTCCTAAAACTGTCACAATGAAGAGGGAAGCATAGGATGACATTTAATACTCTGAATCCTACCTGCAGAAGACGTCTACACCAAGGTTGATATTTTCCTTCACCGCTTGAATGGATTTAGCAATCAACAAGAGTGAGCTGCCTAACGGAGTGGTCATTTGCTTTGGACAAAGATTTGATAACATAGACATCAAGTTCAGAGACGTCACACTAGTTGCCCTGAAATATAGAATACCGAAATTTGTCAAGCCTGTAGTTAAATTCAACTTGAAGTTCGCACAGGGGTTCCCTCCTTTGAAGAGGGTTCCGACTGGGGAAAATGCTGCTTCTTGCAAAAGATTAGTTGTCATAGCTAATAAAGTTACCCCCAAGACTGTCGTCGCTACCCCCGCTGGTCTAAATGTCACTGTGCCTACCCCCGTTCCTGCCAAGCTAAAGGGGTAGGAAATCCAGATAAGTGATGAGCATGCTACAATGGAGGGTTTGACTTTTGCTGCATTACCAACTGTATTTAAAATAATGTCCAACTTAAAATTTTTCCGCCAAACTCAACAACAAAGAAGGAACAAGAACAGAAGGGTCGCTATGATCAAGAAGATCAGAGCCACTAAAGTTAGTATTCCTGCAGAAATTCTTGAGGAAGAGGGAGAACTGCCCGAGATCTCAACATTACTGGGAAGAAGTAGGTTTCAACCACTGTCCACAGCCACAAACAAAGAAGATGCCAGTAAAATTACTGCTACGGTACCTCGACCCTTTTACTACGACGATCAGAGAGAAAGAAAGATTAAGAATACACCGTTTACTCGATTACGGACAGTGATTAAGAAACTGACAAGGAAAGATAATTGGCCTATGTTTGAGATTCTAAGAAGAATTGGGAGGGTATCAGTCAAGTCTTGTCTCGGTCTGAGAATGTCTTCCCTACTACTCAAGAGAAACCCTTACCAAGAAGAAGAGCATTGAATGATAATAAGAGATTACCCGCCATACTATTTGTTCCCCATGTTAGGGAACACACCACCTATCAACATAACACCGACAGAACATTCAGTCCTAGTCTTTCAACATCAAGAAGGATAGTGTGACAACCTAAAATTGTCGAACAAATATCGACAAGAAAGTTTGAAAGGGAAAATTCCGATGAGGAGCCTAGATCTCAAAAGAATGCTGCTATTCTAGAGGCCACTCCGAAAGATGAAATTCAACTACCACTGCCAGTTAGTCTCAAAAGTATTAGAGTAAGATCACTCGAAGCCACTTTGGAGAAGTTAATAAATGATATCAGGCAGTTGTTCGGAGAAAGAAAGGATGAGTTTGATGGCAAAGAAGTTTTATAATAATACATGGAAGAAGACTTTGTTGAAGTGAACGTAGTTGAAACTCAGGCGTCATCATCTCTACGAGGCAATGCAAAAGCTCCTTCAGCAAAGGGATGAAATGATTGACAAATTGGAATAAAGGGTGAAAGAAATGATGGCTGCCATTGTTACACTCCATAGTCAACCTCAAACTCTGAAAGAAGTGACCGCAGAGGTCATTCAGATCATGGATAGAAGGAATAGCTCACCTCCATCAATAGGGAGGAACGACTGAAGAAGGAATTTGTTCAAGGTCTAGTACCAAAAAAGGACATTAAGAATATGATAGAACTGCAAGTAAGAGAAGCCTTAGCCCAATCCAAAAGTGGGGCATCGATTCTAAGAGGTAGACCCTATCCTGAAGAATTTAATCCTATGAAATACCCCAAATCTTTTGTACCACCTTTATTTAAGACTTTTGGTGGAACACAAAACCCCTAACACCATGTTGCACACTTCCGTGCAAGTTGATGTAATGAAGGGGGTAGTGATTCACTGTTGTTCTGCCAGTTTGTTAGCAGCCTTTCAGGAGTTGTCTTCAACTCATACATGGAGTTGCCCATTGGTTCAGTTAAGACCTTCACAGAATTACAAAAACTATTCATAAAACAGTTCACTGGAGCTCAACACCACGTCGCCGTCAGTGATCTTGTGGTAGAGAAACATAAGTCAAACGAAACCTTGGTGAACTATATTCTGTGATGGAGAAAATTAAGTATGAAGTGTGAACCACAACTCCAAGAGTAGCATGCAATTGCGATTCTGTTGAAGAGTATTCATAGCTTGATAGCATTTCTCCTTAACGGATTTACAATAAAGAAATTCGAGAAACTACTTAATAAGGTTGTGAGTCTACAAGAGGAGGCAAAGAAGCTCAGTTTCTTGGAGAAGTCTGATAAGCCAGCCAGGGAAAGTTTTCAAAAAGAAGTCTGGAACTGTCACAATGATAAAGAAGGGCAAGCAACTGATGCAGAAATGGAGCGAATGACCGCAACAAAGTTACCATCTTAACAATATAATCAGTAGTCATTTTCGCAGAGGTATCGTTAGATAGAGGGGAGCTGCACCATGATGAATCTCCTGAGTAAAGTGTACCCCTTCAATGATGAAGCAGTATGAAAGATGTTCCATAGTTTAATCAAGAAGGTTAGGTTCCAGTTGCCAGAGCCTAAAAATCCAGAAGAGGTAGATAAGAAAGATCATCCATTGTATTGCCCTCATCATAAAATGCTTGGGCACAAGATAAAAGATTGCTTCACCTTTAAGACCTGGCTCGAGAGTAACCTCAGAAAAGGGAACATAACGATTCTGAAAGAGTACATAAGAGAGCTCCAAGGAGGTTTTATCATTATCATTTCGACAAATCCTATTGTCTCAATCGACCCATACATTACAGAAGGTAGATAGAGTACAATATCGACAAAATCTTTAAAGAAAATATTGAATCACATCTAAACTGCTTTAGTGCACGCCTTAATTTAGAGTCCGAGACTTGCTAAGCCAGCATTATCGATTGCAATATAGGAGCCGCCCTAGAAGGAGAAGGAGAAAGAGGATAAGACCGCAGAAGAGAAGGAGATCGAGGCGCTGAAAAGTAGAGTAGGGGCTGAATTTCTTAGAATGGTTGCATCCAATTTGTGGAGAAATCCATCAAACCTCTGACTCTATATGATGATTTGTTCACCCCTGTCTGGTGCTATAACGAGAAGAGTTATGGTGTTGTATATATTTTGACTATTTCTAGCAATGACGTAACTAACGACAACCGATCTAATTCAGATCTCGATTTCAATTCTAATAACAATTCTTAAATAGTACAAAACTTCAGCAGTGATAGGGAGGACTACACCAACGTAAGCGGGTAGGATAGACTAAGAAGTGACGAACTCGTCTGTGGGTTTCGAGGGTCCCCTATCGCAATTGAACTCGAACCCTTAAATTCCGAAGCAACTCTAGAAGAACTAGTCATTCCAGTTCAGAAATAGACACTAGAAAATTCAGTATCAGATTTGGAAGAGATAAGAGAAATCAATTTAAAAGGCAGAAAAGTCATATCCCCGAGAATGGGTCTGAAAGATAAAGGAAAACGAGTGGTAGCTCAGGAGTAGCCAACCCCGGAAGAACCATCTTCAGAAGTTGCCAGCAATATTAAACACTACGACACTCTGATCCTATCAAAAAAGATGAGGGAAACCTTAGTTAAGGCTTTGCTTGATCCAGAAATCTTCTTAGGTCAAATGGCTAGTAATTCCTTAGATAAGGTTTACACATTAAAAGGACAGTATGGTGTTACTTTCACGGACAATGACATACTACTCGGTACAGTCGATCATAATCAACCTTTGTACATCTTAGTCACCATCAGTAATTTCTCACTCTCCAGGTGTTAGTCGATCCAGGAGCATCGATCAATGTGATGAATCTATAAACTTTAGCGTGTTCAGATATTGATACCCACGAGCTCACAACGGATAAGACGTTACTGAAGTGCTTCAACTAGAAAGAGGAAAGACCTCTTGGATCATTAACACTAGTAATGAGGATCGGCGATATGGCCATGGCAACTGTAAAATTCTGCAACATTGATTCAGAAATGTCATTCAATGCCCTACTGGGTCGACCTTGGATCCATGAACACCGAATGGTACCATCGTCGCTACACTAGTGTATAAAGTACTGTGAAGGAGGTCAAGAAAGATGCATCAAAGGTGACTTACAGCCGTTTTCCATACATGAAGTGGGAGTCCACGAAGATGCCGCTCACTACGCACTTCTGAAGAGGGCAATTTTCTCCAGAAATATTGTGCCAGACAAAGTAGAAGAAATACAAAACAATGAAGATCCTTCAATTCTAGTTCAACAATTACTCACCACTCCCTTACAGCGAGATGCTGAATGTTTCTCTATAACTTGCATCCGAGGTCGAAGCCAAGGACGAAGTTGAGGAAGGAACGATAGAATAGTTGAATAAAAGAGCTTGTTTATCAATTTTTATTGGGAAGACAATTCAGAAGAAGAAAAATAAATCAAGAAGGAAGCAATGATGATAAATTAGAAGAAGCGCTAGTTCAAGATCTCCTTAGAAGACGAGGAGAAAAAAAATACAAATAAATGTACAACAGAATAAAACACTATGTGCATACTATGACCCTAACTCAGATCTACCCAAACAAGATCGAGGGTTTGGTAGTCAAGGAAGTGCATGGTGGCAGTACTAAGCCGATTAAGTTTTACCGAAGTGCTTCTTCTTCTAGCCATGAGATGTAAAAATAGAAGATATTTCTTCATATGAATTAATGAAACTGTTGTTTGAGTGGTATTCACTCTATGTTCAAAATTTAATTCAGCGCGGTGTCAGTCCTAAACAGTGGTCAATAGAGCAATCATACCATTTTGAGAAGCTATGGAGAAATGTCAGTCGACCCTGCAATTCAAAGCAGGGTCTCAGATTCGGTACCATAGGGCCGGTTGATGATACGAAATTTTTCTTAGTTATTACTAGCGATCCTAATGAAGATTGCTTGGAAGCTTCAAATATTTTTTAAAGATCCGCTTGTCAAAGATGCTCCTCCAGAATTTGAAGAAGAGATTAAATCCACAATCGATGAGTTAATCGATGTTAACTAAGAGACTAGTGACCCGACCCGCAATAACGCAGTAATTTTTGCTTCCAAAAGATGGCAAAGAACTTGACCCAATTTATAAATAGCGGCTAGTGTATAAAATCAAATTGTTGTAAAATTTTAGAAAATATTTTACACACTAGGGGTACTACGCAAGTATACGTATCGTTTCAAGTAATATAGAGTTTTCTTTTATAACCCCAGTATCGATCCTACAGAGAAGTGAGGTAAGAAATTCTTTGGGTTAATTCCAGTCTATTTCTATAAGGCCTAAATTTGGAATGTCGATTAAAATGAGTTTTCTAATAACTAATCCTAAATAAAGTTCTTAAATAAAGATAACTTATGGATAAAATGGTTTGGAGAATTTCGAGATATTAAAAATTACCTTTCTCTTACAATTACATAGATAATGTGTAGGAAATAAATGCTTAGAATTAATGTAGTAGTGCCAAATAGAAGCATTCCTATTATTTACCCTTTGGTCCAGGCATAAAGAACATTGGCTAATCTATAGGTCAGTTCAGGATGTTTTATTAGTAGAATGGGTTAATCTAGGCCACACTTCTAGATGTCCAAGGGTGGCTATGGTCAGCCCTACCAGTGACCCGTTCCCTTTCTATAAACCAAATTATTAGAATTTAGTCTGTCACTCTAAAAACTAATCAATTCTGTGCCCAATAAATCATATCTTCCTATTTATTTGCACTTCACCTTGAATAACCCGCATAAAGCCTTCGATTACCCAAGGATTCATGTGATATCTACTAGTTAAGAATTTATCTCCTTCTAGGTCTCAAAATTCTTCAACGGATTTTAACAATACAAGTGATCAATTTGTAAAGTAAATGAAGATCCGGTATGAATATCATCACCATAATTTAATAAGAGAATATCTAAGCAAATCTTAATTCCTAAACATGCATCTATTTCATTACAAAAAAAAAGTAAATGAAAATAATGGCATAAGAAGTAAAAGAATTGATAGAATTGTGTAATAAATTAAGTACCAATAAGGAACTTATTTCATTAGTATTCTATTATATTTATACAACTATCTGTCACCTAGAAGCATCTAATAGATAATTTTATCATAAAAAAAATTGTCCTACACATGCCATTACTTTATCTTAAAAGAAAGAGTAAAGAAAATCACTTATGAAGCATGAATAAATCACGACAGAAAACTCAGTTTAAAACAAAGAAAATCTACTAGAAAGTGTTTACAACAATTACAAGAGAATGAAGAACACAATACTCAGCTTTTTCCCTCTGAAGGAAAAAAGAAGATCTCTCCACCAAAGTCTCCCACCGATCCATGCGCCACTCGTACATTCCTTACATAAATATCTCAAAATCCCTCACTAATCTCTCCATAAAATGTAAAAATCTACTTCTTCGTGACTTTAAAAATGGCTCAACGGGAAAAGAGAGAGAGAAAGAGAGAGAGAGAGAGAAAGAAGAGACACTCCCTTGCTGTAGAATTGGTCCCTAATTATAGAGCTTTGAAAATGACCAAGGGTTGCTTTAGGCACCTCTTCAAAATTCGGTCTAGATACATTGAATCTTCTAGAAACAATTCTGGCACCTAGGTGCTAGACTCCGTACACAAACAGTCACACCCCTTCACTTTGGTTCGCACCTCTTCATAATTTAAACCACCCCAATGTGTCTAGATTCATTGTATCACATGTCCTATATATTAGGAATAACTTCCAGACTTCTATAAGGTCTAGAAACTACTTAACACTGTCAAAATAACTCCCAAAGTTGTCAAAAATCCATCCAATAACCGTTTCTGGATGATTCTGGCGCCTAGGCCTTGATTCTGGCGCCTAGGCACCGTTTTCTCATCTTCACTGGCGCCTGGGAGCCGGCTTTGGCACCTAGGCACCACCCTATGCGCAGCTCCACTATTTTGCTCTGTTTGGCTCCGTTTCAACTCCGTTTCGCCCCATTTTAGTTGTGTTGCGTTCCTAACATCTTCACCTACAAGATAGACATAAAAAAAACTTTTCTCAAAAGTACAATTTTATCTAAAAATATGAGAGAAATATAAAGATATTAAGCATAGAAAGACATATCAATATGTGCCACGTCAGAATTTTCTTTCTTGCTTATTTTGGCTCAAAATTGCATAGTTTTTGCTTCATTTTCTCTAAAATCATATTTTTATACTTGAAGACAAAAATATGCAAAATTCCTTCCTTTATAGTATAATATCTTTAAAAATGTGCATAAAGTGGGCATGAAATGCACACTAAAAATAGGTACTTTTTAAAGTGGATAAAATTCCCCCAAAATTAAACGTTACTTGTCCTCAAGTAAAACTATAATCATGTAAAACCACATAAGAAAATCATGTGTATGAGTTTCTTTAGGAGTTTCTAAAATTTTTTTCTAGAAATGTAGTAGTCCAATTTAGAAAAATTTTTAGTAAATGAGACCAATTTGAAGTTTAGAAATCTCTTAGATCAAAGAGTATGAAAATATGTGTTGTTATCTAATTCAGAAATGCTTGTAAATTTTTCAAAATATAGGGGTTAGACATTTTTATTTTCTTTACTTAAAAATCTTTATTAAAAATAATTATACTAACTATATTATATTTTTAAGCTTAAGATTTTCTCAAATCTTATACTTTAAAAAGCTCATGTGTGGAACCAATTTTTGATTTGGCCCTTTAATCCTCAAGCTTCTCCTTCCTTATTCACACACTATACTTCTCTTTTCTTTTTTTTCTTTTTCTTTTTCTTTTTCTTTTCCATTTCTTTCTTTCTTTTTTTTTCAGGCAAGGATTGCTATATCTGGATAGGCCTTTAATAATTTTGAGTTCCACCCTTCCTTTCCTAAAGCATATGTTAGATATATATCTTTTACTTAGAAATATAATAACATGTTTTAAAATTATTTTTCAATAAAAGAAATTTAAATATTGAAAACAAAAGTCCAATCCTTCTATTTTTCTAAAAATAGAACTTTTCTTACTAAAGATGGTTACACAATACTTATCATTTCTTCACTAAGAAAAAATTAACTTTAAATTTTTCATCACTACTATAAATTTTAATTAAATTCTCTTGCTCATTTCTATATTCAAAATTTTATTTCCCTAATATAACTTCATACACATAATTATTTTTCAGTCAAAAATCAAATTTATTTATAGCATTTTTGAGGACAAATAAAATTTAAGTTTTTCAAAATTCATTTTTCATCCCCCCAAACTTGAATTTTAAAATATTTTGCAATTAATTCCATAAAATGTAGGAGGAAGAAAAATAAAAGATAAATCTACTAACTACTACAACATTCTATCAAATTTATATACATGCATAATCAGGATAGAATGATTGCAGAAGAAAGTAAATCTAGCCTAAAAAATGCTTATTATAATATTAAACTTAAAGGAAGTATATTAAATTTTAAATATATTTTTCTTCCTACATTCAAACTTGAATTTGAACATGTATAGCATTCAGCACAGAAAATATAAGCACGAAGAAAAATAGTTCAGAAATTCTATCTACCACAAATGTTTATCAAAAACATCTACAAATATTCATTAGGACATAACAATTTGCAATATAAAGTAAATCTAAACTAAAACATGCTAGAATAAAATTAAACTAAAGAAGTCATATACAAATTTAGTCAAGACCAAGGCATAACCTCACAACATTAATCTATTCTGCACTAAAGAAAACACAAAACAACACATAAACAATCATGACTCGCAAGCACACTAAATCAAAGCACGCTGATAACTATGGGTTGCCTCCCATAAAGTGCTTGGTTTTAACGTCGCGGGCCCGACAAATGATTACTCCTGGATTAAAATTCCAATTAATTAATCCTCGATCAATCGCCCAATCATTTCCAGATCTAGGGATTCCTATAAAATCCTCAAATTTTAATTTTTCACTCAGCTCTTCATTTTCAGTTTGATTTATATCATTGTTCCTCATATTTCTATCTAGATCCAATATTCTTCTATTGATTTTCTGAATTTGCATATTAATATCATCCTTGAAATTTATAATAAATGGATCTTTATAAGATACTTCAATATCTCCCAAATTTTGGATCAGATTCTCTTTAGATAATTCACACTCTGGATCAGTATCCTCTATGTTACTCTTCTGTTTCAAATTATCTTACGATTCTTCCCCTTTATAATTATTAAATGATGGAGGATCTATCATAGTTGAGGAAATAGGGTTTTCTAATTCCTTAGGAATTTCTTCCAATGGTCTTCCAATATCCTTATCCTCTTTTCTCAACTCAATGTTCTTTTGAAATATATCCTCAAATTCTCTTCCTAGTCCTAGTTCAATAACTTTATCATGTTCATCATTCAATTCATGTTTTCCTTGTGATTGAGTTACATCTAAAGATATAAATACTGGTTGTGTAGATGAATTCCCTAAATAGGTAGGCTTTAAAATTGTATGGGGTACATCCATCTTATGTTCATGAGATTTTTCAATAAATTGAAATAAAAGTTTACTATTTTTGGTAGCATCCATCATTTCACACCTCTCCTGAACATACATACAGTCATCTTTAAATAACGTTTTTGAATCATCATGAAAATCCATTTCAATTTCATCTGTTAACTTACTCTCAAAACTTTCTTGGAAATGTTCTTTAGTTAGATAATCAATTTCATCTATCCAAAAACAATCATCATCTTTTCTCTCAGCTGGATATTTCATAGTCTTTAATACTTCAATAGTGACTTT
Organism: Papilionanthe hookeriana x Papilionanthe teres; assembly: GCA_022702705.1. Classification (NCBI taxonomy): domain Eukaryota; kingdom Viridiplantae; phylum Streptophyta; class Magnoliopsida; order Asparagales; family Orchidaceae; genus Papilionanthe; species Papilionanthe hookeriana x Papilionanthe teres. Next base: position 13,153,493 of record CM040423.1, read on the forward strand.
CTGGTTATTAATATTCATAATCAACTCTCTATTTTGCACATCTATCATAGCTTGTCCAGTAACAAGGAAATGTCTCCCTAAAATAATTGGAATTTCTTTATCTTCCTCCATATCTAATACAATAAAGTCCAAAGGAAAGATAAATTTATCCACTTTAACAAGCACGTCTTCTATAACTCCTTTTGGATAAATGATAGATTGATCAGCTAACATAAGGGTTACAGTAGTGGGAGAAATATCGACTAAATTTATCCTTCTAAATATAGATAGAGGCATCACATTAATGCTCACTCCTAAATAACATAAAGCTTTTCCACATATTTTTTCTCCAAATGCACAAGGAATTGTAAAGCTACAAGGATCTTTAAGTTTCTGAGGAAGCATTTTTTGAAGTATAGCGCTGCACTCCTCACTTTGTGAAACTATCTCGTAATCCCCAAGTTTCCTTTTCTTGTTTAATATCTCCTTCATAAAATTTACAAAACTTGGCATCTGTTCCAAAGCTTCAGTGAAAGGAATATTTATCGTTAACTTCTTATGTACTTTCATGAACTTTGAAAATTTTTTATCCAACTCATGTTGTCTAAGTCTTTGAGAAAATGGAGGTGGTGGTCTTTCCAAACTTATTTTAGTTGGAGATATTAATTTTTCCAGATCCTTAGAAACATGTTCTTCAGGTCTTTTAGTTTCCTTTGTCTCTCTCACAACTTCTTTCTCTTTTCTAACCACATCCTCTATCTCTCTTCCACATTTTAATTGGACAACTTCTATTTGTTCATTAGTGTTCTCTTCAGGGTTGATCTCAATGTTGCTAGGAAGTGTTCCTTGGGGTTTATTGCTAAGTGAATTAGCCATTTATCCCAATTGAATGTCTATATTTTTAATCGCAGCATTTTGACTTTGCAACTGGTTTCCCATTTGTAATACCACTTCTTCCAGACATCTTCTTATCCTTAAATTGTTGATCATTGTTAGATTCTGGTGGATATGAAGGTTTATAGTTTGTGTTCCCCAGATTATTCCAACTTCCATAAGGATTCGCATGATTATTTTCCCATTTTTGGTTTCCACCATCAGTAGTATGATTCCAGTTAAATTTAGGATGGTTCTCCCAACATGGGTTGTAAAAGTTAGAATTTGGGTTGTTTATGGTATTTAAAGCGTCATATGATAAGTTAGAATCAATTATACGCCCTAATGAAATTTCCTCACTTACAGAAGTAAATTGAGGTCCGGTTAATTCCAAATTGGTCCAACTTCCTCGATATTGCGAGCAACTCCGAGATGCAAAAATTGTAATCACATCTGTATCATGAACACTAGCTACATTTTTATGATTTACCCTTGCAGAGGGCCATTGAAATTCATTTGTAGTCATTTTTTCAATTAATGCATACGCTTCATTAATTGATTTTGACATTAATGAACTACCAGCAGTATCATCAATTGTAGACCTAAGGGATCCTACTAACCCATTATGAAAAGTTTGAATGATTAACCAATCAGGCAGAGCATGATGTGTACACTTTCTTAGGAGTTCCTTAAATCTTTCACAGGCTTCGTATATTATTTCTCCTTCATATTGACAAAATGAGATAATATCGTTTCTAAGTTTAGTAGTCCTTGAAGGAGGAAAATACTTAGCTAGGAATTTCTGAGTTAACTCCTCCCAATTTTTAATAGAGCTAGGTGCTAATGAGTATAACCATATTCTAGCCTTATCCCTTAGTGAGAAAGGAAAAAGCCTTAGCCTAACAGCATCGTCTGACATACCGTTATAACGAAATGTAGCACAAAGTTCTAGAAAACTAGATAAGTGTAAATAGGGATCCTCCAAAGGAGTTCCCCCAAACCGATTGTTCTGCACCAGTTGGATAATCTCAGGATTTATTTCAAACGAGTCAGCTTCTATGACAGGGTTTTGTATACTTGAGTGAATTTCATCTGTCGTAAAATTTACGTAATCCCTCAATGAAGTATGATGATTTTTGAAGTTATTATCTTGAAACTTTTCCATTTCCATTTCTAGTTTTTTGAGTCCTTTTTGTATTTTTACTTTTTTATTTTTTTCAAACTCGGGATCATAAGGCATAAGTCTTGTAGATCCTTTGTTTCGCATACATAGCACAAAAAAGAATACATTAACAATTAAACAAATAATACATGAAATATATTCAACACAACAAAACATTTTCACGAACACCTTATTTTTCACACAAACTGTTTTTTTTTTTTTTTACAACACTTTTTCATATAACAAAACACACTTTCACACAAAAATAGTTTTTACGAAACTACAGTTTTCCAAGTCTAAACCTAATTATTTCAACTAAATTTCTCCTAAAGTTCTTACCGAAGCTTCCCCGGCAACGGCGCCAAAAACTTGACCCAACCCGCAATAACGCAGTAATTTTTTCTTCCAAAAGATGGCCAAAAACTTGACCCAATTTATAAATAGAGGCTAGTGTATAAAATCAAAATGTTATAAAACTTTAGAAAATATTTTACACACTATGGGTACTACGCAAGTATACGTATCGTTTCAAGTAATATAGAGTTTTCTTTTATAACCCCAGTATCGATCCCACAGAGAAGTGAGGTAAGAAATTCTTAAGGCCTAAATTTGGAATGTCGATTAAAATGGGTTTTCTAATAACTAATCCTAAATAAAGTTCTTAAATAAAGATAACTTATGGATAAATTGGTTTGGAGAATTTCGAGATATTAAACACTACCTTTCTCTTGCAATTACATAGATAATGTGTAGGAAATGAATGCTTAGAATTAATGTAGTAGTGCCAAATAGAAGCATTCTTATTCTTTACCCTTTGGTCCAGGCATAAAGAACATTGGCTAATCAATAGCTCGGTTCAGGATGTTTTATTAGTAGAATGGGTTAATCTAGGCTCACACTTCTAGATGTCCAAGGGTGGCTATGGTCGGCCCTACCAGTGACCCGTTCCCTTTCTACAGACCAAATTATTAGAATTTAGTCTGTCACTCTAAAAACTAATCAATTCTGCGCCCAATAAATCATATCTTCCTATTTATTTGCACTTCACCTTGAATAACCCGCATAAAGCCTTCGATTACCCAAGGATTCATGTGATATCTACTAGTTAAGAATTTATCTCCTTCTAAGTCTCAAAATTCTTCAAAAGATTTTAACAATACAAGTGATCAATTTGTAAAGTAAATGAAGATCTGATATGAATATCATCACCATAATTTAATAAAATAATATCTAAGCAAATCTTAATTTCTAAACATGCATCTATTTCATTAGAAAACAAAAGTAAATGAAAATAAAGGCATAAGAAGTAAAAGAATTGATAGAATTGTGTAATAAATTAAGTACCAACAAGGAACTTATTTCATTAGTATTCTATTATATTTATGCAACTTTCTATCACCTAGAAGCATCTAATAGATAATTCTATCATAAAAATAATTGTCCTACACATGCCACTACTTCATATTAAAAGAAAGAGTAAAGAAAATCACTTACAAAGCATGAATAAATCACGACAGAAAACTCTGTTTAAAACAAAGAAAATCTACTAGAAAGTGTTTACAATAATTACAAGAGAATGAAGAACACAATACTTAGCTTTTTTCCTCTGAAGGAAAGAAGAAGATCTCTCCACCAAAGTCTCCCACCGATCCATGCTCCGCTCGTACATTCCTTACATAAATATCTCAAAATCACTCACCAATCTCTCGATAAGATGTAAAAATCTACATCTTCATGACTCTAAAAATGACTCAATGGGAAAAGAGAGAGAGAGAAAGAGAGAGAGAGAGAGAGAAGAGACACTTCCTTGCTGTAGAATTGTTCCCTATTTATAGAGCTTTGAAAATGACCAAGGGTTGCTTTAGGCACCTCTTCAAAATTCGGTCTACATACATTGAATCTTCTAGAAACAATTCTGGTGCCTAGGCACCAGGTTCTACTGCCTAGGCGCTAGACTCTGTGCCCAAAACATTCGCACCCCTTTACTTTGGTTCGCACCACTTCATGATTTAAACCACCCCAATGTGTCTAGATTCATTGTATCTCATGTCCTATATATTAGGAATAACTTCCAGACTTCTAGAAGGTCTAGAAACTACTTAACACCGTCAAAATAACTCCCAAAGTCGTTAAAAATCCGTCCAATAACCGTTTCTGGATGATTCTGGTGCCTAGGCCTTGATTCTGGTGCCTAGGCGCCGTTTTCTCGTCGTCACCGGCGCCTGGGCGCCGGGTTTTGCGCCTAGGCGCCACCCTGTGCGCAGCTCCACTATTTTTCTCCGTTTGGCTCCGTTTCAACTCTGTTTTCTAACATCTTCACCTACAAGATAGACATAAAAACAACCTTTCTCAAAAGTATAATTTCATCTAAAAATATGAGATAAATATAAAGATATTAAGCATAGAAAGACATATCAATATGTGTCACGTCAGAATTTTCTTTCTTGCTCATTTTGGCTCAAAATTGCATAGTTTTTGCTTCATTTTCTCTAAAATCATATTTTTATACTTAAAGACAAAAATATGCAAAATTCCTTCCTTTATAGTGTAATATCTTTAATAATGTGCATAAAGTGGGCATGAAATGCACACTAAAAATAGGTACTTTTTAAAGTGGATCAACTAGCGAAGGGCCTAGGGAAACCTTTGTTAGCTCCTTACTCAGCAAATAAGAATCCACAGATATGATTATACTGTTACTAGAATTCAAGGATTGCTTTGCTTAGAGTTACGATGAAATGCCTGGAATAGCTCCGGAAGTGGCAGTTCACAAGTTGGGGGTGTGTTGACCTCATTTTTGATGAGGTCTTCTCTTCTTCTCTTTAGTACTTAGGATCTAGCCTTAGGCTTTTCCTTTGACTATCTTAGAGGACTAGAATTGGGACCCACCTTTTAGAAATTCAAACCACTTCTTAACTCCCTGCAAACTCCACAAACTCGACTATAGACCCCTAATCACCTAGAGGGTTGAAATCAAATGTGGAAGTTTAAAGGATGAGTTCCTATGAGACTCTTCGGCCTTGGGACCGCCTCAGGTGGCTCTGGTCCGGTGAAGGGCTGACTTACACATACACTACACCTATGCACTACACTTTCATACACCTCCCAAAAACACACCTATACCCGACTTGACCTCCCGACTCATGTAGGTGATTCACATGGATGGTCTCGACCCCTAAGCCCTCGGCTAAGAGGTTAGAACAACATGGTGAATGCCTCAAATGAGTCCCTTCATGGCTCATATGGGCTTGATGTGGCTTCATGGCTCAACAAAAATGATTTCATTTCACTTACATCCACCCAATCTTCAATTTTCCAAATTTTCAATTTTGACCCCCGAGACCCTACACCCACCAACCCTACCAAATGCCCTTGAAACTACCCAAATTTCTCAAAAAATTTCCAAATTACCCAAAATTCCTCAAAACCATTCCTAAACATTTCCACATTACTCAAATTGACCATTCCTAGCCAAAAATACCAAAAATTCCAAGAATACCCTCCCAATACCTTCCAAATACCCAAAATACCCCTTTTGACCCAAAAATCCAAAAATTCAGAAAATTCCCATAAAATTCCAGAAAATCCCAAATATTCCCAATTTCATTTTGTTCAACTACACCATGGGCCAATTTTGTCAATTTACCCCACTTTTATCAAAACCCCCAATTTGACCCATTTTAACCCAAAATAAACCCAATGTCAAACCTAACCTACCTAATTGACCCAAATTCTGATCCAATTCGATTCTAAACTGCAATTCAACATCCCAAACACCAATCTAGACCAAAGCCAAGCTTAATTTGATTGAAATTTGGGTCCAATTTCACTTTTGGCCTTAAAGCCCAATTTGGACCCATGACCCAAACCTAACCCAAACTCACCCAATTCAACTCCAATTAACCCCAAATCTTTTCTAAACCTTCCTTTACATCCCCATAAACAAAACACTAGCATGATTTGCCCAAAATTTAGACCCAAACCCCACTCAAATTCAACCCAAAATCAAAAAGGCCCATTTCGACCTAAACCCAAACCTAGCCCAAATGAGCCCAAACCCCAAAATCAAAACCCAACCAAAGCCAAAACCTCTTTGAAACACTCCCATAAACATTTCCCAACATTAATTTCACATCAACTTCAATTCTAGCCCAACTTTGGCCCATGGTAGCCCATTTTGGTCCACTTTAGCCCACTTACCAATTAAACCCAAATTCAAACCAATTCAAACCCAAATCACTTCAAATTTGTTTCAAACCACTCATGACACATCTCTAAACTAAACCCAACATTTATTTGGCCCAAGCCTTTACCAAAATTTCATCCCAAAATCCATTTTAAAATTCAAAAGCCCACTTTCCTAAACCATTTTAAAAGCCCATCCTAAAGCCCACATTACAATCTCATCTCATCCTCACTTAATTAAAATCATTCCTAAGTCTTAAATCAGCAATCAAATCTTTCTAAACAAAGCCATATGACAAACCATCCAAATTTTACACCAAATTACCAAAAATTCTTAAAACCCATTTTCATGAAATCGACCAAGCTTTCCCCAAGCCAAAGGTGAGCCATGAAGCCATGCATGAGCCACATGGAAGCCATGAGAGCCTCTTTACATGTCACCATACCATATTGGGTAGGAAGGAGGGCCCCTTTCCTTAATCCCTAAAGCTCATTAGCCTTAATCATGATTCACCTAAACCTAAATTTAATCCAAATATATTTGGATGGAGACTTCTCCATGCCAAACCAACTGATCCCTTTGATCCCCCACAAGACCCAAAGCCACCTTGAGGGGTGCACTAAGCCCAAATGGGTGAGTTGACCCATTTAGATCCAAAATGGTCTTCCCCCATTCCATTTCAATCCAAGCTCTTTACACTCGGCATTTGCCAATCGCTTGCACAAACACCCAGCCCCGACCCACTCGACCCCGAGGGTGACCCTTGCTCGCCGGCCAGCCCACCCCGCCGCTGGAAAACTCCATGGCCGAGAGGTCCAAGTCAATCCAAGCTTGGAATTCTCACCTGCTGAGCTGCCCCATGCCCAGTGGCCATTGCAGCTGTTCTTCACTTGCCATGAGCAGCTGATCCCAGCCCTTAACTCTCCCTGGGAAGCCCTCTAGCCTCTCCTATTTAAACACCACCCCCTCACGGCCATGAGAAGAGAGTTGCACAAACCTTGCCAAAACTCTGCCAAAATTGTTCCAGACCCCTCCTCATACACAGAGCACTTGATCCCCAGTGAGATCCCCCTGCCATTTCCTCTCTGTGAGCTCAATTTCAGAGTTGAAATCCAAGCCCAAAACCAGGACACTCCCCCACAGTGGACCAATCCCCAAATTGATTGATCCTACACCTTCACCAGACCAAGGGAAGGTGTCCACCAGCAAAAGCCCCATCTCCAGGCCACCCAGTTGCTCCAGACTCCAAGCTTTGTGATCACTCGTGGTCGAAGTTCAACCTGGACAATTCACTGCACCGGGAGACTTCATCCCTAGCCTCCTGCAGCTCCAACGAACGTGCCAAGCATCTCTCGATCGAGGCTTCACCTCTCGCAGCTAAGGTATGAATTAATTCTTCATCCCGAGCTTCCGGAGATTCTCCATTTCAAATGCCTTAATCGCAATGCATGTTTACCGTATGGATGTGTTCGTCTCTTCAAGACGAATCCATAGAGCATAAGAACATAAAAATCGTTGAGTATCGAGTGAGATCTTAAGGATTTAGTGTGGACGGCTCTCGGGTGAGGACACTTGGGGACGATGAACGGATGCCGTCCATTTAATACACGCGCGGACGAACGGCTCGGATGGCGTCGGACCAGGAGACGCGTACGAGAACCGCGGGGCCCGGGCCGCCGACTCGGATGGCGGCGTCGAATGGGAGCGCGCCACGCGGCATTTCGGAGCCGCCGAGGTCGACGCGGCGCCGCGTGGATAAATAGAAAAATAGGGTATTTTCTATTTATTTAATTCCCGTAACTTTGAAAATTCATATCTTTGTGTAGGAAAATCATAAAAATAAAATAAAAATACCCTCTTGCTCAGTGAACGGAGGAGAATAATGTGGAAAAGAAATCATTTAATTTCATCAAGTATTTTATTTTTAATTAATTATTTACTCCCTGCATTGTTTTAATTCTCCATGCATGTATACAATTCACCATGACATGAGACCATAGGGCTTTGAAGCCTCTGAACTTGGGAACATTCCCTGAATTTTCCAAGGTCGGAGGCCATCTCCGTGAAAAGTTATTGATTTTTCAAATGCATGTTGTTGTTTTAAGTATTTTAATTTCAAAAATTAGCATGTTGTGAAATAAATTCTAGGAAAATTTGGTGATGTTCCACATGACCAGAGGACCCTAGGAAAAATAGGATTTGAGTTAATTCACTTAGATTAACCCTAATCGGCTTAAACACCTAAAATAGGTTTCTAATTAATTAGAGTTAACCATAGATCAAATTGACTTGAAATCAATTCTCCACTGACCTTTAGGATCAGAGGAACCCACCATAAAAATTTGAGGTCAATTGGACTCTGGTTAGCCCCACTAATTGGGTTGATTAAGCCACTTAGCCATTTTAAACTTTAAAAATTCATAACTTTCAAAATATCTTGCAAAAATTCACCAAATTGGTTTTGGAGTCTCTCTGATATCAGGGGAGTTCAGAAAAATTAAAATTTCAATTTTCTAAAAAAGTTGATTTTTAATATTATTTTAATATTTTTAATAATTAAAAAATAATAAAAATCACAAAAATAATAAAATTCACCAAAATGTCATATTTTGAATTTTAATCACTTAGGAACAAGTCCCATATTTTTCCTAGGTCTATTTAGTGAGATGTTAATTTTAAAGCTCTAGGGTAATTTTAAAATTAAAAAAAAACGTATTTTCTAGCATTTTCACCAAAATAATTATAATAAATCAAAGAAAAATCAGAAAATTGCAAAGTTTGGTTCTCTGGAATCCTTGACATCAGAGAGAATTTTAAAAATTATAAAATTTATTTTTCAACATTTATTTTATTTTTAAATTAATTAATACTCCAGAACTTAAAATAATTCTAATAAATAAAATATAATTCAAAAAATTACAAAATTTGGTCCAAGTGGTCCTCTGGTCATTAGGAATGTCCCCTAATTTTCTTAAGGACAGAAACTTTCCCTTGGTCATGTCATTGAATTTTCCTTGAAAATTTCTATTTTCTACTAAAAATAATTATATAAATAAATTAAATGTAGAAAAATCACATTTTCTCCTCTCATGTCTTTATTGACATATGAGTGAAGTCTCATAAAAATTTCAAGTTCATTTGAGTTCAACTTAGTGAGTTATGAAATTATTAGGCTTAAAGGGCAAAATGGTAATTAAAATTTTAACTCTTAATTAAAACTTTAGGTCTCATAAATAAAAATTAACAAGTAAAATATTTGATCCTAATCTGATTTGGATGATTGAAATTAAATAATTAAAGGATAGAAATCCATTAAGCAATTTAAAATAATTAAACTTTAATTAAATAATTAATTGAATTTGGAAGAATAATAAATTTGGAATTATTAAAATAGGGATATTATTAGGAAGAGACTTATTCTTTAATTTAAAAATCCCTAAATTAATCATCTCTTAATTAAAATGATAACTCAAATTTAAAATATTAAAAGACTTAATCATTAAATTAAATTAAATCATTAAACTCTTTCAAAAAAATCTCAATTAAATTAAATTAAATCAAGATTAAAAGTTGCATTAAATTAAATTAAAATTAAGTTAAATCAAATAAACAAATTAAATTAAATTAAATTAAATTAAATTAAATTAAATTAAATTAAATTAAATTAAATTAAATTAAATAAATAAATTAAAATAAATTAAATTAAATTAAATTAAATTAAATTAAATTAAATTAAATTAAATTAAATCAAATTAAAAATTAAATTAAGTTAAATTAAAATTAAATTAAATTAAATTAAGAAATTAAATCAAATAAATTAAATTGAATTAAATTAAATCAAATCAAATTGAATTAAATTAAATCAAATCAAATTAAATTAAATAAATTAAATTAAAATAAATTAAATTAAGATAAATTAAGTTAAATTAAATAACCTCACTTAAGACACGAAGAAATAAATCTAAAATAACTTGAACACTATTCCAAACTTAAATCATTAATTTGAACTTAAATTTGAATCACAAATCATTAAATATCGTTTTGCCCTTAGGAGCCTTAGTTATCATAACTCCTAAATAGAACATCAAATGAAGTGACACTTCACTTATAAGGATATTCAAACATCCTAGTTCACCGAGCAAGTTAACAAAACTTGAAAACCTCGGACGGTCGATTCATTTACACAATTAAATTCATTTGGACTTAAAACAATCCTAGAAATATTGAAAAGATGTTTAAGATTCTTCTTAAGCACTTCCTCAATATGATAGGATATTTACAAGAACAATCGAACTTAATTGTTCTTTGATGAAGAAAATCGTCTTCAAACCAAAAACACAAAGAACCTAGACGTCATAGAAACGACTAGCCATAGGATTAGTGAACTCGGTAGAAAACCATAAACCCTTTCCCTTAGCTTTACCTAGGATCTTACTTAAATATTCTAACCGTATTTTAAGTGCAGCTTGGAATGACGGGAAGATTCTCCAGTACGCTTTTACTTTATTGCAATTTACTTTATTGCAATTTACTTACATGCACCGTACTTTACTTTTCTTGCATGATAAACAACAGTTGCATGAAAACCGACACCTTTAGGACGTAAACCAAAACCGAAACCCATAACTAAATTAAAAGACATTACAAGATAAAATTCACCTCCACAACATTTCAAAATATAAGACAACTCAAAATTTAATCACAAACATAACACAAAACTACAACTACAACTAAATTAAAACGTCTCATTGAATGATCGGGAATACCTCGGATGATGTAACCCACGTGTTGCTAACGGGATTTCCCACGGTCTAAATGAAAGTGCGGAACTCATTTAGTCGAGTTTAGCAAATTCATCCGGACTAAGTGAATTCGATGAAAATAACGGTGCCGGGATGACGAAACCGCGGGATCTTAATCGGTCTCGTTTAATCAACTTTAAGATCTCGTTTTAATTAAAACATAAAAAATACTTGGAAATTAAGACTTCTCTAAACCAGTAACACTTCTCTCACCTCCCGATTTATGATTTCTAAAACTAAACCTCCGCAACAACAAGGAGCTCGGAGCATGGTGGGCAAGCACGGCCATCGTCATCAAGCAAAACCCGAGTCTACTTCAACAAAACTTTCTTAGAATAAAATAACCAAGCCATAGGATTTCGAGGTAGTTTGCCTAGTGCAACATAAATCCTCAACTTTTCGTTAGTGCATTTGCATAATTATGTTATGCAAATTAAGCCCTAATCGGTTTTAGGATTCCGAGGTAGTTGTTTGGTACGACATAAACCCTCACATCTTCGAGGCTATTTGTATGATTATATCATACTAATATAAGTCCTAATTAATTAAAATTGGCAAGATTAAAACATTAAATAAACATTAGGACTTTCCTAAATTCAAGCCAAACAATAGGATAATCGGGAGATTACCGAAGTCCGCTTCGAATCCGTGATCTCTCCTACTTTTCTTCCTTTGAATTCCCAAAATAAAAATGTTCCAAATTTGATCCATTCCCTATTGAAACTCCAAAATTCAACCCCTGAAAACTTAAACTTTGAAATTCTTGAGAGCGAATTATTGATTATTATCGAGAGTTTTCTTAGGTGATTCCCGTCACTTAAGATGTAATTAACTATAGGGGCTTGCCCTTATAGGGAACTTTAAGAACCCGTGTAATATAAACCCCGTTTAATAGTTTCATATTAAGCAGTGGAATTTGTCGGCTTATAAAATTGGTTCGCAGACCAAACGGATATCACAAACCTTTCTAGTTTATTTAATCGAGCCCCATTATCAAGCAGAGGTGTCTATTCTTCGGGATAGATACACGGCTTGTGGTGCGGCGCTCGTTTATATAAACTATTCGGGATGTGAGATCGGTTTGATTTCATATCTTAAAATTCTCAAATTCAAAATTATTTTTAAAATCAAATACTACTTTTCAAATTATTTATTTAAATTAAATTAAAATTCGCCGACAATTTTTGTAGGCGACTCTCTTTTCAAAAATACAACACTCAACCTAAAAATATGCCGACAACTTTCTGGCGACTCCGCTGGGGACAAGTTCCTCTCTCCATTCTAATCAAATAGTTCTGCTTTCAAAAATCGGTAATATATCCATGTCCCTAATGGATCAAACTACCCTTCTTTCCGTTGGAATACTGTGTTCATTTCTACCTTGAACAAGTATAACCAACATTCTCTCGATTTAGGAGCCACTCGTTTAGACACCCCTAGACGCAGAGGTTCCGAGATCCTTTTACCTCATTTCCGAGGTGGGGTGGACCCCCAATAGGTGTTAGTTTAGAGTGATCCTTCGGGTCAAGAAGTCTCGCTTAAGACTCTCTTTTCCTTTCCAACTCCGATTCGATTCCTTACCTTCTCTACACCTTCGAACACTCCGTTCTAAATAAACAAACCCTTTAATAAGTGATTCCTTTTTATAAATACATGAACATGAATGAGTTCGGACTCTTTTCATTTCCTTTCTTTTCGTCCTAAAGAAAAGAAGCATAGCTTCGGACCGACAACTCGAATCTACCCCGCGAAATGGAAGCCCCGAAACCGATTTTCTCCTTCACCAACGGACCGGACCTCGCCGTCTATAAGGATGAGTCGGCTCGATAATGGAATCATCCGATTTGGACAAGGATTCGAAAACACGAACGTCAAGGTCACCGACGTCTCCCTCTTTGCACTAATGAACAAGGTATCCGAAATCGAAGAGCCACCGCTCGAGTTCAACCTCAGGTCAACCCAAGAATTCCCTCCTCCGCAAAGGATCCCGACTAAGAGGAGTACCGATGTCCACGGGAGGACCTGCTCTTTCTACCCCCACCGGTCTAGTTGTTTCGCACTCGCCCCGACTTTCGCCAAATCAAAGGGGAAAGAAATCCAAGATTATGATGGACTCGTTACCGTGGAGGGTACAGATCTTCTCGTAAGACCTTCCGTTTTCGAGATCGGGTCCGGCTCAAGAATTCCGTCACTAACAAAGACCCGCAGAAGAAACGAAATGAAGGATCGCTAAAGAAGCTGTGGCCGCCGAAATTGCTTTCCTAGAAGAAATTCCTGAACCGCGAATATACACCGTCGCCCGAATACATACCACTCTTGGGAGGAAGCGAGTTTCATCCCCTCTCCGCCGCAGAAGATGAAGAAAATATTCGCAAAATTGTCGCCAAATTACCACGAACCCGCATATTATAACGATAGCCGCAAGAAAAGAACTAGAACTACGCCGTTCGCTCGACCGCAAACTTTGGTGAAAAGCTAGCGAAGAAGGAAAACCGCCCCGTATCGAAATTCTACGGAGGATAGGGCGGGTGCCGCTCAAATCCCGTCTCGGGCCCCGAGTAGAACCCGCCATCATGACGGAAAAGCCAAGAAAAAGGATGAAGGCTAGTCCGCCCGTTGTCATCTCGGGATTACGGATTAGGGAGGATACCACCTTCCAAAGCATTTGGCCGACGGACCATCTGGTCCTAGACCTTCCGCCGCCGAAGGATGGTATGGCGTCCCACTACCGGGCGACTGAGATCGAAACAACGAGCTCGAGAAAGAAAGTCTTGCCAGGAGACTCGAATCCGAAGAAAGTGCTACCGCGATGAAGGGGACTCGTGAGAAAGGGACCCGCAGCCTATCGCACGACAACAATGAAGACACACGTAAAGCCCCGCTAGAAGATGCCATGGAAAAGCCGAGAACCGATATCCGACGGTTGGCAAAAGAAAGAGAGGAAAAGTTCGGAGACGAGATCGATTCATCGAATTTATGGACGACGAATACGCGAAATCAACATGGTTGAAACACGAGCTTCATCGCCTTCGCAAGGTGCTCCCGCAACTGCAGAAGAGAGGAGCCGAACCGATGAGAAGACAGCTTCAGGAAAAGACGACACGATCGCTCAAATGGCGAAAAGGATGGAAGAGATGGCCGTAGCTCGGCCACTCTCCGCAGTCAAGTACAACCACAAAGGGAAACACCCCGGAAGTCATTCACATCGTAGACGGAGGAAAGGAGATTACGTCCGTCAACTGGGGATGATCAACGAAAAAGGATACAACACGCAGTATGATTCCCGAAAAGGATATCAAGAACTCGGTGGAACAACGAAGTGCGAGAAGCCTTAGCACAATCAAAGAGCGGGACATCCATTCGGACGGGTAGACCTTACCCCGAAGAATTCGACGCCGTCCAATACCCGAAAGGCTTCGTACCACCTCCGTTTAAGACCTTCGATGGAACCGGGAACCCTCGACGACGATGTGGCACACTTTCGTGCCGCTTGTTGCAATGCCGGCGGGAGCGATGCATTACTCTTCCGACAGCTCGTCGCCAGTCCGTCGAGAATCGCCTTCGACCGGTATGCGGAATCACCAAATGGTTCTGTTAAGACATTCTCGAGCTAGAGAACCTCTTCATCAAGCGATTCGCCGGAGCTCGCGCACCACATCACTATAGGTGATTTAGTGGTAGAGAAACAAAAGCCGAATGAAACTTTGGTGGATTACATACTCCGATGGAGGAACTTAAGCATGAAGTGTGAACCACAACCGCAAGAACAAGCATGCAATCGGCATTTTGCTAAAAAGCATCCATGGCCCGATAAGCACTTCTCCTTAAGGGATTCACTATTAAGACTTTCGAGAAGTTGTTAAGCAAGGCCGGAAGCTTGCAAGAAGAGGCGAAGCAATTAAGTTTCACCGACAAGACGGACAAACGAAGCCCGTAAAGACTTTTGAAAAGAAATCCGGATCGTTGCAGCAGCTTGACAAAGGCAAGCAACCGATGCAAATACCACCGTAACGGCCGCAAGAACCACAACAGAATTACCAAGCAACCCTGCCCAACTATCGATCATCTCCGCAATATGAACAACCACCTCGTCCGCAACGTACATTAAGAGAGCTTTTGAACGGAGAATATCCGTTCAAGAATGAAGCAAGGTTAAAAATGTTCCGTAGCCTCGATGAAGACTCCGGATTTCCACTGCCGTAACCTAAAAGACCGAAGAGGTCAACAAGAAGGGTGATCCCAACTTTCGCCCTTACCACCGGATGCTTGGACACAAAATAGAAGATTGCATTACCTTCAAAAGTTGGCTCAATGACAACCTCGCGGAAAGGGAATATAACGATCCCGAAGGAGTACATGAAGGAACCCCGTAAAGGAGGTTCCGTCAATGTTATCTCGATCGATCCCATCATTCCGATAGATCCCTATACGACCGACGATGGATGGACTACCGCTTGGACGAGGTCTTCGAAAAGATTTTAGACAAGCATCCGCACCGCTTCGTACGAGCTTCAATTCGGAGTTTGAAACCCGTTAAGCCGGTACTATCACTTGCGATAGAAGAACCACCTCAACAGAGACGATCGAAGAAAAGAAGAAAATTGATGAAGAAGAGAAGACCGAGGCTCCTAAGGCTAGACTAGGGGCCGCTTATCCTAGGATAGTTGTTTCCGATTCGGGGAGAAATCCCTCGAACCCCCGACTCCGTATGATTATCTCGCTCACTTCGGTGGGATCATATAATGATAAGGGTGATGGCGTTGGCTACGTTTTGACTGTTTCTAACAATTACGTAACTAACGATAATCCGAATATCGATTTCGATACCAACGACAATTCTCAAATCATACACGATCTCGACAAGCAAAATAACGAAGAAGACATCCATCAAGGAGGCTACGAGAGTTCAACAAGCAACGAATCTATCTCGCGAGTTTCGAGGAGCTCCGAATCACGATAGAGTTAGAGCCTTCGTACTCGAGCTAATCCGAAGAGCCTCGTCATTCCGATTCAAGAAGAGACACCGGCAAGCTCAACAATAGATTCGCAGGAAATTACGAAGTCAACTTAAGGAGTGGAAAAGTTCTACCTCCGAGAATGGGTCCAAAAGACAAAGGAAAGCGTGTGGCTTGTTCGAGAAGAACCAACCCCTGGCAGAAGAAATACCCATTCGAGAAGAAGCAGAGACACATGAAAACAAAGTGGACTACAACGTGCTAGCCCATCTTAGGAAACTACCGAACTAACCGAGCATCTACGACGCTCTCATCTTATCAAAGGAGATGAGAGAAGCTCGATCAAGGCCTTACTCGATCCAGAATTTGCTTAGCTCAAATGGCCGGAGAGTCCTTAGATGAGGTTTGCTCGTTAAAAGAACAACGAGGTGTTACCTTCACGGACGACGACCTACTACTTGGAACGACAGATCACAACCGACCGTTGTACATTTCGCTTACAATCGGAAAATTTACACTCTCCGCAGTATTGGTGGATCCAGGAGCATCAATCAATATAATGAATCTTCGAACGCTAAGCATACTTGGAAATTGATGCCCGCGAGCTCGAAGCGGACAAAATGTTATTAAGAGGATTCAACCGTGAAGGAGAAAGAGCCCTCGGCTCAATAACACTACCGATGAAGACCGGTGACTTAGCAAAGACAACCGCGAAATTTCACATAATTGATTCGAAACATCGTTCAACGCTCTACTCGGGCCGACCATGGATACATGAAAACAGGATGGTACCATCATCTCTACATCGGTGCATCAAGTACTACGATGGAGGGGAACAAGTGCATCAAAGGTGACTTACAACCATTCTCCGTACATGAAATTGGAATCCACGAGGATGCAGCTTATTATGCACCACCGAAGAAAACGATCTTCTCCGGAGATACCATAACAAATGAAGCAAAGAAAGTTTGGGACAACGAAGAACCTGAAGTTCTAGTCCAACAGTCACTCACCACTCCCTTACGGCGAGATGGTGAAGGTTTCTCCACAACTCGCATCCGAGGTCGAGGCCGGGGACGAGGTCGTGGTAGAGACATTAGGACAATTGGACAGAGGAAACCAACCATCAATGTTGATTGGGAAGATAGTTCCGAAGAAGAAAAAGAAATCAAACAAGAAGCAGCGATAATAAGTCAAAAGAAGCCGCAATTCAAAATCCCTCTCGAAGATGAAAGAAACGAAGAATATAAATCGATGTACGAGAAGATTAACCACTATGTATATACTATGACCCTGACCCCGATCCATTCTAATAAGATCGAGGGTATGGAGGTCAAAGAGGTACGTAGCGGTGGTGCAAAACCAATCAAATTCTACCGTGGTGCTTCTTCCTCCAAAACCGAAAATAATGTACAATTTGAAGATGCTACTTCATCGAATTAATGGAATTGCCTTTCGAGTGGTACTCTCCCCGTGTTCAAAATTTAATTCAACGTGGTTTCTTACCTCGACAAGTGGACAAAAGGTCAATCACAACGTTTTGAAAATTTATGGAATAACTCCGGTCGTCCACCCAACTCAAAACATGGTCTCGGGTTCGGCACAGTAGGGTCAGTTGATGATACTGAATTTTGCTTGGTTGTCACCTGCGAATCTAATGAAAACTGCATGGAAACTACAGAAGAACTCGAAGATTTACAAATCGGAGACGCTCCACCGAATTCGAAGAAGAAATCAAATCTACAATAGATGAGTTAATAGAAGTTAACTTAGGTACTAGCGAAGAGCCTAGACCTACCTTTGTTAGCTCTTTACTCAATAAAGAAGACTCCAAAGAAATAATCAAGTTATTAATGGAATTCAAAGACTCGTTTTGCTTGGAGCTACGATGAGATGCCGAGTTTAGCTCCGTAGGTCGCGATCCATAAGCTAGGAGTGGACCCTACTGCTCGTTCCGCCGGACAAGGTCCCGTGAAGAATGCGTCTAGAAATCGAACAACAAGTCATAGCTGAAGTTAAAAAGTTAATAGACGCTAAATTTGTCCGTGAAGAACAATACCCGACTTGGTTAGCCAACGTGGTACCGACGGGAAGAAGAATGGTCGATCGAATTTGTGTGGATTTCGGAGATTTAAACAAGGCATGCCCGAAAGATGAATTTCCTCTACCGATCCCGAATTAATGATCGACATCGCTTCAACACATGAAATATTTTCGTTCATGGATGGATCTTCGTGATACAACCAAATAAAAATGGCTCCGTAAGATGAAAAGCTTACAGCATTCGAACGCCGATCGGAGTATATTGCTACACAGATGATGCCATTCGGATCGAAGAACGCAGGAGCAACCTACCGTAGAGCAATGACAAGAATTTTTGATGATCTCATCCACAATCAAGTCGAATGCTACGTGGACGATGTGGTCATCAAAAGCAAAGTAAAGGACAACCACTTGTATGATTCGAGAATTTTTTTCGAACGATTAAGGCAATTTAACCTTAAGATGAATCCCTTAAAATGCGCCTTCGGCGTCACCTCCGGGAAATTCTTAGGATTCGTTGTCCGACATCGTGGAATTGAAATCGACCCGGAGAAGATTAAAGCCATCTTAGAAATGCCGCCTCCCAAAACCTTAAAACAACTACGATCTTTTCAAGGGAAGCCGGCATATCTTCGACGCTTTATCTCAAACCCGTCGGTAGGTGTCGGCCTTTCTCGCACTAGTT
This sequence comes from Papilionanthe hookeriana x Papilionanthe teres, assembly GCA_022702705.1. Classification (NCBI taxonomy): domain Eukaryota; kingdom Viridiplantae; phylum Streptophyta; class Magnoliopsida; order Asparagales; family Orchidaceae; genus Papilionanthe; species Papilionanthe hookeriana x Papilionanthe teres. Next base: position 13,172,178 of record CM040423.1, read on the forward strand.
AAAAAGGACGCCAAATTTATTTGGGAAGAGAAATGCCGGAGGGCCTTCGAGGACATTAAACAATATCTAATGACACCTCCCGTCCTAGCGGCCCCGGCCTCGTGTAGACCGTCGATACTTTATACCGCGGCTTTAGACGACTCTCTCGGAGCCTCCGTTAGCCGGTGTCAATGATGAGGGTAAAGAAAATGCTCTTTACTACTTAAGCCGTCGTTTACTCGCCGACGGAAATAAGGTATCCCGCAATTGAAAAGCATTGTTCGTCCCCGATCTTCGCCGCTCAAAAGCTCGTGCATTACATGCTTTCTCATAAGGTCAACCCGATCTCGAAGTTTAATCCATTGCAATACTTGATGACCCGTCCAACGCTTTCCGACGGACTTGCCGGATGGTCAATGATATTATCGCAATTTGATATAACTTTCGTGCCTCTTCGTGCCATAAAGGGACAAGCCCTAGCGGACTTTCTCGCAGCACACCCTTTGCGGCAGAATCTCCTCTCAATGACGATCCGCTGCATGAACAAATAATGAACCTAGAAGACCTCGATGATCGACGTTGGGAATTATATTTCGACGGAGCATCTTCGGCGCACAAAGACGAAGAATCGCAAGTGATAGTGCCTTGTAAGGCAGGAATCGGGCTAATCTTTATAACACCGGAGCGGGGGATGTTAAGATACTCCTACCACTTGACGGAACCATGTACAAACAACGAAGCGTGAATACGAAGCCCTCATAACGGATCGGAATTAACCATTCAAATGGGGATAACGGACATCAACATCTACGGAGATTCACAGTTAATCATTCAACGGATCGCTGGACAATACGGAATTCTAAAACCAAGACTCGAGCAATACTTCCAAGATGCCATACAATTGTTGGAACAGATTCCAAATGTGACAATCTACAAAATTCCCGTAAAAGAAAACGCTCTAGCGGATGCGCTAGCTCGTCTCGCAAAAGAATTTGCTCGTTTGCAAGATGAATCGGTGGAAGTGTCGGTTCACGGACGCCGTGTCCTATCACGACTTGACATCGACATGATACGCAAATCGGATAAGGAAAAAGGATCGACTACGACAGATGACGTAAAACACGGAATATCGGCGACGACCATCGATAGATTACTTGCAAACGAGGGAAACTACCAAATGATAGGTCGTTAGCCCATCGGATCAAGAAAAGAACTCGTCTTACGCATTAGTAAACAACACATTATACGAAGGTCTTTTGATCAAATGTGGCTAAGGTGCCTAAGCGGGTCCGAAGCCCGTGAAATTGTTAAAGAAGTGCATTCGAGACTCTGTGGCGCTCACCGTCGGGTCCAAAGATGAAAATGAAAATTAAAAGACTAGGGTACTACCGGCCCTCGATGATGACCGACCGCATGAAAATCGCCAAGAGCCGTCACCGGTGCCAAGTGCACGGAGTGGTTTTACACCAACCTCCAAATGTGCTACATCCGACAATTGCATCGTGGCCATTCGAATGTTGGGGCACGGATATAGTGGGTCCAATGGAACCGCCGTCGTCAAAAGGACATCGCTTCATTCTTGCTGCTTACAGATTACTTTTCCAAGTGGGCAGAGGCGGCTCCACTAAGAGAAGTGAAAGCACATCACGTGCTACAATTTTTCAAGAACCAAGTTGTCTACCGTTTCGGGGTGCCGCGCAGATCATCTCGTATAATGGGTCAGCATTCGAAGCACACAAATCAACAATTTTGTCGGGAGACACGGAATCGATCGGCGATACTCAACAATTTACTACCCAAGAGCAAACGGCCTCGCCGAGGCTTTTAATAAAACTCTCGTTCAAATTTTAAAGAAGACTTTAGACGACAATAAGAGAAATTGGCACGAGAAGTTGTTAGAAGCCTTATGGGCCTACCGGACAACCTTCGTAACTCCTACGCAAGCTACACCTTACGCTCCGGTGTATGGGTCCGAGGCGAGTGTTACCTTTAGAGGTTCAGCTCCCTTCACTCGGAATCGCGAGGTTGCAAATAAAATCACAACAGAAGAGAACGCCAAATTACGACTCGAAGAATTAGAAAGCCTGGAAGGAAAAAGACTTGCAGCGCAACAGAATTTAGAATTATACCAAGCTAAGATGGTTCAAGCCCATGATAAACTGGTCCGCCCGAGAACCTTCAAAGTTGGTGATTTAGTTCTCGTTCTCAAAAGACCTATCCTTGCACACCGCAAGATAGGAGGAAAATTTGAACCCACTTGGGAAGGACCGTTTGTGGTTGAAGCAGTATACTCAGGAGGTTCCTACCAGCTAGTGAATTGCCAAGGAGAACGACATATGCTTCCGATCAATGGACGATACTTGAAAAAGTATTACGCTACCTGATGTTTCGAAGGAATGAACTTTCCATCCCTAGAAACACGGGTGAAGTGATTACTTATGACCGGGTCCGAACCCAAAAATAACAAAAATGTGCTAAAATAAATAAAATCCCGACAATAAAATTTTCCTTGTTTTCTTTTCCAAATCAAAATCTCTTACCCGATCTTATCCTACTTCATTCTCGTTAAGTTTGAAAATATAAAAATAATAATAAAACAAGATGTCTTTAATAAACATTTTCTTGATGTTCTTGTTCTTAGTACGGCCCCGATCCTTTTCCTTGTCTCTTCGTAGGGAAATGTCGAGCGGGCGGTCTGGTCTTGAACTTTAAGAATGGCGTAAGCCTTGCACTCGATGAAAAGAGGGTGAAAGATGGAGCGATAATCGAGATTGACTCGGATTTCGCACCGACAGCCTACAGTACGAGGAAAGTGACTGGGTCCCGGTTGACCGAGAAGAACTGCCCGGACATACAGTGATGAAAGTGGGTGGCCCAAGCCACCAATCCAGCAGCAAGAGAAGAAAGACAAATATTGAAGAAGATAAGAAAATGAAGTCTGTAGTCGCATAGCGGAGGGCGAGCTTGTTAGCGCCGCGCCCACGGAGATTCAAGAGGTTCGGAGAGCTACTCTCACAAGCAACGCAACGAAGAAATAAGAATCGCCGTATCCGTAAGATGTTGACGAAACTAGCCGCGGATCGACACGACGAGGCGAGTTGCTAATGTCGGTGCATACACTTCAAGGACACCGATTCACCAGGAACCGGAAGAAAGGAGGCCAGCTCCTAGGATGACAGAAAGAACCAGAGAAATCACACAAAGACCAGAAGAAAGAATGCTACTACGCCACCGGATAGAACTACCAGTGATGCATGACCTTGTTGCAGAAGCAACCCCGGGGGATGTCCCGACGGACATCATCCCCGAGGAGCCGAGGTATGCAGGGAGAACGTGAAGGGATCGAACCATATATCCCACAATACGTCACCGGGCCTCGCCATCCGCGGATCATTCCGAATACGAGCTGGAGAGAATGCAAAATGTCGAAAAGAAAACCTTTGAATACTTTGAAAGGATTAGAGGCGTAAGAATCAATATACCTGGAGGGCCTCAATTACATACGGACGTATTCTCGCAGTATGAGCAAGCAACGAATCGTGGATTGCATCCGGGATTTGAAAAGACCGGGCCGAGCAGTCGCCTAAGGGAAAACACATACTCGTAGCCCCGGAGATGGATGCCGTGGAAAGGAAGAATCACAATACAATGTGGATGCTCGTTACAACTTTGCCGAAGACAGGAAGGGAAACCCGCCGGAATACTCCGTCATGGGCAAGTGGACCCGATGCCATTAGTCATCAAGAGAATGGTAAAGAGATTGATAACATGGAGGGTACTCGCCGACAGATCGCATACCTAATACGCTGCATCATCAACATCTACAAACGAGGTGATCGTATACCCTCACACATCGATCACCATGATTTTGTCAGCCTTTCGCACGCCTCTTTCCCGAGCGAGTGCGACATCATGTTCGGATCCGACCTCCGGATAGCGGGCCCGGTGAGTTCCGAGGGCCGTTGAAGATACCACTACCGGTAGGTTCCGTCATGATACCGAAGGGTAACGGAGCGGATATCGCCAAGCATTGCATACCGGGAGTACCAGTAAAGAGGATCTCGGTTACATTCGAGAGGATGGACGACGTAAAGATACCTTACCATTTCCAGACGTGACTCGGAGCTAGAGAGCCTCCGGCCTTACGAGTCGTGAGTTACATGGAAAATATCACACCTCCAATGTACATCCATACGGCATCCTCGCCAAGGATGGCTTGGAAGGTGATGTTATCGACCATGTATCTTACTATTCGTACATGGACTTTTGACGGATGCTTCTTTAGATGGATCAACAAAGATCATACACAGTCCGTTTTGAGTCTACATGGATTGTATGAAATATATTCCAGCATCAAGATGTATGATGTATCTTCTACATGATTGGAATGAAAGTGACCATGTCACATTTTTGGCCTTCACCTCTTTTGTGCAAATTGATTGGGAAACGCCATTAAAGTTAAATGAACTTCGAACAAAGAACAAAAAAAAAAAAAAAAAAAGATAAAAGAAAACTTTCTAAAAAAAAATCTAAAAATGACAAACACCAAATTCACATGAACATTAAATAAACGATAAAATAAAATTTGAATCATTAAAAGAAAAACAAAATCAACAAGAATGTTAAATCAAATTCTCAATCAAATTTCAAATGTGATCTTCCAAATTTCAAATCAAATCCTCAATCAAATTTCAACCGGGTTCAAACTCATCAAGTCAAATTTCAAAACTCAAATTCAATCTTTCCAGATTCCAAATCTCTATCAAAACTCAAATTCAATCTTTCCAAATTTCAAAAAAAAATCATGTCAAATTTCAAATCTCAAATTCGATCTTTCCAGATCTCACATCAAACCTCACATCAAATTCAAACTCTTGGGTCGAGGAATTTACATCCAAGACTGCACTGCTTTAGGATTTTCATCCTACTGCACTGAAATACATCAATTCAAACTCTTGGGTCGAGGATTTTACATCCAAGACTGCACTGCTTTAGGATTTTCTTCCTACTGCACTGAAATACATCAATTCAAACTCTTGGGTCGAGGATTTTATATCCGAGACTGCACTGCTTTAGGATTCTCTTCCTACTGCACTGAAATACATCAATTCAAACTCTTGGGTCGAGGATTTTACATCCAAGACCGCATCGCTTTAGGATTCTCTTCCTACCGCACCGAAATACATCAATTCAAACTTTTGGGTCGAGGATTTTACATCCAAGACCGCACCGCTTTAGGATTCTCTTCCTATCGCACTCGAAATACATCAAATTCAAACTTTTGGGTCGAGGATTTTACATCCAAGACCGCACCTGCTTTAGGATTTTCTTCCTACCGCACCGAAATACATCAATTCAAACTTTTGGGTCGAGGATTTTACATCCAAGACCGCATCGCTTTAGGATTTTCTTCCTACCGCACCGAAATACATCAATTCAAACTCTTGGGTCGAGGATTTTATATCCAAGACCGCACTCGCTTTAGGATTCTCTTCCTACTCGCACCGAAATACATCAAATCAAACTTTTGGGTCGAGGATTTTACATCCAAGACTGCACCGCTTTAGGATTCTCTTCCTACCGCACCGAAATACATCAATTCAAACTTTTGGGTCGAGGATTTTACATCCAAGATCGCACTTGCTTTAGGATTTTCTTCCTACTGCACCGAAATACATCAATTCAAACTCCCGAGGTCGAGGATTTTACATCCAAGACCGCATCGCTTAGGATTTCTTTTCCTATTGCACTGAAGTACATCAAATCAAACTCTTGAGGTTACGGATTTTACATCCAATACCGCATTATTCTGAGGTCTTTCCTCATTGCAATGACTCAATCCAATTGATTCGATCTTCTTTTGGGGTTGAAGATGTTACATCTAAAACTTCAAAATTCCAATTTTCATTTCAAATCAAATTCCTTCAAATTAATCTCGACAAACTTCAATCTAAATCGAAACTCCAAATCGAAATTTAAACTCACACATCATAACTCGAACATGAAACAAAATAAAATCTAAATCGAAATTCTCCCGCATCATGTGATTTGGGATTCACCTCCTTTTCCTTTCCCTGCCGAGAGTTCAAGAATCTCCAGGCCCGAGAGATACACTTGACACTCCCCAGCGGAAACCCTTCTACTTCGTCCTAAGTTTGTTACTTGGACATCTGTGTTGGTTTTGTTGATCGCTTCGGTCAACACCAATACGTGCGGTGTGCTCCGTCACTCACCACACCTATCGGGGGTCCATTTGTTGACCTCATTTTCGATGAGGTCTTCTCTTCTTCTCTTTAGTACTTCAGGATCTAGCCTTCAGCTTTTCCTTCGACTATCTTAGAGGACTAGAATCGGGACCCACCTTTTAGAAATTCAAACCACTTCTTAACTCCCCGCAAACTCCACAAACTTGACTATAGACCCCTAATCACCTAGAGGGTTGAAATCAAATGTGGAAGTTTAAAGGATGAGTTCCTATAGGACTCTTTGGCCTTAGGATCGCCTCGGCGGCTCGGTCCGGTGAAGGGCTGACTTACACATACACTACACCTATGCACTACACTTTCATACACCTCCCAAAAACACACCTATACCCGACTTGACCTCCCGACTCATGTAGGTGATTCACATGGATGGTCCTCGACCCCTAAGCCCTCGGCAAGCAGGGTTAGGAACAACACTGGTGAATGCCTCAAATGAGTCCCTTCATGGCTCATATGGGCTTGATGTGGCTTCATGGCTCAACAAAATGATTTCATTTCACTTACATCCACCCAATCTTCAATTTTCCAAATTTTCAATTTTTGACCCCCGGGACCCTACACCCACCAACCCTACCAAATGCCTCAAACTACCCAAATTTCTCAAAAAATTTCCAAATTACCCAAAATTCCTCAAAACCATTCCTAAACATTTCCACATTACTCAAATTGACCATTCCTAGCCAAAAATACCAAAAATTCCAAGAATACCCTCCCAATACCTTCCAAATACCCAAAATACCCCTTTTGACCCAAAAATCCAAAAATTCAGAAAATTCCCATAAAATTCCAGAAAATCCCAAATATTCCCAATTTCATTTTGTTCAACTACACCATGGGCCAATTTTGTCAATTTACCCCACTTTTATCAAAACCCCCAATTTGACCCATTTTAACCCAAAATAAACCCAATGTCAAACCTAACCTACCTAATTGACCCAAATTCTGATCCAATTCGATTCTAAACTGCAATTCAACATCCCAAACACCAATCTAGACCAAAGCCAAGCTTAATTTGATTGAAATTTGGGTCCAATTTCACTTTTGGCCTTAAAGCCCAATTTGGACCCATGACCCAAACCTAACCCAAACTCACCCAATTCAACTCCAATTAACCCCAAATCTTTTCTAAACCTTCCTTTACATCCCCATAAACAAAACACTAGCATGATTTGCCCAAAATTTAGACCCAAACCCCACTCAAAATCAACCCAAAATCAAAAAGGCCCATTTTGACCTAAACCCAAACCTAGCCCAAATGAGCCCAAACCCCAAAATCAAAACCCAACCAAAGCCAAAACCTCTTTGAAACACTCCCATAAACATTTCCCAACATTAATTTCACATCAACTTCAATTCTAGCCCAACTTTGGCCCATGGTAGCCCATTTTGGTCCACTTTAGCCCACTTACCAATTAAACCCAAATTCAAACCAATTCAAACCCAAATCACTTCAAATTTGTTTCAAACCACTCATGACACATCTCTAAACTAAACCCAACATTTATTTGGCCCAAGCCTTTACCAAAATTTCATCCCAAAATCCATTTTAAAATTCAAAAGCCCACTTTCCTAAACCATTTTAAAAGCCCATCCTAAAGCCCACATTACAATCTCATCTCATCCTCACTTAATTAAAATCATTCCTAAGTCTTAAATCAGCAATCAAATCTTTCTAAACAAAGCCATATGACAAACCATCCAAATTTTACACCAAATTACCAAAAATTCTTAAAACCCATTTTCATGAAATTGACCAAGCTTTCCCCAAGCCAAAGGTGAGCCATGAAGCCATGCATGAGCCACATGGAAGCCATGAGAGCCTCTTTACATGTCACCATACCATATCGGGTAGGAAGGAGGGCCCCTTTCCTTAATCCCTAAAGCTCATTAGCCTTAATCATGATTCACCTAAACCTAAATTTAATCCAAATATATTTGGATGGAGACTTCTCCATGCCAAACCAACTGATCCCTTTCGATCCCCCACAAGCACCCAAAGCCACCTTGAGGGGTGCACCAAGCCCAAATGGGTGAGTTGACCCATTTAGATCCAAAATGGTCTTCCCCCATTCCATTTCAATCCAAGCTCTTTACACTCGGCATTTGCCAATCGCTTGCACAAACACCTGCCCCCGACCCACTCGACCCCGAGGGTGACCCTCGCTCGCCGGCCGCCCACCCTGACCGCCGGAAAACTCCATGGCCGAGAGGTCCAAGTCAATCCAAGCTTGGAATTCTCACCGCCGAGCCGCCCCATGCCCAGTGGCCATTGCAGACTGTTCTTCACTTGCCATGAGCAGTCGATCCCAGCCCTTAACTCTCCCCGGGAAGCCCTCCAGCCTCTCCTATTTAAACACCACCCCTCACGGCCATGAGAAGAGAGTTGCACAAACCTTGCCAAAACTCGCCAAAATTGTTCCAGCACCCCTCCTCATACACGAGCACTCGATCCCCAAGTGAGATCCCCCCGCCATTTCCTCTCGCGAGCTCAATTTCAGAGTTGAAATCCAAGCCCAAAACCAGGACACTCCCCCACAGTGGACCAATCCCCAAATTGATTGATCCTACACCTTCACCAGACCAAGGGAAGGTGTCCACCAGCAAAAGCCCCATCTCCAGGCCACCCAGTTGCTCCAGCACTCAAGCTTTGTGATCAGCCGTGGTCGAAGTTCAACCTAGACAATTCACCGCACCAGGAGACTTCATCCCTAGCCTCCCGCAGCCTCCAACGAACGTGCCAAGCATCTTCGATCGAGGCTTCACCTCTCGAGCTAAGGTATGAATTAATTCTTCATCCCGAGCTTCGGAGATTCTCCATTTCAAATGCCTTAATCGCAATGCATGTTTACCGTATGGATGTGTTCGTCTCTTCAAGACGAATCCATGAGAGCATAAGAACATAAAAATCGTCGAGTATCGAGCGAGATCTTAAGGATTTAGTGTGGACGGCTCTCGGGTGAGGACACTCGGGGACGATGAACGGATGCCGTCCATTTAATACACGCGCGGACGAACGGCTCGGATGGCGTCGGACCGGGAGACGCGTACGAGAACCGCGGGGCCCGGGCCGCCGACTCGGATGGCGGCGTCGAATGGGAGCGCGCCACGCGGCATTTCGGAGTCGCCGAGGTCGACGCGGCGTCGCGTGGATAAATAGAAAAATAGGGTATTTTCTATTTATTTAATTCCCGTAACTTTGAAAATTCATATCTTTGTGTAGGAAAATCATAAAAATAAAATAAAAATACCCTCTTGCTCAGTGAATAGAGGAGAATAATGTGGAAAAGAAATCATTTAATTTCATCAAGTATTTTATTTTTAATTAATTATTTACTCCCTGCATTGTTTTAATTCTCCATGCATGTATACAATTCACCATGACATGAGACCATAGTGCTTGAAGCCTTCGAACTTGGGAACATTCCCCGAATTTTCCAAGGTCGAGGCCATCTCTGTGAAAAGTTATTGATTTTTCAAATGCATGTTGCTGTTTTAAGTATTTTAATTTCAAAAATTAGCATGTTGTGAAATAAATTCTAGGAAAATTTGGTGATGTTCCACATGACCAGTAGGACCCTAGGAAAAATAGGATTTGAGTTAATTCACTTAGATTAACCCTAATCGGCTTAAACACCTAAAATAGGTTTCTAATTAATTAGAGTTAACCATAGATCAAATTGACTTGAAATCAATTCTCCACTGACCTTTAGGATCAGAGGAACCCACCATAAAAATTTGAGGTCAATTGGACTTGGTTAGCCCCACTAATTGGGTTGATTAAGCCACTTAGCCATTTTAAACTTTAAAAATTCATAACTTTCAAAATATCTTGCAAAAATTCACCAAATTGGTTTTGGAGTCTCTCTGATATCAGTGAGTTCAGGAAAATTAAAATTTCAATTTTCTAAAAAAGTTGATTTTTAATATTATTTTAATATTTTTAATAATTAAAAAATAATAAAAATCACAAAAATAATAAAATTCACCAAAATGTCATATTTTGAATTTTAATCACTTAGGAACAAGTCCCATATTTTTCCTAGGTCTATTTAGTGAGATGTTAATTTTAAAGCTCTAGGGTAATTTTAAAATTAAAAAAAACGTATTTTCTAGCATTTTCACCAAAATAATTATAATAAATCAAAGAAAAATCAGAAAATTGCAAAGTTTGGTTCTCTGGAATCCTTGACATCAGAGAGAATTTTAAAAATTATAAAATTTATTTTTCAACATTTATTTTATTTTTAAATTAATTAATACTCCAGAACTTAAAATAATTCTAATAAATAAAATATAATTCAAAAAATTACAAAATTTGGTCCAAGTGGTCCTCTGGTCATTAGGAATGTCCCCTAATTTTCTTAAGGACAGAAACTTTCCCTTGGTCATGTCATTGAATTTTCCTTGAAAATTTCTATTTTCTACTAAAAATAATTATATAAATAAATTAAATGTAGAAAAATCACATTTTCTCCTCTCATGTCTTTATTGACATATGAGTGAAGTCTCATAAAAATTTCAAGTTCATTTGAGTTCAACTTAGTGAGTTATGAAATTATTAGGCTTAAAGGGCAAAATGGTAATTAAAATTTTAACTCTTAATTAAAACTTTAGGTCTCATAAATAAAAATTAACAAGTAAAATATTTGATCCTAATCTGATTTGGATGATTGAAATTAAATAATTAAAGGATAGAAATCCATTAAGCAATTTAAAATAATTAAACTTTAATTAAATAATTAATTGAATTTGGAAGAATAATAAATTTGGAATTATTAAAATAGGGATATTATTAGGAAGAGACTTATTCTTTAATTTAAAAATCCCTAAATTAATCATCTCTTAATTAAAATGATAACTCAAATTTAAAATATTAAAAGACTTAATCATTAAATTAAATTAAATCATTAAACTCTTTCAAAAAAATCTCAATTAAATTAAATTAAATCAAGATTAAAAGTTGCATTAAATTAAATTAAAATTAAGTTAAATCAAATAAACAAATTAAATTAAATTAAATTAAATTAAATTAAATTAAATTAAATTAAATTAAATTAAATTAAATAAATAAATTAAAATAAATTAAATTAAATTAAATTAAATTAAATTAAATTAAATTAAATTAAATTAAATCAAATTAAAAATTAAATTAAGTTAAATTAAAATTAAATTAAATTAAATTAAGAAATTAAATCAAATAAATTAAATTGAATTAAATTAAATCAAATCAAATTGAATTAAATTAAATCAAATCAAATTAAATTAAATAAATTAAATTAAAATAAATTAAATTAAATTAAATTAAGTTAAATTAAATAACCTCACTTAAGACACGAAGAAATAAATCTAAAATAACTCGAACACTATTCCAAACTTAAATCATTAATTCGAACTTAAATTCGAATCACAAATCATTAAATATCGTTTTGCCCTTCGGAGCCTTAGTTATCATAACTCCTAAATGAACATCAAATGAAGTGACACTTCACTTATAAGGATATTCAAACATCCTAGTTCATCGAGCAAGTTAACAAAACTTGAAAACCTCTGGACGGTTGATTCATTTACACAATTAAATTCATTTGGACTTAAAACAATCCTAGAAATATTGAAAAGATGTTTAAGATTCTTCTTAAGCACTTCCTCAATATGATAGGATATTTACTGAGAACAATCGAACTTAATTGTTCTTTGATGAAGAAAATCGTCTTCAAACCAAAAACACAAAGAACCTAGACGTCATAGAAAACGACTAGCTATAGGATTAGGAACTTGGTAGAAAACCATAAACCCTTTCCCTTAGCTTTACCTAGGATCTTACTTAAATATTCTAACCGTATTTTAAGTGCAGCTTGGAATGACGGGAAGATTCTCCAGTGTACGCTTTTACTTTATTGCAATTTACTTTATTGCAATTTACTTACATGCACCGTACTTTACTTTTCTTGCATGATAAACAACAGTTGCATGAAAACCGACACCTTTAGGACGAAACCAAAGCCGAAACCCATAACTAAATTAAAAGACATTACAAGATAAAATTCACCTCCACAACATTTCAAAATATAAGACAACTCAAAATTTAATCACAAACGTAACACAAAACTACAACTACAACTAAATTAAAACGTCTCATTGAATGATCGGGAATACCTCGGATGATGTAACCCACGTGTTGCTAACGGGATTTCCCACGGTCTAAATGAAAGTGCGGAACTCATTTAGTCGAGTTTAGCAAATTCATCCGGACTAAGTGAATTCGATGAAAATAACGGTGCGGGATGACTGAACCGTGGGATCTTAATCGGTTCTGTTTAATCAACTTTAAGATCCGTTTTAATTAAAACATAAAAAATACTTGGAAATTAAGACTTCTCTAAACCAGAACACTTCTCTCACCTCCCGATTTATGATTTCTAAAACTAAACCTCTCGCAACAACAAGGAGCTCGGAGCATAGTGGGCAAGCACGGCCATCGTCATCAGCAAAACTCCGAGTCTACTTCAAAGAAACTTTCTTAGAATAAAATAACCAAGCCATAGGATTTCGAGGTAGTTTCGCCTAGTGCAACATAAATCCTCAACTTTTCGTTAGGCATTTGCATAATTATGTTATGCAAATTAAGCCCTAACTGGTTTTAGGATTCCGAGGTAGTTGTTTGGTACGACATAAACCCTCACATCTTCGAGGCTATTTGTATGATTATATCATACTAATATAAGTCCTAATTAATTAAAATTGGCAAGATTAAAACATTAAATAAACATTAGGACTTTCCTAAATTCAAGCCAAACAATAGGATAATCGGGAGATTACCGAAGTCCGCTTCGAATCCGTGATCTCTCCTACTTTTCTTCCTTTGAATTCCCAAAATAAAAATGTTCCAAATTTGATCCATTCCCTATCGAAACTCCAAAATTCAACCCCTCGAAAACTTAAACTTTGAAATTCTTGAGAGCGGAATTATTGATTATTATCGAGAGTTTTCTTAGGTGATTCCCGTCACTTAAGATGTAATTAACTATAGGGGCTTGCCCTTATAGGGAACTTTAAGAACCTGTGTAATATAAACCCCGTTTAATAGTTTCATATTAAGCGTGGGAATTTGTCGGCTTATAAAATTGGTTCGCAGACCAAACGGATATCACAAACCTTTCTAGTTTATTTAATCGAGCCCCATTATCAAGCAAATGTGTCTATTCTTCGGGATAGATACACGGCTTGTGGTGCGGCGCTCGTTTATATAAACTATTCGGGATGTGAGATCGGTTTGATTTCATATCTTAAAATTCTCAAATTCAAAATTATTTTTAAAATCAAATACTACTTTTCAAATTATTTATTTAAATTAAATTAAAATTCGCCGACAATTTTTGTAGGCGACTCTCTTTTCAAAAATACAACACTCAACCTAAAAATATGCCGACAGGTGGATCAAACTTTCGTTCCAGTTAAACTAGCTCCAAGAAGAATGCCTCTAGAAATTGGATAATAAGTTATAGCATAAGTTAAATAATTAATAGACGCTAAGTTTGTCTGCGAGGAACAATACACAACTTGGTTGGCCAATGTGGTACCAGTCAAAAAGAAGAAAGACCAGCCTCCAATCTGCATAGATTTCAGAGATTTGAATAAAACATGCCCGAAGATGATTTCCCACTACCAATTTTAGAGTTGATAATTGATATTACATCGACTCACAAGATTTTCTCTTTTATTGACTGGTCTTCTAGATATAATCAAATAATAATGACACTAGAAGATGAGAAACGCACAACTTTCAAAACACTGATTGGAGTATATTGCTACACGGTAATATCGTTTGGGTTGATGAACGTCGGTGCGATCTATCAGCGAGTATCGACATGAATCTTTGATGATCTCATCCATAATCAAGTTGAATGCTAGGTGGATGACCTATTCGTCAAGAGTAGATTGAAAGATGATCACTTGTATGATTTGAGAATTATTTTTTAGCATTTAAGATAATTCAACTTTAAGGTGAATCCCCTGAAATGTTTTTTTGGCATTATCTCTGATAAATTCTTAAGATTTATATTCAGGCACCATGGAATTGAAATCAATTTGGAGAAGATTAAAGTCATCTTAGAAATGCAACCTGATGTGTTGTTTTTGTATTTCAACATATTTTCGTTTAGAAACCAGAATACAAATGCAAGTATATGTATCACACAAGTAATATGGGGCACTATTGGAGTCCTAGTGATCGATCCAATGAGGAAGGAGCAACTTTGTGATAGTAATACTAAAACACAATGTTTAAATTTTATAAAACATACAGATGAAAAGAACAAGTTGACAATATTTGAATATTCTAAAGTATCTAAATTTACCAAACTATTTTCTAAACTTCAAAGTAAGTTTAATGATTCTAAACAAAGCTTTACTAATTTAATAACAAAAGATTCAAACTTTGAGAAAACATCCTTTCTCCTTGCAATGAGTTTATGGTTTGTAAATGATTTAGATTGTTGGAAATTGTATCATGCCAAATAAGAGCATTCATATTCTTTACCTTCTTCAAAGTTCATAAAGAATATTTGCTAGTCCTATGTTTGGTCCTAAATTTGTGGTTTGGCTGAGAGGATACTGGTTCCCTCTCCAAAGCTCCCACTTCCCTCTCCCCTGAGAGCTAACTCTTGCTTTAGTTTCCAAACACTAAGATCTAATTGACGATATTAGTCAGTCACCCTTATAATCTCTAATTCTACTCCCAACAAAATATATTTCCCTATTTATTTTCACTCAACCCTATGGACTACATTCTCATCCATAGAATTGAATGTGATCTACACTTTGTTGTAGAACTCATAGTCCTTTTAGATCTTAACAAATTTTAACATTTTTATTTGCCAAATTTAAAAGTAAATGAATAACACAATGTAAGATCGTCACAAGTTTTTAACATTTAAAAGGCATATCCAATCTATCTGTTCATTTTACCATATCTCATTGCAAGACTAAAGAAAAAGAAATCTACTCAGAATTCAAGAGGAAGATAAGAGAAAGCATGGATTTTATATATATAAGAATGTTCATACAAATACAACTTATCTGTAACTCTTCTCCAAAGCAAATCCCTTAAAGTTCTTTTGATTCTCTTTCTCTTCAAACAATTATACTCAAAACTCACTCCAAAAAGGACTCTACAAGACTCCACAGACTCTCTATAGCGACTCTTCAGTTTTTCCACTCACATGCCTAACACACTTAAACCAACAACTTCTCCCTCTTTGCTGGCGGTTTTAGACTTCTAATATAGTGTATGGACGAGTTTCCTAAGAGATGCCTAAAGAAACCCTCAAAAAAGCATCTAAACATGTCAAATTTATGAAGAAATTGCATGTAACTGTCTTGGGTCTCATCGGTGCCTAGCTGCAACTTAAAATAGCGTTGTCAGCGCACAGTGCCTGTTTTCCAAAAATCACCACATTTGACTCCAAATTTTATTTTTTTTGCTTTCTTTTGCTCCAAATGGCAAAAATCATCATACCAGCAACAAAACATGAAAAATACCCTTTTCTAAAGCGCAATATCACCAAAAATTAGTTTAAAATATTGGTGAAAAATCCAACATATTTTTGGTGCATCAAAATACCCCAAACTTAATTGTTACTTGTCTTCAAGTAACACTTTTAATACATAAAAATTATGACTCATGTTAGTGAATTTATCTTTATAATTGTTACAGTTTTTTATTCATAAATATAATAGCATGACCTTTAAATCAGTTTTAATAATTTGAGTTAAAAAATAGGTAAGATATTCAGTAATCATGTTTAAGAGTTCTAGTTTTTTGTTCATTTAAAAAATAAGTGTAATTTGTCATATTAAGAACACATAGAAAAATCATATGAAGAAAACATTTATGAAGTGTCTACTAATAAAGCTACTTACACATCAATATAAATCTAGAAATGTGATTAAGTTATTTTCTTCAGATTAATTCAAATGAAGCCAATTTTTTATTAGGCATCTCCTTAGGCTTCTCCTCACATATATTATTCTTTCTTTTTTTTTTTTTTTACTTTTTTCCTTTTCGTATATGAGGATTGCTTTTTAATCCTGTCATTTCTTTTTTCTAATAATTTTGATCTTCACCATCCTCTTCATAAAGTTTTAACTCATTACATTTCTTTCTTTCTAAATCAATATTAGTATAAACATTATTCCATAAAGTTTCACTCCTTTCTTCTTACATGTAATTCTAAGACTCTTAACATTTCAAAAGTAATCTTTCCTTTACTTTAAATAGTAAACTATATTCTTATACTCATATATTAAATAATTTTATCCTAAAGTGAACATTCATTATTAAAACTTAACTCTAAAGCCTACTATAATATTTGAATAAAATAAAAAATAAAACTTTCTATATTTAATTTTTTGCCACAAATCATGATTTAAATAATTTTTAAAAATAAATAGTTCATTTGAGGAAAATATAGTTTATTATTTCTTCCCCGCAAACTTATGTTTTTCAAATATATTACTTTAGAAATATAAAATTAGGAAGAAAGAGCAAAATGTACTAACCTGTATGTAATTGCTGTTCCATTTCTTATCTTTTCAAGCTATGTAGGTATTGATTAAGAATTTATAATAACAGGTATATAACAATAAAGAAAGTGTGTTAAACATGACATATCAAAGATTTGCAGGGTAAAGAGACATTTAGAACTTAAACTAAACATTTAACAGTACATGAAAACATACAACAATTGAAATCCAACTTTAAACAAACAATTTAAAAATTAAACACATGTACACACATCATAGAGTCTCATCAAGCAACCATAAAACAAATCATAAGTTCTAGAACAAACAATACATAACAACAAACCAATGTAACAACAAAACACTATCAATAATCACTCCCATCATGCTCTTCTTCTTCTCCTTCTTCTTCTTATTCTTCTTCCACATCCAGATCTTGGTGCTGATATGGAGTAATACTAGGGAAAGTGGGGAATTCCATAGTAGGATCGCCCTTCATGAATCTAACCATAGCTTCATTATAACCAACTTCATATTCCATTCTTCTAACCATAAAATAATCATTTTATACATTTCTATCCTCTAAATTTTCAATCTTATTATTCATTATTAAAATGTCTCTCTGTTGGATCATCAGTTGCTCCATTGTTCCATGAAAACTAGGATAACTAGAATTATAAGGAATATCACAACTACTACTCCCAGCTCCATCTAACATGAGATTCATATGTCTTAATATTTGATTTTCCAATGTGCCTTAGAGGCACAAATTTTTCTTCATCTCTACCAAAATCAAGTCTTGATTGTTCACATAGAGTGAAAATCAGAGTAGGATGCCCTAATCCACCAATGGTCTCACCCTTAGCAATAAAAAGAATATTCTTATAGATGACAGAGAAAATATTAATCATTTTCATCTTCTGAATACATAAGTTCAAAATGGCTCTATCTCTAGTCACTTCACTATGGTGATAAGTTGGTTATAACCATGCAGAAATGAAATAGTGTCAAGCTTTAGATAGAACATTTTACTTTGAAGCAGAAAAGTTTACCTTTTGTCTGTGATTCTGGTTCCACTCTCCTTTTCCATCTCTCAGATATGCAATCAATTCATCTAAAGCATCATCAGTAACTCTGAATCGGGTGTACTCACAATATAAACCTCTCAACTGATAAAATATATTAACTTGATCCAGGGAGAGTTATACCATCTTTCCACACACAAACACATGCTCGTTAGAAGTTTCACAGAAATTGGCATAGAACTCTTGCACTACGCCCACAATAGCCTCGACAGTAAAATAGCAAAAGTGTTCCTATCATCAATCAACAATTACCCTTTCAATGACTCCACTCGAGCCTTAAAAAGCATAGTCCTGAACAATCTTATTAGTTGAAAGTTAGGTATTAAAATGGTATTGGGTCTTCATGTTAACAAATCTCTTCTCATCAAAATCAAGTTCCTCTTCCCCTTATTCATTCTTGGATCCATGGCAAAATCTACAAAAGAACAAATAAACTCAAATAAATTCAAGGATAACAATGTGGTAGACTCCAAAGATCATTCTAATGGGTAAGAACTTTCCACAATGGATTTTCTCAAAGTCTTTTCCAATAACACCAAAAACTCAGATTTTAAAAATGTATGAACAATCTATGGTGAAAATAAAAAACTTCAAGCTTAAAGTGAAGCTCTCACCAATAGAAGATTAGATCCAAGTTCCTTTCCTCCTCAAATTTCCTCAAATCAAAGTTTAATCAAGTCGTAAAGAAAGTTTCGGCCAAGGTAAGAGTTAGAAGATGACTAAAAGGGGTAAAAATAGCTTTAACCGTGCAAATTTTGTGATTTTTATGTGAAATATGGAGTTTCGACCTTCGGGTGTAGTTGCTGTTGATGCACCCAAAATATATACAGTTTTTGTTTTCTAATTTTATGCATTTTTTGTGATGTTGCACTTTAAAGAAAGGTATTTTTCATCATTTTTTTAGGTATGATGATTTTAGGTGATTGGAACGAAAAGATGCAAAAAGGAACGAATTCAGAGCAAAAAGGAGCAAAATAGTAAAAAAGTGTTCTGGCGCCGCCGATGCCCTATCGTTTTAACCCTATTGAACTTGTCTGTTTAAGCGCCGTCGGTGCCCTATCGAGTGCCGCCGGCGCCCAAATTCTGCTTGATGGTTTTTAAGTTTTAAAACACGAGTTTTGGCGATTTTTGGCGGGATCTTCTTCCTTATAAATCCCCAAACTCAATTTTTGACTTCTTAACTCCATAAAAACGAAAACTACCAATACCAATTAGATTCCTATGGATTCATATGCCATTGAAACCTCTCTATCTTGCATTTGCAATAGAAGGAAATTCATAAGTTTTGAAGCGCAGCGTTTGTTCAACAAAGTGATGATGAAAAGTTGGATTATTAAGGAAAGGGGCTTCATAAATCGAGGTATGGATAATCCTACAACTAGAACTGAAGAAATTATTAAGGAGAGACGTTGGGAAGTCCTTTGTTTCACTACTGTCGCCATTGTTGTTCCTGTCTTGAAAGAATTCTATGCGAATCTTCACGAGATCAACCAAGGGTTTGTATTTGTGCGTGGTAGATTCGTGCAATTCACTCCTGCATGAATCAATGATCTCTTCATGATTGAAAAAGTTCATATTTGTCATTTTTCTAATTTTAATGCCACGAAGGATAATATGAATGATGTGTATCAATATCTGACGTATGAGAATGAGGAACAGGAAATCAGGGAGAATGGATATATTACTTTCCCATCTACATCTCTCAATCCAGTATCAAAGCAGTGGCATTACTTCATTTCGGCAAAATTGCTTCCGACGTTGAAGATAAGCAAGGTGACCAAGGAAAGTGCCATTTTGAATTTCTGCATTCAAACTAGAAGGCCGGTTGGCATTGGTAATCTTGTTGTGAAATCAGTACTTGGACTAATTGTGCATGGATCTATATATGGGTTTGGACACCCATCCACCATATTCCAGTTATGTAATAAGTCACAGGTTCCATATGAAAGTTGGGAAAAGGTTATTCTTTCATGGAGACATATTGATCCAACCAATCTCTATGACTACCATACAGTTGGAGATGAGGATGACATGAATCTACTTACTGATCAACTGATGGAGACTTCACAGCCGATTCAACCCTACTTTCCTGAAGGTTCCAGAATTAATTTGCATAGGATCAAGCAATTGGAGAAAGAGGTACGAAACGTTATGAACGCAATCAATAACATTTTTGATTTGTTCGATCATATAGATTGGAGAATGAAAGAAAAGTTCGATCACACTGGTCGAATTGAGATGGGATTGATCAATCTAATGAAGAAGAACACGATGATTGCTGAAGAATCATCTGAGGAATTTCCATTTCGTTTATTCTATAACTTTTTTGTGCATCAGCAATCAATTGAAGACATTAGAGGATAGGATAGTTCTGAAACTAACTTGGAGTAATTTGATGGATTATACTTATGTATGTTGTATGTTTAGTTTGCTTTGCTTAGTTATGTTTGGTTTCTGTAGTATTTGCTTTGCTTTGAACTTAGATTTGGATGTGTTTATTTTCATTGTGCATTTAGATATTAGTGCTTTGCTATCATAGAGTGCTTCTTGCACTAAATATCTAAAAATAGTTGGTTTGAATGAACTTATTTGGTGTGTTTGTTGTAACTTGGATTTTATATATATAAGATTATTGTGTGTTGTTTGTGTGAAGAAATGTGTTAATTATTGCTTATGGGATGATGTAAATGCTTATTGAAGCGTTAAACATCATTGTAAACGTCGAAACGATCAAAATTACGAAAACGTTTTCTGACCCAGAAAATATTTTGGACCGGTGCCGCCGGCGCCCAAATCCAAAGAGTTTGGCCAATATATTTAAATAGAGCGCCGGCGGCGCTCCTCAATTTCGCGATTTTTGCCCTAGACCTGCAAATTTTTCCATTTCCTTCATCTTCTTCCTCCATTTTCGCATTTGAAGATCTAGATCCCGGATTTAAGGAGTTTTCAAGGCTTTTCGACACCGGATTTGCACTTCTCTTGGTAAGAGCTTCACTTTAAGTTAAAGTTTTTGGATTTTCACCATGGAAATCTCTCACGTTGCTTATGGTGGAATTTTTGGAGTTTTAGAGAGATTTTGATATTTCCATGATGAAATTTGCTCTTACTTATTTAAGATAGTATTTGGAGTTAATACATTGTGAATTTGGGATTTATTGGAAATTTCTTGCAAATTTTAGAAATTCACATGGCTCTAAGAGGAAAGAGGAAATTGGATTTTGATGAGGAGAGATTCCTCAATATCAAAGCCCAATTTCACTATAACTCTATCATTCACAACAAGAAGTGTATTCAGGATCGAGCTTTTGATAGTCCTGACGGATTTGTAGAACAATTAATTTCAGAGCGAAACTGGGAAAGATTTTGTTATTTCACTGCGAATGCTATTATGGGAGTTGTTCAAGAATTCTATTTGAATTTACCCTAGACTGAGACTGAGTATGTGCTTGTTAGAGGAAACATGGTTGAGTTTACTCCTCAACGCATCAATGCTTTCTATCAGACTCGAGAACCATTCGTGTGTGAGTACAAAAACTTTGACACTGGAAAGGAGAATATGAGAGAAGTTATTGCTTTTCTGACTGACGGGTGAGGAGAATGGAAAGTAAGTAAAAAACAGTTGATAAATTTCTCTGCATCCACTATGAATGTTGCTTCGAAAGTCTGGCATTTTTTCATTTATGCGAGGCTACTACCATCTTATCACCACAGCGAAGTTACTAGAGATAGAGTGATTCTGAACTACTGTATACATAAGATGAAAAAGATTGATATTGGATCTATTATTTACAAGAATATCCAGACGATTGCGAAAGTCGAGAAGACTGGAGGATTAGGACATCCTGCTTTAGTTCATGCCTTGTGTGTTCAGTCTGGAGTGGAGTTCAGTAGTTCTGAGGAAGTGGCTATACCATTGAGACCTATTACAAAGAATATTTTTCATACTTATGAGTCTCATGTGGGAGCCAGAGTTGAGCGTAGGAGTACTAATATTCCTACTACAAGTTATGATTTTCCATCTACATCTGAGCCGCCTACCTTATCTGATATTATGGAGCAATTGAGACTACAAAGTACTAGTATGGATAGACTCCATGGTCGGATGGATGTATTTGAGGTGAGGAGTGATGTGAATGAAGATTATCTACAGAGGAGGGTGGAGTTTGATATTGCTTATTATGATGCTCAGGTCAGATTTATGAGGGGGGAGTCTTATGTGATTTTTCCTAGTTGCCCCGGCTAGGCACCATATAGACCTGACCCTGGTGAAGACCCTACTGATGACCCTGATCATGACCCTACTGCTGATCCTGGTGATGGAGACTGGTATATATTTTGTTTATTTTTATTTTTGTTGATCTTTTTGTGTTGTGTTGTACTGATGTGATGTAGTGGATATTTACTTTTCATGTGATGTGTAACCCTGTGTTGTACTGTGTGATGTAGTGTTATTTACTTTTCAGGTTGTATTGTTATGTTGCACTGAAATTTTAAAACTGTTTGTTGTACTGTTAGTAGTGTGATTGCTTATTTCATGTTGTAGTGTTCTGTTGGATGTTTGGATATTTGGATGTCTAATGTTAATTTCTCTTTACCCATGCAAATATTTAAAAATTGTTATATCACTGCTACTAATTGTTTCATGCCTGCCAGTTGTAATTTTTTATTATACCAGATAGCTGTTGAAGATTTCAGAATCCCAACACAAAGAGTTTAGTTTTCTTCTACTCTGAACTGTTTTAAATTTATTGAAAAACTTAAGGTTGGGGGAGGGAAGAGAAATACTAAACTTTTAATTGTTCTCAACTATTATATTTTCAAAAGTTATTAGCATAACTTCAGGCAGTTGAACCTCATTGTAAGATAACTAAAACTTTTTATTTCAGTTGAATATTATGGAAGGATAAGATGAAATTTTTTGGTAATAAACATTGATTTTATAGAAGTAAGATATTTGGTATGAAAGGATTTGATTATAGTTAACTATTTAAAGTAAAGAAAACTATATTTTTGCAATGTTAAGGGACTTATAGTATTGTGTATTAATAAGAGATTGTGACCTAAGAAAAATAATAAAGCTTGTGCCTAACTATAAAGTAAGGAGGTGTTTCAAGTTTAAACTTTAGAAAGAGGAGAGTGAAGTTCAAAATCATTAAAGGCTATCAAGATATAGTAATCCTCAAGAAAAGGAAAGAAAAGAAGGATTGATAAACATTCCCAAAAAAAGAAGAAAAGAAAAGAAAAAGAGAAAAGAAAAAAAAAGAAAGCAAAATGTTTATGAGGAGAAACTTGGGGAGATGCCTAATCAAAAATTGGCTTCACTTGAATCACCCTAAAGTGAAAACTTGATTTCATTTCTGAATTTATAGTTAAAGTACCAGCCTACATTCTAGTAAAGTTTGCATGAACTCCTTTTTCACATATTCTTTTAAGGCACTCTTAATGTGACAAATTATGGTTTATCTTGAAATAAATAGAAGATTAGAGCTCTTAGACTTGATTACTGAATATTCTTATAACTGTAATGTTGACTTGAGTTACTAAACTTTTTTTGAAAATCTAACCAATATATTCTTTTGAATGAAAATTTTACTGTTTTACAGTTGAAAAGTACATTGTATAGAGTCATATTTTGTGTAGTAAAAAGGATTATGTGAGGACAAGTAATAGTTTAAGTATGAGGGATTTTGATGCACCAAAAACATATACGATTTTTTGTATCTAATTTTACCCATTTTTGGTGATATTGCACTTTAAAGAAATATATTTTTCATTATTTGTTGCAGGTATGATGATTTTATGTAATTGGAACGAAATGATGCAAAAAGAAAAAAATTCGGATAAAAAAGGAGAAAAATGGTGAAAAAGTGTTATGGCTTCACCGGCGCCAGAATCCAGAGACTCCAGCAATTAATTGGCACGATAGAGCCCCGCCGGCGCCCTATCTGGCGCTGCCGGTGCCCAAAGTCGATGGAATTCAAAATTTGAGAGTTTTGGCGAAATTTTGAAGGGATACCAATGGAAACTCTTGGGATTTCGTCCCTAACTCTTAAATAACTGATTTTGGACGAGAGAGGGGAGCTTCTCTTGCATTCTATTGCTCTCTCTTAGTGTTTTAGTGTGTGTTAAGTGTTAGGGTTTAGTAGAGTAGTGTGTATAAGTGAGGATTTGAGAGGAATTCTTCTCTAAGGAGTGAAGGAGAAGAAGTAAAGTGAGAGATTGCTTCTTCCTTTCCATTCTAAAGAGTAATCAAGTGTTGTAAAGAAGAGAGAAGAGGATTCAAAGGAACTTCAAAGGGATTGCATTGGGGAAGAGAAAGAGATAAGTTGTTTTTTCTTTTGTGGTTTGTATGACTTTTCTTTTATATATAAAATTCATATTTTGTTATATCTTCTCCATGAATTCTGAGTAGTCTTCTTTATCTTTGTTTTTGCTTAGAGATGTGATGATGGTTTGATGTGGATTTGATGTGCTTTTAATGTATTGAAAAGATTGTGATGGTTTTTCATTTAGAACTTAATTTACTTTTGATTTGGCCAATTGAAATGTTAAAATATGTTGTTGAACATTAAGTTTGAAAGGATTTAATGTCCTACAACAATAATGAAAGATCCATTCAATTCCATGGATGAATTATGTAGTACATGGGAATTGCGTGCAAATAAATAG
Organism: Papilionanthe hookeriana x Papilionanthe teres; assembly: GCA_022702705.1. Taxonomy (NCBI): domain Eukaryota; kingdom Viridiplantae; phylum Streptophyta; class Magnoliopsida; order Asparagales; family Orchidaceae; genus Papilionanthe; species Papilionanthe hookeriana x Papilionanthe teres. Next base: position 13,196,692 of record CM040423.1, read on the forward strand.
GGAAATGTGTTTTGAAGGACTTCAATGTGGAGATTTCAGGTTGACAGGCTGAAATCCCCAAATTGGTTCTAAGATTAGTAATTAATATCAAAGGTTAGCATTCGGGTGAAGGGTGAGTGGGAGCTCTGAAGTGAGAACTGGTATCCTCCCAGCCTAGCCTTAAAGTTAATGACTAAACTTAGGATATGTCAATGTTCTTTTCTATTAAGAGGTGGGGGTACTCTTCTAAAGGTAAAGAATCATATATGCTCCTATTTGGCACAATAAATTAAATAACTGATCCATATCAATCCACTCATCATATTCTCATTACAAGAAGAAAGATACTTTTCTCATAAATAACAAAAACCTTTCAAATACTTAGTTTAGTGTGTCTGTAAGATAATTATGTTTTCAAGTTATTAGAAGTAATTGTAGTTTAGTTAGTTGTTACTGTTTTCTGCATAGTAGTAGTAGAAGTAAGTGTTAAACTTTATTGTAATTAGAGTATAGGATTTCGGTGCTTTATTATAACTTTTGAAACTTTTACTTTACTTCAACTTAAAACCTCCCTGTGGGATCGATAACCAATACTCCATTAGAGCCCTGTATTACTTGATACGATACGTATACTTGTGTTGAGTACATGGACTTTACAAAATAATTATAAATATATAAATTTGAGTTCATAAATTATTGCATATATTTAAGCCCCTCACGATCAAGTTTTTTAAGCCCCTCACAATCAAGTTTTTGGTGCCATTACAGTGGTAACAAATTCTTGCATTTAAATATATAAAATTAATTTCCACGTGTGTCAGCCGTCCATAGCAGAATTTCAAATTTTTAATTTTTTTCGTAACTTCAATCATTTATTCGTCACACCATCATCTAATTAGCCTTATTAAGCATTAATTTTCATCATTAGGTGGTCTACTAACAACAAATGTCCCAAACAACACAAACTTTACACTTATATATAAAATCAAACACTTACAACAAAATACATCAATCCAAAGCAACACAAATGATTGCAAGCCATACAATATAAAAGTTCAGTGTCGAATCGAGATCAAACCATAACACCCTAACACTGAAAACTAACCAACAAACACTCAATCAAAGCATTAAGCATCTTAAACTCAAATAAAATCCATAACAAACACACAAGCACATATAAATTCAAAATATAGAAATCCAATCTTTAGAGTCACTATTACTTATCAACATCAGTACTATCTTCTCCTCGAATATCTCCCATGATTTGGTGATGAACGTATATATTGTAGAAAGGCTGGTATGGAAATTCATCAGTTGAATCTTCTTCAATCCAAGCATTCTTCTTAAACATATGTATCATACCTTCTTCAATTCATCTAATGTGATTAAAATTCTCCTTCATCCTTCAATCAAGATGATCAAATAATTCAGTAGTATTATTAATTGCATTCATAACATTTTGAACTTTTTTTTCTAGTTTCTTGACCTTTTAGAATAACTTGTGAACTATCAGGAATGTAGGGCCATAAAGATGATGAATTCTGAGATAGTTGATCCATAAGGATGTTCATATCATCTTCCTCTCAATATCCTATGCAGTTATAATAATATGTTTGGTCCACGGGCTTCCAAGGGAAAAGCACATTTTCCAAATATTCATATGGCACTTAATATTGACTACAAAGTAGGAATATTGTAGAAGGATGTCACAACTCATAAGTAGATCCATGCACAATCAAGCCCAAAACAAATTTCACAATTATAGAGCCCACATCAATCGGTTTTCCCATTTAAATGTAGTAATTCAGAATGACACTCTTCTTTGTAACTTTACTAATTTTCATAGTAGGAAGTAACTTTTCAAAAAAAAAAAGAAATTCCATTAATTTGATATAGGATTCAAGAGTGTAGAAGAAAACTTACATGACTGTCATCTCTATTCTCCTAACTTTCATTTTCATCAGTCAGGTATCGATAGACTTAATCCATGATTTCTCTTATACGTAAAAAATTTATGTAGTGGAAAATTTGAACACTCTCAATCATGAACAAATCATTTATCTTAGAAGGAGTAAATGGTACTCACTTGCCTCAAACATAGATGACTCCTTAGTTGATTCCATGAAAATTTTCATAAGTCTCTTTCACCAAAGAAAGGACTGTTATAGCACTAGTGTAGCAAAGTACTTCCCTACGCTTTTGCACAATCGTCTCTTCCACTGGAGAACTTAGATTACTCAATCCTCAATTCACAAAGCATCTTTCTTTGATTATTCTCTTTTTGACAAGAACTTTTTTGTAAAGTTTCTTTGCTTCAAAACTGATGAATTTTCTTCTATTGAAAATTCCATTTTTGAAGAAATTTTAGAATTGGAAGCCATGAGATTTGTCAATGGTGAGTCTATTGACTTTTTATGTTCAAAAGGGCTTTAAAAACAAGTTTAGGGAGTTATTTTGGGAATAAATCCACAAACAAAACTGCCAAAAACTAATTTTTGAATGAAAAATCTCTATTTTGTAACTACGGTGCCATCGACGCCCAGAGCAAGTTTCCTCACCGATTCGTATTTCATCCAAATAAATTCCAAATCTTCCCTTAGATTCAATAGTGGACGTCATATATGATATATAAAAGTATGTAGGACTCTAAAGAAATATTTAATTATAATTGTAACAATAATAACAATCAAAACAAAGCAAAGTAACAAACATAACTATGGGTTGCCTCCCACAAAGCGCTTGGTTTAACGTTGTCAACTAACATATCGAATTTTTACTCTTGATGAATATAACATTAAAACCTCTTTAAAATTTGTTCTTAGCCCCTCAAAATGAGGTTTCAATCTGAGCCCATTAACTTTAAAGCCATTTCAAGTTTTAGGATCTTCAATGTCAACAGCTCCATAATGATAGACTCTAATAACAGTGAATGATCCTAACCATCTAGAATTCAATTTTCTCAAAAATAATCTCAATCTTATATTATATAACAAAACTTCTTATCCAGGTTCAAATTGCTTTCTTAATATAGTTCGATCAAGCTAGATTTTCATTTTCTCTTTATAGATTTTTGCATTATAATACGCTTCATTTCTGATCTCTTCAAGTTCATTCAGTTGCAACACTCTTTTCTCACCAACCTTCTTAAAATTGAAATTAAAATTTTTAATAGCCTAATATGCTTTATGTTCTAATTCTACTGGGAAGTGGCATTTCGTTTCAAAAATCAGTCTATATGGGGTCATTCCTATACTAGCTTTATATGCTATCCTATATGCCCATAAATCAGCGTCAAGTCTAGCAGACCAATCCAATTTATTAGGATTTGAAATTTTTTCCAAAATTCTTTTAATTTCACGATTTGATACTTCTAATAGACCACTAGGCTGAGGATGATAATTAGTTGAAAATCCATGCAAAATGTTGTGTTTTCCAATCAATTTTTCAATTCTTTTATTTCTAAAATGGGATCCTCCATTAATGATGATCACTCTCGGCAATCAATATCTTGTAAAAATATTTTTTATTAAAAATTTTGAAACGCTCCAAGCATCACATTTAGGTAAAGTTATTGCTTCATTCTATTTTGAAACTTACTCAAGACCAATTAATATATATAAGTTTTCAAATGAAGGAATAAATGACCCTTAAAATCTATCCCCATACATCATAAATTTCAACTTCCAATGTATAATTTAGCGGCATCTCATTTCTTCTACAATATTTCCTACTCACTGACATCGATCACATGTTTTAATATATTCATTAACATATCTAAAAAGAGCATACCAATAAAATCCATTTTGTAAAATCTTATGTATTCTATTACTTCCAAAATGTCCTCCAAATTCAGAATCATTACATCTTTGAATAATTTAATTAGTTTCTTTAATAGCCACACATCTCCTGATAACTATATCCTTACAGTGTTTATATAACTATAGATCATCCCAAAAGTAAAACATAGCATCATAGATAAATTTCTTCTATTGTTGCTTTGCTAGCTGAGTAGGTAAAATGTCACTCACAATATAGTTAACAATATCAGTATACCACAGTATATCCTTTCCATTAACAGTATACAATTGTTCATTAGGGAAATACCTCTACCGATAGGTTCAGTTCTGATATTAAAACAAATTGGTGCAGATGTGGCAAAGCATTGCATACCAGTTGTTCCTTACCAGTGTATCTCAATCACGCTCAAAATAAAGAACGAAGACAAGATACCATTCCACTTTGAACCGGATCCAAAGTTGGAAGGCCTCCAACCATATGAGCTTTAAGCCGCATGGAAATATCACAACTCTAATACACACCATTACCGGGTTTCCCTCCTGAGGGTGGCTTAGAAGGTCATGTTAGTACCTTTGTAGCGTACAATTCAAACATTGACGGACATGAAGACAATTTTGAAGAACGACACGAAGATCCAGGATATTCTACATTTAGATATACATGGATTATGTAAAAGAACTTGTTTTTAAAGGAAAATGCCATCACAAAAGTTTTGGTGGAACCACGTGATGTATTTTTGACATTTAAATGGAAACAACTATGTCGTATTGACCTTTAATTTGTACAATTGACTTGAAATTCCACTAATTTGAGTATAGCTAGATTCAAGGAAAGTTGGACGAAGAACGATCTAAAAAAATGGAAAAAAAAAAAAGAAAGAGAACTCATCAATATTGAATAAGAAGAAAATATAAAATAGAAATGAAATCAAAAATGAAATTCAGAATCAAAATAAAAAATCAAGTCAAAACAAAATCCTAATCAAAAAAAGATTCTAATCAAAACAAAATTTGAAATCAAAATAAAATCAAGTCATTAAAGTGAAAAAAAATAAAGAAGACAAATTCCAAATCTGAATTCCCCAGCCTAGGGCTGTGATCGAAATCCCTTCAATATTCTCTCTCTCGTTTGAGAAAGGATCAGCAGATTCAAATGACATGGATCCATAAAGTTTTTGATTTGGTTCTGGTGGCATGGGATCTAAGCCTTTTTCACCGAAGCACCCTTTTTGGTCAACTCTTTGAGTGGTATATGAAACACCCCCATATTCCCTCTCAATATGTTTTCTTCTACAAAAATCTTTCTCAACTTTCACTAAACTCTCGTACTCTTGATTTTCACAATATTTTGATGAATCCTTCACATGTTTGCATAATTTCAAGGTCGGTACCTAAATTCTGATTCTCATCACGAGGCTAGTACCTAAAATTCTGTCCTCAACCCTCAAATTTCAAGATTGGTACCTAAATTCTGATTCTCATCCCGAGGCAGGTACCTAAATTCTAGCCCTCAACATAGAATTTTGAGATCGGTACCTAAATTCCAATTCTCATCTTAAGGCTGGTAACTAAATTCCATTCTTCAAGCCTGAAATTTCAAGATTGGTATCTAAATTCTAATTCTCATCCTAAGGCTTGTACCTAAATTTCAGTCCTCAACTCAGAGGTTTGGTTAGCTGCCTAAAATCTTCTAATACTGCTCTGAATAGCTCGAAATCACCCAAAACTGTTTGTAAACCATTTCTGGAGCCTAGGCACCAGAATTTTGCACCTAGGCACTACTTTATGGATGAGATTGTCACTTAGGCATCACGTTTTGGCAGCACCTCCATTTCACTCTATTTTGCCCCATTTCAGCTTTAGCCCACTCCAAGTGTTATACCTACGATATAAACATCAAAATAACCTTCATTTAAAGTGCAATTTCATTCAAAAAATAATGGTAAATTTAGAGCTGATTAAGTATAAAAAGACATGTCGAAATGTGCTAGATCAGAATTTCTTTCCTTGCTCAATTTTACTCGAAATTGCACCATTTTTGCTCCATTTTATCCAAAACTCCATTTCTTCTACCTGGAATCAAATACATGAAAAATAAATTCCTTTAAAATGCAATATCATTAAAAATGAGCATGAAATTTATATTAAAAAATAAATAATTTTTAGGTGCATCAACCGCTGACCACAGCATCCCTTATACATTTCAGTTGGCATAGACAGGTTCACACTTTTGAGGCTATCGGCAGATCCAGAAGCATCGATTAATTTGATGAATCTATAGACATTAGCATATTTAGACATTGATATCTAAAAGTTGATAGCTGACAAGTTGAGATTTAGAGGTTTCAACCAGCAGGGAGAGAAAGCTCTCAGATTAATCACTCTATCAATGAGGATTAGTGAACTAGTAACAATGATAAAATTACATGTAATTGAATTAGAGAAATTGTTTAACGCTATACTTGAAAGAACATAGATTCATGAAACTAAGATGGTTCTTTCGTCCTTGCAACAATGCATAAACTATTGTGTAGATGAAGAAGAATGTTGCATAAAGAGAGAATTACAACCATTTTCAATATAGGAGATAGGCATTCACGAAGACGCCACCTACTATGGTCCTATAAAGAAAAAAAAATTTTTTAGAGATGTTATACCAGAAAAGAATGAAAGAACAAAGGAAGGACAAAAGCAGAACCATCCTATGTCTGCCCAACGTTCTCTCACAATTTCTTCACAATGAAATGGTGGAAACTCTTTCGGTTCTCGCATCCGAGTTCAAGGTTGGGGACGAGGGTGAGGAGGTGGAAATGAGATAGATGGACGGAAGAAACCAACTCTCAGCACTGACTTAGAAAGCAACGCTGAGGAAGAAAAGAATAAAAATAATGTGATGATGATAAGCCAAAGGAAACCTCGACTTGAGATAACCACAGAAAATGAAGTTGAATATTCTTTTTAATTTCCATCTTAGTTTATATTTCACTAATTATCATTTTATTTTTATTATATAATTTTTAAACATTTATAATATTAATGAAAAAATAGACCTTTCAGTGCTTGGGAGATCCCCAGAATTTTGAAAAATCAAGGAACATCCCTGAAGATAGTGGGAATAATCACTAACAATTTCATATTCTTTTGATTTATATTTAATTTTATATAATTAAAATACCTTATAGGATAGTTAATTAATTACAATATAAATAATTTTTATTTTATTTTTTATTATTTTTTCCTTTGTTTTTTGAGTTCAGGAGTATTTTTATTTTTTTTGTGATTTTTCTTCATCAAGTTATGAATTTATCAAGCTTTTAGGTAATTTTTTATTTAAATAATTTGAAAAATAATGAATTTAGCACTTAACCCACATGGAGCTACATCATCTAGTATGTGTCGAAGGTCTGCTTGGTGCTCTGTGGTTGGTTGTGCTTTACACTGGAGAGCTAGCTGACCCGCAAATTGATGCTACGCTCAGTGCGTTTCACTGTCTCTGCTTGAGCTTCGCCACCCATTTCTAAAACATAGTAACAAGCGACATTCGTTCACCATCACCACAAAACAGAGAACCAAGAAACATCAGCACTTATACCCTAAGATCTCACCTTACACTCCACCAAATCACATGGGGATTTATTCTATAGCTTCACCTAGATTAGAGGAAACTATCTATACAATTTGGTGGGCATGCATTGCAGTTTTGCTTCAAAAAAGATGAAGCTGAGAGAAAAAATGGTTAATTCAAGCCATTACCTTATCCGAAGAGGTGAGGCCTCGATTGAACTTGATAGAGACGATCGACTTGATGTGACGAAACTCTCCCTTACCTCAATTTGCTCTATGGTTTGGTCTATGTATGTGCTAGACTAGAAGTAAGCTCAAGTTAGTGTTGAGGTGAGTCAAGGGGTGTGAGAATAGTGGATTTTGATTGGGGAGGGAGTTACAACCTTGTGAAGCTTATTGGAGGGTTAAAATGGAGTTTTGTCAAGGTTGATGTCAAGATCATAAAAAAAACTGGATTTTAGAGGAGAAATTAGGGTTATGTGGTGGTGGAGATGACTTGAAAATGGTGCGAGGTGGCCGCTTAGGTTTGTGGGAGCAACTTTGGTGTTGTAGATAGGGAGTTTAAGTGAGATTTTGGTGAGCATGAGAGTGGTGAGTTGCTCTCGGGTTAGCTTTTATTATAGCTACGGGAAGCCATAGGGAGTGCTCGGTCATACTTGGGAAACTCTGGTAGCTCCTTAAAGAATAAACATAAGGATTTCTAAGGCTTTTGGGTAGTAGAGAATGCTTTCTCCATTTTTGATGTGTTTGACTATGGAAAGCTTTAATTGGGAAAAGATGGCATTGCCAAGGCATGAGGGGATTGGGAAAGCTTTTTGTGTAGAGGCCAAGACCAAATTTGGTCTTGTTTGATTCACCTCTAACCCGAGTTTAGCACCTCAAGGTTTGAAGCTGAGTTGGACGTAGATGCTAAGTCTTAGTTCCCTTTGCATGGTTTGTCGTTTCGTGCTTGTTTTTATATCTAATTTTCTTTTAATTAATTCATGTATAGTTTGTAGTGTCATGGTAGGTTATTTGGGTCATGTGTGTGTCATGTGTGTCATGGTTGATCAATGGGAAATGGGCCATGAGTGATGGGGCATGGGCTCTCCCATGATTTTTTAGGCTTAAGGTTAAGGTTGGGCTTTTGTAGTTAAGCTTAGCCTAAGATGATTTGGGTTGGCCCAAAAGGATTAAGCTTAATGAGCTTTCAGGATTTAATTTTGACCTTCAAGTGTCTACCTTCAAGTGTCTCTAGTTTTAATATTTTGAATCCAGTTTGATTTTTTTTAGGAGTTTAGTTGTTCACTAATTCGCTTGGTGAATGTTGGTGACTCCATATTCTAGGATTTAGGTTAATGTGTCTAAGGTTAATGTTGATGTTGATTGGTGTTAGAAAAGCTTTAGGTGATGCTAAAGTTTGACTTTGGCACCTCACCCCTCCCCCTTGGGTTTGAATTTTAATGTCATAGGGTTTCCAGGGCTTTTTTTGGTAATGTGGTAAGAACTTGTCATTGTCCTAGGCATAACCTCCTGTTCGATGGGATATTCCTAGGTCAATAAGAATCCCAGGGGTAGTAGTGGGTGAATAGGGGAGTTCCTAACACTTTGACCTCCATGGGTAATCTTGGGCATCCCCAACCTATAAGAAGTCAGCTTCCGTTTCTACTGGGCTATACCTTCGATCATCTCAACCAACGATTGAGGATTTGGTCCTAACCTCAGGAAACCCTAAGTGAGTGTAGGAATGCTTTAAAGTTCCTTATGGGTGAGTCCCATCTCTAGTCATATAAGATGGTCACTAGGAAACCGTATGACTAAATCCTAGGTTTCTATAGACAGAGAAGGGTTCCTAACAAAAATGAGATCAACATATGTCAGTTAAGATTTCATCGGAGATTTAGGATGGTGTTGACTCATTTGTTGGCTCGTCATAGCATTTCTCAGCACTGTTTATGTTAGCGGTACTCCCTTTAAACTGATGATAACAAATTTTAGTTCTAAGGCTATAATTAACTCTCTAGAATATTTTCGTATCATCATTTGCAGAACTCCTTAATTTCTATTATATTTACTCTAAAAGAATCCCTTAAAATTTCTTATTATAATCCTTATAGGATGACTCAAGATCGTAAGCTCATTTTTAGACAACTAAAACCTAACAACATAAGAGACAAATTAAGTTTAATTTCTAATGCAGGAAACAATAAGGATAGTTGTTTCTTAAGATTATGACTAAAGTATTTTAATTAAAAATAAATTAATTTGAATTTCAAATAATATGAAGTAATTTATATAATGCTTTTTTTTTACTATTTAGATTTGTAGATTACAATATTTTGAGTGCTATGTATGTTCAATTGCCTCTTTTTACTAATATCATTAATTGAATGTATATCAAATTTGAACTTATTTTATGGGTAATCTAACAGCCTAGAAATGTAAAATATTAAACCTCTTTTCTAATAAATATATATATTTTAAGCAAGTTTAGTCAAGTCACTATTCTTTGCTTAGAATTTTATGTAAGACAAATTTTGGTTCTTCACAAACCTCAGCGCCCATTTAAAATTCCAAATATAATCGTTATTCCAAATTTAATCGTTCAATTTAAATGAGGGAGTGGAATAAGTAATAATTTTAACATAGATAATGGACTTTAGTATTGTTAGCAATAGCAGGTGTGGGATTATTGTCATAATGGGCTTAGGCCTTGGGTGAGATGGCAATGGTGCCATTATTAATCGTGAACGTAGACGTTAAATAGAGTTCAGATGATCATATAACTGATCCCAAAAGATTTCAAATTTAAACCTAAGAGCATTCCTGACAAGATTTCTGTTTAGAACATATAATAATACTGAATGTAGACTAATTAATAATTAAATAAAACTAATCGTCCTATTTTAAACATTTTCCTATAATTTTTGGCTTAAGGAAAACTTCTTCACATGACTATTTGCATTTCAAATTATAATTTTATTGCAACGTAACTTTCAATGCATTATATTATATATTGCGTTATGCCGAATTCAAAAGCTTGTAAATGGAAACGAGAGTCAATAAAAATGGTGCCAAGTGTCACGTAGCTAAGAACTTCGTGATCCACATTAATTTTGAAGAACCGAGAATGCTACTGCCTAATTGCGAATGACAAATTCAAAAATGAAAATTGTTAGAGAGGTAGAGAATAAGTCGATTTTTTCATAATTTAGCTTCAAGTTCTTTAGGAACAATGAATACTATGCTGGTAATTCTCATCATATGTATCTATAAAAGAACTCAACCCGACAAGCAGCAAATGCAACTTATACCTCAACTACTTGTTAAGGAATATTGATCCATGGCCTCCATTGTGAAATATTCCTCATTCCTGATGGCGATGGTGGCCATCGCCTTCAGCCTTCCTACAACATTAGGGGTGGCAAACAACCACTATTTATCCGGTGATAAACTCAAAATTGGTGAAAATATTTCGGATATAAATTACAGCCTGTGTATGCAACGAGACTGCAACCTGGTTCTCTACGAAATAAATCCTGAGAAAGCAATTTGGAATACCCAAACCAACCGTAAAGGTATTGGATGTGAACTCACAATGCGGACTAATGGCAATCTCATCATCGAAGACGAGAACCAAATGCTCATATGGGAAAATAAACTAATGGAGCATTGGAAATTTTGTTCTTCTCCTCCAACGAGATCGTAACGTGGTGATCTACTGCAAACCTTTAAGGAGCACTAACAGTAAAATTTGAATTACATAAACATGTCTCATATCAACTACCAAGAAAAACATAATAGTATTACGCCTATTTTCGATCCATGCACGTGTGTCGCAGGACTATATCTCATGAATAAATGTCTATCAAATAATAAATCTCATGAGTATGAATTTTTTTTCTTTTATATGAGTGGGAGTTAAGCATTTTATGTTAAGTTGATTTATCTGATAATTAAATTTTGGGATGAGAAATTGTTCTTCGGGACCGTGAAAGTGTAATATTTTTAATATCAAATTACATTATTTGCGATCGTACGTATTTATTTTTATAATTTTAATATTTTTAAAATTCCTCAAAATTAAATAATATTATTTGATCTGAGCAACAACTTCTGTATGTACATCTTTACTCCTATATACGTTACGGCTCAATTATATGGAAATTACTAGTAATATATATATATATATATATATATATATATATATATAGATATTTGTTACTTCAATATCTTTACCACTTTAAGCAGTTGTAATCTGAAACTGTATATGAATTCAGCTTCTTCTCTCCCATTCCTAAAAAAAGGAAAAAAGCAAATGTAGCGGATCTTGTTTATAATTTGCTGAAATTGTACCAGGCTAAATCAGTATAAACTTATTAATTCTGTCATTTATAAATAGCTTTGGATAAGGAAAAAAAACTCAATTGAGATGATCAAATTGTGTAGAACGAATATGGTATCACACAATAAATTTGACATAATGGTAGTGATAGTGATGGTGGTAGTATTTAAAGAAAAGGTGGAGCTAACAGAGGTTGAGGAATAATAATTTAGTGTACATGTCAGTTGAATGGTACAAGATGCCGATATCAACAAGGGAGTCATTTTAGTTAAGCTGATAAACTGCTCAACTCAAAGCGAGAATGAGATACAATCTTCTTCTTCTTCTTAAAAATAATTGTTATCAATCTACAAATAATTTATGCATCTGTATTAAAGAGAAATTAAATAAATTATTGACAAAAATGAATTCAATAATTTTTAATAAACTTAAGCATTTCCAGTTAATTAAGTTTAAGGAAAGAAACTACATGTATGGTTTAATCAAGTTGAAGACATGTAGATTAGACACAATATATATATATATATATATATATATATATATATATATATATATATATATATATATATATTGCTGTGTGTGTGTGTGTGTGTGTATGTGTGTGTTATATATCGCGATGCCTCGCTCTGGGATTGGTGAGATCTTTCCTACTTCCCATTCCTCTTCTACTTGCTATGGTTTGGCTTTCTTGCTTTTTCACCCTGTGGATTCTCGCGATTTTGGGTTTTTGCGCAAGTTTACGGTTTCCTCTGTTTTGCTCACGATTTGGGGCTTTTCGCACTGTTTGGATCTTCTGTTGACTGGCTGATTTTTATGATTTTTGGGTATGGCCCCTTCCTATGTGGCGGCTGTCTATGGGTATTCCACCTCCGGGGTAGGTCGCTTGAGTTGTTTTTTTTTCTCAAGTTTTTCATGATGCTTATGAATCGGGAGGTGGCTTTACCTTTATCAAGATGTTGGGAAGAAAGAATGACAAACCCGCTTTGTTTCTCACTGAAGAGGAAATAAGTATTTTGGCTTCAGCACACAGCTATACTCTTGTTAGAAAATTTCTGTATGGATATCTTAAGCTTAAGATTATTAGAAAACACTTTGATTCTCTTAAGGTCACAAAGAGTTGGAAAGTGGGTTCGCTTGATAGCCGCCACGTTCTTATTTAACTCTCAAATAATGCGGATTGTACCCAAATTTTTTCTCAAAAAGTTCTCAAAATTGATAATCGCTTTATGAAAATTTCTGAAATGGACTGTGGATTTTGATCCTAAATCGGAATCTCCTATTATCTTGGTTTGGGTTAATTTTCCATGGCTCAAGATGCATATCTTTAATTATGAAACCCTACATATGATGGCAACTGCTTTTGGGAAACCGCTGAAGGTTGATAATTCTACGCTTGATACATCCAGGCCATCAGAAGCTTGTGTTCTTGTAGAGCGCGACGTCACTCAAGATTTTCCTGGAAGATTTTGATTGGTTAACCTCATGAGGATTATTGGCAGGATATTGTGATACGACCTCATCCCCCATCTTGCCCTCGCTGTGGAATGTTTGGTCAAAGCTCTCCATCCGGTTATCGGTTGCGTTCTCATCTACAGCCCATTGTAGCCACACCTTCTGTTACTCAGCACATTCCTGCTGATCTTATACCCTCTTCACCACTTCCTGTGATACCTACTGCTATGCCCATTGCAGATACGGTACAAAATGATTTTTCTACTGAGATGGTTTTTGTAATGTTGGGTTTGTTGATTAGGGTTGTTTGTTGGGGGGTGCCAGTTGATTGCCCATGGGAGGCAGGATGCGATCACTGCCCCTTTTTCTTCTAGAGAGGACACACTATCTTGTCAGGCTCTAACTACCATGGAAGGTGCTTAGGTCTCCCTCCATGAGATGATTAAAGATAGGTTTAATGCTAACATTCACGGCCAGGTGATGGAACAGGTGTCTCCTAATGCTAATGAGGAAGTTTTAGAGCCAAACACAAACCATCGTAGTGCTTTTAATCATTTGAATGTACTTGACGACTCCTTAATCATGGTAGAACTACATGTTGAGAGTGCAGGAGATCCCTAAGTATTGGAAGAATATCTTTCACGAACACTGGAACCCATAACTTTATGAACACCATAACCCATTGCTGTGACTGCCTTTCCCTCTACTGATGCTTCACTTTCTAATGATATCATAAACCGGTCTTCAGAAGAATAATGACAAGTCTACAATTCTCGGCAGAGGAAGAAGGCAAGGGCACCATTCAACTTAGAGACTTAATGGATGATACCTTGGTTATTTCTGGCAATTGTACAACTCTTCAGAGTCTGTTATCTGGATCCAAGAACTTGAGGAAGAGGCAAACCTATATTGCCTCGTCCATAGACACTTGTTATCTGCATATTTGCATTTGAGATTTTTGTTTCTTTTTGTTGGGGTATCACTGTTTTATGTATCGTATGGGTAGGGCACCTCTATTGGGCCCTCTCATACAACTTTCTGTATCCTTTTTTATTTCAATATACTTAACCCTAATGCTTTTCAATATATATATATATATATATATATATATATATATATATATATAATATAATATATTATTCATAGTTCTCGATGGTAACGGCTATGTTTCGCCTCTTCTATGGCGTCGTCTGGGCGATCGGCGTTTTCCGGCTCTGGTGATCTCTTCCCCTGCTCTTTTCCTTTTCCTTTACGCTCTTCTTTTGCTTGAAATGGCTAGATCCTACGCGGATGCGGTAAATGGAGGAAACTCTCCACCGAATAGGAAGCATTCTTGCTACTTTCCTCAATCTTTTCACGATGCTTGGGAGTTAGGCGGTGGTGACTATAGTTTCATCAGAAAACTTGGCAGAAAAAATGGTAAGCCTGCACTATATCTCACTGATGAGGAAACCAATATCTTGGCTTCTGCCTGTCGCTATGTTTTGATAGGTAAGTTCCTTTATGGACACCCCAAGCTTGATCTAATTCGTAAAGATTTTGATTCACTAAAGCTTAGTGGATCATGGAAGATTGGTTCTTTAGATGGTCGGCATATTCTTATCGAGCTCACTACTGATGTCGATTATACTAACGTCTTTGCGCGCAAGGTAATGAAAATCGAAAACAGACTCATGAAAATACTCAAATAAAGTGTTGATTTTAATCCCCGATCGAATCACCTATAATCCCCGTTTCGAGTCAAATTCCCGAATACAAATACCACCTTTTCAATCATGAAATTCTTTACTCTTTGGCGAAAGGCTTTGGTAACCCTCTCGCGTGTTGATAATCCTACCGTTGAACGATCTAAACCTCGCCGATGCTTGTTTTCTAGTCGAAAGGGATATCACCCAGCCCTACCCTGACGAGGTATGGATAGGCTCTTCTCACAATGGGTACTGGCAGAAGGTGGTTATGGGCCCTCACCCACCTTATTGCTCTCATTGTGCCATGTTTGGCCACTCCAACTCCATATGTTATAGATTACACCCCCATCTCAAACCCCCAACCCTTCCCGTAAGCACTGCTTTACCCTCTCATCCTCCAGATCCCCCTTTTTAGACTGTTTAAACCCCACTGAACCCCTCATTTCTCCCCGATCACCTGTTATTCCCCCACTTGAAATTCACACTCAATATATTCAAGATGATACTGTCCCAGTGGATCCTTCTGGCACTGTTGTTGCCGCTCCCATTCTACCTTTTACTGAGAATAATTCGTTACTACTCAAGGATGATGATGTGAGATCTAATCATAGCTCTACTAATGAGCTATCTTTAAACGTGGTTGAAGATCAAAACCTTCATTTAATATTACCTACCATTAAGCCTTCTTCATTGGAAACTACTGACTTAAATTATGTTGCAGACAACTCCCCTCATCCAGGTCCCACTTCTCCTCATACTACAATCCCTCCCTTTCCCCCCATTCAGTCCTTTGATATTGAATTTGCTTTAGTTACTCCCATTGAGCCAACCCCCCCTTCTGAACCAAATACCTTTGCTGCTAAAACTGCACAGGACATTTCAAGCACACAGTCTTCTCATGGTGACAATAATTCTGATGCGGAACCCTGCACTAAATTTAATAGCACCACTGTTTTGGAGGCTGATTGCCAAGATGCAAATATCAGGATGAACACTGAACCTTTACTTACTACGAGATTATCTCCACTCGCTCGTTGACCCTTTCCCTATTCCTACATCCCCTCGGCTGGTTCCATCGTACGACAGCTTCTTCCATTCCTCCAGGATTTTCTCGGAATCATTGACAATAATTCAATGGCCCATGCTACCGACAATCTTATAACCGAATGGCAGCATTCAAAAATCCAAGAAGAAAAAACAAAAAAATCACTTGTGAAACCAACTACTACAATTGATTCCTTATTACCCGAACCTTCTTTCTCCGATGGAGATCTCTTACCCCCTCCCTCTGGGTCAACTAGGAGAGGAGGGCTAAGGCACCATGTTTAACATTCTAACTTGGAACATTAGGGGAGTTGGTGACCACCGCTCCCTTAAACTTCTCAAGCATCTTTGCAGGGTCTATAAAGTTGAGATTTTTGCTATTTTGGAGCCCATGGTCACAATCCACAAAGACAAAATCATATCTTCTTTCAAAAATTTCATGCATTATAGTAACAAAGCAACAATAAGATTTGGGTATTCTGGAAAAGGAGCATTCAGTTAAATATAGTGGAGGATGACAGACAATTCATTCTTGCTCATTTCTCTAGAGAGGATTACACTAGTTGGATTACTTTTATCTATGCTAGTACTACTCTTCTTGATAAGACACAACTGTGGAACAAACTTATCACCTTGGGGGAACATATAACTGATAATTGGATTGTAGGAGGTGATTTTAATATGATTATGTCCCCCACTGAACGTAAAGGTGGAGCCAGATGGGACACTACTCTCTCCAGCCGTTTCTCTGATTGCATGTCCCTGGCTGGCCTCCATGATTTAGGTTACACGGGCTCTCCTTTCACCTGGAGAAGGGGTTTCTTATATCAAAGGCTTGATAGAAACTTTGGAAATCTTTCTTTCATTAATTACTTTCACATCACTAGAGTTCAGCATTTGAGTTATGCCTCTTCTGATCATAACCCCATCTTACTTACTTTAGCATTTCAGAACAAACCTGCTAAGACCCCTTTTAAATTCCTCAACATCTGGACTCAGCATGATACCTTTCTTAATTTAATCAAGCAACTCTGGCAGCCCATTAGATGTGGTAATGCTTGGCACATTTTATGGAATCCGCACAAATCGTTGTCGTAGTGTCTAAGGAGATGGAATTTTGAAGTTTTTGGTAATATACATTCTAAGGTGAAGCACTCCCAATGTGTGGTGGATGAGTTAGAGGCAAACATACAGTCTAATCCTGATCTTCTCAACTCTCTCACTCTAGCTCATCAGCAGCTGCTCGCTGATATCAGTTTGGAGGATGAGCTTATGAAAAAAAAAGCTCATGATACACTTTTTAGCTGGAGACAGAAACACCCGTTATTTTCATGCTACTATTAGAAACAGAATTAATTCCAATACTATCCTTAAGATCTTAACCTCTGATGGGATCATTTTAACTGAACCTGATCAAATAGGAACTAATGCTGTTGAATATTTTACTAATATCTACACTGATACAACTCAAGTTTCTGCTATTAATACTTCCCTATTTGCTGAGGATCTTTTGCAGGTGGCCTCTCTAAATCTGGCTGATGTACCCAC
Organism: Papilionanthe hookeriana x Papilionanthe teres; assembly: GCA_022702705.1. Taxonomy (NCBI): domain Eukaryota; kingdom Viridiplantae; phylum Streptophyta; class Magnoliopsida; order Asparagales; family Orchidaceae; genus Papilionanthe; species Papilionanthe hookeriana x Papilionanthe teres. The sequence goes on from CM040423.1 coordinate 13,214,088, forward strand.
TGGTGAGGAGATTTATAGAGCACTCCAAGATATAAATCCAAACAAGGCCCCGGCCCGGATGGTTTCTCCTCCACTTTTTACATTCATTGCTGGGACATCATTAAGGTTGAAGTTATTTCTGCTATTCAAAGCTTTTTCCTGGGAGAAAATCCCTGTAAGTATTTCACGGCTGCTATGATTATTCTTATTCCTAAGAATACTAATAAAACACACTGGCACAATTTTAGACCAATTTCTCTCACAACAGTTATCTCCAAAATCATTAGTAAGATTCTTGTAGCTAGGCTGCAACCACACCTCTCTCTTTTAATATCGCCACATCAATCAGCTTTTATAAAAGGCAGAGAGATTACTGACAATATTTTGTTGGCCCAATAACTGATTGAAGATCTTGATAGGAAATGTAGAGGTGGCAACCTGGTTATCAAACTGGACATCAAAAAGGCTTTTGATACGATTAATTGGGATTTTATTCTAAATGTTTTTGCTGCTAAAGGGTTTTCTGCTGACTTTTGTCTCTTAATTAAAAGATGGTTATGCTGCAATGGCTATAGTGTGCTTGTTAATGGAAATGCCTATAGTTTTTTCACTGCAAAAAGAGGTATTAAGCAAGGGGATCCACTCTCCCCCATTGTTTTCATAATTGCTTTTGATTATCTTTCTAGATTTCTTCAAAATTACCAAAGCATACATAGACACACAAATTATATGCATAAGACAAATTTTTTGATATCCCATCTTGCCTATGCTGATGATGCAATTATTTTTACCAAAGCCACCAAACCTGCCATCAAGGCTATGATTAATGTTCTGGATGAATTCGAGAGTGCTTCTGGCCTTTCTTTTAATATTACTAAGTGCCAATTATTCTTTGGTAAGCAGGTTAAAACTCATATTACCACTTGGGCCACTGATTTTACTGGTTTTAAGCTCTCTCACTTGCCTCTCAAGTATTTAGGTGTTAATCTTTTGAGAGGAAGGAGGAAACAAATTCAAATGGATGAGGTGATTCAAAAAATTAAGAATAGGATTGTAGATTGGAGAAATGCCTACCTTTCAAATGGGGGCAGATTAACTTTATTAAATAGTGTTTTACTGAGTATTCCTCTATATGCCTTACAGGTTTTCAATGGAAAAAAATCTGCTCTTGTTTCTCTAGAAAAGTTATTTAATAAATTTCTTTGGGAGAATGCTGGGAATAAAAAGCATTGGCTTAGTTGGCATAAGATGTGCAAACCTAAACATTCTGGTGGTTTGGGTTTCAAAGCTCTTCAGCATGTTGTGGACATTAATATGTGTAAGCTTTGGTATAAATTTCGTATGGGTAATTCACTTTGGGCCATTTTCATGCATCACAAATATTGTTCTAATTCTCATGCTTCCATAGTGGATTGGAAGAAAGGGATTCTAAAATCTGGAAAGTTATTACCAAAGCTCGTACTATTGCTAATAGTTTCATTTTTTGGGATTTAGGTGATGGGAATGTTTCTTTTTGGAAGGAGGATTGGGGAGTTGAAAACATTAATGACATACAACACCATCAGGATTTGGATTCTCTTCTAGTTTCTGATTTTTTGATAAATGGAACTTGGAATGTTCCTAAGCTGAAAGAAATTGTGGGGGAAGACTATGCAAAGAGAATCAATACCATCCCGTTACAAAATCGAAAAGATTTACCTATGTGGAAGAAATCATCGCTTTGTTCTTCCAAAAAAATGCTTTATAATCACTTGCACCCTATCATAGATGGTGCTCGGAGTAATCTTATTTGGCAACCAGTTTTCACCCCATCCATTTCCTTTTTCCTTTGGAGACTTTTTCACTCACTTCTTCCTTTAGATGATATCCTTAAACTTAAAGGATTAAAATTGGCCTCTATTTGCCACTTATGTAATCAGGAGGAGGAAACTTTTGAGCATCTGTTTTTCAATTGCACTTTTACAAGGAATGTTTGGCAAAATTTGGGTTCTCATTTTGGCTTATGATGGGGCGGTGAGGCCTCTATCAATGTAATACTAAGTTGATGGAATCAATTTAACACTTTGGGGAAAAAGTTCAAATCTTTCCCACTGCTGGTTTTTTGGTTCCTCTGGATGGCCAGAAATAATCATAAATTTGGTGATGGTGTGGTCTCACCTACTATTACATTTTCCAATATTTTATCCTACTATGCTACAATTACTAGAGTTTTTGCTGTGAACCCCATCCCTTTTAGACGTCAACTTCCTATCCTTGTTAAATGGCAGCCCCCTCCTAAAGGTTGGATTAAGTTTAACATTGATGGCAGTTGGTCCTTGTCTCATGCTAGCATAGGGGGAGTTTTGAGAAACTATAAAGGAAAATTATCCAGCTTTTTCCACTCACCTGTCATTGCGGCATGACCCTATTGAAGCGAATTTTGGGCTTTTTTTCGTGCCTTATCTATTGTCGTCTCTTTCTCTATGTCTAGGATAATTATTGAAACAGATTCATCTTTGCTTTATGAAATGCTAACTCGCTTCATCCCACATCCCATGGAATCTTACCCAACTTTTTAAAAGAGCAAGGAACCTTATTACCCAACAAAACTTACGAGTTGATTATAGCTTTATATACGAGAGAAGGCAATGCTCCTGCTGATTGGTTGGCTAAACTCAAAGTCACGGCTCCACTGGTTGGAATCATTCCTCCAAGGCAGCTCTGTATCTTAATTAATAGTGATAATTTAGATCTGCCCTATGTTAGAATTTAACACCATTTTTTTTCTGTTGAATGATCTGACAATGGTTTGGAAGTTCCCTGCTTGTTTCTACAGATATGGTCATTACCACACCCACAATGGATATCAAAGGATACAAACCTACCTTCTCTACTCTGCTGCACTCTCCTTCAAATTCGGCCTGTGTCAAGTTTATGCTAATCTTGGATGACTCATTTACTGATGCCGTTACACTCAAATTCGGATGCTTGCCTGCAGTCTCATCATTTTCTAGATTGTCTCAAGTTTTCTCTGGTTTCCCTCACAGGGTTGCTATTTTGGCCACATGAGTACACTTCCTTTTTTACTGCCAGTTTTATCTTTGCTCTGTTTTGATGTTCGTACACACTCATCAGAACTCTTTTCTCATTCTTTTGCTGTTACTCTTTTATCTATGTTTTACTGGACGGTTTTTACTCTCACTTTTCTGTTTTGGCCTTTTTGGCTCTTTTTGGTGGGGATTTTTTGCGTGCGTTGTATCGAGGGAGATGGAACCCCTAGGGGTGAGTGGGTCTTGTACTTTTTCTTTTCTTTTAGTTGGGGATCTGTCTCCCCCTCCCTTTTTGTAATGTTTTTACCGTATTAACACGTAGGGAGCCACGAGTGCTCTTTCCCCAATATATATATATATATATATATATATATATATATATATATATATATATATATATATATATATATATAATTAATTAAATTCAAAGTACAAGAGAGCTTTTCCCAAATAATTACATCTAATCTCAAATAGATCTAACCATAAATGGAATAAAATATACATTTTGAATTCATAAATATCTTGATATTATTAGATCTCATCCTTAAATATAATTATAATACATGATAGATAAATTTCCAAATATTTTTTATAATGTTTATGCAACAAATTAAGCAAACTTTGCTAAACATTAAATTAACTTAACATGAAGTTTAATTGATAAAACTACAAATTTGTACGTCTAAAAGTTAGTGGAGGAGTTTTACATTAGAATTTGTAAATTAATAAAGTAGAATTTTCTATTTTATAATGATTTGAAGGTTCTAGGGCCTATGGGGGTTGTCAGACTAAGAGAAGGGTGACAGAAGAAGAAGTGAATGGGAGTTTTTGGTGCTGATTTGGGTATAACAACTTACCAGATGATTTTTTAGCAAATTTTAATCCAGGTGTACTGCTGAAAATCTGTCGAAGACAAGTGACATAAGAACCTATAGACTTGACATTTAAAATTCTATTAGAAATTTTTACTGGAAACATTCTTCCCAAAAAGATTATATTTAGGAAAACTATCTGATAATAATCTTGTTAAATTTATGAATTTTCTTATTGTGAAAAAAAAAATTGATTTATACAAATCCAATGGTAAAGAGGTCTCGTTCCGTAAATACCCTTATTATGATTGGTCACTACTAATTTGGTTTAAGAAGCACTTATTAAAATATTTTTTTTTTTTTGCTGTTGGATGGCTACTAATAAGGGTTTCAAAGCCATATAAATTTTGGATCAATGACGAATTGGGTCTATGTCCACTTATTTTTTGAGTACCCTTTCCTTTTTGAGCATTCAAGAACTAGTTTTCTTAATGAGGTATTTTTTTCTTCTTTAACATATGTTCATATAAATTGGATGGCTACCCAAAATAAAAATTAGATATTAAATGATGCATACCATTCTTAAAGAGGATGAGAATCTTATAATTTTCCTTTAGTTGTAAATTTGTTTCATCTTCATAAGACATTACCAAATACCAATTTATCATCCTCTATAAAAATTGTTCTTTCTCCATACTTATTCCAGACCACTTTCATTATTATTGCCAACTAGCAATAAAGTGAATCTTCTGTTTTCTTTTATGATGCTCTATATTCTTTAGTATAATACTTAAATTCATAACAATTATAACATTTAACTTAAGACTTATTATACCTCGAGTCTTAACTTCCTCTATCAAATTAATCCTTTTGTTGATGACTTTCACCTCATATATAGATGTTGTTTTTGTTGAAACTACATCCTTGCTTGCTTTCACGAGCTTATCATTTTCCACGACCTATTATATATTAATTTTTATTATTGTTTGGATGGGTATACATCTTAAATAATTTTTATGTTATCTCTCTATTATCTTTTTAATTTTTTCCTTCTTGGGGTTACAATGAACCTAAGCATTATAAATATTGTTATGGTTTTGGATCCTTAATTATATACTTTTTATGATCCTATCAAAAATTGAATCAAATGATCATTTTTTTATTCAATGATATCCAAATCATCCAACTTTCCACCGTTAAATTTTAAATTTAAGGGAAGACAACGTCTCAAACAAAGTAATTGGAGAACAACTTGTCTTTTTTCATATGTAAAACATTAAATTGGTTTCTTAATGTTTAAAGACATGTCGTTTTAACATTTTCAACTACATTAGATGAAACATGTAGCTTATCTCATGCTTACTTAGTTGAACATATACTGTAGATCATCTCAAAACAATCATTATTGAAATTTTTTAATCTTCTCTCTTTCTTAGGTTAGAAATGTAAAATGTTTAAAATTATTTTTCTCATCAATATAAATTTTGAAGCAAGTTTGGTTAAAACAGCATGCTTATGTTCGATGTAACAATAAGACCACTAGGTTTTTTAAAAAGCCAGCAAAAACACATTTAATACTCAAAAGTTTAAGACTTAACTTTCTAATTTTTGTATATATTGCCAATAGAAGAGAAAGTGCAATAAGCAATGATTTCAACTTAGCTTTTTCTGCCAGTAAAAATTGAGATATTGACATAATTGGTTTAGGCCTTAGGTGAGACACATGCATTGAATTTGGTGTTAACTACAGATACTATAATTATTGGTAAAAGCAGATGAAATGGTTTGCGTCGATGGCTGACATTGACCCTGCTGTATATGGTGGGCAACGCCATATTAGTAATGATGTAAGTTGTCTTGTGCTAGCAGCATGTGTTAGGGTTGGGGATTGCGTGTGTAAACATTAGCCGTGATTGTGGTTGTGGACATAAATATTCGTAACACGCATCAACCATGTTTGCAACATTGGAACCCAGTTATTCTAACATTGGGGCGGGTGTCATTATTAATCACAACCATTGAAATTAAATAAAATATTGAATAGAGTTTAGATGATCATAGAATTGATCTCTCAAGGTTCTAATTTGAAATTTCAATGTGCTTTGTGACTAGATTTCTATTTTGATGATAAAATAATATTGATTGTAGACTACATAACATTTAAATAAAAAAATATATATAATAGGCAACATTAATAGTAAGTTTTTTTAGGACAAAAATTATTCCTCTTATTTAGAAGATTTTCCTACGGTTTTTGGCTCAAGGAAAAATTTTTCTTGACTTTGTGCATTTCAAATTATAATTTATATGCAATTTAGCATTCAATGCATTATCTTTTATCTGGAGTTATGCCGATGCCAAAATTCTGCAATTTGAAATGAGACACGTTATTAATATTAATTTCCAAGAACCAAAAATATTGCGGCCTTATTGCGAATAAAAATTCAAAATGAGCAATGTTAGAGCAATAGATAAGGTCAATCCAAATTAACTAACATACCAAGTTTGACCATAATTTTCCAGCTATAAATGAATACTAACCCGACAAACCATAGAAGTGAGCTCGAAGTTACAATTAAGCAGCAAATGCAACTTAAACCACATTCACTTGCAAGTAATATCAATCCATATTCGCTGCCATTTGTGACGACTTTCCTCTCCTTCTTGGCGATGGTCATCACCATCAGACTTCTTATGATAGGAGGCTCCACCGAGAACGACCTTCATCTGGCGAAAAAGTCAAAATGCAAGAAAATATTTTGGACATAAAATACAGCTTAAGAATGCAACCAGACACTAACCTTGTTCTTTACTAAATAACCCCAGAGAAATCCATCTGTAAGTACACAAACTGATGGGAAAGGTACCAAATGTGAGCTCACATTGCAGACTGATGACAATCTCATCATCCAAGATAAGAACCAGAAGCTCGTATGGGAATGTAGAACTAATGGAACATCTGATAATTATGTTACGCATTTTATGTTATGTTGATTGATTTGGTATACTGATTAGGGCTCTTGGTCATAAATTTACGAGATAAGACTTTATTCTAGTGGACTGAAAAAGCGTGATATAAATCTAGAAAAATTTTAATAATAGTATTTTATTAATTTATATGTACTTTAAGTGGACACTTAAAAAAAAGTTATATCGACAAAATGACCACATAAGTAGGCGACTGGCCACATTAGTCACATGCTGACATGGCGATTTCCTACGTCTGTATAAGAAGTGGCTATTGATGTGGCGTCTTTGTCAAAAAAAAGTTTTACATTTTGATTTTATTTATTTATTTATTTATTTTTATTTGAAACCAAGTACGTTTCATATATGTGATTAAGATATGATTGTTTTTTATAAACATTGAAAATAATTAAAATTATTTTGAGTGTTTTGAAAATCATGCTAATTTACTATTAAAACATTAAAATAATAATGCATAAGAAATACACTTAAAAAACATGTTTAATATAATGAAAATAGATAAAATAACAAAATTCATCCCTATTAAGTCATACGGCTTTGTCTGAGGTCACTTACGTTTATTTTTTTAATATTCTTTTATTTTAAAAATACTTTTTAGTAAAATTTTTACATGTTTCTATTTTTGATTTAAAAAATAAATTAAATTATTTTTAAAAACATTCAAAATTTTAGAAATCATTTTGAGTGTTTTTAAAAATAATTAATTATATTATAACGTATTAAATATATTTTACATTAAATAAGCATTTAATTTAAATACAATTAAAAATTAAAGTGATTCCAAAGTCCTTAAGTTTCCAGAATCATTACTATTGACATAATAATTATTGAAAAAAAGAAACTTATTCATTCAACTTGGTGAGAGAGAGAGAGAGAGAGAGAGAGAGAGAGAGAGAGAGATTAGGGGGGTAAACGAGCCGAACACAAGCGAGCCAAGGCTCAACTCATGTTCGGCTAGTTTATATTTCGAGCCCAAAAAGTGTGTTCGTGTTCGGCTCGTTTGCTTAACGAGCCGAACAAGAACTGTTCACGAACAAAGAGTCTTTTTGGCAATCTTAATCACGTAACCATAAGATGTTAAGGATTTAGGCAAAACATTACTTGAATCTAATTTAATACTTTTTATTATATTTACTTAATTAATAATTTTAATTGATTTTAAATTTTTTTTATTTTTTAAAAATATTACTCATTAATACACACACACACACACACACACACACACACACACACACACACACACACACATGTATGTATGTATATATGTATGTATTTATGTATATATGTATCTATATATATACATATAATTAGAAATATATATATATGTATGTATGTATGTAGATATATGTGTGTAGATATATATCTACACACACACACACACAGATATATATATATATATATAATAGTATTTCGAGTCAAAACGAGCCGAATACGAACGAACAAATCTTTGTTTGTGTTCGGCTCATTAAGACTTATTAACTTAGCAAAAGAGTCAAACACGAGCTTCTTAAGGAGACGAACACGAGCTTCTTAAGGAGACGAACACGAGCTGTTCGCGGACAACGAGCCGTTTTGACAGCCCTAAGGGAGATTCGAACATGTTTTTATGTGAGCGAAAAAGGTTTTCTTTTATCAACTGAGATACATTATTTTATTTGATCGGCTTTTATACTTCAGCCTTCTAACAATCAGTATAAAATTATGTGCACTTTTTGAGATCTATTTTAACTTCAATAATTTGACCTTATTACATTTTGCTTCCATTATATACATTTCTGAGATGTATGAACTTAACGAAAGTAATATTAAGAAATATGTTAAATGTTCTTTTAATTTTTTATAGTCGTTTTAGTCTCAAAATCAAAAGGAATAGAAACAATCCTATCTTTCAAATTTTTAGATGGATTTTAAATAACAATTTATAATCCATATCAACAAGCGACTTTGCTCGCTGATGTGGCAAAGTTGTTGTTGATGTGGCAGTTTGCCAATTAAGAAAATTTTAATTTTTAAGTGTTGATTTAATTTTCGAGTGTTGGCATGAAAAGCATATTACCTCTGTCTCTGAATAACTATGCTGAGAGAGATCAGAGAGTACCCCATCATTCAGCCCTTCTGTTCGACTAGTTTGAACAAATCAATTTGACTTGCTAGCCATCTTCTCAAATATCGCCAGCTTACAATTTCTCTGACCCTAATCATCTAGTTAATGTTCTATCATCCAACCATGTAGTTAAACTAAGTGAACTCCTTCCACTAATTCTGATCCACTCATCTATTTGAGCAATCAAATCAAAGATCCTCCTCTTGCTTACATTTGAGCACCATATTTTCTCAACACGAGCTTCACAATCTTCTCATTGTCATCCAGGGTACCTCAAAATCTTATTCCTGAAATTTCAAATTTAAGTCCTCGTCCACATCTTCAGTCTTTATCAGAACTTACAACAACAATTCAAACATTAACCCGTTCACCAAGGAAAAAATAGAGAAGAAAAAAATAGAGACACTAGAAAAAAAATTTAGTAAAAGCTCTGGTTCTGAACAAGCATCATAATCCTTTGTCGAGCAACATATCAATATGTTAGCACACAAATATATATTATCTCATACTTATAGTTTACCAAATAATAAATGAAAACCAAGGAGAGGGTTCTACCTAAATGGATCCCTAGCCTCACCAAAAGCCTCCCTAACCCCACTAAACCATAAAAATGAGCCCTAAACCCTAGCATACCTTTTTGACCCCAAAATTTTGTAACACTATGGGATGGTTAGAACCAATTGGGCCTAGCCCAAATTCGGTCAAATATTGACCAAATGAACACATTCCCATCTAATTGAACCTCATACCAACATGGTCTTGATATCACACAATGTGGTGAACTCAATTAGCACCATGAGGTTGATGTTGATCATAGTGTTTGTTGTTTTTCTATACAATTAGTGCCAAAACTTGATGATTGATTTGCTAATAAGATTAATTTTTATGATCCAAACTATGTTTCCAATATTAAATATTCACTAGGTCATAAACACAAGCATACATATCGTTCACGTAATATAGAGTTCTAATGGAGTCCTAAGTATCAATCCTATAAGAAGAAGGTAAAATTCTACTAATATTAAAAAAAATTTAAAAACAATATGAAAACTACAAAGACTATTAGCACAAAAGCAAAGATGATTTTTGTAATGTAAGACTAACAGAACTATATTTACTATGCTATTTTTTTTAAACTTCAAAATTAAATCTGATGATAGAAAGCAAATTGATTATAAGTAAGGTTTCAAATTTAAGAAAGTATCTTTCCCATTTACAATAAGGTTATAACTAGTGAAAAATCAAATTTTATTGTAAATTGCATGTGATAAATAGGAGCAAAAATAATCTTTAATCCTCTTTACGAGTGACAAAGAACATTTGCTAATTAAGATGTTTTGAATCTAGATCCATGGTTAGGCTGGGAAGATACAAGCTGTCACACTTGAGTTCTCACTTCCTCTCACCTGAGGGCTAACAATCTTGCTTTATTTTCTGAACACTTGAACCGAATTAGTGATTTTAGGATGAAGATTTTAGTCTGTCATCCTAAAATCACTAATTCTACACCCATCAAACAATATTTCCCTATTTATTTGCACTTAACCCCATAAAATTTACTCTCATCCTTGACATTAAATGTGATTCCTACTTGAATGTTTGAAGCATAGCCCTACAGGCTCATATGTTTTTGCAAAAATTTTAACAAATCAATTGGTCAGATTAAAAATTAAATTAAGCTCAACATTTGAACCATCACAATTAAGAAATTAAGAAGATATTCAAAACATTTATTGATTCTTCACATTACTAGATCTCATTGTAAAGGGAAAAACAAAGCAACTACTTAGAATTCACGAAGAAGAGATAACAAAAAATGGATTTATATATATATATCTATAAAAAGGTTTAAAAAAAACTAAAGTGAAGTAAAACAACTTATCTTAATCTCCTCCTCAAGTAAATCTCTTGAAGTTCCTTTGAATAACTTCCTTCTACTTACAGTAGTATGTGCCACTCTCTAAGGATTGCAATGAAGAAAAAATCTCTCACTTTCCCTCTCCTTTTACAACTCTTAGAGAAGAATCTCTTTATATCTCTCAAAAACTTGAGTATGGAATTTTAGCCCCTTTTATCTTCTTGCTTCCCCCTTTTTCTATCTAAAATGAGTGTTAAATAATGTGTAACCGAAATTTTAAGAGTCTCCATAGGCATCTCTTCAAAATCTGTCCAAATTCAATGCTTTTTTATAAATAACTACCCTGGCGCCGTTCGGTGTCATTCACGTTGTTTCATGGATTCGCCTGCCATTCGGCGCCTGTTCTGGCGTCGTTCAGCGCCAGTGCACATTTTCGCACCTTTTGCTCCAAATTTCATCCTTTTTGCTCCTTTTAAGCCAAAATACCTAATTTGAATATACCTGCATCAAAAACATGAATATACCCTCCTTTAAAGTGCAATATCACCAAATATTGCTTAATATAAGCATTAAAAGTATATAAAAATTTGAACATTTTTTTAGTGTTTCAAAATCCCCCAAACTTAACTGTTACTTTTCCTTAAGTAACTCTTTCATTATATATAAAATATAACTTATGGTAATGAGGTAAACTTAACGACTACTACAATTTTTGTTTTATAAATATAATAGTAAAACCTTAGAAAGGTTTTTAATTATTTAAGCAAATACTAAAAGTAACAGAATATCTAGTAATCAAGTTTAAGATTTGTATCTTTCTATTTTTTCAAGAATAATTGGAATTTATTGTATTAAGAAGATATAGTATAATCATATGAAAAAGAATTTCAAGAAAACTTCATTAGTAAGGATTATAATATTTGAATATAAAATCAAAAATGTTGTTAAGTTCCTTCCTTTAGGTTGATTCAAATGAAGCTAATTTTTTATTAGGCATCTCCTCAAGCTTCTCCTCACATATATTTTCATTTCATTTCTTGTTTTTTCTTATGATTTTTTATAACCTTTTTTTGCTTTTTCTTTTTTTTGTCATGTGAGGATTACTATATCTGGATAGCTTTTAATAATTTTGAACTTCATCATCCTCTTTTTGAAATTAAAACTTATTACATTTCTTTACTTTATAAATATATATTAGCCTTAATAAAGATTTTTTATGAAGTTTGAATCCATTCTTCTTACATGAAATCCTAAAACTCTTAATACTTCAAAAACACGATTTCCTTTACTTCAAAAAGTAAATTATAATCTTAAACTCTTATACCAAATATCTTAACCTTAGATTCAACCTTTATTACTAAATTTTTTTTACTGAAGTTTACTATAACATTCATAAAATCAAAAATATAGCTATCTAAATTTTATCTCTGATACCAAAGGTCATATTAAAATAATTTTGAAAATATGGTTCATTAAGGACAAATAAAGTTTAGCTTCTTCTCATTTAAAAATCAAAAAGAGTTTTTCTTTCTCTTCCAAACTTAAACTTTTAATAGGTATATCATTTAATACATAAATATAGGTAGAAAGAAAACATTAAATACATTTGAAAGTACTAACTTGTTGTTCTGGGACTTTGAATTTTGAAATTGAATTATGCATTTACCAATTAAAAGAACTGATATATAGTAGTGTATAAAGTTCAATAAACATAATACTGATTTACTAATTAAAGTAAAGTTCTAAACATTTAATAGAAATTTAAAAAACAAAAAACTAAGTAATAACCAAACTAATTCAAAACAATATAAGCTACACATTAAATAAAATAACATCATCAAGCTAACAGAAAATAAAAACAGACAAGCAACAATCAATAGAGAAAACTACATCTAGGCTAATCATCATCATCTTTTTCTTTATCTTCTTCCAATCCTTCTTCATTTTCCTCATCATTATCTTTCACATAAGGTGTAAAACTCAGGCATGTAGGGAATTCCACAGAATGATCACCCTTCATATATCTTGTCTGAGACTCATAATATGTAATATCAAACTCCACTCTTCTCTGCATGTAGGAATCATTATGAATATTTCTAGCATTTATGTCTCTCTTTTGATTCTGAAGAGTTAATATATATCTTTGTTGAATCATTAGTTGATCCATAATATCTTGTAGAGATAATGTACTAAAAGTGGAAGGTTTAGAAGCTGATGTGGAGGGTATATCTCTACTTCCACTTCCAGTACTCCAACCAGCATGTATCTCATAAGAGTGCACACTTAGCTTACTGATCGGCTTAAGGGGTTGTAATAAATACTCTGAGCCATCATACTCTACTCTTGATTGTTTACATAAAGTAAAAATCAGAGCACGATATCAAAAACCAGCAGTAGTACTTCCTTTAGTATAAGTGTCTGTATTCTTGTAAATAAGAGAGATAATATATATGCTCCTTCTTTGTTGAATACAATAATTCAAAATGACTCTATCCATGGTTACTTCACTCCAATATTTGGTAAGAAGTAATCGAGTATAAATAAAATAATGACAGGCTTTAGATTGAGCAATAAGCATAGATGTAGCGAAATCTACCGTGACATTATTTTTATTTTTTCAGACTCCTTTTTTTTCTGTTAGAAATCTCATAACTTCATCCAAAATTGAATCAGATACTTTGAAGGATGAATATTCACATTGATCTGCATTCCTCAACTGATATAAAGAATTGATTCTAGTAAGAGTAAATTCTACAAATTTACCTCTCACATAGATTTGATCATCTGTAGCACCTCGAAGGTTTGCATAAAATTCTCGAACAATATTTATAACTGTGTTGAACTCACTTTTGGTTGAGGTGTAGTCTCTCTTTAAATAGCCTAGAGTATAGCCATAGGACATTACTAGTGACTTTTCTTAGAGGACTAGCAACAGAAACCCCACCACATAGAAATTACACATGCTTGTTTTCCTTATTTGGAGCTTTCATATGTTAAGGCTCATCCTCTAATATTTAGAAGGAATGGGCTAAACATAAGGAACACCAAGTGAGATTCTCCATAGGTAACCAGAACTTAGGAGTGACCCTGGGAGGTCTGGAGCTCACACCTTGCACCCACACACATATCACCCACTCACAATTCCAAATCTATCATATCCTATTTTGATTCCCCCCGTCTTTTGGACACTGAAGTGTTGGTCTCACCTAACCCTAAGCTCGTGGCTAAGATGGTGAACACCGACACATAGAGGACCGAAAGAAGTTACCTTTGGTCTCATTCTCTTCACTTTGAAGCCATTCCAATTTTACGAAATTCAACTTTTAACCCCTTGGACCTGAAGCTTGCTTAATTACCAAATCGCCCCTAGAACTCTCAAAATCCTAAAATTGACCAGAATTGCCCAAATTCTTCGAAAATCATTCTAAAATACTTCCCACCCCTCAGAATAACCAAAACAACCCAAATTTGCCAAATTTCCTAAAATAGCCCCAAAATTCCTAAAATCCCAAAAATACCCTTTTTAGCCCAAAATCTCAAGTTTGACCATATTTGTCCGAACTCCCCCCAAAATCATTCGAGGATGTTCCTCTCGTTAAATGATGAAGTTTTATTGTAAACATGTCATACTTCTGAGCTACTTTTGAATCCCCCCGACACTTAAGTTCCAATACTTAAAAAGTGCTTCGGGATTCGTAAAATCCTCCATATTGATCAGAAATTCTCCCGGACATTGCTGTTTGACTCCAAATTTCATTTGAACCAACCTCGAGCCTTCAGTTTAGTTTTCTGACCACTTTCCTAAAAAAACCCCAAAATTACCAAAATACCTCTGCTAGCCAAACTAAAAATTCTCAAAAATTTCCAAAATCCTCCAAATATGCCCAATTTCACTTTGCAACCATCAATTTTGCCCAATTTGATCATATTTACCAAATTTTACCAAAAGCCCCAATTTTGACCTAAAGTCAGATTTGACCCAAATTAGACCCAATGTCGATCAATTTCTGCTCAATTTGAATTTTAAACTCTTCATAACACTCCTATAAACTAATTGCAACATTAAATTGCCTTTAATTTGAGCCCGAACCTCATCCAAATTCAATTTAAGCCAAAATCCCCAATTCGACACGTTTTTGACTATTTTGAAAACGAGGTTGCCCGAACGACCTCCGATCGCCAAACGAACTTCTCCGTTGCTTCTAGAACATCAAAATTATTTGGAATTGATATATAATTTGTTATAGTTCGATGCACGTCGAAAAAGTCCAAGATTCGGCACATTTCGCACCAAAATAATTAAAAAATTCATTTTTACCCCCCATTTAACCTAACTTTCCCTCCTTATCTCCCCTAATAGCTGTCGTCGCTCATCCCCCCTACCCCTCCATGCGAAATCTTTTTGGCCAAGATGGAGCTTGGCCGAAACTTCCTTGCTCTCTCCCCATGCTTTCCCTCTTGCATACTGCCCCTTCTCCTTATGTGGTATGAGAGGCATGGAGGAGACTCTCTCCATGCCTCAATCCATCCTATGGTAGCTAGATTTGCTTGGGTGGAAAATTTGGAGAAGTTCATGGCTTCCATTAAAGTTTCATCCATGTTTTCTCATCATAGTCTAAGACCTAGCATCAAGGATAAGTATTTTTTTAATTTGGTTGTGATGATTATGCTATGGGTTGATTTTTTTTCTCTCTTCTATCTTCATTTTTCTATAAGAATAATGCTTTCAACTTTCTCAAAGAGGTAAGGTCAAAATTTACAGGGGAAGTGCTGCTGGATTCTCCACTCTTCATCCTCCTTGCCTGCTCTAATCATTGCCGGTTTGTGCCTTATGTCGGTAGAAATCTAGCTTTATCATTTAATTTATGGATAGTTCTCATATTGTGATGGAATGTCCTTCGCCCCTCATGCTTAGTTTAAAATTTTTTATTCGAAAGTCTTAAGTTCGATTCATTTTTATGAGATTTCATGGTTCGATTCAATTTCATGAGATTTCATGGAGTACTTTTGGATCCCCTATGCTTGGCCAAAAATCCATGTATGGGGATCCAAATTAATTTTTGTTGTACATGACGTTTGGGAAATTCCTTTCATGCCTCTTTGATGGCTAAGAGTTCTATTTTTGATGGCTACGGGTTCTATATTTTTTATGGCTAATAGTATTCATGCTTTAGTGGTTAAAAGTTTATGTTTGGTGGCTTAAGAGTTTTGCTCATGCTTGACATTTAGCTTGATTCATGAAAATATTTAGGTGATGTGTTAAGACCTTAAGTTAGTCTTTCCTTTATGTGAAGTTTAAAGGAGTTTCTCTTTATACCTCTTTGATGAAAGTTTCATGTTCATGTTTAAATATTTAGTTAGTTTCATCGGAATCCTAGGAGGTCTCTTTACATCTCCTTCTTGATGGCTAGAACTTTGTGTTCATGTGTAAGTGTTTAGTTTGTTATAGGTGACATATAAGAGGCTTGTTTGGCACCTCTTTGATGGCTAATAATTCTATGTTTATAGCTAAGTACTTAGCTCGCTTTATGAAGTATTCAAAAATCCATTTTGCTCTCTTTATGGATGGCTAGAATTCATATTTTATAACTGAGTCTTTAGCTTGCTTTAGAAGGTGTTCAAAAATCCATTTTTTCTCTCTTTATGGAAGGTTAAAGTTGCATGTTTATAATTAAGAGCTTGGATAGTCTCATGAGGTATTGGAAGGCATCTTTTCCTCTTTTTATGGATAGTCCAAATTGCATATTAGTTGTTTGATAATCCACATGACCCATGTGATATTTTGGGAATGTTTCATATTAATTTTGTGTCATTCAAAGTGAAAAATCTACACTTATACAATCTCTCGAAAATGGTTTTTATCATCTTTATATTTGCTTGAACATAAATTTTACACTTATGTGATGTTTTAGGAATGTTTAATATCAATTTCGTGTCATTCAAAGTGAAAAATCTGCACTAATGCACTCTCTCGGAAATGGTTTATATCATCTTTATGCTTGTTTAAACAGAAATTCTATACTCATATAATGCTTTGGGATTGTTTTGTATCAATTTTATGCCATCTAAGAATAAAATTATGCATTCTTATGTCTTTTGGAATTACTTTGTATCAACTTCATGCTTACAAGAAATCAAAAATCTACGCTTACCTCCCTAATTAGGATTGGTTTAAACCAAACTTATGTGGCTATAAAATGAGGGCTTTGCATCTATGTGATCATTTGGAAAGTGTGGCAAGTCACTTATATGCTATGTTAAATCAAAAATCTGCACATGCTCATTTGTAGGGGATAAGTTTGGAATGATTCCATGCTATGTTAAATCAAAAATTTGCACATGCTAGCTTGTAGGGAATGAGTTTGGAATGATTATATGCTATGTTAAATTAAAAATCTGCAATTACGTACTTGCTTGGGGTTGTTTTAAATCACTTCCATCTCATCTTTATGTGAAAATATGCAATGTTTTATTTGCTCGGGATGGGTTTAGATCCTTCCTATGAGGTCTCTACATGGAAATCTTATTGCTTGGCATGTTCTAAGTTGGTTTAAATAGCTCTTTGCTGCCCCTATCATAAAATTCATATGGATGGGATCTATCTATGTTGCTTGCAAGAATAAAAAGGGGAGGAAGGAATGTGGTGTGTCTACCACTTCAAGGTTGGAAATTTGGAAGTGTTATACATGTGTAGCTTACTCTCTTTATCTACATGCTAGTGTTGGAAATTTGGAAGTGTCATACATGTGTAGTTTACTCTCTTTATCTACATGCTAGTGTTGAAAATTTTGGAAGTATTATACATGTTCAGCTCGCTCTCTTGGTTTACATGCTGATGTTGGGAGTTATGTCTTTCTTGTTTGCACGTTTGCTTTCTCTACGAATTCTTTACTCTCTATAATGCATTGTTTTGATATATCAAATGGTGTAGCCTTTTTGTTATTATATATATGGAAAGGATTTATGTCTTTTGGAAGACATGGATGCATGAAATAAATATGATTGCTATGAAGAGTATTTTACATGGTGATCTTAAGTCTTCTTCTTTTGATGATCCTTTATCTTGATAAATTAATCCCCTTGCACCATGTTGAAGGGGATTGACATTCCCTGCTTTATGTGTTTTATCATATTTGATCTTTTCCTTTATTTGCTTTATAAATTGTCCCCCTCGCACCATGTTGGAGGGGTTTGCCTTTTCTCTCTTACATGTTTGATAAATTAATCCCCTCGCACCATGTTGGAGGGGTTTGCCTTTTCTCTCTTACATGTTTGATAAATCGCTCCCCTCACACCATGTTGGAGGGGTTTATCTCCAGCTCTTCATATATCTTGTGACCACCTCTCCGCACTATGTTGGGAGAGGTTCGGCTCACTTATCCTGGATGCTTTACAGTCATCCTCTCCCCTACACTCATTCGTAGGGGTTTACCTTCAAAAATATTCTTGCTCCGTGGCTGCCTCTTTTGCACCACATATGGAGTTTACATTTGCCTTTACCCCAGTTCATGACTATTACCTCGTGTGGCTTTGAGAGTCGATTCACTCCATTTAAGACATTGTTCCGGGTGGATCGCCATCTCTTCTTTCTTCTCCTTGGCCTCTTTACCTTTGTGTCTTCTTACTTCTTGGCCTATTTTTTGTGCTTATGAGGGACACATAAGCATGCATGTATAGCCTTTCTGCTATATGTCTGGCCATCAAGTAAGGCTGTAAGTAGGGTGGAAGGGGGAGGACGACGATGACATCGCAGTAAAAGAGAGATATAAGAGACTTCTTGAATAGTACCTCCTGACTCAGAGACCCTAGAGAGGGTAGACGAAGGAATTCACGGTACTATTCACCCATCCTTAGGGACTTCAGTCATTGTCACTCTTAGGTTGCTAGTACTCCTAGTTTGATTAGAATAGTTAACCAGTGGGTCATACTACTTTTATAATATACATATACATTTTTAAGAAAAACTACCTCCACAACAAAAATAGCCTCCTTACCCATAAAATTTCTCACTTCCATGAAACCCAAATTGAAATGTATGAAAATTTTACGGAGGTCCACGATTGACTATTCAGATTAAGTTAGAACTGTCTTCCATAGGATGACGGTTTGGTAGTTCTCACTTAAGGCGAGATATATACAGGACAGCTCTGAGTCCTCCGCACCACCGTGCTTATGGTTCCCCTGGACTTGTAGTCTGTTTTTCGTGGATTTTTTATACGGAGCTTTCTACATCTTTTCTACGGATTTCCTACGATTTTGTTTCACAGATTTATCTTTTTCAGGTTTCCTATGAATTTCCTATGGATTTTTCTATAGATTTTCTACAGATTTCCTACAAGAAGTTCTTCTTCGCTCTTATGGTTTTTCTCTTGGTTTATTACACAAGTCTCGTACTTTTCTTTCCCTGCATAACACTTCAGCACACACATATGCCTACTTGAGTTCAATTTATTAGCTTTACTTTTCCGCAGCATATACTACTGTTTAGCATACCCTTCTTGCTTTACTTTTCTACACATTTTGAACTGTGAAAATGACTGAACCCAGTCTAAACAACTCAAAATTTAATCACCAACAAAAATAAACTTGTAACTTTAACTAAATTAAAACAACTCTGGGAAGACCGGGAGTCCCTCGGAAGAAGTATTTTACATGTCGTCATAATCAATTTAAACATTTAATTAAAACACTAAGCTACCCCAATTTTAAACCTTCCAGAGAATGATACTTTTCTCACTTCTTCAATTGTCACTTCTAAAACTAAACCAAATATGACAAGGAGTGTGGAGCATATAGCGTGGGCAGCACGACCATCTTTAACAACAGAACATGTCTACATTAGCAAAACCTATCCTTATCACTAAACAACAAGCCATAGGAGGTAGCCTGCCTAATGCAGCATAAACCCTCACTTGATCTTTTGGGCCTTTAAACTTAGCGCAATATAAGCCCCAACTCACCTTAGGTTTCCGAGGTTGTCATCCGATATGACATAAATCCTCCTATCTTCCAGGCTATTCACATGATCGGTATCAAGTGAATGTAAGCCCTAATTAATTAAAATTGGCAGGATGAAATATGAATAACTTTCCCAAATCGAAGCCAAACAATAGGATAGATTGGGAAGTCACCGAGATATCCTCTTGGATCCGTGATATCCCCTAGTTCTTCCTCCTTTGGATTCTTTACAATCAAATGTTCCGAAATTTGCACCTTTCACCTATTGGATTCCGATCATCGTAATATCATTGAAAAGTCCTTAGCCTTCTTGAAGTCGTAAAAATATCTTTCCTGATCTTTATCGAAAGTTTTCTTAGGTAACTTCAGTTATTTAAGATGTAATTAACTATAGGGGCTTGCCCTTATAGGAAACTAACACGACGTCAGATTAATATAAACCCTATTTAATCCTTTTGTATTAAATAAGGGAACATGTCGGTCAACATAACAGGTTTCGCAGACCAAACGAATGTCATATTTGATTAGTTTATTTAACTGAGCCTCCATTATTAAGCGATGTGGCTGTTCCTTGGAGTAGATGCATAGCTTGATATTGGTGCTCTTTTGTTTAAACTATTCAAAGTATGAAATCAATTTGATTTCATATTTTAAAATTAAAATTATATTTTCAACTTATATATATATATATATATATATATATATATATATATATATATATATATATATATATATATATATATTGGAAGTCATTCCGAAGCGGGAGACGAGATTTTGATTCCGAAGACCGACAACTTCTACTGGATGATTTATCTTTTAAAAATACAAACTAAAATGCACCGACAAACTGCTACATCAGTAAAGTATCAGAAAATCTCTAACTGTCTAGCCACAATTAAACCTTGAATCACTCCTCCTGGATTAAAAAAATGCTCACTCTTGAATCAGATTTTTCTTTGTGAAATACGAGTTGTAGTGATACTGCGCTTTGGGACTGACGAATCTATGCTCGTCAAAGTAAAATCTTCTTATAGTTCCATTAATTTTAAGAGCCATTAAAATCTAAAAATTCCAAAATATATCCAATAAATTCCAACTAATCACATATAGAACTCCTAAAATCAAAATCATGGTTAAAAAAAAGTTTCACACCATGGATTTTTCTTTATTTGTCATATTTTCGGTTTCTCTTCAATGTAGGAGAAATCCAAGGTGAAAGTAAAAAATTTCGAGGTCAAAGTAAAGCTCTTACCCAGAGAAGATGAGATCTAAAGATTTTTCGCTTCCAAATCGCCTCAAAGCGAGTATTTTGATGCTCTGGGTGAAGGTTCGGCTCTAACTCGCGAGGAAGAACGAGGTTCGAAGTGTAATAATGGTGGAATAATGGCATTTTCACGAATGTTTTGAGCGTCTGGGTGTTTTGCAATTTAGGCACTGATTCTGGTGCGGTTTGGCGCTAGTGCAAAAAATTTCTGCTTCTAATTTTTTGCAAAATTCCTTGCACACTAAACCATAACGAACTCTATTTAGCCTAAAATTTTTTCAATTATTAATTTAAAAAATTTTTTTAACAATTAATTTCTCACAAACAACACAAAAAATCACTTATATATATATTTATATATAAATCCAAATATAGATAAGAAAACATTTTAATCTTAACATATAAATTAGCGTCACTAATTGATGCGCCCCTGACATGTGTTAATTTTCTCCTTATTTTGTATTGGTATGTACAAGTGACCAAAGAAAAATATATTGAAAAATTCATACCAATTTTATATGAATGTATTTTCTATGTTTTATTACAGGTATGAAGATTTATAGGTAATGGAGCAAAAATATGGGAAAAGAAGCGAATCTGGAACAAAAAGGACTAAAAGAGATAAAAATTGAACTAGCCCGCCGACGGCGTGTTTTTCCCGAGAGCATTTGAATATATTATAAAGGAGCCCACCGACGGCAAGATCGAGCCCGCCGACAGCGAGCCTGACAGTTGGCCTATGTTCTAGAAGCCCGCCGACGACGCCAACGAGCCCGCCAACGGCGAGAAGGTCTGTTCAAGCAATGTTCAATGAATCTGGACGCTTTTTGAAGAGGTGCTTAAGCAACCTTTGGAAATTTTTCTCCCTCTTTAAATAGAGACGATTTTAGGCCGAATGTGTTTTTTTTTTTGTCCTTGGTGTGTCATTTTGAGTGTCTTATTAGTGTATTTAGTGTGTAAGTGTGTTCTAAAGAGTATATTAGTGAGTTTAATTGAGTGTGTTGTACAAGAAGGAAGAGTAAGAGGAACTTCAAGGAGTTTGCTTAGGGAGAAGATTTAAGATAAGTTTTGTCTATGTTTTATAACTTTAATTTTATATGAAATTCAAGTTTTGCGTTATTCTTCCTAAGCATTTTGAGTAGTTTTCTCTGTCTTTCTCCTTATTTTTGAGATTTTGTGAAATGAAAAATTGAATTAGTTGTGCCTAAAATATTAAATAAAAATAGTGATAATCATTTACTTAAAGTTTAATTTACATTCAATTTGGCCAATTGAACTGTTAAAATATGTTAATTTCACAACTTAAGTAAAAATTACATCACAGATTCAGGGAAAGCAAAGGCCTTGAAAGGAGGGTGCAAATAAATAGGGAAATATTATTTATCGAGCGTAGAATTGGATATTTTAGAGTGACAGACTAAAATCTTCAATTCAGTCCTATCGTTTGGGTGCTGAAGTGTAGATGTTAGCCCTCAGGCGAGGGGAATGTGGGCGCTTTGAAGTGAGAGCCGGTATCCTCCCAGCCTAGCTGCAGATTCAGTAACCAAGCATAGGATTAGTCAATATTCTTTATACCTGAACCAAAGCGTAAAGAATAAGAATGCTCCTATTTGGCACAATACAATTCTAACTAGTTTAATTATCCATTCACTTAATTCTCTTAACAAGGAGAGAGATACTTTTCTAAATTGCAATATTCCATTCAAAAATTAGTAGTAGAGTTTAGTATAAGTGTTCTTTATTTCTGTATACTAGATAGTAATTACAACTGCTATAAATAGTTCATAATCTCTAACTTCTCTGTGGGATCGATATCTAAGACTCCATTAGAGCCTTATATTACTTGAACGATACGTATACTTGCGTTGATAAAAGGGGTAACTTTGCTATTATTGAAAATTATTTTTACACTGGTTATATAGTTACATAGCCCCGTCTGCCAAGTTTTTGGCGTCGCTGCGGGGGCAGTAAAGTAATTATTAAAGTAATTAATAAAATAATTATTAAGATAATTACTAGAGTAATAGACTATTTTAAAATTACTTAAGTTGTGTATGCGTAAATTTGGAACCGAAAATTTAATACCTTACGATTCGGAATTAGAACGCACTATTAAAAAAATTAGAAAACAGAAAAGAGAAATTATAAATTTAAATCAAATGACAAATAATCCAACAATTGAAAATACAAATCAACCGAGACCTTTAAGAGATTACGCAAACCCTACATTAGATGAAATTTACTTAACTATCCAAAATCCTAATGTAGCGGCTAATTCATTTGAGCTTAAACCTGCAATTATCCAAATGGTACAAAATAATCAATTTAGTTGTTCACCAAACGAAGATTCTAATTTACATCTCGCTAGTTTTTTAGAACTTTGTGCTACTTTTAAATATGACGGAGTGTCTAATGATGTTGTTAGACTTATGCTTTTTCCTCTTTCTTTAAGGGATAAGGCTAAGATGTGGTTAAATTCGTTAGCACCTGGATCTATTAGAACTTGGGGAGAATTATCACAAAAATTTCTTTACAAATACTTTCCTCCTTCAAAAACTGCAAAGCTTAGAAATGATACAACCACTTTTAGTCAGTTTGACGGAGAATCAATATATGAAGCTTGGGAGAGATTTAAATATCTTCTTAGGAAATGCCCACATCATGCGTTACCAGATTGGTTAATCATTCAAACTTTTTATAATTGATTAGTAGGATCTCTTAGATCTATCATTGATGATGCCGCTGGTGGTTGATTAATGTCAAAACCATTTGATGAGTCTTATTCATTAATTGAAGAAATGGCTACCAACAACTTTCAATGGCCTTCTGAAATGATAAATCCTAAAAAATTAGCTAGTATCCATGACTCTAATGCAATATCTATGTTAGCTTCTCAGATTGCTACTATATCTAAGAAATGAGATCATTTTGGAATGAATTATTCTCCTACTATAATAGAAGAAAATTCATCTCGAGAATTTATGGATACTCAACCTTCTTATGAAACTTAAAATGCTATTAAAATAAGACCCAATAATCCTTATGCAAATTATTACAACTCTGGTTGGAAAAATCATCCAAATTTTAATTGGAATAAAAGTTCTGCTAATCAACAATGGATGGACAACTCGGTAAACCCATTAGGAAATTCATCTAACCAAGGAAATTCTAATTATAAAATTTCTTATCCACCTGGATTTAATAATAACTCTCAATTTAAGGAAAAGAAGTTATCTATGGAAGAATTGATATTAAATTTGGGTCAGCATTTGCAGAATTAAGGAAATCAACTACAAATTCAAGGGAACCAATTACAAAATCAAGGAACTACTATTAAAGATATTGAAACTCAGCTTGGGCATATTGCTACTACGGTTAATAATAGAATTCCTGGAACTTTTCTTAGTAATGTGAAAATTATTCCTAATGACCAAGGAAAAGAACAAATCAAAGCAATACAGTTACGAAGTGGAAAAGAGTTACAAACAAGAGTATAAAAAGAAACGGAAAGTGAAAAAAAGACAGTGGAAACTGAAAAAGAAAAGGATCCGCAAGATCAAGATTTAGAATATTCACTAATACCTATGAAAATTTCTGTGGAAAAACCACCACCACCATTTCCTCAGCGATTAAAGCAACATAAAAAGGATAAGCAATTTTCTAAATTCCTTGAAATCCTGAAGAAATTAACGGTGAATATTCTCTTTGTAGAAGCATTAGAACAAATGCCCAATTATGTGAAGTTTATGAAAGATATTTTAAACAAGAAGAGAAAGTTCACAGACAATGAAACTGTTGCACTTAGCGAAGAGTTTAGTGCAATTATTCAGAAAAAGCTTCCTAAGAAATTAAAAGATTCTAGTAGTTTCACTATACCTTGTGCTATTGGAGAAAAATTTTATGGAAAAGCTTTATGTGACTTGGGAGTCAGCATCAATATTATGCCTCTATCAATTTTTAAAAGATTGGGATTAGGAGAAGTCTCACCTACTTCAGTAACTCTTCAGTTAGCTGATCGTTCAGTGACATATCCTAAAAGAGTTATTGAAGATGTGTTAGTAAATGTGAATAAATTTATCTTTCCTGTGGATTTTATTGTTTTAGATATAGAGGAAGATAAAGAAATACCAATAATTTTAGGAAGACCTTTCTTAGCCGCTGGAAGAGCTATGATTGATGTTCAAAAAGAAGAATTAACTATGAGAGTAAATGATCAAGAAGTAACTTTTAACATTGTAAAATCAATGAAATATTCTGCTATTGAAAAAGATGATGAATATTTTCGAATGGAAATTCTTGAACATCTGTGAAATAAACATTTTAAAGAGTACTTTGAAGATAAATCAGAAATACAAAATACAAAATTATTTGAAGAAACAAAAAATGAAGAATTAGATTATATACAAGAAAGATTTGAGATGTTGGATTTTACGGAAAATGCTGAAAAGAATATAGTTCCATCGATTATAAAACCTCCTGAACTTGAGTTAAAAATTTTACCTACTCATTTGAAGTATGCATTTTTGGGAAATTCTTTAACTTTACTGGTTATTATATCGGCAGAGTTAAACAAATTACAAGAGAAAAAACTTCTGGACACATTAAAAAAATATAAGAAAGCTTTTGGTTGAACCTTAGCAGATATTAAAAGAATTAGTCCTTCAATCTGTATGCACAGAATTATTTTGGATAAAGAACATAAACCAAGAGTTGATCCCCAAAGGTGATTAAACCCAATGATGAAAGACGTAGTCAAGAAAGAAATATTAAAATGGTTAGACAATGGTATTATATATCCTATTTCGGACAGTGCTTGGGTAATCACAATTCATTTGTGTTCCTAAGAAAGGAGGAGTGACTGTTGAAGCTAATGAAAATAATGATTTAATACCTATCAGACAAGTTACTGGATGGCGTATATGTATTGATTATAGAAAATTAAATGCAGCCACCAGGAAAGATCACTTCCCTTGACCAAATGTTGGATAAACTAGCTGGGCAAAAATACTTTTGTTCTTTAGATGGATATACTGGCTACCATCAAATTCCTATCGCTCCCGAGGATCAAGAGAAAACTACATTTACCAGTCCTTATGGAACATTTGCTTTTAGAAGGATGCCTTTTGGACTATGTAATGCACCTACAACATTCCAGAGATGTATGATGTTTATATTTAGTAAATTAATTGATGATAGAATAGAAGTATTTATGGATGATTTCTCTGTGTTTGGAACATCATTTGACGCATGCTTGGATCATCTTGAAAAAGTCTTGGAGCTATGTGAAAAAACTAATTTGGTTCTAAATTGGGAGAAATGTCAATTTATGGTTGCAGGAGGAATTGTATTAGGGCATAAAATTTCGGAAAATGGCATGGAAGTAGACCCTGCAAAAATGTGAGTTATAGTTAAATTACCACCTCCTACTACAGTAAGAGGGGTAAGAAGTTTTCTTGGACATGCTGAATTTTACAGACGCTACATAAATGATTTTTCAAAAATTACCAAACCTCTAATGCCAACTTTTAGAAAAGGACAAGAAATTTGAATTCACTACAGAATGCTTAAATGCTTTTGAATTATTAAAAGATAAATTAATCACAGCACCTATAATAGTTTCACTTGATTGGGAGAAACCATTTGAACTTATGTGTGATGCTTAGTGATTATGCTATAGGAGCTGTTCTTGGACAAAGATATGATAAAAATTTTAAAGTTATATACTATGCTAGTAAAACTCTTAATAATGCTGAAATTAACTATACAGTTACAGAAAAAGAATTATTAGCAATTGTATATGCTTTTGATAAATTTAGATATTATTTAATTGGAACAAATGTATTGTGCATACTGACACGCCTAAAATATATACATTTTTTACTATATCATTTTACTCATTTTTTATGATATTACACTTTAAAGAAAGGTATTTTGTATGTTTTTTGGTTTTAGGTACAAAAATGGTGATTGGAGCAAAAGGAAACAAAAACGGTGCAATTTGGAGCAAAAATGAAAAAAAATGAAATTCTGCCATGACACCTTTCGATAAGTCTTTTAATGCTTAATCTCTTTTACATTTCTTGCATATTTTTGAATGAGATTACACTTTAAAGAAATGCTATTTTTATGTTTATTTTGTAGGGCTATCTGTTACGAACGCAACGCAATTGAAACGGGGCGAAACGGAGTTGAAACGGAGCCAAACGGAGAGAAACCGTGGAGCACCGCAGCAGCCTGCTCGCCGACGGTGGCCTCGATCTCGCCGACGGCGAGATTTACCCGAGAACACCGAAAAGTGCCCGAAAAGCTCGCCGACAGCGAGCTCGAACCCACCGACGGCGCCCGGAAGGTTCTGGACCGACTTTTGGCGGTTTTTGGCCTAAATTCGACGTATTGGACGCTTTTTCGAAGGGGTGCTTATGGAAACTGTTCAAACTTCATCCATACTCTTTAAAATGGCGAATATAGGTTAGAAAAGTGAGAGAAATAGAGGAGAAAAAGTGAAAAAAAAGGAATGTTTAGGAGTCTTAGATTAAGAGTAGAAATGCAGATTTCTACCCTTTTGGAGAGATTGGAGAGGAGAATTTGAGAGAATTTATAAGGGATTTCGCTAGCATTGCATGGATCACCGATAGACTTTATGGGAGAGATCTTCGTCTTTCTTTCAAAGGGAAAAAGCTAAGTATTGTTCTTCATTATCTTATAATTTTGTAAACATTTATTTAGTGGATTTGCTTTGGTTACATGAATTTTCCGTTGTGTTTTCTTCGTGCTTTGTGACTCATCTCTCTTACTCTTTCTTCTTCTTTTGAAATAGTGGCATGAGAAGATTATGTCATTCTTTTCATTTTACTTTTCTTTTGCAATGAGTAGGATTCATGATTAGGATATTGGGATGCTTGCTAAAAGATGTTTTAATTATAAATGTGATGGTTTTTACTTGCACTTCATTTACATTGCAATAAGGGCCCATTGTAGTGTTAAAATTCGTTTTAATTGTGTTAAGTCCCAAAAGGGCATATGTAATTCTCAACAAAGTGGAACCACATTCAAATTCCATGGATGGTGAAGTTCATGGGAATTAAATGCAAATTAATAGGGAAAAAATATAATTATCGGGTGTAGAATTAAAGATTTTAGAGTGACAGGCTAAAATCCTCAATTCGGTCCTATCGTTTGGGTGCTGAAGTGTAGATGTTAGCCCTTAGGCGAGGGGAACGTGGGAGCTCTGAAGTGGCAGCCGGTATCCTCCCAGTCTAGTAATAGAATCAGTAACCAAGCATAGGATTAGTCAATGTTCTTTATGCCTGGACCAAAAGGTAAAGAATAGGATTGCTCCTATTTAGCACATACAATATTAAATGCATCTCATTCCTATACATTATCTATTTCATTACATCAGAATAGCATTTTTTAATATCTCAAAATTCTCCAAACCAACTCATCCAAAAAGGGTTATCTTTAGAATTATTATTTGCACTTAGTTATAGTTACTATCTTTACATTTAATACTTGCATTTATGAGTAGTTGCTAGATAAAACACAATTTTAATCGATGTTCCAAACTAAGGACTATTAGTAGTAGACTAGAATTTGACTAAAGACCTCTTACTTCACTTCCTCGTGGGATCGATACTGGGGTTTTTAAAGAAAATTCTATATTACATGAAACGATACGTATAATTGCGTAGTACCCCTAGTGTGTAAAATATTTTCTAATTTTTATATCATTTAAGATTTTGCACACTGGCCGCTATTTATAAATTGGGTTAAGTTTTTAGCCATCTTTTGGAAGTTAATTTACTGCGTAATTGCGGGTCGGGTCAAGCTTTTGGCGCCGTTTCGGGAAGCTTCGGTAAGAACTTTAGGAGAATTTTAGTTGAAATAATTAGGCTTAGACTTGGAAAACTGTAGTGTCATAAAAACTATTTTTGTGTGAAAAGTGTTTTTGGTATGAAAAAGTGTTGTGAAAAAACTATTTGTATGAAAAATAAGTTGTTTGTGAAAATGTTTTGTTGTGTTGAATATTTTTTTGGTTTTATTTGTTTAATTGTTAATGTATTGTTTGTTGTGTTGTGTATGCAAAACAAAGAATCTGCAAAACTTGTGCCTTATGATCCGGAGTTTGAAAAAAATAAAAAAAATAAAAATACAGAAAGAACTCAAAAAATTAGAAATGGAAATGGAAAACTTTCAAGATAATAACATGGAAAATCATCATAAATAATTGAGGGATTACATAAATCCTATGACAGATGAAATTCACTCTAGTATACAAAACCCTGTCGTAGAAGCTGATTCGTTTGAAATAAATCCTAAGATTATCCAACTGGCGCAGAACAATCATTTTGGGGGAACTCCTTTAGAGGATCCCTATTTACACTTATCAAATTTTCTAGAACTTTGTGCTATATTTCGTTATAATGGTATGTCAGACGATGTTGTTAGACTAAGGCTTTTTCCTTTCTCACTAAAGTATAAAGCTAAAATGTGGTTATACTCATTAGCACCTGGTTTTACTAAAAATTGGGAGGAGTTAACTCAGAAATTCCTAGCTAAGTATTTTCCATCTTCAAGGACTACTAAACTTATAAATGATATTATCTCAT
The DNA here is from genome assembly GCA_022702705.1 of Papilionanthe hookeriana x Papilionanthe teres. Taxonomy (NCBI): domain Eukaryota; kingdom Viridiplantae; phylum Streptophyta; class Magnoliopsida; order Asparagales; family Orchidaceae; genus Papilionanthe; species Papilionanthe hookeriana x Papilionanthe teres. The sequence continues at coordinate 13,243,689 of CM040423.1, forward strand.
TTTGTCAGTATGAAGGGAAATCAATATACGAAGCCTGAGAAAGATTTAAGGAACTCCTAAGAAAGTGTCCACATCATGCTTTACCCGATTGGTTAATCATTCAAACTTTTTATAATGGGTTAGTAGGATCCCTTGGGTCTATAATTGATGCCGCCGCTGGTGGATCATTAATGTCAAAATCATTTGATGAAGCGTATGCATTGATTGAAGAAATAGCTACAAATGAATTTCAATGGCCCTCTACAAGGGTAAATCATAAAAATGTAGCTAGTATTCATGATACGGATACGATTACAATTCTTGCATCTCAGGTTGCAGCAATATCAAGAAAGTTGGACCAATTTGGAATGAACCAACCTCAATTTACTCCTGTAAGTGAGGAAAGTTCATTAGGGCCTATAATTGATTCTAACTTATCATATGAGACTTTAAATACCATAAACAACCCATATTCTAACTTTTACAACCCGTGTTGGGAGAACCGTCCTAAATTTAACTGGAATCATACTACTAATGGTGAAAACCAAAAATGGGAAAATAATAATGCAAATCATAATGGAAGTTGGAATAATCAGGGGAACACAAACTATAGACCTTCACCGGACTCTAATATTGATAAAAAATTTGAGGATAAGAAGATGTCTATGGAAGAAGTGGTATTGCAAATGAGAAACCAGTTGCAAAGTCAAAATGCTGCCATTATAAACATAGAGAATGAACTGGGACAAATTGCTAATTCACTTAGCAATAGACACTAAGGAACACTTCCTAGCAACAATGAGATCAACCCTAAAGAGAATACTAATGAACAAATAGAAGCTGTCCAATAAAAAATTGGAAGAGAGATAGAGGATGTGGTTAGAAAAGAGAAAGATGTTGTGAGAGAAACAAAGAAAACTAAAAGACCTGAAGAACATATTTCTAAGGATCTGGAAGAATTAATATCTCTAACTAAAATCAGTTTGGAAAAACCACCACCTCCATTTCCTTAAAGACTTAAACAGCATGAGTTGGATAAAAAATTTTCAAAGTTCATGAAAGTACTTAAGAAGTTAACGATAAATATTCCTTTCACGGAAGCTTTGGAAAAGATGTCAAGTTATGCAAAGTTTATAAAGGATATATTAAACAAGAAAAGGAAATTTGGGGATTACGAGACAGTTGCACTAAGTGAGGAGTGCAGCGCTATACTTCAGAAAAATTTTCATCGGAAATTTAAAGATCCTTGTAGCTTTAAAATTCCTTGTGCAATTGGAGAAAAATTATGTGGAAAAGCTTTATGTGATTTAGGAGTGAGCATTAATGTGATGCATCTATCTATATTTAGAAGGTTAGGTTTAATCTATATTTCTCCCATTACTGTAACCCTTCTATTAGCTGATCAATTTATCATTTATCCAAAAGGAGTTATAGAAGATGTGCTTGTTAAAGTGGATAAATTTATCTTTCCTTTGTACTTTATTGTATTAGATATGGACGAATATAAAGAAATTCCAATTATTTTAGGGAGAGCTTTCTTTATTACTGGACAAGCTATGATAGATGTGCAAAAAGGAGAGTTGACTATAAATATTAATGACCATGAAGTCACTTTTGATGTACTAAAGACTATAAAATATCCAACTGAGAGAAAAGATGATGATTGTTTTTGGATGGATGAAATTGATTATCTAAGTAAAGACCATTTCCAAGAAAGTGTTGAGAGTAAGTTAAAAGATGAGATTGAAATAGATTTTCATGATGATTCGAAAACATTATTTAAAGAAGACTGTATGTATGTTCAGGAGAGGTTTGAAATGATGGACGCTACCAAAAATAGTAAACTTTTAATTCCATCTGTTGAAAAATCTCATGAACTTAAGATGGATGTACCCCATACAATTTTAAAGCCTATCTATTTAAGGAATTCATCTACACAACCAGTCTTTATATCTTTAGATTCGACTCAATCTCAAAAAAAAACCTGAATTGAATGATGAACAAGATAAAATTATTGAACTAGGACTTGGAGGAGAATTTGAGGATAAATTTCAAAAGAACTTTGAGTTGAGAAAAGAGGATAAGGATATTGGAAGACCAATGGAAGAAATTCCTAGGGAATTAGAAAAACCTATTTCCTCAACTAAGATAGATCCTCAATCATTTAATAATTATAAAAGAGAAGAATTGAAAGATAACTTGAATCAGAAGAGTGACATAGAAGAATTTGATCCAGAATCTGAATTATTTAAAGAGAATCTAATCCAAAATTTGGGAAATATTGAAGTATCTTATAAAGATCCATTTCTAATAAATTTCAAGGATGTTATTAATATGAAAATTCAAAAAATCAATAGAAGAATATTGGATCTAGAAAGAAATACAAGGAATTATGATATAAATCCAACTGAAAATGAAGAGCTAAATGAAAAATTACAATTTGAGGATTTTATAGGAATCCCTGGATCTGAAAATGATTGGGTGATTGATCGAGGATTACTTAATTGGAATTTTGATCCAGGAGGAATCATTTGTCGGGCCCGCGACGTTAAAACTAAGCGCTTTATGGGAAGCAACCCATAGTTGTCAGTGTGCTTTGATTTAGTGTGCTTGAAAGTCGTGATTGTTAATGTTGTATTGTGCTTGCTTTAGTGTGGATTGTTCAAGTTTGATTGTTGTTGATAGATGTTTGGATTGTTTGTTGTTTGATTTGATCTTTGTGTGTCATGAGGGAGGTGATTCCTTAACTTCTTATTATGGCTAGAATTGATCTCTTGTAGTAGTTTGATTAACGAGTCCACTGTGACTTGGGTCTCACCCAGACTTGAGTTTTACCAGAGAAATCATGAATTTCGAACATTGATAGTTTCATCTTAATTTGTTACTTCCTTTCTACAACTTTATTTTCATTAGGTAGGAGTCGCGAACCTATTTGATGAAAACCATGCGGATGTTTTTACACTATCTTTATAACTGTTAATGGTGCTTAATTAGAAGGATTAGATGATGCCTGAGATTGGTGTCTGGAAACCAATTTATCAGGGATAATCTTATCCTTGAGATTATAATCTATAAATTCATTTTAAAGTACCTAATTTACTAGTGTAGTGATTCCGTTAGAAATTGAAGGTAAGTTAGTAAGATGTGATGAGTTAAAGGATGAATTAACCTCATTAATCTTAAGTGTGTTTATGTTTATGTTGCAACTTTATTTTGGTCTTGAAGAACATTTTTATATTCCCATGTTGATACATGTTACGCTAGTTAGACTTTGGTTTAGTTAATTTCATTCTGGCATGATTAGTTTAGATTTACTTTCTTCTGCATATTGTTCTGTCCTAATGAATACTTGCAAATGATTTTGATAGACATTTGTGGTAGATAGAATTTCTAAATTATTTTCTTTTCGCTTATATTTTCTATACTCGAATGCTATATATGTTAAAAATTAAGTTTGGGGGTAGGAAGAAAAATAAAATTTTAATGTGAAAATACTTCCTTTTAGTGTAATTTTATTACAAGCATGTTTTAGGTTAGATTTACTTTCTCCTACAGTCATTTTATCCTGATTATGCACGTAGATGAATTTGATAGGATGTTGTAGTAGTAAGTAGATTCAACCTTTACTTTTTCTTCCTGCTACATTTTATGGAATTAGTTGCAAAATATTTTAAAATTTAAGTTTGGGGGGAAGAAAAATATTAACTCTTATTTGTTCTCAATTATTATATTTTCAAAAATTATTAGCATAACTTCTGGCAATTGAACCTCACTTGAGATAACTAAAACTTTTTATTTCAGTTGAATATTATGGAAGGATTGGATGAAAGTTTTAGTAATAAAAGTTAATTTTATAAGGATAAGATGTTTGGTATGAAAGAATTTGATTATAGTTAACTATTTAAAGTAAAGAAAACTGTATTTTTTAAATGTTAAGAGACTTAAAGAATTGTGTGTTAAGAAGAGATTGTGACTTTATGATGAATAATAAAGCTCATACCAAATTATAAAGTAAGGATGTGTTTCAAGTTTGAACTTTAGAAAGAGGAGAGTGAAGTTCAAAATCATTACAAGTTCTCCAGATATAGTAATCCTCATTAAAAGAAAAAAAAAGAGAAAAAGAAAAGAGAGTGAAAAAAAAGAGGATTGAAAATGATCCCGAAAGAAAAGAAAAAAAAAGGAAAGAAAAATATTTATGAGGAGAAGCTTGAGGAGATGCCTAATCAAAAATTAGCTTCACTTGAGTCACCCTAAAAGGAGAACTTGATTTCATTTCAGAATTTATATTTAAAGTATTGGCCTACATTCTAATGAAGTTTGCATGAACTTATTTTTCACCTAATCTTTCAAGGCATTCTTAATGTAACAAATTATGGTTTATCTTGAAATAAATAGAAGACTAGAACCCTTAGACTTGATTACTGAATATTCTTATACTTGTAGTGTTAACCAGAGTTACTGAATTTCTTTCTAAAAGTCTAACCAATATATTCTTTTAAATAAAAAATTTTGGTGTCTTAGAGGTGAAAAGTACATTGCAATGAGTTATACTTTTATGTAGTAAAAGTGTTACTTGAGGACAAGTAACAGTTAAGTTTGGGGGACTTTGACACGCCTAAAATATATACGCTTTTTGCTACATCATTTTACTCATATTTTATTATATTACACTTTAAAGGAAGGTATTTTGTATATTTTTTGGTTTTAGGTACAAGAAATAGTGATTGGATCAAAAGGAAACAAAAACAGTGCAATTTGGAGAAAAAACTAGCAAGAAATGAAATTCTGCCCTGACACCTTTCGATAAGTCTTTTGATGCTTAATCTCTTTTACATTTCTTGCATATTTTTGAATGAGATTACACTTTAAAGAAAGGTTATTTTATGATTATTTTGTAGGGCTATCTGTTATGAATGCAACGCAACTGAAACGAGGCGAAACAGAGTTGAAACGGAGCCAAATGGAGTGAAACTGTGGAGCCGCGCAGCAGCCTGCTTGCCGACGGCAGCCTCGATCTCGCCGACAGCGAGATTTGCCCGAGAACTCCGAAAAGTGCCCGAAAAGCTCGCTGACAGCGAACTCGAACCCGCCGACTGCGCCCGGAAGGTTCTTGGCCGACTTTTGGCGGTTTTAGGCCTAAATTCGACGTATTTGGACACTTTTTCGAAGGGGTGCTTATGTAAACTCTTCAAACTTCGTACATACTCTTTAAAATGGCAAATATAGGTTAGAAAAGTGAGAGAAATAAAGGAGAAAAGTGGAAAAAACAGAGAAATTTTTAGGATTCTTAGATAAAGAGTAGAAATGTTGATTTCTACCCTTTTGGAGAGATTGGAGAGGAGAATTTGAGAGAATTTGTAAAGGATTTCGCTAGAATTGCATGGATCCCCAGGAGATTTTATGGGAGAGATCTTTGTCTTTCTTTCAAAGGGAAAAAGCTAAGTATTGTTCTTCATTATCTTATAATTTTGTAAACATTTATTTAGTGGATTTGCTTTGGTTACATGAATTTTCCGTTGTGTTTTCTTCGTGCTTTGTGACTCATCTCTCTTACTCTTTCTTCTTCTTTTGAAATAGTGGCATGAGAAGATTATGTCATTCTTTTCATTTTACTTTTCTTTTCAATGAGTAGGATTCATGATTAGGATATTGGGATGCTTGCTAAAAGATGTTTTAATTATAAATGTGATGGTTTTTACTTGCACTTCATTTACATTGCAATAAGGGCCCATTGTAGTGTTAAAATTCGTTTTAATTGTGTTAAGTCCCAAAAGGGCATATGTAATTCTCAACAAAGTGGAACCACATTCAAATTCCATGGATGGTGAAGTTCATGGGAATTAAATGCAAATTAATAGGGAAAAATATAATTATCGGGTGTAGAATTAAAGATTTTAGAGTGACAGGCTAAAATCCTCAATTCGGTCCTATCGTTTGGGTGCTGAAGTGTAGATGTTAGCCCTTAGGCGAGGGGAACGTGGGAGCTTTGAAGTGGCAGCCGGTATCCTCCCAGTCTAGTAATAGAATCAGTAACCAAGCATAGGATTAGTCAATGTTCTTTATGCCTGGACCAAAAGGTAAAGAATAGGATTGCTCCTATTTAGCACATACAATATTAAATGCATCTCATTCCTATACATTATCTATTTCATTACATCAGAATAGCATTTTTTAATATCTCAAAATTCTCCAAACCAACTCATCCAAAAAGGGTTATCTTTAGAATTATTATTTGCACTTAGTTATAGTTACTATCTTTACATTTAATACTTGCATTTATGAGTAGTTGCTAGATAAAACACAATTTTAATCGATGTTCCAAACTAAGGACTATTAGTAGTAGACTAGAATTTGACTAAAGACCTCTTACTTCACTTCCTCGTGGGATCGATACGGGGTTTTTAAAGAAAACTCTATATTACTTGAAACGATACGTATACTTGCGTAGTACCCCTAGTGTGTAAAATATTTTCTAATTTTTATATCATTTAAGATTTTGCACACTGGCCGCTATTTATAAATTGGGCCAAGTTTTTTGCCATCTTTTGGAAGTTAATTTACTGCGTAATTGCGAGTCGGGTCACATACTGATCGCTCTGCTATTAAATATTTAATGCAAAAGAAGGATACCAAACTAAGTTTAATCATATGGATATTACTGATGCAAGAATTTGATTTTGAAGTAATTAATAGAAAGGGAACTGATAATCAAATTGCAGATCATTTGTCAAGATTAGAATATTGTGAATTATTTGACACTGACAATGAAATTACAGACAGTTTCCCTGACGAACAACTTTATAATATAAATGAGTGGAAAATACCTTGGTATGGTGATATAGTTAATTATATTGTAAGTGATATTTTACCACTCATGCTAACTCTGCAACAACAGAAAAAATTCATTCACGATACTAAAACATATTTTTGGGATGAACCATATTTATATAAGCAATGTAAGGATCTAATTATTAGAAGATGTGTGCCTTATGAAGAAATTGAACAGATCATTCAAAAATGTCACGATTCTGAGTTTGGAGGACATTTTGGGACTGATAAAACTGCTTATAAAATTTTACAATCTGGATTTTATTGGCTTACTCTTTTTAGAGATGTTTATAGATATATCAATATTTGTGTTAAATGCCAACGAGTAGGTAATATATCTAGAAGAAATGAAATGCCTCTGAATTTTATATTAGAAGTTGAAATTTTTGATGTTTGGGGATTAGATTTCATGGGACCATTTATTCCATCATTTGGAAACTCATATATATTAGTTGATGTTGATTATGTTTCTAAATGGATTGAAGCACATGCCTTACTTTGTTGTGATGCTAAGTGTGTTTCAAAATTTTTAATGAAAAATATTTTCACAAGATACGAAATGTCGAGAGTGATTATCACTGAAGGAGGATCCCATTTTAGGAATAAATATATTCAAAAATTGGCATAAAAATTCAATATTATTCATAAAATATCGACTGCTTATCATCTACAAACTTGTGGATTAGCTCAAGTTTCTAATCGAGAAATTAAACGAATTCTAGAAAAGACTGTAAACCCTAGTAGATTAGATTGGTCTACAAGACTAGACACTGCATTATGGGCATAAAGGACTGCTTATAAAACCCCGATTGGAATGACTCCTTACAGACTTATTTATGGAAAGACTTGTCACTTACGAGTTGAATTAGAGCATAAAGCGTATTGGCCGATTAAAGAATTTAATTATAATTTGGAAGATGCTGGTGAGAAGAGATTATTGCAGATGAATGAATTAGAGAGAAAATAAAGATATGGCATGATCAGAAGATTAACCAAAAGAATTTTGAACCAGGACAAGAAGTATTATTGTACAATACAAGGCTGAAATTATTTCCTGGGAAATTGAAATCTCGATGGTTAGGACCTTTCACTATAACTTAAGTATTTACATACGGAGCTGTTGAAATTGAAGATCCAAAGACTGGAAAGAGATTTAAAGTAAATGGACACAAATTGAAACCATAATTTGATGGTATAAGACCAAATTTTAAAGAGGTTTTAATGCTCAGTCAACCTGATTAACAACTTGAATAGGTCGGGCTGACGACGTTAAACCAAGCGCTTTATGGGAGGCAACCCATAGTTATCTTTATTTATGTGTAATGATTGTATATTTGTTTGATTTATTATTAGTTTGTGGTAAGAATGAATTCTACTACTCGAATTTACCCTTATGATCATCACAATATTGGATCCATAGTAAAATTTGGAAAGCATTCGGATCAGAGCGAAACTGGGCAAATTTTGCCTTGGCCGCCGACTGCGAGATCGAGCCCGCCAACGGCGAGTTTTGCCCGCCAAATTCAGTTTATATTATTTAAGAATCCCGCCGACGACGAGATTGACGCCGCTGACGGCGAGGAGGTACTTCTGCCTTGGAAACCTTTAGATCTGACTGATATGTTTCCTACACTGGATGATGATAACGATGGAGCCATTATTGTGGATCAAACATCTCAAAATTCTTTTTCAATCAGGCCCTTGACTAATAAAACTGATCTGATTTTATGAAAACTCAAAGGACTGGAAAAAGAGGTACAAAACGTGATGACTTCAATTAATAACATCTCTGACTTATTTGATCATATTAACTGGAGGATGAAGGAACACTTCGATCATTTTGGACATCTTGAGGCTAGTTTCATACGGCTTATGTGAAAGAAAGGATGGATAGAAGAAGATTCTACTGAAAAATTTCCTTACAGACCCTTCTACAATCTCTTTGTTCATTTACGTTCTATTGGTGATATCAGAGATGAGTTTAGCACTGATCCTGACGAGCAGAAGACGTTCGTATTTTTTTATGTGTTGTATTAGTTTGAATTTAATTTTATGTTATCTGCACTTTTGATATTTTAGTTTTTGATATTTGATCTAAGTATTGATGAGATTATGCATTGTTTGTTTGTTTTTAGTGTTTTGAGTATTGTGGTTTGGATTGCGATGCTGAATTTGATGTATTAAAGTTTAGAAAATACCTTGTTAGTAATGTTGTGTACGAATATTGTAAACACTTGGATTTTATATAAAATTTGTGATGTTTTATGTTGTGTGAATTTAATTGAGTTAAAATAGTATCTAATCACAGTAAAATATATTTAATCGATTGATCGGACGATAACGAGGCTTAAAATGAACTAAAAATTACAAAATATTAAAAAAATTTTAAGTTTATAAAAATCCTGCCGACAGCGCCCTCGACGCTGCCTACGGCGAATTTTTCTAGAGACTTAAGCCCTATTTGAATTAATTAGCCCGTCGACAGCGAGATTTTGCCCGCTGATGGCGAGGTCTCGAAAAGTACCTTTATTTGACCGGTCAACCGCCACAATTCATCGTCCCCTTCCTGAAAACTTCAAAAAAATCGACCTAGGGCTTGAGAGAACTTAGATTTGGAGCAGTTTCAACACATTTTGACACCAGATTTCATCTTCCCTTGGTAAGAGCTTCACTCCCATGCAAAAATTTTGATTTTCACCATGTATTTTTTCCACAAGGGAATTTTGGAAAAATCAAAATATGGAGAAAATAGTTGCAAGAAATTCATGGAATTCATTTTAGATTACTTTAAGTCACCTTTGGAAGCCATTCTAGTGTTATTTTGGAATTTAGTTGAGATTTTTAAATTTGATAGATCGAGAAATGGCTCCATGACAAAAGAGGAGACTAGATTTTGACGATACACGATTTGTGAATGCTAAAGCTCAGTCAAGATACAACTTTAGTATCAAAACGAGAAAATGCATCCAGGATAAATTTTTCAAGAATCCGAGAGAAGAAGTGGAACAGACAGTCAAAGAGCGAAGATGGGAAAATTTCCATTATACGACGAACAGAGCTGCAGTTGAAGTTGTAATGGAGTTTTATGCCAATTTGACCCAGATAGAAGATGGGCCTATAAAGGTTAGAGGATTTTTAGTTGATTTTAATGTTGCATGAATAAATTTTTTCTACGAAGTACAAGATCTTCATACCAGCGAATATGATACATTTGGAACAATGGAAGGACCGCTGGAGGAGGTGATTAACTTTCTCACTGATGGGAAAGGGACTTGGAAAATAAAGCAGCGTGAACGGGTAAACTTCCCTCTTTCTATATTAAATGCAACCTCTAAGGCTTGGCATTATTTTTTTTACTCTACTTTCTACCCACCTATCATCATAGTGAAGTTTCAAGAGATAGAGCAGTTATGAATTTTTGTATTCAGAACCACAGAAGTATAAATGTGGGAAGTATTATTTAGAAAAACATATTAGCCATTGCAAGAAGTGAAACTGTACGAGGACTAAGACATCCTGATCTGATTTATGCACTCTACCGGTTATCTGGGTAGAGCCAGGAGATGATGAGGAATGGGTTGAACCTATGAAACCCATTACCAAGGCTAATATAAAGACTTATGAATCCCACGCAGGATAAAGATCTGGGACTAGGAGCTATGCACCTTCGACTAGTAGGGATATTCCCTCTATTAGTTATGACCCTCCTACCTATAGTTCTCCTACCCTTTATGACTTGATGAATGAACTGACTCTGTAACGGAAACGTTTTGAGAAATTTGATGAAAGGTTGGAGTAAATAGATCAAAGGATTGGAGGATTAGAGTGGAGGCATGATTATGACAGTGAATATCTTCAGAGGCATTCTGAATTTGAGATGGCCTACTATGATGCTGAAAATCGTTATAGGAGAGGAGAGCTTGATGTTATATTTCCTGAGTGCCCTCGTTATACTTACTACTAGCCTACTCCACCTGCTGATCAAGGAGATGAGAATATAGCTTGAGATTTTGATGCTGAAGATTAGATTCTATGATTAAATATTTATGTTATGTGTTTGTTTATTTTCTTCAATTCACTATTGTTGTTTAGTTTATGTATTTTGATTATTATGTTGTGTAAGACATTTAAATTTTGTTGTGTATGTTAAATTTGTGCAGTTTTAAATTTTTACATTTCAAATTGTGATTGTAACCCAGAAACTGGATTAGTGAAATGTATGTGGATGTTGTGTTAATTTGTGCTTAGTACTTTAATAGGTATAATTAAATGTAGTAAGAAATTATGTTAGTATTTTGTACTTATTTCAAAATTTCTTTACCCAGCAAATTCTTTGATGTTATATGTGTGTAGAAAGTTATTAACGATACGGTTAATTAAGTGATGAAAAGAACTCACGGAACTTCAAAAAGAGAAATACCTAAACCACGAAGGTATGATTTAAATTTACAGTATGTTTTATTTTCACCCTATATGATTAGATAGAAAAATTTAAGTTTGGGGGAGGGAAAAACAAAAATTTAATTATTAAATTGTTCTCAATTTTATATTTTAAAAAACTATTATAAAAATCATTTTATGTAGTAAATTTAATTCGATGAAACTAGAATTAATTTATTTAATTATTATAGAAAGTTAAAAGAAATATTTTTAGTGATTAAACTAATTTTGTGGATTAAAATATTTGGATTAAAAGGATAAGAATATAGTTAACTATTTAAAGTAAGGAAAACTATATTTTAAAATATTAAATTCTTAAGTATTTAGCGGAGAAAGAAAATATTGAAACTCAATGAAGTGAAAACTATGAAATACATATAAGATAAGGAAATATTTCAAGTTTTTAGGAAGAAGAAAATGAAGTTCAAAATTATTAACAGATTATCCAAATACAGTAATCTTCACATGAAAAAAAAAAGGAGGATTGAAAAACAATCCTTGAAAAGAAAAGATATATATATATATATATATATATATATATATATATATATATATATATATATATATATATATATATATATATATATATATATATAGGATTGAAATGCAATCCAAAGAAAAAAGTGAGGAGAAACTTAAGGAGATGCCTTATAAAAAATTGGCTTCATCTGAATCAACCTAAAGGGTAAACTCAATTACATTTCTGAACTTATATATATGGATTAGTATTTTACTAAGAAGTGTTTTCATGAATTTCCTATCATCTGAATATCTTAAGTAATTTAATATTGTAATATATAGTCATTCTTGAAATAAATAGAAGACTAGAAATCTTAAACTTGATGACTAAATAACCTTATATCTATAGAATTAATTTAACTATCTAAAAATCTTTCTAATAAACTTTACTATAATATTTATTTAAATCAAATTCATAGTATTTCTAAATTAAAGCTTTACTACAAATAATCATTACTTTTATGTAGTATCAAGATTACTTGAGGACAAGTAATAGTTAAGTTCAGGGGATTTTGACTAAATAAAAATGTATTGAGAAATTCATACCAATTTTATATGAAATTGCACTTTAAAGAAAGGTATTTTCTATGTTTTATTGCATGAATGAAAATTTATAGGTAATGGAGCAAAAAGATGGGAAAAGGAGCGAATCTGGAACAAAACGGACTAAAAGAGATAAAAATTGAACTAGCCCGCTGATGCGATGCGACTTTAATTAAGCTTTAAAATACAAAATTTTGATACCACTTTTTAGAAGAATTAATTCCTGGCAAATGGCTTTAAAAACTTGATGTGTGAGGTTTAATTTTATAATTTTATTAGATTTAATTATTGTAAAAGTCACATTTTTAAACGCAAGTATTCGTATCGTTCAAGTAATACAGAGCTCTAGTGGAGTCCTGGTTATCGATCCCACATGGATAATGAAAAAAAAAAGGAAAAATATATAAAAACAATATTTTGAAATTTTCTTAAGCAAATTATATATACTTTATATATATATATATATATATATATATATATATATATATATATATATATATATATATATATATATATATATATATATTCAATTTAATTAACTAATAACTTTTACTAAAAGAAAGTAAGCAATAAGCGAGGAAAGTAAAGTAAGCAATAATTTAATGCAATTATAAAAACGACTTTCTCCTTTTTCAACTAATCCAAGAATTATAGATTAAATATCTTTTGTAGGGAATTAATGATATAGTATTGTGCCAAATAGAAGCATTCATATTCTTTACCCTTTGGTCCAGGTGCAAAGAATATTGACTAATCTATAGTTAGGCTCAGGATGTGTTATTAGTAGAATGGGTTAATCTAGGCTCACACTACTAGATGTCCAAGGGTGGCTATGGACGGCCCTACCAGTGATCCGTTACCTTTCTATAAACCAAATTATTAGAATTTAGTCTGTCACTCTAAAAACTAACTAATTCTACGCCCAATAAATAATATCTTCCTATTTATTTGCACGTCACCTTAAATAATTTGCGTAAAGCCTTCGATTACCTTAAGGATTCATGTGATATCTACTAGTTAAGAATTTATCTCCGGATAGGTCTCAAAACTCTTCAACGGGTTTTAACAAATTAAATGGCCAATTTAAAAAGTAAACTAAGATCAGGTATTAATATCATCACAATATTTTAAAATATTTCATATTTAATTCTCCTCTGAAATTTAATTAATTTATAATTTTTTCGTAGTTGAAAGGAGATTAATTGACACTTGAGGACAAGTAACATTTTAAGTTTCGGAGATTTTGATACACCTAAAATATATAGTATTTTTATGCACATTTTATACCTATTTTTATTGATATTGCACTTTAAGGGAAGGTATTTTGTGTTTTTCTTACAGGTATGATGAAAATGGATGGTCATGATGAAAAGAGAAAAATTAGATCAAATTTGGATAAAAAATAATGAAAAATCAAAATTTTGGCACTAGCGGCTAAGTGCCGCTGGGCCAGCGCTTAGCCGCCACAGTTAAAAATCGAAATCTTTATGTATTTGGCGCCAATTTCAAAGATGATGGGATGCAACTCTTGGTGTTAACTACCATAACTTCTTTTGGGCGGCAAGTTTGAATGAAGGGGTGCGTTCCTTGGTAGATACATCGAATCTGGACTCATTTTGAAGAGACACCAAGGCACATTTTAGTTTACTATTTAAATAGAGTCTTAGGAATGACTAAGTGCTCTTCCACTTGCATTTTGAAGAGAGTTTTTATAGTATTTTACTTTTATTTTGTGAGAGTTTTTATTAAGACTAGGAGTAGAGAGTAGAAAGGAGAAAAGGGTCAGAGTGAAGTCTTCTTCTTCCCACTTCTTTTTTTTCTTTTAGTTTAGTTTTTATTGAAGTCTGAAGTTTGTATTCTGAGTCATCAGAGTTGGGAGACTTGCTCTGAGGAGTTGTTTAGCGAAGAGTCAAAGTTTCAGAGGAACTTCCTTAGACTTGTGGAGAGGATTTTCATATAAGTGTTTACTTTTAATCTTGTTTATTAATACTTACTTTCATTTGTTATTTTTCTTATTGTTTTTAATTTCAAATCAATGTGTTTTTGTATTTTCTCAATGCATTCTGAGTAGTTTACTTTATCTTTTTATTTCTTAAATGGAGAAGTAATTAATTTATAAAGAATTGTTGTGGAAAGTATAAGTGATTAAAAGTTGGAAGAAGTTGTGAAAATTGATTCTAAAAACTTAGTTTATTTCTTAATTTGGCCTGTTAACTTGTAAAATTTCTTGAGATTAGGTAAGATCCAATGCGGTATTGTCTCATAAAAGTTATTAAGAATCATATGCAATTATATGGGTGAGCATTGTAGTCCAAAAATTTGAATGTTATTTTTATGGAAGGGAGTAAAATTAGAGGATTTTAGAGTGACAGGCTAAAACCCTCTAATTTGGTTTGAATTTTTGAGTTTTGTTATGAGAAGTTAGCCCCCAGGTGGTGGGAATCGAGGGAACTCTAGAGTGAGAGACTGGTATCTTCCCTGCCTAACCATGTTCAAAATAATAAAAATTTCAAATTAACATATGTTATTTATAGAACCAAGTAAGGGTAAAGAACACATTTGCTTCTATCTGTCACAACAAATTTAAATACTTCCACAACAATACTTTAAGAATTATTACTACTTCATAAAAGGAAAGAAAAAGATATTCTAGTTAATAGTATTTTACATACAGTTTTTTTTAGTTATTATAATTTTAATTTCTTGTTTAACATTTTATTAAGGAAATTTCAAAAGATAAATCAACTTTCAAAACCTTTCAAAATCAACACATACTTTCAAAAGCCATAAAAAAAAGTAAAAAAGATAATTTTTCTGATTTCTTTAAAGATTTTACATTTTCCCTGGGAGTTCGATATCTCGGGGCTTACATTCATCTGCAATAGGAATTTGATGGTAGCCAGTATATCCATCTAAAGAACAAAAGTATTTGTGTCCAGCTAGTTTATCCAACATTTGGTCGAGAAATGGTAAAGGGAAGTGATCTTTCCTGGTAGCTGCATTTAATTTTCTATAATCAATACATATAAAGGATTTTAGCATGTCACTCTAAAATCAACATCTCAGGGCTTAAAACACATTCCCCTTGTCTGAGGGCTAATAATCACCCAAACGATAGGACCGAATTGAGGATTTTAGTCTGTTACTCTAAAATCTCCAATTCTAAAACCGATTAATATTATTTCCCTATTTATTTGCACTTCTCCTTTTAAGGATTTTCCCGTCTACCTTTCAAAGAGAAATGTTATACATACTAGTTAAGACTTCTTAGCCCACGGTCAGGTCTTAAAAATTCTTCACAAATTTTAACAATAAAAATGGCCATTTTGTATAGTAAAGTAAGTTTAGGTATAGTATCATCACAACTTCTTTATATTTTGTTTAATAGACTAATTCATTTAATCATTTCACAAAAACATCAAAACAAGGAGAAACACAGAACAACTACTTAGAATTCATGGAAAGGATGCAATAAAACTTGGATTTCATATAATAATATTCTACGAACTATAGTAAATAAACACTAGTTATCTCAAATTTCTCCCCAAACAAACTCTTTGAAGTTCCTCTGGATTTCTTTCTTTCTTACAGCACATGGAATTCTCCTTCGAAATGGCAATGTAGAAGAGATCTTTCACTTCCCTTCCACTCTTACAATCCCTCGAAGAATTCCTCACAAAATCTCTATTTGAACTCACTACTCACTAAATAACAACACTAATGACTCACTAATAAACTCTTTAGAACACTTTGGACTCACTAGTA
Source organism: Papilionanthe hookeriana x Papilionanthe teres (assembly GCA_022702705.1). Classification (NCBI taxonomy): domain Eukaryota; kingdom Viridiplantae; phylum Streptophyta; class Magnoliopsida; order Asparagales; family Orchidaceae; genus Papilionanthe; species Papilionanthe hookeriana x Papilionanthe teres. The sequence continues at coordinate 13,259,763 of CM040423.1, forward strand.
ATCACGTAGTAGACACTTTTTTCGGCCTAATTTGGTTCTTTTAAAAGTTGTAGAAGAGTATCGAAGGGTTTTGCAGGCACCCCTTCGAAAATTGTCCACATTCGACGTATTTCTGGAAAGAACCATCGATCCCGCCATCGGCGATCTCGAGCTCGCCGTCGGCGGCCTTCTAGAAACAATACTTTTTAATCAGGCCCCACCGTCGGCGGCCTCGATCTCCACCATCGGCGACCTTCCTTGGAATTAATTCTGAACTCTCGAAAAAATCACGCCGTCGGCGCCATCGACCTCGTCGTCGGCGCCCTAGGTCAATTTTTGCATAGTGTGGTCCTTTTTGTTCCAAATTCTCTCCTTTTTGCATATTCTCGCTCATTTGTTCCTAAATCTTCATACCTGCAGAAAAACACCAAAAATACCATTCTTTAAAGTGCAATATCATCAAAATCAGTATAAAATAGGCATGAAAATCTTAACATTTTTTCCTTTGGTCAAAATCCCTCAAACTTAACTATTACTTGTCCTCAAGTAATTCTTAATACTACATAAAAGTTATGATTCATTGTGGTAAAGTTTTAATTCAGAAGTACTATAATTTTGATTTAAATAAATATTATAGTAAGAATTCTCGTAAAGATTTTCAAATAATTAGATTAATTTTGCAGGTATAAGGCTATCTAGTCATCAAGTTTAAGAGTTCTAGTTTTCTATTCATTTCAAGAATGACTATATGTTGTAATATTAATTCACTTAGAATATTCAGAAGATAGGAAATTCATGAAGAAACTATAAGTAAGAAACTAATCATAAATATAAGATCAGAAATGCTTTTAGTTTTTCTTTTAGGTTAATCCAAGTGAAGCCAACTTTTGATAAGGCATATCCTCAAGCTTCTCCTCACTTATTTTCTTTTCTTTTTCTTTCTTTAAGGGATTATTTTTCAATCATTTTTCTTTTTCTTTCTTTTTTTTTTCTTTTTCTTTTTCAAGTAAGGATTACAATATCTGGATAGTCTGTTAATAATTTTGAACTTCACTCTTCTTTTCCTAAATTTGAAACTTTCAAACATTTTTTACCTTATATGTACTTCTTAGTTTTTACATTATTGAATCTCAATCTTTTCTTTCTCAACTAAATTCCTAAAATTCTTAATATTTCAAAATATATTTTTCTTTACTTTAAATAGTTAACTAGTCTTATCCTCTTATACTAAATATCTTTATCTACAAAATTAATTTTTATTATCATAAATATTTCTTTGAATCTTTTACAATATTTAGATAAAATCTAAATTTTGTTATCTAAATTAAATTTTATCACAAAAATCATAATAATAATTTTTTGAAAATATATTATTTGAGAACATGTAGTAGTTAAGATTTTTCTTCCCGCTCCCAAACTTCAAATTTTCTATAAATAGAAATAGTGCATGGGTGAAAGAAAAATTCTAAATATAAAACTCATACCTTTGCACTTTAGGCATTTTCTTTTTCTCTGAAATTTTTGCAGGTTCTTCTCAAAATTTTAACTTCAATTGACCTGTAATATTAAAAACCTTTCTACACACATAACAGTTTAAAATTTACTGGGGTAATGAAATTTTAAAACAAGTATATAAAACTAAACATCAAACAAAAACAACTAACTACACTACACAGGACATATGCATTTCACAACACAAAACAAACATTTTACTATTTTAAACTAAACAGTTCACAATTACAATTACAATTATAATCACAAATATCACAAACATCCAAAAATAAAAATGCAAACTACCAAACTATCACATATCACAGAAAATAAAGCATAGTCCACCGAATACCATATAAATCAAAGTACATCAAACAAAACAAACAAATAAACAAATACATCACTTCACATCTAAAATCTTAATCATCAAATTCTCATACAACGTCCTCATCACCCTGGTCATCAGGAGGATTGGGATGATATTGAGTTTACCTGGGGCACTCTGGAAAAGTCACATCTGGCTCTCCTCGGTAGTATCTAGCCTAAGCATTGTAATAAGCCATCTCAAAATCTGAATGCCTATGAAGATACTCACTATCATGATCGTGTATTCTCTATAGCCCTTCAATCCTGTGATCAATTCTATCTATTTTTTCATCCATCTGTTCAAAACTTTTCCTCTGCAGGGTCATGGCATTCATCAGATCATACAAAGTAGGGGGACTAGAGGCAAGAGGGTCATAGCTAGTAGAAGGGATATCTCTACTAGTTGAAGGTTTTTTGCTCCTACTTCCTGATCTTCATTCTTCATGGGATGTATAAGTCTTAATATTTCCTTTACTAATGGGTCTCATAGGATAAACCCATTCCTCTTCATCCCATGCTTCAACTCCAGATAGTTGACAAAGTGCATAAATGAGGCCAGGATGCCTTAAATATCCACTTGTCTCACTCCTCATAGTAGCCATAATATTCTTATAGATTATTCTCCCCACATTAATGTTTCGGTTGTTCTGAATACAGAAATTCAGAACAGCTCTCTCTCTAGGACTTCACTATGATGGTAAGTCGATAGCAGAGTCGAACAGATGAAACAATGCCATGGCTTAGCAGTGGCATTCATCATGAACAATGGAAAATTAATCTGTTCACTATTTTTAATTTTCCAAACACCTTTCCCATCAGTGAGAAAGCCAATAACATCGTTCAACGAACCTTTCATTGTTCCAAATGTTTTAAACTCGCTAGAAAAATAGTTGTGAAGCTCATAAAAAGAGTTAATGCAATTAGCACTAAATTCGACAGAAAAACCCCTTACTTGGACCGGCACATCCTCAAGTTGAGTAAGATTGGAGTAGAACTCTCTAACAACTTCAATAGCAGTCTTGTTGGTTGTATAGCAAAATTTCTCCCATCCTCTTTCTTTGATTATTCTTTCTACCTGTCCTTCAAGATTCTCGAAAACTCTATCTTGTATACACTTTTTACTTTTGTAGACTGAATCATACCTCGCTTGCGCCTTCACATTAACGAATCGAGTTTCATCAAAATCGAGTCTTCTTATTTGACTTGAAGCCATAGTTCGATATATCAAATCATAAATATTTCAAAATAATCTCCAAAATAACAATACAATGACTTCTAAAGGGGTTTTAAAACAATCTAAATCAATTTCCATGAATTCCTTCCAAGTCTTTTCTCCACATTTTCAATATTCCAAAATTTCTTAATGTGGAAGAAATTCATGGTGAAAATAAAAAATTTTTACATGGGAGTGAAGCTCTTACCAAGGGAAGATGAAATCTGGTGTTAGATTTTATTAAAATCGCTCCTAATCCAAGATCTATTATGCCCTAGGTCGACTTTTTGGGTAAAAAGGGGAAGAATATGATGAATAGTGGCATTTGACCGGTGAAAATCGCAGTAAATAGGTAGTTTTCACGATCGCACCGCCGGCGGGCTCGTTCACGCCGTCGGCGGGCTCTATTGAATTAATTTCCTATTCTTCTCGGGAAAATCGAGTCGTCGGCGGCCTCGAGCTCGTTGTCGGCGAGATTCTCAAAAATTGATCATTTTTCAATTTTTTTGCGATTTCAATCAATTTTTAAGACTCGTCGTCATCCATTCGATCCTTTTTATCATATATTTTAAGTGATTAAGTGATGTATTAATACAAATAAATGTTCACACAACAAAACTTCACATTTATATATTAAATCCAAGTGTTTGCAACACACAATACATAACACACAATAGTAGGTATTCTTTGAACCTAAATCCAAATAATCAGTATCGTAATCCAAACCAAAACACTCAAAATGCTGAAAACAAACATTTCAAATTTAATCTCATCTATAATGAGATTAAAAAGCAAACTAAAGAAATCAAACACACACACACAGACATACAAACATTGTTCAAATCAAACACAACATAATCAAGTCCACTACTCTTTAGAACTAGTGCTAGTCTCTCCTCTGATATCTCTCGTTGCTTGAACGTGGACGAACAGGTTAAAAAAATGTCAGAATGAGAATTCTTCAGTTGAATCTTCATCGATCAATCCCATCCTTTTCATCAATCACACCAAACTCGCTTCAAAATACCCTGTATGATCAAAATGTTCTTTCATTCTCTAATCGATGTGATCGAAGAAATCAGACATGTTGCTAACTATACTCATTAAGTTTTGTACCTGATTCTCCATATTCTTGATTTTATGCAAGAGCATTGGTGTCTTGTCTACTACTAATGGTTGAACTGGAACAGAATTCTGCGATGCTTGATCCATAATCAAGCCTACATCACTATCTCCATCATTGGCTGGGAACATCTGAGTTGGTTCTAATGGTTTCCAGGGTAGCAGTATCTTCTCCCAAACTTCATACGACACTTGAAACAAATTGCAAATCGAAAAAATTGTGGAAGGATGTCCAAGCCCTTGGGATGATCCTTGAACGATCAGGCTATAAACAAATTTCACAATAATCGATCCAATATCAATGGGTCATCCCATTTGAATGCAGTAGTTCAAAATTGCACTTTATTTCGTGACTTTGCCAATTTTCATCGTTGGCAATAACTTCGCAGAGATGAAAAAGTGTCAATATTTTGATACAGGATTTAAAGTATTGCAGAGAAACTAACATACCCGTATTCTCTAATTTTACAGTCATCGGTTTCGTCCATCAAATATTGATATATTTCATTCAACTTTTCTCTCGTCGGCACGAAATTCAAATAATAACAGACTGGAACATTCTCAAGCATATACAACTCATTAATTCTTCCAGAATTGAATGTAATCCACCTACCTTGCACATAAACACTTCCTTGGTTGATTCCATGTAAATTGGCGTAGAATTCTTTAACCACTGGAACGATTACTGCGGCAGTAGTGTAGCAAAACACTTCTCATCTTCTCCGCACAATCATTTCTTCAATTGGTGACAAATGATTGATTTGTCTTCTATTGACAAATCCTCTTTCTTTAATCAATCTTCTCTTCGAGATTACCTTGTTGAAAAGTTGTTGCGCCTCTGCACTGACGAACTTTCTCCGGTTGTACACTCGAAATCTTGGGTTATCAATCAAATTGGAAGCCATTTGAGAAGGATTTGAGAGAGTATCCATTGGTTTTTGGGAGTTTGGAGAGATTAGGAACCGTCCAAAGGAGTTTATAAAGGTCGAATTCACTAAAAACCTCCAAAAACCATTATTTTGAACACGAAAAACTGCCCACTCGCCGATCCTGCTGTCGGCGGCCTCGAAGGCACCGTCGGCGAGCCTCATGCAATTAAATACCAGAGCTCTCGGGAAAAACCCGCCGTCGGTGGTGTTGAGCGCGTCATCGGCGTCCTAGGCAAAAATTTGCATAAAAACGTTGTGGTTCAATAAGTTCCAAATTTTCTTTATGGATTCAAATTCTATGATAATCAAAGGGTAAATATGAGTAGTAGGACTTAATATTACTAAAAATTAACAATAATTTCAAACAAACACACAACTATTAAAGATAAATATGGGTTGCCTCCCATAAAACGCTTGGTTTAACGTCGTCAGCCTGACCTATTTAGGTATTATTCAGGTTGACTGAGCATTAAAACCTCCTTAAAATTTGGTCTTTTACCCTCAAAATATGGTTTTAATCTATGTCTATTTACTTTAAATCTATTCCCAATCTTAGGATCTTCAATTTCAATTGCTCCATAAGTATAAACTTGAGTCACAATAAAGGGTCCTAACCAACGAGACTTCAATTTCCCAGGAAATAATTTCAACCTTGTATTATAAAGCAAAACTTCTTGCCCTGGTTCAAAGTTCTTTCGGTTAATTTTTCGATCATGTCTTAACTTTAATTTTTCCTTATAAATTATATTGTTATTGTAAGATTCATTTCTTAATTCTTCTAATTCATTAAATTACAGCATTCTCTTCTCACTAGCATTTTTCAAATTATAATTGAATTCTTTAATTGCCCAATATGCTTTATGCTCCAATTCTACTAGTAAGTGACAAGTTTTTCCATATATAAGTCTGTAAGGAGTCATACCAATAGGAGTTTTATAAGCAGTCATGTATGCCCATAATGCAGTATCTAGTCTAGCAGACCAATCTACTCTATTAGGATTTACAGTCTTTTCTAAAATTTGTTTGATCTCACGATTAGAAACTTCGGCTAAATCACTAGTTTGAGGATGATAGGTAGTAGAGAATTTATGAACAATACTAAACTTTTCTACCAATCTATGAATATATTTATTCCTAAAATGGGATCCTCCGTCAGTGATAATCACTCTCGGCATACTGATCTTGTGAAAATGTTTTTCATTAAGAATTTTGAAACCCTTTTAGCATCACAACGAGGTAAAGCTTGTGCTTCAATCCACTTTGATACATAATCAACCGCAATCAAAATATATAGGTTCCCAAAAGAAGGAATAACTTGTCCCATGAAATCTAATCCCCAAATATCAAAATCTCAACTTCTAATATGAAATTCAGAGGCATTTCATTTCTTCTAGATATATTACCTACTCGTTGGCATCTATCACATGTTTTTATATATATGTAAACATCTCTAAAAAGAGTAGGCCAATAAAAACCAGCTTGTTAAATTTTATATGCAATTTTGTCAATCCCAAAATGTCCTCCAAAATCAGAATCATGACATTTTTGAATAATTTGTTCAGTTTGTTCATAAGGCACACATCTCCTAATAATAAGGTCATTACATTGTTTATATAAATATGGTTCATCCCAAAAAAATAATTTTGAATCATGAACAAATTTTTTCTATTGCTACAATGTTAGCATAGGTGGCAAAATATCACTTCCTAAATAATTTACTATATCAGCATACCAAGGTAATTTTCACTCATTAATATTATAAAGTTGTTCATCAGGGAAACTGTCTATTATTTCATTGTCGGTGTTAGATATTTCATTATATTCTAGTCTCGAAAAATGATCAGCAATTTGATTTTTAGTTCCTTTTCTATCAATCACCACAAAATCAAATTCTTGCATTAAAGTACTCATCTAATTAATCTTGGTTTAGTATCCTTCTTTTGCATCAGATATTTAATAGCTGAATGATCAGTATGAACAATACATTTAGTTTCAATTAAATATGATATAAATTTATCAAAAGCATATAAAATAGCCAGTAACTCTTTTTCAATAACTGTATAGTTAATTTGAGCATCATTAAAAGTTCTACTAGCGTAGTATATAACATTAAAAATTTTGTCATATATTTGACCAAGAGCAGCTCCAATAGCATAATCACTAGCATCACACATTAGTTCGAACGGTTTCTCCCAGTCAGGTGAAACTATTACAGGAGCTATGATTAGTTTTTCTTTTAATAATTCAAAGGCATTCAAGCATTCTTCAGTAAATTTAAATTTCTTGTCTTTTTCTAAAAGTTGGCATAGAGATTTTGTAATTTTTGAAAAATCTTTAATATAGCGCCTATAGAAACCAGCATGTCCAAGAAAACTTCTTACCTCTCTCACTGTAGTAGAGGTAGTAATTTAGCTATTACTTGAATTTTTGCAGGGTATACTTCCATGCTATTTTTTGAAATTTTATGTCCTAATACAATTCCTCCTGCAACCATAAATTGACATTTCTCGCAATTTAGAAATAAGTTAGTTTTTTCGCATAGCTCCAAAACTTTTTCAAGATGATTTAAGCATGCGTCAAATGATGTTGCAAACACAGAGAAATCATCCATAAATACTTTTATTCCATTGTCTATTAATTTACTAAAAATAGGCATCATACATCTTTGGAATGTTGTAGGTGCATTACATAGTCCAAAAGGCATTCTTCTGAAAGCAAAAGTTCCATAAGGACTACTAAAAGTGGTTTTCTCTTGATCCTCAGGTTATGTATCTGATGGTAACCAGTATATCCATCCAGAAAACAATAGTACTTATGTCTAGCAAGTCTATCCAGCATTTGGTCTAAGAAAGGAAGAGGAAAGTGATCTTTTTGGGTGGCGGCATTTAATTTTTGATAGTCCATACAAATACGCCATCCAGAAACTTGTCTGATAGGTATTAATTCATCATTTTCATTTTCTTCAACAGTTATTCCTCCTTTCTTTAGAACACAATGAATTGGACTTACCCAAGTACTATCCGAAATAGGATATATAATTCCAGCATCTAACCATTTTAAAATCTCTTTTTTAACTACTTCTTTCATTATAGGATTCAGTCTCCTTTGAGGGTCAATTCTTGGTTTATGTTCTTCATTTAATAATATTTTGTGCATTCAAATCGATGGACTAATTCATTTAATATCAGCTAGAGTACAACCAAAAGCTCTTTTGTTATTTTTTAATGTATCCATTAATTTTTGTTCTTGAATTTCATTTAAGTTAGATGATACAATTACTGGTAATGTTGAAAACTCTCCTAAAAATACATACTTCAAATGAATTGAAAGATTCTTTAATTCAAGTTCAGGTAGTTTTACAACAGATGAAATTAATATTTCATTTTCTGGTGTAATTGCATTGAGTGTTTCATATTTTTCCTGAATATAATAAGCTTCTTCACTTTCAATTTCTTCAAAATTTTCTTTTTCTACATCTTCTTTTTCTTCATAATTTTCTTTGAAATATTCTTTTCTTAGATAATCACATATATCCATTCTAAAACATTCATCATCTTTTTTAATTGATAGATATTTTATTGACTTTGAGATGTTAAAGAATACTTCTTGATCATTTACTCTCATAGTCAATTGCCCATTTTGAACGTCTATCATAGCTCTTCCTGTAGCTAGGAATGGTCTTCCTAAAATGATTGAAATTTCTTTATCTTCTTCCATATCTAAAATGATAAATTCTACAGGAAAAATAAACTTATCAACCTTGACCAGAACATCTTCTACAACTCCTTTAGGATATGTAATAGATCGATCAGCTAACTGTAGAGTTACAGAAGTTGGTGATATCTCTCCAATTTCTAATCTTTTAAAATTTATGCTAGCTCCCAAATCACATAATGTTCGCCCATAAAATTTTTCAACAATAGCACACGGGATAGTGAAACTACCAGGATCTTTATGTTTTTCAGGAAGTTTTCTCTGAATTGTAGCACTACACTCTTCACTGAGTGTAACTGTCTCATGATCTAGTAACTTCCTCTTTTTGTTGAGTATATTCTTCATAAATTTAACATAATCAGGTATTTGCTCTAAAGCTTCAACAAAAGAAATATTTATTGACAAATTTTTCAAAATGTCTAAGAATTTAACAAATCTTTTTCCTTGATCTTGTTGCTTTAATCTTTGAGGAAATGGTGGAGGTGGTTTTTCAATAGTAATTTTCATAGGTTTCAGAGGAAAATCAGGATATAAACTTTAGTTTTCCCCTTCAGTTTCTTCCTTTTTCTTTTAAATTACAGTTTCTTTTTGAACTCTTGTTTCTAACTCTTTTCCACTTCTCAATTGAATAACTTTGATTTGTTCTTTTCCTTGATCTTTAGGATTTACTTCAACATTACTAGGTAAAGTTCCAACAGGTTTATTACTTAATGCAGAAGCAATTTGCTGTAATTGGTTTTCTATGTTTTTAATAGCATTTCTTTGATTTTGTAATTGATTACCCATATTCAAAACTAATTCTTCCATAAACAACTTCTTCTCCTTAAATTGGGAATTATTATAAAAACATTGTGGATTAGAAGGTCTATGATTGGAATTACTTTGATTGTTTATATTTCCTAATAGGTTTACTGGATTATTCCCCCACTGAGGATTAACATTATTATTTTGATTATTCCAATTAAATTTTGGATGATTCTTCCAACATGGATTATAATAGTTTGAATAAGGATTATTTTGTCTATTATTTATTACATTTATAGTTTCATATGAAGAATGATCATCTACAATTTGTCCTAATGAATTTTCTTCTAACACAGGAGGTGTTTGAGAACGATTCATTCCGTATTGATCTATTTTCTTTGAAAGAGCAGCAATTTGAGAAAATATCATAGTTAAAGCATCAGAATCATGAAGACTGGCTACTCTCTTAGGATTTACCCTTTCAGCAGGCCATTGAAAATTATTGGTAGCCATTTCTACTATTAACGCATAGGCTCTTTCAAAAGGTTTAGACATTAGTGATCCACTAGAAGCAGCATCTATTATAGATTTAAGAGATCCTACTAATCCATTATAAAATGTTTGAATAATTAACTAATCTGGTAAAGCATGATGTGGACATTTCCTAAGAAGTTCTTTAAATCTTTCCCAATATTCATATATCGATTCTCCCTCATACTGACTTAAAGATGTGATATCGTTTCTAAGCTTAGCAGTCTTAGATGGTGGAAAATATTTCGATAAGAATTTTTATGAAAGTTCTCCCCAAGTTCTAATAGAGCCAGGTGCTAACGAATTTAACCAAGCCTTAGCCTTATCCCTTAGCGAAAAAGGAAAGAGTCTAAGTCTGACAGCATCATCCGACACTCTGTCGTATTTAAAAGTAGCACAAAGTTCTAAGAAACTTGTAAGATGTAAATTAGGATCTTCATTTGAAGTTCCACCAAATTGATTGTTTTGTACCATTTGGATAATTGCAAGTTTAAGCTCAAATGAATTAGCGGCAACATCAGGATTTTGGATAGTTAAGAGAATTTCATGTAATGTACGGTTAGCGTAATCTCTTAATGGTCTAGATTGATGTTCATTTTCTATTCTTTGATTGTTTATGTTATTTTCCATTATTTCAGAATTTATAGGTTATTTTCTCAGTTTTCTAATTCTCCTAACAGTGCGTTCTAATTCTGAATCGTAGGGTATAAGATTTTCAGAACCAAATTTGCGCTTACAATCGGAATCAGTTCACAATAAAACAATTAACTAAATAAGTTGGAATTCTATAAAGGTTTTCTATCAGTCCTAAATTGTTTGTTACTTTAATTATGTTTTCCGCGGTAACGGCGCCAAAAACTTGGACCGCGATTTTAAATATACTTATATATCTAAGAATTCGACACCACTATTAAAAGATATAAATCCTCACCAACAGTGCCAAAAACTTGATTAGGAGCGTAATTTTAATTTTAGTAACAATTAAATATTATAAACTTTTGATAGCAGAATTACCTTTAAACGCAAGTATACGTATCGCTCAAGTAATACAGGGCTCTAGTGGAGTCCTGGTTATCGATCCCACAGGGAAAAATATTAAAGCCTACAGACTAGGATTATATAAACCAAGTTAAAATTATAACTAAATCGAATTTGTCTATCTGTCACTAATATGCAATCGATAATAAGTTCTTATATTTAAACTAGTTCTACTAACATATTACTAATACTACTAAAGTTAAGTTCAAATATATATATTAGCAAGAATCTTTCTCCTTTGTTAAGATATTTAAGTGAAATGATAATTAAAATTAGTTTTATATGTGTTGTGCCAAATAGGAGCATACATATTATTTACCCTTTGGTCCACGCATAAAGAACATTGACTAATCCTATGCTTGGTTACCGAATCTGCGGCTAGGTTGGGAGGATACCGGCGAGCTCCCACGTTCTCCTCGCTTGAGGGCTAACAATCTACACCTCAGCACCCAAATGATAGGACCGAATTGAGAATTTTAGCCTGTCACTCTAAAATCTCCAATTCTACATCCGATCAATATTATTTCCCTATTTATTTGCACTTCTCCTTTTAAGGATTTACCCGTCTGCCTCTTAAAGAGAAATGTGATACATACTAGTTAACAATTCTTAGCCCACAGTCAGGTCTTAAAAATTCTTCACAGATTTTAACAATACAAATGACCAATTTGTATAGTAAAGTAAGTTTAGGTATAGTATCATCACAACTTCTTTATATTTTGTTTAATAGACTAATTCATTTAATCATTTCACAAAAACATCAAAACAAGGAGAAAGACAGAACAACTACTCAGAATTCATGGAAAGGATGCAATAAAACTTGGATTTTATATAATAAAGTAAATTTCTACAAACTATAGTAAATAAACACTACTTATCTCAAATTCCTCCCCAAGCAAACTCTTTGAAGTTCCTCTGGATTTATTCCTTTCTTAAAGCACACAAAATTCTCCTTCGAAATGGCAATGCAGAAGAGATCTCTCACTTCCCTTCCACTCTTACAATCCCTCGAAGAATTCCTAACAAAATCTCTAGTTGAACTCAGTACTCACTAAATAACAACACTAATGACTCTATAATAAAGTCTTTAGAACACTTTGGATTCACTAGTAATCACGTAGGAGACACTTTTTTGGCGTAATTTCATTATTTTTAAAGTTGTAGAAGAGTCTCTAAAGGTTTTGCAGGCACCCCTTCAAAAATCGTCCACATTCGACGTATTTCTGGAAAGAACCGTCGATCCAGACGTCGGCGGCCTTCTAGAAACAGTAGTTTTTAATCAGGCCCCGCCGTCGGCGGCCTGGATCTCCTCCGTCGGTGACCTTCCTTGAATTTAATTCTGAACTCTCGGGAAAATCACGACGTCGGCGCCCTAGGTCAATTTTTGCATAATTTGATCCTTTTTGCTCCAAATTCGCTCTTTTTTGCATATTTTCGCTCATTTGTCCCTAAATCTTCGTACCTGCAGAAATACAGCAAAAATATCATTCTTTAAAGTGCAATATCATCAAAATTAGTATAAAATAAGCATGAAAACATTTTTTTCTTGGGTCAGTAATCTATGATACGAGTAATAAGTGGGGTGATTATTTTTATCGACTTCACTATATTTCCTAGGTTTGGGCAATTTGAATTCAAGATTCTTGATTAGACCACGAAACATATCCCCCACCTCCCCATTATTGAAGGAGTACACCTTGCTTAGTCATTTCTTGATAATTGGTTGCTGACTGTACTACTTATCTTGTTTTTGGTAGTCCAACTGCGGGTGCTGATGAGTCCGTCGAGGTCATTCAGCTTGTATTTGCAACAATCGCTTGTCTTTGCTAACTATTGCCACTATTTTAAATTCCTTCTCAATTGTATTCATTGGTTTTGGTTTCTCAATCTTCTCTAAAAATCTGAGTTGATTCGCTTCTTCCTGAAGATTCTGAGCTTTGATATGTAGTTTTTCGAACATCCTGATTGTAAATCCTTTGAGAAGGAATGCAACCGGCTCGTGAATACTATTTAATAGGATTTTGACTGTATGCTGCTTCTGGAGCTGTGGTTCATATCTTATGCTTAATTTTCTCCATCGTAGAATATAGTCTACCAGAGTTTCGTTCGGCTTCTTTTTCTCCACCATGACATCACCAACGATGATATGGTGCTTAGCTCCAGCGAACCGCTTGACAAAAAAGTTTTCCATTTCTGTGAACGTTTTTACTAAATCATTTGGAAGCTCTGCATACCAGTCAA